>WHNR01000045.1:0-604082 GCA_009859135.1 Formica selysi | reverse complement strand
TGTGACGTTTACGAACATTTATCAAGAGACACGGTAGTGTCTCGCGCCAAGTCACGCGAAGCAAAGATCGCGCGTAGCAACAGCGAGGCACTCCGGGTATCTATACGCGAGTCGGATAGTTGAGAATAACTTAGATTACCATATCTGAATAACGGCTGAACCGATCGAATTCTTGATAGGCTTAATCGATAGCTTGGGTTTGATTTATATAAGGAAAGTGTCTTTATTTTCGCTCTGCATATTCTATAAAGCAGAGATATTACGAAGCAAAATCGAAATGTGGAAATTTTCATTTAAGAAACGTCATCACCATCGCCCCTTTACCGCTATACATATATGTACACAACACATGCAACGAATATAGTGGTATTATGCTACACGTATATATACATACACGTACACAACACACATGCAATAATGGCAATGTATTCTTGTACGTTTGCGTCTTTGACGAAAGATTGCGCTAACGGCGCTCCGTAATGTTACTGCTCGCATCCATACTTGTTTTGACAGGTATAGGTTAAGTTTGCAAAATGCCAGAATACAGTGTTCGTACACTTTCATTTATAAAAAGTGAAACTGCAAAATTCTTCGTAATACTTGTGGATAGTTGGATCAGGTATATCTCATTTATATTAGAGAAAAATAAAACATTACAAAACTAATTTATGCTATGTGTAAAAACAGAACAAAACATCGCAATACATATGTTTATAAGAAAAAGATGTGTGTATTCTATAGATTCAACTATCCAGAATTGTCATGAAGAATTTTGCAGCCTTACTTTTTTTTAAATGAAAGAGTGCTACGCTATAAAATGTTGCACTCTAGAAAATTTATCGTCAAATACCTGGCAAAAACCAGAATGGATAACTGCGAACAGTAATATAGGTATACACACACAAGAATCTGGTATATTTGAGTGCACTTGTCAAAGGAGTGTCATCATATAGTTATTCGTCGTGCATCATATGTAACTACAGATAAGTATAAATAACATTGGTGAAACGCAGTCTGTGTGTAAAGTTAATGTATGTCTTATGAATAATTTATAATCATACATTTATTTTTCAGTGGAAGTAGAAGAATTTCAAGCTGTTGATAAAATTTTGACAAAGCCTGTGGCATCATGTTTATTGTAAATCAACATATCGTAGTCAATTTTTGTTTCGATGCGAATGCATTGCTTTAAATAGATGAAGCATGTTTCAGTATCGTTAATGAATATAATAGATCTGTTACATTGTATTTTTCCATCTGTCGGAATACTATTTTGTATATATATTTGACAGAAGAAATTCGTTATTAAAACTGATATTATAGATTATTTTGTTCTTTTTAGTATCGAGACAAGGATTGGTTACAATATGTTGGTTTGCAATAGACATGTTGTCGCAGACTTTGTCAAAATCTTAACAGTTTGAAAAATTTTTCTAGTTCCATTGAAACATAAATGTATTTATAAATTTATTATAAAAATTTATAAATTATTCAAAAAAATAGATAGATATAGTTATTCGTCATGCATCATATGTAACTACAGATAAGTACAAATAACATTGGTGAAACGCAATCTGTATAGTTAATGCATGTCTTATGAATAATTTATAAATATACATTTATTTTTCAATGGAAGTAGAAGAATTTTTCAAGCTGTTGATAAGATTTCGACAAAGCCTGTGGCATCATGTTTATTGCAAATCAGTATATTGTAGTCAATTCTTGTTTCGATGCGAATGCATTGCTTGAAATATATGAAATATATTTTAGTATCGTTAATGAATATAATAGATCTGTTACATTGTATTTTTCCATCTGTGGGAATGCTATTTGGTATATATATTTGACAGAAGAAATTTGTTATTAAAACTGATATTATTGATTATTCTTTTTAGTATCGAGACAAGGATTGGTTACAATATGTTGGTTTGCAATAGATATGTTGTCGCAGACTTTGTCAAAATCTTAACAGCTTGAAAAATTTTTCTAGTTCCATTGAAAAATAAATGTATTTAAAAATTTATTATATAAATTTATAAATTATTAAAAAAAATAGATAGAAATAGAAATAAAATAGAAATAGAAATTTATAAGACTTGATCACAGACTGTGTTTCACCAATGTTACTTATACCTGTAATTGCATATGATGTATGACAAATAACTATATGATGACAATCCTTTGACAAATGCATTTGAATACACTGGATTCCTTTTTACATTTTTCGCTTTTGATATATAATCAAGATACAAGACGGATTAGACGGTCAAATAATTTATGGCATAGCACAAGCGTATAGTAATATATTTTAATTTAAATTATAGTAATTTTTTTTAAAAAAAGAATGTACAAATAGATATTGTTCAATAGAAATCAAAGAAATAAAAGGATTGCTTTTTATAATTCAGAAATATAGTAGATATATTCATTTTATCTGACTGCTCGTAAGCATGTGTATAGTAGCAAAACATGTATATACCATATAAAAAAAATGATATAACTGCTAAAAATTAGCTTTAAAAAAAAAGTGAAAAAAAGCGCCAAGTGCACGCGCACAAGCGCCTTTTATTATAAAAAAACTCTTATACAAAATAGTGTTATTTCAATTTGTTGTAAAAAATTCTTATACAAAATAGTGTTATTTTAATTATTTTAATAAAAAAACACTGTCATATTCAAACTAGAAAACTGTTTTACAAAATAGTTGTTTTAATTTTCTACAAAAATAGTGAGATATATGATAAAAACATTGCGCCATCTAATAAAAATTTATGTTACAAAATTTATTTATTATTATTTCTAATATTAAAAATTGTATCAAACTGCAATGCATGTGATTAAAATAGTGGAACATATTTAAGAAATGATACGAAAGAAATTTTTTATTAAAACAACAAATTTAAATATAAAATAACTTTTTAATTAGAGAAAAACTTGGCGCTGCAAAAATACGTTAATTAGATTAGCATATGTTCAGTTTAGCAGCGCCAAATTTTCTCTAATTAAAAAGTTATTTTATACTTAAGTTTGTTGTTTTAATAAAAAATTTCTTTCATATCATTTCTTAAATATGTTCCACTATTTTAATCACATTGCAATTTGATACAATTTTTAATATTAGAAAAAATAATAAATAAATTTTGTAACATAAATTTTTATTAATTGGCGCAATAATATTTTATCATATGTAATATTTACGCGCGTCAATGTTTACGTCGCCAAGGCCAAATATCATGTTAGGTATTGTCCTAATTCGCTGCCGAAATATTTTACATACTATAAAATATATATGCGAAATATTAAATTATATAAGTATTTTAAATTATAGATCAATTAATTATTAAACGATTAATGTATCACGGAGCTTACCATTATATTAATTTTGCGATTTTGCGATTCGATCGTTTTACAACATGTTCTTAATCCAAATTATCTAGATCGTCGAAAAGTCAAATGCTAACATCTATTAAGCTGACACAGCCACTGTAGCACAATCGAATAAAACTTATACAGAAATTTAGTGCTCTTTTGTTGCTGAATTCCCGATTTTATTGCCTCAGCCGATTCAGAGAAAATAGAGGCTGTGCTAATTTAAGATTAAAGTTAGGGGTGGAGTTCCGAAAAGGTCCCGTCTCCGATTTTGATGAAACTTTGTGAAAAGCTTCCTTTCAGGTTCAAATGAAAGATCCTAAAAGGAATTTTGGCTAGGAGTGATTTTCAAGAGTTAATGGTGGAGCAACAAAATCGGATTTATTGCAAATCGCGAGCAACAAAATCAAAGAAACATAATCAACCGCAATATCTGATTTATTAGCAATTTCAGAATGTTTTGTTAGCGAGATGTAGCTTTGGGGATCGTTTTCGGAGTTAAAAAATGGAGCAAAACTATTTGGAATAGAACAACAAATTAACATTAAAAAAGTATGTCGTATTTTATATTAAATTTTTTTTTATGGCTGTGCTAACTTTGGATAAAGTTCCGAAAAGGTCCCGTCTCCGATTTCGACGAAACTCAGTATTCTTACGTATTTTGATGCGCTGATTACGAATATCATAGTGAAAATTGGCGACTATTTGATTTTCATGGTGAAAACCATGAAAAACCCATAAAAATTATAGTTTTTTACGCTTATCTCAGTAAATGCGGAAAATCATGATAAATATTTTAAACAAAAGTTTTAGATCTCACAGAGATAAACATTTTATGTCCTATTCATTTTTACCGTACGAATAATAGTTTTCGACAAAAACGATGGACTCTAAATCTTATATCTGTTCTCCCATCTAAGCATGTTCTTTGCAGTACATGTACGATTTCACATGGATTTGCAACTTTCCACGCAAAGCGAGGTTCCACGCAAACCTATTTGTCTAGTTTTTTGGTAGTGGAGCCCCCCGCAGGGGGGCGGAACCCACTGTTTCCACGCATACACTTTTCCACGCGAAACGAGGTTCCACATGGGTATGCAATTTTCCACGCAAAGCGAGGTTATATATTGGGACTTCTACGCAGTACTGTCAGCCTTTGTAGTTTCACCTATACAGCAATTGGTTTGAGATATATGTTTAACTTTGATTTTCTCGAAAACTATCACTTGTGCGGTAAAAATGAATAGGATATAAAATGTTTATCTCTGTGAGATCTAAAACTTTTGTCTAAAACATTTATCATGATTTTCCGTATTTACTGAGATAAGCATAAAAAACTATAATTTTTATGGGTTTTTCATGGTTTTCACCATGAAAATCAAATAGTCGCCAATTTTTACTGATATTCGTAATCAGCGCATCAAAATACGTAAGAATACTAAGTTTCGTCGAAATCGGAGACGGGACCTTTTCGGAACTTCATCCAAAGTTAGCAGTCATAAAAAAAAAAAATTTAACATAAAATACGACATACTTTTTTAATGTTAATTTGTTGTTCTATTCCCAATATTTTTGCTCCATTTTTTAACTCCGGAAACCATCCCCAAAGCTACCTCTCGCTAACAAAACATTCTGAAATTGCAAATAAATCAGATATTGCGGTTGATTATGTTTCTTTGATTTTGTTGCTCGCGATTTGCATTAAATCCGATTTTGTTGCTCCAACCTTAACTCTTGAAAATCACTCCTAGCTATCCACCACCACACCAGCACAACACCTTAAAACTGTAAATTAATCAGATATTTCGATTGAATACTTTTCTTTGATTTTGTTGCTCGCGATTTACAATAAATCCGATTTTGTTGCTCCACCTTTAACCCTTGAAAATATAATCTGTGAACAATGTACTACTGAAATATATAAGAGATTGAATTTGTTGCTCGTTTTAAAGTATTAAAACTTGACTCTTTATTGCCGCGGACCCTATACGGCGCGCAGTATTATAAAGTAAGTTAAATAAAAAAATTTGTTGCTCGCATGTTTTTGGTCTTAAAATAATCTATGAACAATATGCTACTGAAATATATAAGAGATTAAATTTGTTGTCCGTTTTAAAGTATTAAAATTCGATACTTTGTCGCCGCAAACCCTATATGACGCGGACTTATACCATATAAGTTAATTAAAAAAATTTGTTGCTTACATGTATTTGGTATTGAAATAATCTGTGGGCAATATACTACTGAAATATATAAGAGATTAAATTTGTTGCTGCGTTTTAAAGTATTATAACTCGGCACTTTGTCGCCGCGGACTTTATACGACGCGAAGTAGTTAGCTTAATGTCAAGCCGGTCCTCCCCACCCACCGCTTTTAAGAGGGCATACCCGTTTAAAACCTCAAAAAATGAGTACATTTTTTTAGATTTTTTTTGCAGCGCAACGACTTGATAAATATTTTTAATTTTTTTACAATATTAATATAATATTATTAACTACTTAAATAAAAATTCTCAGCCTAAAAAAAAATTTTTTTAGAGAGTTATACGAGTATTCGCAGATTTATGTTTTCATGTACGGTGAGCATGAAAACTCGGGCTACGTTCGACGGATTGACTTCAAATTTTACATGTGAGTTTCTAATAAGATTCCGCATCTGCCAACGAAGCCTTTTTTAAATCCGATTCCTCATTTTTTGTTATAAAAAAAAAGATGTGCTTTGTTTCACAAAAGCCGAAATTTTTTTTCAACCTGCCATTTTCTTATTTTTTGAAATTTTGAAGAAACGCTTGAATAGCAGATAACTATTACAATGTTTAATAAGTAAAAACTTGAATATTTTATTTCACATATGATTTACGAACGTTTTCATGCACATCGTGCAGTCATTTAAAATTTGGAGATTCTCCGCAACCTCCTAAAGTTATGGGAGGTATACCCATAACTTCAAAAAAAATTTTTTTTAAGCTGAGAATTTTTATTTAAGTAGTTAATAATATTATATTAATATCGTAAAAAAATTGAAAACTGTTATCAGGTCGTTGCGCTGCAAAAAATCTAGAAAATGTACTCATCTCGAGGTTTCAAACGGGTGTACGGCCCTTAACATAAATTCCTGCTAAACAGATTGAGTAACAAAATTCGAAATACGGCAACAAATTAGCACTAAATTATTTAATAGGCGCGATTGGCCCGATTTATACAGGGTGTCCCAAAGCACCCTTGACAACGCTCGTGAGCAGGTAGAGCACAGTAAACTGAACAGAAAACTCCTGTAACATTTTTTTCTATAACGCTTAATAAAGGAGTTATTATTGAGTAAAATCTGGTCAATCAACGCCGACTTTTAGCCGGACGCACGTCAGTGAGCCGCCCGTCTGTTAGTGTGCGTCGCCGTAGCGACGGAACGCTCACGCACACTACCAGGCGCGCGGCTAAAGGTCGACGCTGATTGGCCAGACGTTATTCAATAATAACTCCTTTATTAAGCGTTATAAAAAAAGATGTTACAGGACTTTTCTGTTCAGTTTACTGTGCTCTACCTGCTCACGAGCGTTGTCAAGGGTGCTTTGGGACACCCTGTATATGTCTGGTTCGAGAATTTAATCGTTTGGCCGAGATGGTTTTCACTATGGAACCAGTGCAAAAATAATAATATGATAGGATCTCTATCCCGACCGGAAAGTTTACGCGTATAATAAAAATTGATTTGTAGCGCGCTTACTTTCTTTAAATAGTGATTCGATGGAGGGCTGGCGAAGTTGCATGGTGTTTTCAAAATCGGTTCGTATAATATAGAGCGATATTGTACTTGACTCGTGGTTGCAGATGTGTTGCTGGAATCGACGGCAAGTGAGAACACTGGTTGCACAAACTAACTCGCGAATCACGGTGTGAAAGCACAGAGTAAAACTGTTTGAAATCGGGTTGAAGACTGCAGAATAAGTGTGTTCGAGTTCTACGAATTTTCTTTTTATAATATCTTTTCGGGGATGTATTCTAATTCTAGGAGTGGGGATCTTCCAAAACTTCAAGGAAGAGGGATTGCGTAGAAGTGAGGATCTTTCAAATTTTAACGGATTGTGTCAGTGTCTTTATTACGCTGGGTATTTCTTTTACTTTTTACCCGTGATGATCGTCGATTGGTGAGCCCGATATCGATTCGAAAATCTCTTGAATATTATCTTTCTCGGCGGACTCTCGCGCACGTGGTCAGATTAGAAAAAATCTTATTTTCTTATGATTATTTTTATTAATATTGATGCAAGTATGTTTGTCGGGTATTTCGTTAGAAGAATTATTATTATTTAGAAGAATTTCGTCGGAAAATTCTACTGTAAGGGATATCTACTGATTTTTTATTTATTTCGAGAAGACCGGCGTGGTTTCGTCACCGATCTTCTTGCGTCTTTCTCGCGGTGATCTACACTCATAAATATAATTATAATCTGTTTACTGAACGATTTGTTTTTATCACCAATCGACGACCATTGTCGCAACGTTGCGGAAGGAAGGAATCGTGGAGTCGGCAGGACAAAACACACTTATCACAGATTGCGCGAAGTACGTGTTCGAAGAATGATGTCTCGCGACAAATGGCTCCCGCACACAAGAAACGGAAACGCTTGCCACGCGGCAAAAGGCGAAGCGGTAAATTAGTCAACTAAAAACTTTTCGTTGATTTGTTGGTTTTTGAAGTAAGAACCAATCACGTACGATTTGCTACCAGTGATGCCCCAGAATTGAGACGCGAGCAACACGACTCCGTAATGGAGGGGATGCACACAAGCGTGAACCGTGTACACGTAATGTGCAGAGCGCTCTGCGCATTACATGTACACAATTCACGTACACAATTCACATTTTTTTTGTGTGTGTATCCCCTCTATTACGGAGTCGTGTTGCTCGCGTCTCAATTCTGGCATCAGTGTTTGCTACCCAATGGTTGTGTTTCCTGAACGTGCTTAAATAACCCTAAATAACAAAGATAGAACAACGCTCGTATGTTCACGAGTGATGTTACTGAACGCAGCCTAAGGCCGATTTGCCATACGACAAACTTTTTAAACGCATTGATTAGCTAATTTTTAGAGACTCAAGAAATTTTCTATTTTGCAGCCGATCAGTATGATTAAAAAGTTTGTTGTACGACAATTGTAATATTACCCTTCTACGGTACTCCCGAAAACTTGTTTTCCATTCACGATAGTCTCGAGACGAATAAATCAACGCGAGACACAGTAATCCTTGCATGGCACTGTCGATATTTTAATATTCGTGATACACGACAGATTTCAATTCTCTCGTACGAAAAATTTGAAATATGCAGCGGAAGTTTTTTTATACCGACTGCGCACCGAAAATTTTCATTTGTATGTATACGCATTAATTGAAAAAATGTGACTAATTACGATCGCGTAAGTTAATTGTCGCGATATTCCGACATTCTCCCGTCACTGTGACGTTTACGAACATTTATCAAGAGACACGGTAGTGTCTCGCGCCAAGTCACGCGAAGCAAAGATCGCGCGTAGCAACAGCGAGGCACTCCGGGTATCTATACGCGAGTCGGATAGTTGAGAATAACTTAGATTACCATATCTGAATAACGGCTGAACCGATCGAATTCTTGATAGGCTTAATCGATAGCTTGGGTTTGATTTATATAAGGAAAGTGTCTTTATTTTCGCTCTGCATATTCTATAAAGCAGAGATATTACGAAGCAAAATCGAAATGTGGAAATTTTCATTTAAGAAACGTCATCACCATCGCCCCTTTACCGCTATACATATATGTACACAACACATGCAACGAATATAGTGGTATTATGCTACACGTATATATACATACACGTACACAACACACATGCAATAATGGCAATGTATTCTTGTACGTTTGCGTCTTTGACGAAAGATTGCGCTAACGGCGCTCCGTAATGTTACTGCTCGCATCCATACTTGCTTTTGACAGGTATAGGTTAAGTTTGCAAAATGCCAGAATACAGTGTTCGTACACTTTCATTTATAAAAAAGTGAAACTGCAAAATTCTTCGTAATACTTGTGGATAGTTGGATCAGGTATATCTCATTTATATTAGAGAAAAATAAAACATTACAAAACTAATTTATGCTATGTGTAAAAACAGAACAAAACATCGCAATACATATGTTTATAAGAAAAAGATGTGTGTATTCTATAGATTCAACTATCCAGAATTGTCATGAAGAATTTTGCAGCCTTACTTTTTTTTAAATGAAAGAGTGCTACGCTATAAAATGTTGCACTCTAGAAAATTTATCGTCAAATACCTGGCAAAAACCAGAATGGATAACTGCGAACAGTAATATAGGTATACACACACAAGAATCTGGTATATTTGAGTGCACTTGTCAAAGGAGTGTCATCATATAGTTATTCGTCGTGCATCATATGTAACTACAGATAAGTATAAATAACATTGGTGAAACGCAGTCTGTGTGTAAAGTTAATGTATGTCTTATGAATAATTTATAATCATACATTTATTTTTCAGTGGAAGTAGAAGAATTTCAAGCTGTTGATAAAATTTTGACAAAGCCTGTGGCATCATGTTTATTGTAAATCAACATATCGTAGTCAATTTTTGTTTCGATGCGAATGCATTGCTTTAAATAGATGAAGCATGTTTCAGTATCGTTAATGAATATAATAGATCTGTTACATTGTATTTTTCCATCTGTCGGAATACTATTTTGTATATATATTTGACAGAAGAAATTCGTTATTAAAACTGATATTATAGATTATTTTGTTCTTTTTAGTATCGAGACAAGGATTGGTTACAATATGTTGGTTTGCAATAGACATGTTGTCGCAGACTTTGTCAAAATCTTAACAGTTTGAAAAATTTTTCTAGTTCCATTGAAACATAAATGTATTTATAAATTTATTATAAAAATTTATAAATTATTCAAAAAAATAGATAGATATAGTTATTCGTCATGCATCATATGTAACTACAGATAAGTACAAATAACATTGGTGAAACGCAATCTGTATAGTTAATGCATGTCTTATGAATAATTTATAAATATACATTTATTTTTCAATGGAAGTAGAAGAATTTTTCAAGCTGTTGATAAGATTTCGACAAAGCCTGTGGCATCATGTTTATTGCAAATCAGTATATTGTAGTCAATTCTTGTTTCGATGCGAATGCATTGCTTGAAATATATGAAATATATTTTAGTATCGTTAATGAATATAATAGATCTGTTACATTGTATTTTTCCATCTGTGGGAATGCTATTTGGTATATATATTTGACAGAAGAAATTTGTTATTAAAACTGATATTATTGATTATTCTTTTTAGTATCGAGACAAGGATTGGTTACAATATGTTGGTTTGCAATAGATATGTTGTCGCAGACTTTGTCAAAATCTTAACAGCTTGAAAAATTTTTCTAGTTCCATTGAAAAATAAATGTATTTAAAAATTTATTATATAAATTTATAAATTATTAAAAAAAATAGATAGAAATAGAAATAAAATAGAAATAGAAATTTATAAGACTTGATCACAGACTGTGTTTCACCAATGTTACTTATACCTGTAATTGCATATGATGTATGACAAATAACTATATGATGACAATCCTTTGACAAATGCATTTGAATACACTGGATTCCTTTTTACATTTTTCGCTTTTGATATATAATCAAGATACAAGACGGATTAGACGGTCAAATAATTTATGGCATAGCACAAGCGTATAGTAATATATTTTAATTTAAATTATAGTAATTTTTTTTAAAAAAAGAATGTACAAATAGATATTGTTCAATAGAAATCAAAGAAATAAAAGGATTGCTTTTTATAATTCAGAAATATAGTAGATATATTCATTTTATCTGACTGCTCGTAAGCATGTGTATAGTAGCAAAACATGTATATACCATATAAAAAAAATGATATAACTGCTAAAAAATTAGCTTTAAAAAAAAAGTGAAAAAAAGCGCCAAGTGCACGCGCACAAGCGCCTTTTATTATAAAAAAACTCTTATACAAAATAGTGTTATTTCAATTTGTTGTAAAAAATTCTTATACAAAATAGTGTTATTTTAATTATTTTAATAAAAAAACACTGTCATATTCAAACTAGAAAACTGTTTTACAAAATAGTTGTTTTAATTTTCTACAAAAATAGTGAGATATATGATAAAAACATTGCGCCATCTAATAAAAATTTATGTTACAAAATTTATTTATTATTATTTCTAATATTAAAAATTGTATCAAACTGCAATGCATGTGATTAAAATAGTGGAACATATTTAAGAAATGATACGAAAGAAATTTTTTATTAAAACAACAAATTTAAATATAAAATAACTTTTTAATTAGAGAAAAACTTGGCGCTGCAAAAATACGTTAATTAGATTAGCATATGTTCAGTTTAGCAGCGCCAAATTTTCTCTAATTAAAAAGTTATTTTATACTTAAGTTTGTTGTTTTAATAAAAAATTTCTTTCATATCATTTCTTAAATATGTTCCACTATTTTAATCACATTGCAATTTGATACAATTTTTAATATTAGAAAAAATAATAAATAAATTTTGTAACATAAATTTTTATTAATTGGCGCAATAATATTTTATCATATGTAATATTTACGCGCGTCAATGTTTACGTCGCCAAGGCCAAATATCATGTTAGGTATTGTCCTAATTCGCTGCCGAAATATTTTACATACTATAAAATATATATGCGAAATATTAAATTATATAAGTATTTTAAATTATAGATCAATTAATTATTAAACGATTAATGTATCACGGAGCTTACCATTATATTAATTTTGCGATTTTGCGATTCGATCGTTTTACAACATGTTCTTAATCCAAATTATCTAGATCGTCGAAAAGTCAAATGCTAACATCTATTAAGCTGACACAGCCACTGTAGCACAATCGAATAAAACTTATACAGAAATTTAGTGCTCTTTTGTTGCTGAATTCCCGATTTTATTGCCTCAGCCGATTCAGAGAAAATAGAGGCTGTGCTAATTTAAGATTAAAGTTAGGGGTGGAGTTCCGAAAAGGTCCCGTCTCCGATTTTGATGAAACTTTGTGAAAAGCTTCCTTTCAGGTTCAAATGAAAGATCCTAAAAGGAATTTTGGCTAGGAGTGATTTTCAAGAGTTAATGGTGGAGCAACAAAATCGGATTTATTGCAAATCGCGAGCAACAAAATCAAAGAAACATAATCAACCGCAATATCTGATTTATTAGCAATTTCAGAATGTTTTGTTAGCGAGATGTAGCTTTGGGGATCGTTTTCGGAGTTAAAAAATGGAGCAAAACTATTTGGAATAGAACAACAAATTAACATTAAAAAAGTATGTCGTATTTTATATTAAATTTTTTTTTATGGCTGTGCTAACTTTGGATAAAGTTCCGAAAAGGTCCCGTCTCCGATTTCGACGAAACTCAGTATTCTTACGTATTTTGATGCGCTGATTACGAATATCATAGTGAAAATTGGCGACTATTTGATTTTCATGGTGAAAACCATGAAAAACCCATAAAAATTATAGTTTTTTACGCTTATCTCAGTAAATGCGGAAAATCATGATAAATATTTTAAACAAAAGTTTTAGATCTCACAGAGATAAACATTTTATGTCCTATTCATTTTTACCGTACGAATAATAGTTTTCGACAAAAACGATGGACTCTAAATCTTATATCTGTTCTCCCATCTAAGCATGTTCTTTGCAGTACATGTACGATTTCACATGGATTTGCAACTTTCCACGCAAAGCGAGGTTCCACGCAAACCTATTTGTCTAGTTTTTTGGTAGTGGAGCCCCCCGCAGGGGGGCGGAACCCACTGTTTCCACGCATACACTTTTCCACGCGAAACGAGGTTCCACATGGGTATGCAATTTTCCACGCAAAGCGAGGTTATATATTGGGACTTCTACGCAGTACTGTCAGCCTTTGTAGTTTCACCTATACAGCAATTGGTTTGAGATATATGTTTAACTTTGATTTTCTCGAAAACTATCACTTGTGCGGTAAAAATGAATAGGATATAAAATGTTTATCTCTGTGAGATCTAAAACTTTTGTCTAAAACATTTATCATGATTTTCCGTATTTACTGAGATAAGCATAAAAAACTATAATTTTTATGGGTTTTTCATGGTTTTCACCATGAAAATCAAATAGTCGCCAATTTTTACTGATATTCGTAATCAGCGCATCAAAATACGTAAGAATACTAAGTTTCGTCGAAATCGGAGACGGGACCTTTTCGGAACTTCATCCAAAGTTAGCAGTCATAAAAAAAAAAAATTTAACATAAAATACGACATACTTTTTTAATGTTAATTTGTTGTTCTATTCCCAATATTTTTGCTCCATTTTTTAACTCCGGAAACCATCCCCAAAGCTACCTCTCGCTAACAAAACATTCTGAAATTGCAAATAAATCAGATATTGCGGTTGATTATGTTTCTTTGATTTTGTTGCTCGCGATTTGCATTAAATCCGATTTTGTTGCTCCAACCTTAACTCTTGAAAATCACTCCTAGCTATCCACCACCACACCAGCACAACACCTTAAAACTGTAAATTAATCAGATATTTCGATTGAATACTTTTCTTTGATTTTGTTGCTCGCGATTTACAATAAATCCGATTTTGTTGCTCCACCTTTAACCCTTGAAAATATAATCTGTGAACAATGTACTACTGAAATATATAAGAGATTGAATTTGTTGCTCGTTTTAAAGTATTAAAACTTGACTCTTTATTGCCGCGGACCCTATACGGCGCGCAGTATTATAAAGTAAGTTAAATAAAAAAATTTGTTGCTCGCATGTTTTTGGTCTTAAAATAATCTATGAACAATATGCTACTGAAATATATAAGAGATTAAATTTGTTGTCCGTTTTAAAGTATTAAAATTCGATACTTTGTCGCCGCAAACCCTATATGACGCGGACTTATACCATATAAGTTAATTAAAAAAATTTGTTGCTTACATGTATTTGGTATTGAAATAATCTGTGGGCAATATACTACTGAAATATATAAGAGATTAAATTTGTTGCTGCGTTTTAAAGTATTATAACTCGGCACTTTGTCGCCGCGGACTTTATACGACGCGAAGTAGTTAGCTTAATGTCAAGCCGGTCCTCCCCACCCACCGCTTTTAAGAGGGCATACCCGTTTAAAACCTCAAAAAATGAGTACATTTTTTTAGATTTTTTTTGCAGCGCAACGACTTGATAAATATTTTTAATTTTTTTACAATATTAATATAATATTATTAACTACTTAAATAAAAATTCTCAGCCTAAAAAAAAATTTTTTTAGAGAGTTATACGAGTATTCGCAGATTTATGTTTTCATGTACGGTGAGCATGAAAACTCGGGCTACGTTCGACGGATTGACTTCAAATTTTACATGTGAGTTTCTAATAAGATTCCGCATCTGCCAACGAAGCCTTTTTTAAATCCGATTCCTCATTTTTTGTTATAAAAAAAAAGATGTGCTTTGTTTCACAAAAGCCGAAATTTTTTTTCAACCTGCCATTTTCTTATTTTTTGAAATTTTGAAGAAACGCTTGAATAGCAGATAACTATTACAATGTTTAATAAGTAAAAACTTGAATATTTTATTTCACATATGATTTACGAACGTTTTCATGCACATCGTGCAGTCATTTAAAATTTGGAGATTCTCCGCAACCTCCTAAAGTTATGGGAGGTATACCCATAACTTCAAAAAAAATTTTTTTTAAGCTGAGAATTTTTATTTAAGTAGTTAATAATATTATATTAATATCGTAAAAAAATTGAAAACTGTTATCAGGTCGTTGCGCTGCAAAAAATCTAGAAAATGTACTCATCTCGAGGTTTCAAACGGGTGTACGGCCCTTAACATAAATTCCTGCTAAACAGATTGAGTAACAAAATTCGAAATACGGCAACAAATTAGCACTAAATTATTTAATAGGCGCGATTGGCCCGATTTATACAGGGTGTCCC
The DNA here is from genome assembly GCA_009859135.1 of Formica selysi. Classification (NCBI taxonomy): domain Eukaryota; kingdom Metazoa; phylum Arthropoda; class Insecta; order Hymenoptera; family Formicidae; genus Formica; species Formica selysi. The sequence goes on along the minus strand of WHNR01000045.1, from coordinate 588,671 downwards.
AAAGCACCCTTGACAACGCTCGTGAGCAGGTAGAGCACAGTAAACTGAACAGAAAACTCCTGTAACATTTTTTTCTATAACGCTTAATAAAGGAGTTATTATTGAGTAAAATCTGGTCAATCAACGCCGACTTTTAGCCGGACGCACGTCAGTGAGCCGCCCGTCTGTTAGTGTGCGTCGCCGTAGCGACGGAACGCTCACGCACACTACCAGGCGCGCGGCTAAAGGTCGACGCTGATTGACCAGACGTTATTCAATAATAACTCCTTTATTAAGCGTTATAAAAAAAGATGTTACAGGACTTTTCTGTTCAGTTTACTGTGCTCTACCTGCTCACGAGCGTTGTCAAGGGTGCTTTGGGACACCCTGTATATGTCTGGTTCGAGAATTTAATCGTTTGGCCGAGATGGTTTTCACTATGGAACCAGTGCAAAAATAATAATATGATAGGATCTCTATCCCGACCGGAAAGTTTACGCGTATAATAAAAATTGATTTGTAGCGCGCTTACTTTCTTTAAATAGTGATTCGATGGAGGGCTGGCGAAGTTGCATGGTGTTTTCAAAATCGGTTCGTATAATATAGAGCGATATTGTACTTGACTCGTGGTTGCAGATGTGTTGCTGGAATCGACGGCAAGTGAGAACACTGGTTGCACAAACTAACTCGCGAATCACGGTGTGAAAGCACAGAGTAAAACTGTTTGAAATCGGGTTGAAGACTGCAGAATAAGTGTGTTCGAGTTCTACGAATTTTCTTTTTATAATATCTTTTCGGGGATGTATTCTAATTCTAGGAGTGGGGATCTTCCAAAACTTCAAGGAAGAGGGATTGCGTAGAAGTGAGGATCTTTCAAATTTTAACGGATTGTGTCAGTGTCTTTATTACGCTGGGTATTTCTTTTACTTTTTACCCGTGATGATCGTCGATTGGTGAGCCCGATATCGATTCGAAAATCTCTTGAATATTATCTTTCTCGGCGGACTCTCGCGCACGTGGTCAGATTAGAAAAAATCTTATTTTCTTATGATTATTTTTATTAATATTGATGCAAGTATGTTTGTCGGGTATTTCGTTAGAAGAATTATTATTATTTAGAAGAATTTCGTCGGAAAATTCTACTGTAAGGGATATCTACTGATTTTTTATTTATTTCGAGAAGACCGGCGTGGTTTCGTCACCGATCTTCTTGCGTCTTTCTCGCGGTGATCTACACTCATAAATATAATTATAATCTGTTTACTGAACGATTTGTTTTTATCACCAATCGACGACCATTGTCGCAACGTTGCGAAAGGAAGGAATCGTGGAGTCGGCAGGACAAAACACACTTATCACAGATTGCGCGAAGTACGTGTTCGAAGAATGATGTCTCGCGACAAATGGCTCCCGCACACAAGAAACGGAAACGCTTGCCACGCGGCAAAAGGCGAAGCGGTAAATTAGTCAACTAAAAACTTTTCGTTGATTTGTTGGTTTTTGAAGTAAGAACCAATCACGTACGATTTGCTACCAGTGATGCCCCAGAATTGAGACGCGAGCAACACGACTCCGTAATGGGGGGGTTGCACACAAGCGTGAACCGTGTACACGTAATGTGCAGAGCGCTCTGCGCATTACATGTACACAATTCACGTACACAATTCACATTTTTTTTGTGTGTGTATCCCCTCTATTACGGAGTCGTGTTGCTCGCGTCTCAATTCTGGCATCAGTGTTTGCTACCCAATGGTTGTGTTTCCTGAACGTGCTTAAATAACCCTAAATAACAAAGATAGAACAACGCTCGTATGTTCACGAGTGATGTTACTGAACGCAGCCTAAGGCCGATTTGCCATACGACAAACTTTTTAAACGCATTGATTAGCTAATTTTTAGAGACCCAAGAAATTTTCTATTTTGCAGCCGATCAGTATGATTAAAAAGTTTGTTGTACGACAATTGTAATATTACCCTTCTACGGTACTCCCGAAAACTTGTTTTCCATTCACGATAGTCTCGAGACGAATAAATCAACGCGAGACACAGTACTCCTTGCATGGCACTGTCGATATTTTAATATTCGTGATACACGACAGATTTCAATTCTCTCGTACGAAAAATTTGAAATATGCAGCGGAAGTTTTTTTATACCGACTGCGCACCGAAAATTTTCATTTGTATGTATACGCATTAATTGAAAAAATGTGACTAATTACGATCGCGTAAGTTAATTGTCGCGATATTCCGACATTCTCCCGTCACTGTGACGTTTACGAACATTTATCAAGAGACACGGTAGTGTCTCGCGCCAAGTCACGCGAAGCAAAGATCGCGCGTAGCAACAGCGAGGCACTCCGGGTATCTATACGCGAGTCGGATAGTTGAGAATAACTTAGATTACCATATCTGAATAACGGCTGAACCGATCGAATTCTTGATAGGCTTAATCGATAGCTTGGGTTTGATTTATATAAGGAAAGTGTCTTTATTTTCGCTCTGCATATTCTATAAAGCAGAGATATTACGAAGCAAAATCGAAATGTGGAAATTTTCATTTAAGAAACGTCATCACCATCGCCCCTTTACCGCTATACATATATGTACACAACACATGCAACGAATATAGTGGTATTATGCTACACGTATATATACATACACGTACACAACACACATGCAATAATGGCAATGTATTCTTGTACGTTTGCGTCTTTGACGAAAGATTGCGCTAACGGCGCTCCGTAATGTTACTGCTCGCATCCATACTTGATTTTGACAGGTATAGGTTAAGTTTGCAAAATGCCAGAATACAGTGTTCGTACACTTTCATTTATAAAAAAGTGAAACTGCAAAATTCTTCGTAATACTTGTGGATAGTTGGATCAGGTATATCTCATTTATATTAGAGAAAAATAAAACATTACAAAACTAATTTATGCTATGTGTAAAAACAGAACAAAACATCGCAATACATATGTTTATAAGAAAAAGATGTGTGTATTCTATAGATTCAACTATCCAGAATTGTCATGAAGAATTTTGCAGCCTTACTTTTTTTTAAATGAAAGAGTGCTACGCTATATAATGTTGCACTCTAGAAAATTTATCGTCAAATACCTGGCAAAAACCAGAATGGATAACTGCGAACAGTAATATAGGTATACACACACAAGAATCTGGTATATTTGAGTGCACTTGTCAAAGGAGTGTCATCATATAGTTATTCGTCGTGCATCATATGTAACTACAGATAAGTATAAATAACATTGGTGAAACGCAGTCTGTGTGTAAAGTTAATGTATGTCTTATGAATAATTTATAATCATACATTTATTTTTCAGTGGAAGTAGAAGAATTTCAAGCTGTTGATAAAATTTTGACAAAGCCTGTGGCATCATGTTTATTGCAAATCAACATATCGTAGTCAATTTTTGTTTCGATGCGAATGCATTGCTTTAAATAGATGAAGCATGTTTCAGTATCGTTAATGAATATAATAGATCTGTTACATTGTATTTTTCCATCTGTCGGAATACTATTTTGTATATATATTTGACAGAAGAAATTCGTTATTAAAACTGATATTATAGATTATTTTGTTCTTTTTAGTATCGAGACAAGGATTGGTTACAATATGTTGGTTTGCAATAGACATGTTGTCGCAGACTTTGTCAAAATCTTAACAGTTTGAAAAATTTTTCTAGTTCCATTGAAACATAAATGTATTTATAAATTTATTATAAAAATTTATAAATTATTCAAAAAAATAGATAGATATAGTTATTCGTCATGCATCATATGTAACTACAGATAAGTACAAATAACATTGGTGAAACGCAATCTGTATAGTTAATGCATGTCTTATGAATAATTTATAAATATACATTTATTTTTCAATGGAAGTAGAAGAATTTTTCAAGCTGTTGATAAGATTTCGACAAAGCCTGTGGCATCATGTTTATTGCAAATCAGTATATTGTAGTCAATTCTTGTTTCGATGCGAATGCATTGCTTGAAATATATGAAATATATTTTAGTATCGTTAATGAATATAATAGATCTGTTACATTGTATTTTTCCATCTGTGGGAATGCTATTTGGTATATATATTTGACAGAAGAAATTTGTTATTAAAACTGATATTATTGATTATTCTTTTTAGTATCGAGACAAGGATTGGTTACAATATGTTGGTTTGCAATAGATATGTTGTCGCAGACTTTGTCAAAATCTTAACAGCTTGAAAAATTTTTCTAGTTCCATTGAAAAATAAATGTATTTAAAAATTTATTATATAAATTTATAAATTATTAAAAAAAAATAGATAGAAATAGAAATAAAATAGAAATAGAAATTTATAAGACTTGATCACAGACTGTGTTTCACCAATGTTACTTATACCTGTAATTGCATATGATGTATGACAAATAACTATATGATGACAATCCTTTGACAAATGCATTTGAATACACTGGATTCCTTTTTACATTTTTCGCTTTTGATATATAATCAAGATACAAGACGGATTAGACGGTCAAATAATTTATGGCATAGCACAAGCGTATAGTAATATATTTTAATTTAAATTATAGTAATTTTTTTTAAAAAAAGAATGTACAAATAGATATTGTTCAATAGAAATCAAAGAAATAAAAGGATTGCTTTTTATAATTCAGAAATATAGTAGATATATTCATTTTATCTGACTGCTCGTAAGCATGTGTATAGTAGCAAAACATGTATATACCATATAAAAAAAATGATATAACTGCTAAAAAATTAGCTTTAAAAAAAAAGTGAAAAAAAGCGCCAAGTGCACGCGCACAAGCGCCTTTTATTATAAAAAAAACTCTTATACAAAATAGTGTTATTTCAATTTGTTGTAAAAAATTCTTATACAAAATAGTGTTATTTTAATTATTTTAATAAAAAAACACTGTCATATTCAAACTAGAAAACTGTTTTACAAAATAGTTGTTTTAATTTTCTACAAAAATAGTGAGATATATGATAAAAACATTGCGCCATCTAATAAAACTTTATGTTACAAAATTTATTTATTATTATTTCTAATATTAAAAATTGTATCAAACTGCAATGCATGTGATTAAAATAGTGGAACATATTTAAGAAATGATACGAAAGAAATTTTTTATTAAAACAACAAATTTAAATATAAAATAACTTTTTAATTAGAGAAAAACTTGGCGCTGCAAAAATACGTTAATTAGATTAGCATATGTTCAGTTTAGCAGCGCCAAATTTTCTCTAATTAAAAAGTTATTTTATACTTAAGTTTGTTGTTTTAATAAAAAATTTCTTTCATATCATTTCTTAAATATGTTCCACTATTTTAATCACATTGCAATTTGATACAATTTTTAATATTAGAAAAAATAATAAATAAATTTTGTAACATAAATTTTTATTAATTGGCGCAATAATATTTTATCATATGTAATATTTACGCGCGTCAATGTTTACGTCGCCAAGACCAAATATCATGTTAGGTATTGTCCTAATTCGCTGCCGAAATATTTTACATACTATAAAATATATATGCGAAATATTAAATTATATAAGTATTTTAAATTATAGATCAATTAATTATTAAACGATTAATGTATCACGGAGCTTACCATTATATTAATTTTGCGATTTTGCGATTCGATCGTTTTACAACATGTTCTTAATCCAAATTATCTAGATCGTCGAAAAGTCAAATGCTAACATCTATTAAGCTGACACAGCCACTGTAGCACAATCGAATAAAACTTATACAGAATTTAGTGCTCTTTTGTTGCTGAATTCCCGATTTTATTGCCTCAGCCGATTCAGAGAAAATAGAGGCTGTGCTAATTTAAGATTAAAGTTAGGGGTGGAGTTCCGAAAAGGTCCCGTCTCCGATTTTGATGAAACTTTGTGAAAAGCTTCCTTTCAGGTTCAAATGAAAGATCCTAAAAGGAATTTTGGCTAGGAGTGATTTTCAAGAGTTAATGGTGGAGCAACAAAATCGGATTTATTGCAAATCGCGAGCAACAAAATCAAAGAAACATAATCAACCGCAATATCTGATTTATTAGCAATTTCAGAATGTTTTGTTAGCGAGATGTAGCTTTGGGGATCGTTTTCGGAGTTAAAAAATGGAGCAAAACTATTTGGAATAGAACAACAAATTAACATTAAAAAAGTATGTCGTATTTTATATTAAATTTTTTTTTTATGGCTGTGCTAACTTTGGATAAAGTTCCGAAAAGGTCCCGTCTCCGATTTCGACGAAACTCAGTATTCTTACGTATTTTGATGCGCTGATTACGAATATCATAGTGAAAATTGGCGACTATTTGATTTTCATGGTGAAAACCATGAAAAACCCATAAAAATTATAGTTTTTTACGCTTATCTCAGTAAATGCGGAAAATCATGATAAATATTTTAAACAAAAGTTTTAGATCTCACAGAGATAAACATTTTATGTCCTATTCATTTTTACCGTACGAATAATAGTTTTCGACAAAAACGATGGACTCTAAATCTTATATCTGTTCTCCCATCTAAGCATGTTCTTTGCAGTACATGTACGATTTCACATGGGTTTGCAACTTTCCACGCAAAGCGAGGTTCCACGCAAACCTATTTGTCTAGTTTTTTGGTAGTGGAGCCCCCCGCAGGGGGGCGGAACCCACTGTTTCCACGCATACACTTTTCCACGCGAAACGAGGTTCCACATGGGTATGCAATTTTCCACGCAAAGCGAGGTTATATATTGGGACTTCTACGCAGTACTGTCAGCCTTTGTAGTTTCACCTATACAGCAATTGGTTTGAGATATATGTTTAACTTTGATTTTCTCGAAAACTATCACTTGTGCGGTAAAAATGAATAGGATATAAAATGTTTATCTCTGTGAGATCTAAAACTTTTGTCTAAAACATTTATCATGATTTTCCGTATTTACTGAGATAAGCATAAAAAACTATAATTTTTATGGGTTTTTCATGGTTTTCACCATGAAAATCAAATAGTCGCCAATTTTTACTGATATTCGTAATCAGCGCATCAAAATACGTAAGAATACTGAGTTTCGTCGAAATCGGAGACGGGACCTTTTCGGAACTTCATCCAAAGTTAGCAGTCATAAAAAAAAAAAATTTAACATAAAATACGACATACTTTTTTAATGTTAATTTGTTGTTCTATTCCCAATATTTTTGCTCCATTTTTTAACTCCGGAAACCATCCCCAAAGCTACCTCTCGCTAACAAAACATTCTGAAATTGCAAATAAATCAGATATTGCGGTTGATTATGTTTCTTTGATTTTGTTGCTCGCGATTTGCATTAAATCCGATTTTGTTGCTCCAACCTTAACTCTTGAAAATCACTCCTAGCTATCCACCACCACACCAGCACAACACCTTAAAACTGTAAATTAATCAGATATTTCGATTGAATACTTTTCTTTGATTTTGTTGCTCGCGATTTACAATAAATCCGATTTTGTTGCTCCACCTTTAACCCTTGAAAATATAATCTGTGAACAATGTACTACTGAAATATATAAGAGATTGAATTTGTTGCTCGTTTTAAAGTATTAAAACTTGACTCTTTATTGCCGCGGACCCTATACGGCGCGCAGTATTATAAAGTAAGTTAAATAAAAAAATTTGTTGCTCGCATGTTTTTGGTCTTAAAATAATCTATGAACAATATGCTACTGAAATATATAAGAGATTAAATTTGTTGTCCGTTTTAAAGTATTAAAATTCGATACTTTGTCGCCGCAAACCCTATATGACGCGGACTTATACCATATAAGTTAATTAAAAAAATTTGTTGCTTACATGTATTTGGTATTGAAATAATCTGTGGGCAATATACTACTGAAATATATAAGAGATTAAATTTGTTGCTGCGTTTTAAAGTATTATAACTCGGCACTTTGTCGCCGCGGACTTTATACGACGCGAAGTAGTTAGCTTAATGTCAAGCCGGTCCTCCCCACCCACCGCTTTTAAGAGGGCATACCCGTTTAAAACCTCAAAAAATGAGTACATTTTTTTAGATTTTTTTTGCAGCGCAACGACTTGATAAAAATTTTTAATTTTTTTACAATATTAATATAATATTATTAACTACTTAAATAAAAATTTTCAGCCTAAAAAAAAATTTTTTTAGAGAGTTATACGAGTATTCGCAGATTTATGTTTTCATGTACGGTGTGCATGAAAACTCGGGCTACGTTCGACGGATTGACTTCAAATTTTACATGTGAGTTTCTAATAAGATTCCGCATCTGCCAACGAAGCCTTTTTTAAATCCGATTCCTCATTTTTTGTTATAAAAAAAAAGATGTGCTTTGTTTCACAAAAACCGAAATTTTTTTTCAACCTACCATTTTCTTATTTTTTGAAATTTTGAAGAAACGCTTGAATAGCAGATAACTATTACAATGTTTAATAAGTAAAAACTTGAATATTTTATTTCACATATGATTTACGAACGTTTTCATGCACATCGTGCAGTCATTTAAAATTTGGAGATTCTCCGCAACCTCCTAAAGTTATGGGAGGTATACCCATAACTTCAAAAAAAATTTTTTTTAAGCTGAAAATTTTTATTTAAGTAGTTAATAACATTATATTAATATCGTAAAAAAATTGAAAATTGTTATCAGGTCGTTGCGCTGCAAAAAATCTAGAAAATGTACTCATCTCGAGGTTTCAAACGGGTGTACGGCCCTTAACATAAATTCCTGCTAAACAGATTGAGTAACAAAATTCGAAATACGGCAACAAATTAGCACTAAATTATTTAATAGGCGCGATTGGCCCGATTTATACAGGGTGTCCCAAAGCACCCTTGACAACGCTCGTGAGCAGGTAGAGCACAGTAAACTGAACAGAAAACTCCTGTAACATTTTTTTCTATAACGCTTAATAAAGGAGTTATTATTGAGTAAAATCTGGTCAATCAACGCCGACTTTTAGCCGGACGCACGTCAGTGAGCCGCCCGTCTGTTAGTGTGCGTCGCCGTAGCGACGGAACGCTCACGCACACTACCAGGCGCGCGGCTAAAGGTCGACGCTGATTGGCCAGACGTTATTCAATAATAACTCCTTTATTAAGCGTTATAAAAAAAGATGTTACAGGACTTTTCTGTTCAGTTTACTGTGCTCTATCTGCTCACGAGCGTTGTCAAGGGTGCTTTGGGACACCCTGTATATGTCTGGTTCGAGAATTTAATCGTTTGGCCGAGATGGTTTTCACTATGGAACCAGTGCAAAAATAATAATATGATAGGATCTCTATCCCGACCGGAAAGTTTACGCGTATAATAAAAATTGATTTGTAGCGCGCTTACTTTCTTTAAATAGTGATTCGATGGAGGGCTGGCGAAGTTGCATGGTGTTTTCAAAACCGGTTCGTATAATATAGAGCGATATTGTACTTGACTCGTGGTTGCAGATGTGTTGCTGGAATCGACGGCAAGTGAGAACACTGGTTGCACAAACTAACTCGCGAATCACGGTGTGAAAGCACAGAGTAAAACTGTTTGAAATCGGGTTGAAGACTGCAGAATAAGTGTGTTCGAGTTCTACGAATTTTCTTTTTATAATATCTTTTCGGGGATGTATTCTAATTCTAGGAGTGGGGATCTTCCAAAACTTCAAGGAAGAGGGATTGCGTAGAAGTGAGGATCTTTCAAATTTTAACGGATTGTGTCAGTGTCTTTATTACGCTGGGTATTTCTTTTACTTTTTACCCGTGATGATCGTCGATTGGTGAGCCCGATATCGATTCGAAAATCTCTTGAATATTATCTTTCTCGGCGGACTCTCGCGCACGTGGTCAGATTAGAAAAAATCTTATTTTCTTATGATTATTTTTATTAATATTGATGCAAGTATGTTTGTCGGGTATTTCGTTAGAAGAATTATTATTATTTAGAAGAATTTCGTCGGAAAATTCTACTGTAAGGGATATCTACTGATTTTTTATTTATTTCGAGAAGACCGGCGTGGTTTCGTCACCGATCTTCTTGCGTCTTTCTCGCGGTGATCTACACTCATAAATATAATTATAATCTGTTTACTGAACGATTTGTTTTTATCACCAATCGACGACCATTGTCGCAACGTTGCGGAAGGAAGGAATCGTGGAGTCGGCAGGACAAAACACACTTATCACAGATTGCGCGAAGTACGTGTTCGAAGAATGATGTCTCGCGACAAATGGCTCCCGCACACAAGAAACGGAAACGCTTGCCACGCGGCAAAAGGCGAAGCGGTAAATTAGTCAACTAAAAACTTTTCGTTGATTTGTTGGTTTTTGAAGTAAGAACCAATCACGTACGATTTGCTACCAGTGATGCCCCAGAATTGAGACGCGAGCAACACGACTCCGTAATGGAGGGGATGCACACAAGCGTGAACCGTGTACACGTAATGTGCAGAGCACTCTGCGCATTACATGTACACAATTCACGTACACAATTCACATTTTTTTTGTGTGTGTATCCCCTCTATTACGGAGTCGTGTTGCTCGCGTCTCAATTCTGGCATCAGTGTTTGCTACCCAATGGTTGTGTTTCCTGAACGTGCTTAAATAACCCTAAATAACAAAGATAGAACAACGCTCGTATGTTCACGAGTGATGTTACTGAACGCAGCCTAAGGCCGATTTGCCATACGACAAACTTTTTAAACGCATTGATTAGCTAATTTTTAGAGACTCAAGAAATTTTCTATTTTGCAGCCGATCAGTATGATTAAAAAGTTTGTTGTACGACAATTGTAATATTACCCTTCTACGGTACTCCCGAAAACTTGTTTTCCATTCACGATAGTCTCGAGACGAATAAATCAACGCGAGACACAGTAATCCTTGCATGGCACTGTCGATATTTTAATATTCGTGATACACGACAGATTTCAATTCTCTCGTACGAAAAATTTGAAATATGCAGCGGAAGTTTTTTTATACCGACTGCGCACCGAAAATTTTCATTTGTATGTATACGCATTAATTGAAAAAATGTGACTAATTACGATCGCGTAAGTTAATTGTCGCGATATTCCGACATTCTCCCGTCACTGTGACGTTTACGAACATTTATCAAGAGACACGGTAGTGTCTCGCGCCAAGTCACGCGAAGCAAAGATCGCGCGTAGCAACAGCGAGGCACTCCGGGTATCTATACGCGAGTCGGATAGTTGAGAATAACTTAGATTACCATATCTGAATAACGGCTGAACCGATCGAATTCTTGATAGGCTTAATCGATAGCTTGGGTTTGATTTATATAAGGAAAGTGTCTTTATTTTCGCTCTGCATATTCTATAAAGCAGAGATATTACGAAGCAAAATCGAAATGTGGAAATTTTCATTTAAGAAACGTCATCACCATCGCCCCTTTACCGCTATACATATATGTACACAACACATGCAACGAATATAGTGGTATTATGCTACACGTATATATACATACACGTACACAACACACATGCAATAATGGCAATGTATTCTTGTACGTTTGCGTCTTTGACGAAAGATTGCGCTAACGGCGCTCCGTAATGTTACTGCTCGCATCCATACTTGCTTTTGACAAGTATAGGTTAAGTTTGCAAAATGCCAGAATACAGTGTTCGTACACTTTCATTTATAAAAAAGTGAAACTGCAAAATTCTTCGTAATACTTGTGGATAGTTGGATAAGGTATATCTCATTTATATTAGAGAAAAATAAAACATTACAAAACTAATTTATGCTATGTGTAAAAACAGATATTATATATAATAAATATAAAATAAATATTATATATAATATATAAAATAGCACAATTATATTGCGGATTTTATTACAAATAGTACATCATAAAACTTCTTAACCCTTACTGCAATAACGTCGATCACATCGATCACCAATTTCGAGTTTAAAAGTGCCCCGTGCCAAACTGATCGACTTGTTTTGAAATTAATCATGAGGTTTACCAGATAGGCATGAAACGAAAAGGATTAAAATTAAAGTGACATACAAATGCTTGGCGTGCCCGTGTCGCATTATAAGTCATATACTTTTATTAATATATTGATAATGATTTCTGATAATCTTTTGAAAATTTTTATTTCTGATCGGGCACGCCAAGTATTTGTATGTCACTTTAATTTTAATCCTTTTCGTTTCATGCCTATCTGGTAAACCTCATGATTAATTTCAAAACAAGTCGATCAGTTTGGCACGGGGCACTTTTAAACTCGAAATTGGTGATCGATGTGATCGACGTTATTGCAGTAAGGGTTAAGTAGTTTTATGATGTACTATTTGTAATAAAATCCGCAATATAATTGTGCTATTTTATATATTATATATAATATTTATTTGGGGAAGGGAGGGGGGACATAATAGCGTAACTTTATAAAAATAAAATGCATTTCAATTTTCTCGAGAGAATCTATAATATTTCTATAAATGCAAGACTGATTTTATCAAACAAATACTATTTTAAATTACAAACTCTTACAAACTGAACTGCTTCTATGTACTTGGCTAGTTAACTTGATTTCATATTTAGTCTTGATTTTTTATTTTTTATTTTTTAGTGGGAAATCATTTTTTAGTTTTTTATTTTGTATGAAAATTATTTTTCAAGGAAAAATTTTTTTAAAAGTTATTTTTTAGGGATAAATAACAAACTTTTTTTTGCGTACAAGTTGGGATTTTTTTATATTCTTGGCGTATTTTTTTTTATCTTTGTGAGGTTTTTCTAGGTGATCTCATTACTTTTTGTAAAAATCTATATTTTTTCTGCAAAAAATATATATGCGTTTTTAGCATATAATATTTAATAATATAATATAATTTTTTATTCATGTAGAATATCTAATAATAATAAATTTCTTAATAATAATAAGTAAATCACAATAATAAAGTTTTATTGTAGAATTGACATTCGTTAATTTTATTTTTAGTATATAATGTTCAACAATAATATATATGTGCTTACATTATATTATCTCACAATAATACCGTACAGTTTTATTTATGTAGAATTGACATTCGTTAATTTTATTGAATCCTATATAGGCAATAAAATCTGGTATAAAGTAGGTCAATTTAACTATACCTATAAATTCATTCACTTTTGTATTACTGTAACATCATGTAGACCATTCTTCAACTGTATGATGTTACAGTAATACAAAAGTGAATGAATTTATAGGTATAGTTAAATTGAGCTACTTTACGCAATATTTTATTGCCTATATAGGATTCAATAAAATTAACGAATGCCAATTCTACATAAATAAAACTGTACGATATTATTGTGAGATAATATAACATAAAGTGCCATAGAGGATGCCAAAGAAGATAAATGAAGTGCCATAGAAAATACCAAAGAAGATAAAGTATTTTTTATTTTAAGTATTTTCTTTTAAATATTTTTTATTTTATTTTTGTATTATCTTACAATAATAGAGTTTTATTTATATAGAATTGGCATTTGTTTTATTTTTATTATATAATGTTCAACAATAATATAGTTATATATAATATAATTTAATTTAATAATATAATATCAATTTAACTACTATAATTTAACTACTATAATTTAACTACTATAAATTCATTCACTTTTGTATTACTGTAATATCATACTTCAATGTAGATCATTCTTCAACTGTATGATGTTACAGTAATAAGTGAATGAATTTATAAGTACAATTAAATTGAGCTGCTTTACACAATATTTTATTGCCAATAAAATTAACAATGCCAATTCTACATAAATAAAACTATACTGTGTTATTGTGAGATAATATAATATAAGCACATATATATTATTTTTGAATATATATACTTTGGCTTTCTTTGCATACGTATAATATTATAATAGCATGTTGCGCAATTGCGAGATACATATCCATAAGTTTTTTTTTTATAAGGTAACGTATCAGTTATATGTATGCAAAGAAAGTCAAAATATATATACTATGTATACTGACAAACGGATTAATAAGTTAAAGCGATCAAAATTTTGTTGCAATAAGATCCATCTTGAGAATAATAAATACTACGTATATATACTTTGGCTATCTTTGCATACATATAACTAATACTATAATAACATGTTGTGATATTGCGAGATATATATTTATATGTTTTTTTTTAAATAAAATAACGTATCAGTTATATGTATGCAAAGAAAATCAAAATATATATACTATGTATACTGACAAACGGATTACTAAATTAAAGCGATTAAAATTTTGTTGCAATAAGATCCACCTTGAGAATAATAAATACTACGTATATATACTTTGGCTTTCTTTGCATACATATAACTATTATTATAATAACATGTTTTGATACTGCGATATATATTCATAAGTTTTTTGTTTTATAAAATAACGTATCAGTTATATGTATGCAAAGAAAGTCAAAATATATATACTATGTATACTGACAAACGGATTACTAAATTAAAGCGATTAAAATTTTGTTACAATAAGATCCACTTTGAAAATAATAAATACTACGTATATATACTTTGGCTATCTTTGCATACATATAACTAATACTATAATAACATGTTGTGATATTGCGAGATATATATTTATATGTTTTTTTAAAATAAAATAACGTATCAGTTATATGTATGCAAAGAAAGTCAAAATATATATACTATGTATACTGACAAACGGATTAATAAGTTAAAGCGATCAAAATTTTGTTGCAATAAGATCCATCTTGAGAATAATAAATACTATGTATATATACTTTGGCTATCTTTGCATACATATAACTAATACTATAATAACATGTTGTGATATTGCGAGATATATATTTATGTTTTTTTAAAATAAAATAACGTATCAGTTATATGTATGCAAAGAAAGTCAAAATATATATACTATGTATACTGACAAACGGATTAATAAGTTAAAGCGATTAAAATTTTGTTGCAATAAAATCCATCTTGAGAATAATAAATACTACGTATATATACTTTGGCTTTCTTTGCATACATATAACTATTATTATAATAACATGTTTTGATATTGCGATATATATTCATAAGTTTTTTGTTTTATGAAATAACGTATCAGTTATGCAAAGAAAGTCGAAATATATATACTATGTATACTGACAAACGGATTACTAAATTAAAGCGATTAAAATTTTGTTACAATAAGATCCACTTTGAGAATAATAAATACTATGTATATATATACTTTGGCTTTCTTTGCATACATATAACTAATATTATAATAGCATGTTGTACAATTGCGAGATATATGTGTAATGTGAAATATATGTATATTCATTATATAGGTTTCTCTTTTTTTATAAAATATAATTATAGATAGAATATTTAGATAAAAATTTAATATATATATAAAAGTTATAACTGTTCTTTTTATTTTACACAAACATATAATTAAATATAGTTTTTTTCAAGTCACACTTAATTCGTCTTTCTATCTTTCAATATGTATGCAAAGAAAGCCAAAATATACATATACTACGTATATATACTGACAAACGGATTAATAAATTAAAGCGATTAAAATTTTGTTGCAATAAGATTCACTTTGAGAATAATAAATACTACATATGTATACTTTGGCTTTCTTCGCATATGTATAACTAATATTGTAATAGCATGTTGTGCAATGTGATATATAATAATCATAGGTTTTTCTTTTCCTTAAATAATGTAATATAGTTATACGTATAAAGAAAGCCAAAGTATACATACTATGTATGTATACTGATGAACAGATTAATAAATTAAAACTATCAAAATTTTGTTGCAGTAAGATCCACTTTGAGAATAATAAATAAATACTACGTATGAATACTTTGGCTTCCTTTGCATACGTGTAATATTATAATAGCATGTTGCAATGCGAGATATATATTCATAAGTTTTATGAACATTATCAGAGAGAAATCACTGACATTATTATATTTTTGATTATATAGTTGTGAAGTAAAACTTGTAAATTCCTACGATTTTATCAAAAATGTAATAATGTCAGTGATTTCTCTCTGATAATGTTCATAAAACTTATGAATATATATCTCGCATTGCAACATGCTATTATAATATTACACGTGATTCAATGTGTTGAATAGCTTGAAATTTGTGAAACACGAATACCGAAAATAAATTTAAGCTATAATTATATAGTTATAATTATAGCTTAAATTTATTTTCGGTATTCGTGTTTCACAAATTTCAAGCTATTCAACACATTGAATTCAACTTCAGTTCAATCACTTAACATAAGAGCAAGGATTCCCCTTACCCCATTATAAATAGTAAATATTTCTTTTACTTCGACAGTTATTAGTCGTTTTTATGTCCATCCGAAGTTAAGTGCTTTATGGTCACTTCGCTCTATCTGTGTGCAATGAAAAGAACAGAATTTTAATATTTAATTTAATTTACATTTCTGGTTTTATATGTGCTACTGAATGTTTTATATGTGCTACTATATTGTACTTACTGTCTGTTACTGCCAAATCTCTATAACCCAATATGTTACGCTGTTTAGCAAAGTTCTTCAGCTGGGATTGCATACGGTCTTATACCGTATGCAATTCCAGCTGAAGAAATCCCAGCTAAAAGTATACCGACCTTCTTGAAAGGATTGATTAATTTTGCTTTATCCTGCAAATAAGCGCTATAATTTAGACAATATTCAGATATAATCAAGAAATAATATACTTATAAAACAATAAATAAACATATATAAGCAGATATATATACAAAATTTCAATCTACTTACTCGATAGGACCAAATATATTTTCTGTAGCAGATTCAAATATAACATTAACTTTATAATGTTATTATATCTTGACGTCGCGAACATTAACCTTATAACGTTATTACAGAGAGAAGCCTGAGAGCGGCCATCCCGGCGTTTTCCGTACGATAGCTTTTCGGTCCCGTACAGCAGCGCCTCTACGTCCATTTTACAGCCGCTTGGAACTACATAGCCACGTCCACTTTCGATGGCATGGTAAACCACCGTTTGGTGTGAGTCCGTGCTACGTCCACAATTGTAAATTCACTAATACGTCCCGCATATAAATGTATTATTAAAGTAAATCTCGATAAAACGATTCTAGAAAACAAAATAATTTTTTTAAGATATTTCTTGTACGTATAAAATAACTTATATTTTGTATAATATTTTTGTTATCTTCGTTAAATGTTACGTACAATAAAATACATTTTTTTCTTCTACGTAATGTATAACATATATCTGTATCAAAAATTGTTTTCCCCCTTTTTATTACCTTTGCAATAAAAGTATTAAAAACATAAGAAGCAATACAAGTATGTAAGATAAGTAACGATTAAATTGATCTCATTTCTAACGATATGAAGTGGTTAAATGGGAAGCGTTCAGTTTCTCACGCCGTAGATCAGAGTTCGGATCCGCAGTTTGTCGAGGTTTTTTTTTTTATTTATTTAACTCTATCGTATGCTCATACGCATTTGAAAAATGTGATTATATAAAGCAAAAAAAAAAATATTTAAAAATTATTTTATTCATATTTATAATGTAAAAATAATAGTATACATTATTAGAATGTTCTAACGTTAATATTATGAATAAAACAAATATATATATATGTATATATATATATATATATATATATATATATACACATACAATAAAATATATAATCAACAATTTAAAAAACGAATTTGTTAATGAAAATAGATAATGGAAAATGAAAAAATAAAAATTCTGGCAATGTATGAATTAATATACATAATTAATTTTATAAATTATATTAACATATTAATACATTTCTTATAAAATTTATTTTTAGATACTATATTACTTAAAAAATAACTGAATATCTGTCATCTGTTATAAAGATAATCACATTTTTCAAAACTATCTCTTCTATAAAATAGTCTAAAGTTTATACTTGCATACTATTTTTTTATAATCTGTATTATTTTAGTTAAAAGAAGTGAAAAACGTTTATATTTAATATAATATATGCGAAAACTTAAAAAATTACAAATGTATTATTTAACATACATATGTGTATATATTAAAAAGAATATTTTTATTTGAAAAAGATGTACAGTATAAAATATTTGAAAATTTATGCAAATATAAAAGAATTTATGTGAACAGAAGCCTTAGCACAGGTAAGATTAATATAAATATTATGTATATAATACAAAATTTATAAGAACAAGTTGAGTTGTGCAAATTAAAAACTTGCACATTGCTTCCTCATCATAGGAAAGCTGCTTTAATCATGCGGTTTTTTCAATTTTTGCTTCCTCATAGAGGAAGCTATGTGAGTAAAATTAAAATTAAAATGAATTCTTTCACTAATCCTCACTAAATTCAATATCAAACATCCTTTAATAATATTCTATTCATGTAAAAAAGTTTAATCCTGTATCTCAAATTTTCTGAAAGTTACAGCATGTAAAAACATTTTTCAAAAATTTCAAAATTTTATAAAAAATGAACCCTTTCACGGATATTCACCAAATTCAATATCAATCATCCTTTAATAATATTCTATTCATGTAAAAAAATTTAATCCGATATCTCAAATTTTCTGAAAGTTACAGCGTGTACAGTCATTTCTCAAAAAATTCAAAATTTTATAAAAAATAAACCCTTTCATCGATACTCACCAAATTCAGTAGTAACTATCCTTTAATAATATTTTATCCATCTAAAAAAATTTAACCTGATATCTCAAAATTTGCGAAAGTTACAATGTATACAGACATTTCTCAAAAAATTAAAAATTTTATAAAAAATGAACCTTTTCATCGATTCTCACCAAATTCAATACCAACCATCTTTGAATGATACTCTATCCATGTAAAAAAAAATTAACCCGGTATCTCAAAAATTGCGGAAGTTAGAGGTTGTACAAAATATCGCGTACATACATACATACACACACACACACACACACACACACACACACACATACATACAGACATTTTTTAGGAATATGATTTTCCGACGTTTTGGAACATTCTAAACACATCGGCATTGAAAACTCGAAAAAAAAATTTGTCACGAAAACAAAACTTCCTCTATGAGGAAGCAAAAAGATTAAAATATGTTTAATGTATATTTTTTGTATTATTTTTACATTCACCTTTGTGTATACTAATTTATATACATGTTATGTACATACATACATAATTTCTAAAAAAGAAAGGAAAATGAAAGGGATATATTTGGAGTTGTTAGATTTAAAAAAAAAATTATACTAGTACCCAATTTCGTAAATAAAATCTTATTAATGTTATTATTTATTTATTTTTAAATTTTAATAAAAAGTTTTAAAAATGAAAAAATTGGTAATCATAAGAAATATTTTATTTGCAAAATCGGATACCAGTTTCATTTAAAATATATTAAAATATTTATTTGTAAGAAAATATATTAATTGTTATAAGTTTATATATTTTATTTTAAAATTAAGATTTTTAAATCTTAATTTTAAGATAAAATATAAAACTATCTTTTATTTTTCAATTTTTATTTCATTTCATTTTAAAGGCATGTCTTCGTAACGAAAACATGACTTCTTCAAAATGAAGGTTGAAATAAGAATTGTTATTTTCGATCAAGCTGTCAATACATTTTGTAATAAAAAAATTATCTTTTTAAAAGTACCATGAAAATTTATATATCACAAAAAACTTGTACATAGAAATAATTTCATTTGAAAAAGATTATAATCAAAATCTTTTTAAATAATTTTCTTTAAAAAAAAAAAAATGTTAAAAAAATAATCTATACATGATAAAGAGTAATTTTAACATAGAATGCATTATTGATAGATTCCAAAATTTGTTAGCAATAAAGATTTATGTCTGTTTATATATATTTTTGTTGGCGTTAAGAATAAAATGTAAAGATCACAATCACAGTTGAACAATTGCATAAATCTGAAACTAGCAGATTTTATCACGGAGAGAAATCTATATAGATTTCTTTAATAGATCAATTATATATTATTATATTTCATAATTACACATATAAATATATATATTAATTTATATTTATCACACACAATCGTATATATATATTTTTATTATTATATATTACATATTTAACGGTATTCTCATATATTGTCTTGTTCGTATATATGTTATTTTTATTATTATTATAATTACATATTTACATTCTTTGTTCATTTAATTGTATAATATTTATATTTGTTGTTTTTTATATAATTAATATTATAGTTATTGAATACCGTGTGCCAACATATATACACAAATATATTATACATATTATATATATCATGTTATTATGTGTGTGTGTACTTTCTTAATTCATTACTATTATATATATCTTGAATGTCATTAGTAATAAGAAAATGCATGATTTTACAATTTCTTAGCGTGATCATATAACTCTTTTTATTCCATGATAAAATCTGCTAGTTTACGATTTATGCAATTGTTTCAACTGTGATTGTGATCTTCTAGGAAATTGAAAAATTCATGCTTCTTTGTCTCATTACCAGAAAATAATATTCACTGCACAGAGCAATATGATTTTGGATAATAAATCCAATATCATGATGCAATGGCGCAGTAAATATTTTTTCTTACACAATGACAAACTATAAGATACATATAATACTAAAGAAAAAAACAACTTATGTTCAAATATATTGTTTTGTTAAAATAATGCTTACTGCGTTCTATGTTTTTTATTTATTGTTACCTTTTTATTTGCATTTTTTAGCTTACCTTTTTGTTTACCTTCCTTTATAAAAATATTTACTATTATTTATCATTTTTACTTTTTTCTTCCTGCTTCATTTTTTCGATCCATATTTTTTCTTATATAATGGTGCTCAAGATCTATTTTGATGTACTTTTTACTTGCTTAAAAACCTTTTAACTTTTTTTTTGGAAGAAGATGTATTACATATTTTTGCAGCACGGTTATTATATCTCGTACGGGAATATAACTTCACAGTAATCATATATTTTAACGCTTGCATTCGATGATCATAACATTCTTCATTTTTATCTAGCCATCTTGGATGTGTTTTATTCGTTGCTAATATACATTCAGTCACAATTTGATTAAGAATATGTGTGGATGCCCAGTGATATTGCCACGTACGATTAAATGCCATCAACTGTGATTTAGTAATACTTGTAAATAGAGTTGTTGGGCGCACTAATTTGGTCACTGTTGGAGCATCTTCATCTTCATTTGGATATTCGCGAAATTGTATATATTTTTCATTTGCAGTCGATTTATCCATTGGAGTTTTCATCATATCGTTGCGACAGTGTTCACAATTGCTTTTTGCAATACTTCGTCGCGCCACAAATCCAGCGAAAAATGCGATAGCATTTTCATCATAATTGCTGTCAAATGGATTTATATTTTCAATCTCCTCGATATCACATTCTTTAAGAAAAATATTAACATCTTCAGTAAGCAATTCGCTTTCGGGTTCGTCATATTCTATAGCAGTATTGCTCATAATATTTTCTATTCTTTTAACGAGTCGACTTGGTTGATTTATCAGAGTTTCAATTTCTGGGCATTGAACGTTTCCTTTATCACTGGTTTGAATGTATCCTGTGGAAAGTATATGTCTTATAGACAATCGGATCATTCTTGCGGTTGGATTGGGATTAAATCCTCCACGTTGTCTCAGTTTGGAAAATAAATGTTCTACTGAATCTTGATTACATAATCCTGTCGCAAGTTCAAATCCTTCATATTGACTTGAAAGTTTTTTGAAAGTTTCAAGAATAGCTCTTACTGTTATGATAAAGCCTCTAAAACAAGGAATTTGACTTATGCTTTCTGCTGATTTAGACCATCTTGAACACCATTTGATAAAATTTGTTAATAGATTTTCAATATCTGGATTTTTGGAGGATAATGGTCGTTTGCCACCAAATGAAATCTTCAGACTGTAACTGTTGCACGCATCAATAACATTATTTAAGCGCTCTGCAAAATCAGCTGTTGCTTGCCACGTATTTGTATTTAATTCTTTCTCCTGGCCGGCTGTTTTTATTGCGGCTGCAAAAGTATGGCTGAATATCTGGAATGCTCTTTTCACATTCATTGATTCAAAAGTATTTGGACGAATATGTGCTTCTGTTATATGGGATAATAAATTCGAACCTCCTTTTGTGGCATTATCAATAGACCATGTCATTTCGAAATCCGAATATGACGCGATAATCTCTCTATCGTAGTAAATATTTTTATGCGTTCTAAGGAAACTTGCTAATCTTTTAACTAAATGTGGGAAATCAAACGATGCATTATATCTTTTTCCATTATATACAAAGTATGGATTTTCTGGATTAATACCAAGTTGAGTATAAGCACTTTGATTACATGTGCCTTGATCACATGTAACCAATTGCACATCAGCACCCGTTTCGTTCAATCTATCTAGACATTCTTTCAGTAATATTATTATTTCCTCTGCTTTCATGCATTTTCCTGGAAGGAAATATGCTAAAGGTTGTCGCCATGCATGACGTGCATTTAAACTGTCCAGACAAAATACAAATACGCATTTAGCTCTTTGAGATTTTCTTCCTAGAGGTCCAAGATCAACAAGGCCTTCTATTTCATCTAATTTGAGCGAATACTCTTCATAAGGTTTTATAGCCATTTCATCCCATTTTAAGGCACACACTCTTTCCTCTACTGGTATGTGAGAAATCTTTTCCTTCAATTTTTCAAATATAAAATTACAAAATCCTGGCCGTACATTATATTCTTCCAGCCATCTTCTAACAGTTCGTTGTCCTGGAAAATTGCAATCTGCTTTTCTTAAGCGGTAAAAAGCAGCCGCTGAATAATAGTACAATTGTCTTGAAAGATTTTTTTCTTCTTCTGTATATGCTGCGTGAGGTATATGTAGTTGCAAATTAATCATTGCTTTCGCAACAGGATGCAAATCTTGCTCATCTATTAATTTTTTTAATATTTGCTTTTTAGATTTATTATTTTTAGATTTTTTACCAATTCGTGGAATACGACGTAAACGGTATTTTAAATCATTTATTTGCCTTCGTAATCTAGTATTTTCGGATTTTAAAGATTTAATTTCCTTGCATAGATTACTTATTGTTGTTGTATTAGTTTCTATACTTTTTATCTTTTTATTACATGGAAGAGGCGTAGAGACTCTCTTATTTTCTTTACTTTTTGTCTTTTTATTACGCGGAAGAGGCGTAGAGACTCTCTCATGCATAGAAGGCTCAATATGCATCCATTCCATTGTATCTTCTTCTTCCGTTAAAGTATCAAATTGTAAATATGGTGATTGATAACATCGTATTGGGTGTTTTTCTATAACTGGATGCTCATTTATTGTGACATTATTATTAATAGATGCAAATGATGCTGATGAAGCATTTTCCTCCAATAATATTTCTTTCGCATTTGTTTCTTCCACTTGAAGCACTTGTTCCTTTTTCATGATTTTTCTTCTTTCATTATTTAGAAAATTGTCTTCATTTTGTGTATCATGAAAGGGAATTGGCACGGCATTACGTTTTAATCCTTTATTCGCGCTATTTGTAAATGCTTCTTGACGAAAATGATCTTCACATAATCCTGCACGTCGAAGAGTACTAGAAGACCATTTTTCCAATTTAGTATTTCCTGTGACAAAAAAGAAATAAAATATTTAAAAATCATAGTGCAGTTACATGGTGTATACTCGTTTGAGTATATACTACTGCATATACACTTTTAAAATATTATTGTATATGTGTATTCATATTAATTTGTTATAAATATGATTTTACACAATTAAAAAATAATAAATTTCGTTTGATCCGTTTCATGTTCTCTCTTAAACCCCAAAACTTTTATCTCAGACATTTTTTATATGAGATCAAGTTTAGGAGATATACAGCTATTTCCATTAAAATGGGATATCCTGTGTATATAAAATTTCCATTTCCAGACTAATACATGCCGAATGATTGAGATTTGATTACAAATAATGATCTTGAATGTATTGAATTATTATAACAGATAAGTTTTTTAATTAATAAGTCAACATACATCTACATACATACACCTCTATACACATATACGCATAAATACACAGAAAAAAAATGTTGCTAAAGATATTGTGTGTTCACATTTAGATTTAAGATTGGTATTATTTTAATCTCATTTCAACATAACCATAACATACTAAAATAATAATAGCATCTATCAGATTTCTAAAAAGTATATATCTATAAATTAATAAGAGTGCTATATGACTTCAAAAAAAGATCTTTACATTCGTCTTCACAATATAATATTAATTGAGTATGAATTTTGTTTCATTAAAAAAATAAGATATAGAGACGCTTATGAAACTTTCTTACAAATGTTGAATTTAAAGTAAAAATATATGGATAATAAGGCAAAAACTTTTTTGGCAAAAATAATTTTGAAAATACATGAGCTTTAACACAAATAAGAAACATTTTTTTTTTAAATAGAAAGAGAGATAGGGAGAGAGAGAGAGAGAGAGAGAGAGAGAGAGAGAGAGAAATTTCAACAATTCTACCATTTAATCTTTATATATTTTAATATAATTTGCTCACACACACGTTTAATTCTGCTAGATTTACATCACCTAATGCCAATGATACGAAGAATAATGACTGTTAAATAACATGATAATACAACAATAAAAATTACAACACTTATACCTTTATATATATATATGTACAGGGTGACCATTAATGACCGCCCACTAAGTACATAGCATTATTTCTTATCAAAAACTGAGACGAAAAGTCCTGAGCCATTTTTTTTTATAACGCTTAATAAAAAAGTTATTATTGAGTAAAGTCTGGCCAATCAACGCCGACCTTTAGCCGGGCGCACGTCGGTGAGCCGCGCGCCGTGAAGTGTGTGCCGCCGCATACTAGCAGGCGCGCGGCTCACCGACGTGCGTCCGGCTAAAGGTCGGCGCTGATTGGCCAGACTTTACTGAATAATAACTTTTGTATTAAGCGTTATAAAAAAAAATGGCTCAGGATTTTTCGTCTCAGTTTTTGGTAAGGAATATAACTATGTACTTAGTGGGCGGTCATTACTGGTCACCCTGTACATATATATAAACGTGTGTGTGAGCAAATTATATTTAATATATAAAGATTGAATGATAGAATTGATGAAATGATTGAATAGATTGAAAATCAATATATATATATATATATATATATATATATAAATAATAATAATAATAATTATTATTATTATTATAAATAGTAATATATATAAATAATAAAATAATCGATATACATATATAAATAAATTCATGAGAATTCTTAAATATAAATATATATATTTGATCGCTATGAGTTGATAATTCTGAATCTGTATCATTAGTAGGATGTTCTGCTAATAATGAAGTAGTTGTTGGCAAATTAATGGACTCTGCTATCCTTTTTGGACTTGGATCTGGAGTATTCAAATATGTAAATAGCGCATCATCCTTACATGTCGTTACATTTAATAGATTCACTGATGTTAACTTTGAAGTAGGAGGTTATATAAGGGATATGATCTGACGATTCCAATAAAGTCTTTTGGATGTGATTTCATTTTGTTTAAAATAAAACTTATATTTTTATTTATACTTATATTTTCTTGCAGCTATACATTAATATTATAAAGTAATACATGAATGTTAGAAAAGAATAATATTTAATGATAGAAATACATATTAACACCCCCTCTGCCCCCTCTGCCCCTGCCTCGTCCTCTTATCCCTCGTCCTCCTCTTCCTCGTCCTCCTTTGCCCCTGCCTCGTATTCCTCTTCCTCTTCCCCATCCTCTTACGGCCGATTGAACGGCCGAATTTATCAAGTTATTTAATTCTTCTTTCTGAAACATAAAATGTTAGGAAAAAATGTTAATAATAAATACGTAATAAATGTTAAGACATGAAATCGTAGTTAATTAAATATAAATAATATTATTAAATAGAGGCTCTCGAAAATAAAATCTAATGTAATAAAAGGGCAATAGAGCCAAGCGCGGTAAATAGTGCGCAACAATGCTTTATTTAAAATACGACATCAAATTAATAAAACGGACGTTTCGGCTACTTATTTTAGCCATCTTCAGCGCAAAATTAACAATTAGTATATAAAAATACAAATAAAAATAAAAAACGAGTTCGCAATCGCATGGTCTTAACGGTTAAAAGAACGCAGTTACAAATAAAGATCTCAAGGGACAAGGGATAATGTTTGGCGTCGCGGCAATGTTAAGAGATCTTTATTTGTAACTGCGTTCTTTTAACCGTTAAGACCATGCGATTGCGAAATCGTTTTTTATTTTTATTTGTGTTTTTATATACTAATTGTTAATTTTGCGCTGAAGATGGCTAAAATAAGTAGCCGAAACGTCCGTTTTATTAATTTGATGTCGTATTTTAAATAAAGCATTGTTGCGCACTATTTACCGCGCTTGGCTCTATTGCCCTTTTATTACATTAGAATTAATTAAATATTTTTATAAAATGTAATACTTACACTTAATGTAATTGAAATTGCCGACGATGTTGATGCCGTCGTCGCCATCGTCGCCGTCGCCGGCATCATCGCCGGCATCGTCGCCGTCGCCGGCATCATCGCCGGCATCGTCGCCGTCGTCACCGTCGCCGGCATCATCGACGCCGTCGTCGCCGTCGCCGGCATCATCGCCGGCATCGTCGCCGTCGTCACCGTCGCCGGCATCATCGCCGGCATCGTCGCCGTCGTTACCGTCGCCGGCATCATCGACGCCGTCGTCGCCGTCGCCGGCATCATCGCCGGCATCGTCACCGTCGTCGCGGTTGTCGGCATCGTCACCGTCTCGGCAGCACAATTCCTTTCCTGAAAAAAAATGGTTCAAAATTATGCACTACAAATTAAAAACTTATGACAAACAATACAAATATAAGTTAGTCATTTAATAAAGGCTAAAGGGAGATATCTTGAAAACGAGCGAGATTGAAATTTCGACGTGTTGAAAACTCTATTCGCCGACACAAATAACCGTAACAGACATGCCGATATGCACGATTATTGTACACACTCGAATTTGAAGCACTTTAAAATGTAAAAAAACGATATAAAATATTTTATCTTCCTCGCGCCATCTCACTCGTTTTAACAAGTCGGCAAAATTAAAAGAAGAACAGTATTAAATAAGTAACAATCTGTACTGTACTTACCATTGTCGTTGTTGATCGTTCGCTTCGAGTGTTCGGAATGAACTGGCTCGTACGTGTTACGCGGTACGCAGGTTACGCGTTACGCTTTACGCTGTACCACGCTTGCCGATACCCCCGTTCGTACGCGCATTGTTCAATCCAAGCGGTAGATCGCAAAAAAGCGAGCGATAAGTCGATCATAATAAACACATCTAATAAAACTTGAACACACTTTTTATTCTCAATTTACCATTAAATTAAACTTTATGAGAATAAACTAAAATAGCATAAATCAGAATAATATTTTTAACAAAACATACTGCATATATAAAATTAGATTTACATGTAATATTGAAGAAATATATCTTAAATCATAACTTTACAGGCAAATGAAAGACAATTCTCTGTAGCGAAAATATTAGTGGATATCATTGATTTTTACCATCCACTTCTTCCTTCTGTACAGTGTTTATATATATACCATGTATATTAAATGTATACTTAATGTATGTTTTTAAAAGTTAATATTTAATATAATTATATATATATATATATTAAATATAAATTGCAGTAAAATCAAGTCCACGAAAGGTTACATATGATTTAATTTTTAATTTCTTCTGTTAAAATATATATAATATATAATGTTAAAATATATTATATATATATATTATAATAAAAATTTCTTAATATAAATTATATTAATGAATAAAATATGGTGATCAGAAAAATTAAAATGAATCTTTCCAACACATAATATATATATAATATATACATATAATATATATTATATATAATAATATTATATGTATTATTTACTTGTATCAATTACACGCACATACGCACGCACGCAAACACTTACGCACGCACGTACGTATGTTTTAGAAATAATTAATCATAAAATTAAATATTAAAGCGACAATACATAAAAATTTAAAATTATACGCATATACATTCCATATTTTATTATTACATTTTTCTCCAATGCTTAGCGATTGTATTATACAAGAAATACAAATAAAAAATACAATAGAATTAATGTAATATATAAAAACTTACCACTGTTGCATATCCACAAATTATGTCTTTCATCTGTCTTTAGCGGAAATCTATATAACCGTTTTCCATGGGATCTTGAATTCGTGCAGTCTTTATACACGCACTTATCGTGAAAATCAACGACATGACACTGATTTGACATTGCTTTTTATGGTTCTTTACCTCTTTTTATATGTTAAAGTCAACAACAAAAAACACTGCACTCCACACCAAACACAATATATTTCGAACAGAAATGCAAAAATCTGTTACGAATAATAATTGCGTGTAAAATCCTTTACGGATAATAAACACGAAACAAAAAGAAACGAAAAAGCTTTCTGTCCTGTGTACTGATCTCGCGAGATCATTAAGATGATACGCGTGTCGAATGTACACTGATTTGCTGCGGTAAACCGAGTTCATCTGTTTCCTCCGATACACTCAACATAGCTACGGAAAATTTCTTGAGACCTAATATGTGTGTGCGCGTACATGAGTATTTGTAACGCACTATTATTTTGGCATTTCGAGATATGTATCGAAAATTTTGGAATCGACATAATACATTGATATATATGATATATATGATATTTTGATATATATACAGGGTGACCAGTAATGACTGCCTACTAAGTACATAGCATTATTCCTTACCAAAAACTGAGACGAAAAGTCCTGAGCCATTTTTTTTTATAACGCTTAATAAAAAAGTTATTATTGAGTAAAGTCTGGCCAATCAGCGCCGACCTTTAGCCGGGCGCACGTCGGTGAGCCGCGCGCCTGCTAGTATGCGGCGGCACACACTTCACGGCGCGCGGCTCACCGACGTGCGCCCGGCTAAAGGTCGGCGCTGATTGGCCAGACTTTACTCAATAATAACTTTTTTATTAAGCGTTATAAAAAAACATGGCTCAGGACTTTTCGTCTCAGTTTTTGGTAAGGAATAACGCTATGTATTTAGTGGGCGATCATTACGAGTCACCCTGTATATCAAGATATACAAATAAAGATATGAATATATTACGAGAACAATTATATTATCATAGCATTTTTAATAACAATATGTTCAACTTTTTTAGCAGTGCGGTGAAAATACGGTAACCGCGCGGAGGTATCAAATATGCGTAAATATATATCGCTATGTAGAAGCGGCGAAAAGAAACCATTCGAAAAATCTCATTCATAGAAATCGCAAAGTAATGAAAGCTTAAATATCTATCAATAAATAAAAATTTTATTGTTTTGTTTAAATATCTATATTTAAATATCAGTATTTAAACGTATATGTAAAAAAGGTATAAAAAATCGATAATAAAACTAATACTTTTATTGCAAAGGTAATAAAAAGGGGGGTATTAAAAATAATTTTTAATACAGATATATGTTATACATTACGTAGAAGAAAAAATGTATTTTATTATACGTAACATTTAACGAAGATAACAAAAATATTATACAAAATATAAGTTATTTTATACGTACAAGAAATATCTTAAAAAAATTATTTTGTTTTCTAGAATCGTTTTATCGAGATTTACTTTAATAATACATTTATATGCGGGACGTATTAGTGAATTTACAATTGTGGACGTAGAACGGACTCACACCAAACGGTGGTTTACCATGCCATCGAAAGTGGACGTGGCTATGTAGTTCCAAGCGGCTGTAAAATGGACGTAGAGGCGCTGCTGTACGGGACCGAAAAGCTATCGTACGGAAAACGCCGGGATGGCCGCTCTCAGGCTTCTCTCTGGTTATTATATCTTGACGTCGCGATGCTACCGCGTACCGCTTGATACGTATCATATGCGTACATACACATTGTCTCTCAAGGCGTATTTGCACACTCAAGCGAATAATCGTACATGAGCGCTGCAAACGCGCCTTGAGGGACAAACTCGCTTTGCGTGTGTGCGTGCGAGCATACGTACGTGAGAGTCTGAAACTGAACCTTATGATAATGATGGATGGAAAACGAAAAATGTCACATTTCTGGTATACGATTATCATTCCTCAGGATTGACTGCACCAATCTTATTCAAACTGGTCGCAATCGAAAGCTTGCATCCATATTGTATCAGAAAAGTGCCGTTAGATTTTTGATTAACGGCTTGGTTCCTGAGGAATTTTAATCGTAAGTTTATTAGACGTAAAACTCCAGATAAGCTACTTGTAGCGTCGCGGCCCCTGTACATAGGCAACATAGGCAAACCGTTGACAAGCCGAAACGTTTTTTTTATATACTTGGCGTCGCGACGCTACCGCGTCGCTTGATAACATTGGTGAAACGCAGTCTGTGTGTAAAGTTAATGTATGTCTTATGAATAATTTATAATCATACATTTATTTTTCAGTGGAAGTAGAAGAATTTCAAGCTGTTCATAAAATTTTGACAAAGCCTGTGGCATTATGTTTATTGCAAATCAACATATCGTAGTCAATTTTTGTTTCGATGCGAATGCATTGCTTTAAATAGATGAAGCATGTTTCAGTATCATTAATGAATATGATAGATCTGTTACATTGTATTTTTCCATCTGTCGGAATACTATTTGGTATATATATTTGACAGAAGAAATTCGTTATTAAAACTGATATTATAGATTATTTTGTTCTTTTTAGTATCGAGACAAGAATTGGTTACAATATGTTGGTTTGCAATAGACATGTTGTCGCAGACTTTGTCAAAATTTTAACAGTTTGAAAAATTTTTCTAATTCCATTGAAACATAAATGTATTCATAAATTTATTATAAAAATTTATAAATTATTTTAAAAAATAGATAGAAATAGAAATAAAATATAAATAGAAATTTATAAGACTTAATCGCAGACTGTGTTTCACCAATGTTACATATACCTGTAATTGCATATGATGCATGACAAATAACTATATGATGACAATCCTTTGACAAATGCTTTTGAACATACTGGATTTCTTTTTACATCTTTGGCTTTTGATATATAATCAAGATACAAGACGGATTAATCAAACAATTTATAGCATAGCACAAGCATATAATGATATATTATGATATATAATGATATATTTTAATTTTAATTATAATAATTTTTTTTTTTAAGAATGTACTGTAACAGACTCCAGGAGGTTAATCTGTTAAGCCAGGAGGTTAAACCACTCTTAGAGTCAGGATGAGGGGCTTTGTTCAGGAGGATTTTCTGGGGAATTATACAGGGTGTCCCATTTTAAAAAACGCACCTCGATAATTCTTCAACGAAGCATTTTCAGCAAAAATGTTTCAGACTAAAGTTGTATTGTTTCGAGGGGGACATAAGATGGTGTCATTAATTTGACCTTGAATAGTTGCTTGAAGGTCACGTGAAGATCACCTTCAATTTTTTAAATGGAAAAAAAACAAAAAAATAACTCAAAAAGTACTTAATGAAAAAATACTTTCTTATAGTGTTTTGAAAAGCTCTCGAGATAAGCTACAAGAATATGCAATAAAAAATGGGTGTTTCCATTCAAGAAATTGAAGGTGACCTTTACGTGACCTTCAAGCAACTATTCAAGGTCAAATTAATAACACCATCTTATGTCACCCTCGAAACCATATAACTTTTATCTGAAACATTTTTGCTGAAAATGCTTCGTTGAAGAATTATCGAGATGCGTTTTGTAAAATGGGACACCCTGTATATTTGATAATCACATTTGTAGAGTGGTATAACTATATTTATCTTGAAAGGTATAAAAGACTTAACACGTCGGATCGTGTAAACTGATGCGAACACATATACTGTGGGGATAAAGACTGCCCCGACCAAGTTTAAAATAATACGCACTACACTCTCAGAACAAGCCTCAAGCCTCGTGCCAGAGTGCTCGTGTCCCGCGCTACGCTCGCCCGGTGCCCCGGCCCGCTCGCTCACGTGAGCCTTCTCGACCAATCATATGAGCTGACGTCATCGTGACGTCATTGCACAAACGCAGAAATGCTAGCGAATGCGCACACCGACCCGAATAGGTGGCGCTGTGTAAGGGATAACTTTTACAGTACAAATAGATATTGTTCAATAGAAATCAAAGAAATAAAAGGGTTGGTTTCTATAATTCAGAAATATAATAGATATATTCATTTTATCTGACTGCTCGTAAACATGTGTATAGTAGCAAAACATATACAGGGTGTCCTAGACCACCCCTAGTACACCCCTTTTCTTTCAAAAACTAAGCATTTTAGAGAAAAACGTTTCGAACAAAAATTATATGGTTTTGAGGGGAACATAAGATGGTGTCATTGGTTTGATCTTGGATGGCATCGTTAAGGTCAAGTCAAGGACACCTTTAATTTCTTAAATGGAGTCCCCTATTTTTTTATTGCATATTCTTATAGCTTATGTCGAGAGCTTTCCAAAACACTATAATAAAGTATTTTTTCATTAAGTACTTTTTGAGTTATTTTATATTTTAATCTGACAGATTTTGATATAAAAAATAAAATATCTCGTAAAATATTTAGTTTTCGATAATCTTACCGTAATACTTTTATGTACAGAATAATGAGACAAATCAATTAGTGTAAAGAAAAATACGAATAATTGTTTAAAAAAATACATTGTAAATAATTACATACTTTTTCTTAAAAACAACTATTTTTTTTACTAATTGATTTGTCTCATTATTCTGTACATAAAAGTATTACGGTAAGATTATCAAAAACTGAATATTTTACGAGATATTTTATTTTTTATATCAAAATATGTCAGATTAAAATATAAAATAACTCAAAAAGTACTTAATGAAAAAATACTGCATTATAGTGTTTTGAAAAGCTTTCGAGATAAGCTACAAGAATATGCAATAAAAAATGGGGAGTTCCATTTAAGAAAATATCAATCACATTGACTTGGCCTTGAAAATGTCACTCAAGGTCAAGTCCATATTTTCATCATGTGTCCTACTCTGAACCCTACAACTTTTGTATAAAATATTTTTTTCCATCTTGCTTACTTTACGAGATATTTGCGTACGTTAATTAAAATGACTCACCCTGTATATATATATATATATATATATATATATATACTGGATGTCCTAAAACTACCGTATTTCCTCTTAATAACAGATTCCTTAGAAAATTTCAAGATGAAAATCCTAATACAAAAATGTCGAGACTATAATAGTTTTTAAATGGGAAGCGATTATATTTTACGAATGACAGGGCTGAGATTTTGCGCGCTCAGGTACGGCGAAATAGTACACACCTTCATGGTAACATTGATCGACCACTTTGACAGCTGAAGTTGAAACATGTCACAAATTTTTACTTGAATCATTTTTGAGATGCCTTTAGTTCTTGCATCCATTATTCGTAAAAAGAATATACTAATGCAATGCGTGAAAACAGAAAAGCGGGAAAACATAATGACAATGCTATTGTAAATTTATACGATAATCATAATATCATAAAAAGGGCGCCCCATTCATAGAGCACTATTTTCACTTGTTATTTCGCCATGCCTGAGCGCACGAAATTTCAGCCCTGTCAATCGTAAAATTTAATCGCTTCCCGTTTGAAAACTATTATAGTCTCGGCATTTTTGTATTTGGAATTTTGTCTTGAAATGTTCTAAGGTATCTGCCATTAAGAGGAAATACGTAGTTTTAGGACACCCTGTATATACATATTTTGCAAAATGTAAAATTTTTTATGAGTTTCTGACTCAACACTATACTTCAATATTTATTTTTATATATAAAATAACAAGAGAAATGTGCTTTAATATTTATCTTTATATTTAACTATTATTATTAATAATAATAATTTTATCAAAAACGTTTCATTATCAAGATGAATAAAATAATATTTTAATTAATCAACAATCATGATACGTAATTATTCAGAGATAAAGCATGCGTCTCAAATATACCCCGATATATTTATGTGTCAAGGCATTCCTCTATTCTCGATCGTATAACAATTACTAAAACTTTAAAGGTTATTATAAATATATTAAAGGTTATTGTAAATATAATAAATATTAAGACATTTAATAGAATTCGATAAAATTGAGTAATGTAACTAAATTTAATGCGAAATATTACGTTAACCTTAGATATTTTCTGTAATAAATAAATATAGAATTGTAGAATAAATTAGAAATACAAATTACCTTAATCTCCTCACGCCAATCACCAATATTTAAAACTATTACACTGCACAAACTATAACACAGTAAATCGCGTTGAAACAACGAAATCGAGAATCACTCTGCGCTACAGTCTGCATAGAAGTGTATATATATAAATGTATATATGTAATAAAACTATTTCTTTTCTTCTTAAATATTCAATGTTTTTGCTTCATTCGCTCCTCATCAGCGGCTTTGTATTTGTAATGTTTATTTTGTGAAAGTATGTCCAAACGATTTTTCCGTAAGATATGTTAACATATCATGTATTTAATAACAAAAAAGACGAAACCATAGAATATGTCAACAAATTATGTATCTATTGTAACAAGACGAAAGATATACTTATATTACATTTATTATATATATTTTTATATATAACGAGAAAGACGAAAGATATACTTATATTACATTTATTATATATAATTATTATATATTAACGAGAGACGCTATCGCGTTTCTTGATTTTGCTTTCATAATTCACCTTCACGAATTATTTCATACTGCATAGAAAGAATGCGGTACATTACATAAATTATGAAAAATTATTATTTAATATATTATTAATTTAATTTTAATATTTATATTTATGAGATATATGCGTGCGTGAATATTTATGCGTGCATGTGTGCGCGCGTACCCATGTGTGCGTATATGCGTATATGCGTTACGTGTATGCGCGAATTGTGTGGCGCGCGTATGTATGTATGTGTGCGTGCGTATACATATCAATGAATCTGGAACAATATGGCGTCTTGCGAACAAAGCGACATACGTCTAGCGGCGTATCAGTGAACCTGGAAAACGGACTAGCAGCATAGCCTAGCGGCGTATCAGTGAACATTGAAAACGGACTAGCAGCATAGCCTAGCGGCGTATCAGTGAACATGGACAAACATGGCGTCTCGAAAAGTGACACCTTTTTGGCCGAAAAATTCATATGAAATATCGAGATCTGTACATCAAGTACAAGTACCAGTGTCATTTCGATATTATTATATTCGGAAAAATCCATGTTCTCGATTGATATGTTCATCTCTCGAAAGGATGGTCCGACGTACGAGATATTTCGAATTCATTTACTAAAATTTTCAAAAAACGTCCTCGCTCCGGTAAATGATACACGGTAGCGTCAGTTTACAGTAAACAAAAAAACGACGAAAGATATACTTAGCGAGACGCTACCGCGTCTCTTGATTGACAGTATACGTCGTACGATCAAGTTACGCATTTAATTAGTAAACCGCGCGTCTAACAGCGACCGCGCCCCGAACGTTTTGCACCCGCACACCGCCGCGCGCTCGCTTCGCGGGATTTTACTTCTTGTATTTGACCATTGTCGAAAGAGTCGAATAAAGAGATTGACTTACACTCAAAATCTATCATCGTGTCTCACCACTTTCTCGAGCCTTGATCCCGACCGAGCTTATCCGATCTCGCGAAAGCGGCCCGTCAGACGCTGTAGGTCGGGAACTATCCAATCTACAGAAAAAAGTTTCAGACAAAAGTTGTAGGAAATTTTCTCCTCTATAATATCGATAATTACTATTTTTGTCGTAGGACCAACGAAAAAAGAGATATTACGAAAAAAACCTTTTTTTCGCCCCATTTTTCCAATATGGTGAGGCGAACGGCGCCCCGCCAAGGTTGAAAACTCAGAAAATTATTTAGGACACAAAATTGCGTGATCCTGTAAAATTTTAAAACTCCCGGATTTAATGTAATCAAATCGCCTTTTTTCGTCTCTATTGACTGGGCTAATAGTGCAAGGAAGAGAAGTGATTTCTTCTAATCGATGTCATATTGAGCAAAGTTAGATTATATTAGCGAAACTGAGCGAATGTTTACATTTGAGTGAATCTGTGCATTGTCAATTAACATATTTGTCATAAATACATTGTTGGAAAGTGATTATGGAAGATTTTGGCTGACCATGTTTTCGAAAACGATAAGCTAGTAATTATACTCGCGAACGCGCATTCGTATATAATGTTTATTTAATTTTACATTTAAATGTAATTAATACATAATTAATATTTTTAAGTTAACTTACATATGGCTAAGCAATAAGTTTATGTTAATAGCAAAATAAATCTTGTGAGAATTCTACCAAAAATATCATAAAAACAACAGCATTAAATACACATTTTTAACCCTTAACGTGCACTGTGGAGTCAGATTGACCCCAGACAAATTCAACGTCAATTTACTCTGACTCGCATCACGAAAATTAAACTTATCACATCATCTAGTATTAGTTCAAGGTACCCTCTTCCTCCCTAAGCATGATATGCTACTCGCCAAGCGTCAGTATAGTTCTGGCATTCCAGCAAAGTAGACGCTCCGAGGCTTGGGGTCGCGAAATCCCCCAGTGTGCACGCAGTGATTTTTTGGAGTGTTTTTTTGTACTTTTTTTCTGTGTTTTTTATCGTCGATCGTCTTCAGTACAGTGTAAGTATCTCATAAAGTGCGATGTGAATTTTTTCTATGACGTATTTATATAATTTTTCGGTGTTATTAGATGCCTTACAATTTACGGGGTCGACCCGTTCGACAAGACCTACTCGAAGACGATAATAAAGAGTGCGATAATGAAGTGTTTTGGGGGAAATCCCTCAGATGAGGAGGCCGATCATGTTTCCGAAATGTCTGCAGAAGATTCGGAATATGAAGCATCAAGTTCCGACGAGGAGCTGCAGAACGCCACGTTGGACAAACGAATTTTGAAGTCACGCGCTCGTGGTCGGCCTGTGTCTAAGCTGAAAGGCAAAAATGGATTCGTTTGGGATATGAAAGCTCCAGAACGGAGATCAGGTATGTCCAACAATCATGTTTTCGTGCGAAGCGCTTTATCATGACTGTTTAGAACGCGCCGCCATTTTTAGCACGCGCGTCGGTTCGTTTCGCGCCAAAAAATTTGCGGCGATTATTTTTCTGCAAATCCACTGTATTTTGACGCGCACTCTACTCATTTTTTTGTTGCTCCAGAATCCGAAATTTTTTTCTTTATGTTATAGATAACTGATAATGCACAGATTCACTCCACTGTAAGCATTCGCTCAGTTTTATTAATATAACCGAACTTTGCTCGATATGACATCGATTAAAAGAAATCACTTCTCTTCCTTACATTACTTCGCGTTAATAATTTCTTTTCACTTTATCACTTCTCTTCGTTGTTGCATTATTCCGCGATACTCTTATCACTTTTCGTCTTTTCGTTCCATTATTCCGCGATATATACTATATAATCTTAACATTTTTTATCTTGTCCGCGCGATATATACTCTTATAACCTTACATTATTATCTTATACATATGCAGGTATATACACAACATTGTCTCTCAAAGCGTATTTGCACACTCAAGCGAATAATCGTACATATGCGATGTGAACGCCGCTTGAGGGACAAATTCGCTTTGCGTGTGTACGTGCGAGCATATGTACGTGAGTCTGAAACTGAAGACAAATGTCACAAAATCTGGTATACGATTATCATACCTCAGGATTGACTGCACCAATCTTATTCAAATTGATCGCAATCGAAAGCTTGCATCCACATTGTATAAGAAAAGTGCCTTTAGATTTTTGATTACGGCTTTAGTTCCTGAGATATTTTAATCGAAAGTTTATTAGACGTAAAACTCCGGATAAGCGACTGGTAGCGTCGCGGCCCCTGTACATAGGCAAACCGTTGACAAACCAGAAAGAAATTTTTTCATATATTTGGCGTCGCGACGCTACCGCGTCGCTTGATAACTGTCATTATAAATAATCAAACGTTTCTCTCCTCGACTGGATTCTCTTCAATGATAAAAATAATGAGTACGTGATATATAAAATTAATAAAATACAAACGGGCAATAGGTTAAAAAAATATTGCCAAGAATTGCTGTTGGACACTCCAATGGCACGCCAACGTATGTCGAACCTCATCATCTACCACAAAGTTTTCCCTAGAACTTGCGGGAGGAAATTGTAGTCAGACAATCGCCTGAAATTTTTTAAAAAAGTGGTGGAATAACGAGGAACGAGGATAATAATTCAAAATTTAACAAAACGCGATTCACCCATAGAGAGTCCATACCAGGCATAATCAAAGTCATGCAACGGAACTCGCGTGACAGTGACGCTCCGCAGCCGGACTCTCACTGTCCCGCGAGCGCGGGAGACAGACGCGCATAAATAAAGAGAGATCAACAAGACAAACAAACAAGTATAAGACACGAAATTTGAATGTGGTAAATTCAAATCTTATCAAGCTTATCTATAATCGGTAAGTAAGACGAATCTAGTAACTCTGTATCGCTTTGCAAATTTAAACCTAACTTTTGTCTCTTTATGAATAACATTTCGGAAGTGAGTCTTCTCGTGTAGCAAGGCTCATTGTCCAAAACCCGTATATTGTCCCAATCAAAATCGTGGTTTTTATTATTCCTATGCTCCGTTATCACGGAATTACCAGGGCAAGATCTATTTATATGGTTTCGGTGTTTATCAATACGAGTTTTAAGCAATCTCTTCGTTTGGCCGACATAGGAAGCATCACAATTCCTGCAATTAATTTTGTATACCACATTGTTATGACTTGATTGAGGCAGTGGATCCTTCTGCATCTTAATAAAACGTTTTAAATTATCCAAACAATTGAAAGCCAAACGTAAATCGTTATTTTTTATGATTGGAATAAATTTCTCCGACACGGATTTGACATACGGAACAAGAAAAAAAGGACGTGAATCGTCCGAAGAAGTTTTTTGGCTCACTTCACTATGATGTAACAGATGTTTTAATCTGAAATTAACGGTGTCAAAAATAAAATCCAGAGGATAACTATTCTCAAGTAAAATGTTAATAACATGCACAAGATTCTTCTGGTGGTACATAAGATGAGAAAGATGAAACGCTCTGTCCAAAAGGTCAATAATGGTGCCTCTTTTATGGCGAAGAGGATGCTGCGAATAAAAATTTAGGTATCTACCTGAAAAAGTCGACTTATGGAACCAATCAAATATGAGTTGTCCATCTAAAGAAATCATTGTGACGTCCAAAAAATTGAGACAGTTGTTAGAGCTGACCTCCATCGTAAACTTTAACCTTGGATGGAACGAATTAAAAGCATCCAAGACAATGGTCAAACAAGATGCAGGAACGGCCAATGTTATGTCGTCAACGTACCTCACATAAAAAGGCAATGTGATTGGAAGATCTGCAAGGGCCTTCGATTCAAGATCCTGTAAGATGATATCCGCGATAATCGGAGAAAGAGGACAGCCCATGTGCCGAAAGTCTGTTTAAAAATCTTTCCGTTGAAAGTGAAGACCGTGGAATT
Organism: Formica selysi; assembly: GCA_009859135.1. NCBI lineage: Eukaryota > Metazoa > Arthropoda > Insecta > Hymenoptera > Formicidae > Formica > Formica selysi. The sequence goes on along the minus strand of WHNR01000045.1, from coordinate 548,922 downwards.
TAAAATCATGCTCAAAGCAATCAAAAACTCATCCAAAGGAATACTAGAGTTAGAACCAATAAAATTCCATCGTTTCCTGACACCATCTAAAGCCAAATCCAACGGTACATTGGTAAAAAAAGAGACCACGTCGAGGAAGATGAGTCTATAATCCTCCTCTATCGTAACACCGGACAGCTTTTCAATTAGATGAAAGTTGTTTAAAACATGGTTCTGTGGCAATGGAATGCTTTTATGTATGGTGTTATGTAAGAATACAGCTAATGAATATAAAGGGCTGTTAATAGAAGAGATTATGACTCTGAATGAATAGTTCTGTTTATGGATCTTAGGCAATCCGTAAGCTCTAGATAGTAGAGGAACACTGGTATATAGCGACCTGTAGGTCTGAACAGAAATGAAATCGCGGTCTCTCCACCTCTTCAACAATGAATGTAAATCTGAGATGATTCCGTTGATGGGATTCTTCCGAACAACCGTATATGTATTATCATCGTTCAGTAGTTCTTCCATTTTTATAACGTATAAAAATTTATCAATAGCTACCGTGGTGTTGCCCTTGTCTGCACGTGTGAACAAAATGTCAGTATTATTTTTAATGAAAGTTTTTGTAGTAGCAAAGTCGTTGTCAATAATGTTCAATATATGTTTATTATGTAAAAGGTGCTGGAGAATTGGGAGGAAACGGTTTCTAATACTAAAAACCTCGGGTTGAGACTGTTGTAATTTTCTGAAATTATTTTCTAGATGCTTAACAAACTCAGTAATTAATGTGCTGTTACTAGATATTGCAGGTAAACAAAATCTGTCACCTAGTTGTAGTAGGCCCCGGACCTCAGCAGCAATTTCGCTAGTTGACAAATTGATAAACCATTTGTCTTTTAAAGTCAGCGGTAGAGCCGATCTATTTTCAAACAAAAAAGGATGGATTATAATTTCTCCGTTGCATGGCCCACCAGAAAAAGTCTGCTTATGAGAAAACGTTTTGATGATATCGACAGAGGAAGGGACACCAATGTCAGAATCTGAAGTCATAACCTTGTTACTAATAGTGAAGGCTTTTTCTCCACATTAAAAAAATAATTGATAGGTTTGATAGTCTTGGATGACCCCTGCACACGAGAGAGCCACGAAAATTTTCTGTTGAGTCTGTTAAGTTCTTTGATATAGAAAAAGTGAAGAGCGCGAGATGTTCCGCTGTAAAAAATATTCAAAATGTCAATATTCTAAATATTTTTTAACATATTGAACATTGATAAGATTATTGAAAATCGAATCAAACATGCTGTACCATTTTGAGCTGGTCTACCTTTCGATCCTCTCGAATGTGAATCAAATATCCAAAAATTATTATCAAATTTAAATATAGCAACAGAAATTCCATTTGCAGTTAATATACCATAATTATGCTCTTGAAAAAAAATATTTAAAGCATTTTTCAAATTAGGAAATCCTTCTGCGCTATTGTCATTATATAAATGCCCTGATATGCTATTGTCCTGACTAATTAAAAGAGTAATAATGTTTCCAAAGATTTCAATATCTGTGTGGAGTTCATCAACTGATAGAAATTCTCTGTTGATTTCAGCAATATGAGGATTCTTACGTTTTGATAGACTTGTTACATACAACGCATCTCCTATCAATAAAATAGTATCAATAAGATTTTTTGTCCAAGTTGAAAAATTATGTAATAAAGACATAACTATAGCAACCGCCGCATTTGCAGTGCATTGTTTCCCTCTAGTAGCGTCAGAAAACATATCATGACCTTGATGTATGGAACCTCTGATTATTGCTCTATTCCCAGATATTTCAATCAATTCTGTCATATTTATCGTCTGCACTTTAAATGGGACAACATTATTTACATTAATATTAATATCATTATCTTGTGTTGCAATTACTTGACATATTTGTGAAATATCAAAATTTATAACGTCAAAATTAATATTAATGTTTCGATATAAAGGATTATTTTGAACCAACCACAATAAGGCAGCTGATAAATTTTGCACGTTTATTTGAAATTGTCGGCATTGTTCAACATTCTCAAGTTGTTCACATACAATAATCATGCCTGTTCTCGCAATTGGTAATGGTAATTGCTCCGATATTTCTTCTATATCTTGTGCGAATAAAACAGCTTGCCCTCAAAAACCCGATTGACCGAATCGTCCACCTAATTTAATAATTTTTAAAAATGGAACAATTCTTGATAAAAGTCTTTGTTCCATGTCATTTAAATTTTTTATAACGTCTGGAATTTCATCTAAAATCATAGCATTCCAATATCATTGTGTTGGAACTTTGCCTTTTTTTATCATATTAATGCAACGGAAACATGTAATTATTTCATTTAATTCGCATAATTCATTAGGAAGTATATTTATCATTGTAGCAGATATTTTGGTAACACATATTTGTTTTTTATAATATAATTTTTTGCAAACATCACAAACGATATCCGCAAAGGACCATATAGTTGAATAAAATTGTTTCATTAACTTTTTTCTTAGCTCTCTATGCTTATCAATTATAGATGATGGAGTTTCTTAAGGCATCGACAAAATATTATCAGTATACAGGGTGTTCTCGGGTTAAATGGCCAAACTTGAAATATGAATTTAGGACTTTAAAACAAGAAAAAATTTTCCTCTGGAAGTATGCTCGCAAACGCTTCGTTCAAGAGATATTGACTTTTGAAATTATAAACTATAGGATCGAATAATTTCGAAATGTTTCTTTTTATTTTTGTTTTGAAGATCGAAGGTTATTGACAGGCTTGTGTTTGCACTGTAAACAAAACTCCGTACATTCGTACCAAATAATTGTTAGTTCGTTGAATGCTTTCTGTCATCGATAGGTGCAATGCTTGTCTCCGAGCTGGAGGCCATCATTTTGAACAAAACATTTAATTATTAAATTTTGATTATTGTACAGCAATAAATAGAATAAACCTAGATTATTTCGAAATTATTTGTTCCAATAGTTCATAACTTCAGAAGTCAATATCTCTTGAACGAAGCGTTTGCGAGCATACTGTCAGAGGAAAATTTTTTCTTGTTTTAAGGTCCCAAATTCATATTTCAAGTTTGGCCATTTAACACGGAAACACCCTGTATAATGTTTGATTAGATGAAAGCACATTATTTACATCTTGCGAAATGTATTCATTACATGTTATTGTAGAATATTTTATTGTTTTTCTTTGTTTGTTTTTATGTAACTCCTTTTTCGCTGCTTCTAATATTTCTTCATTGTTTTCTGATGTAGAACATGCTGTGCTTTTTCGTTTTCTATAGAGCGATTGCAATTTCGCTGTTTTACTTTTTCTTCCAATATTTTTCCTCTTCGTTCTTCGTGTTACCTAAAGAAGACTTAATATATATAATATCAATTATTATAACTAGATTTAGATTTTAGATTTAGAATGTTTTTATTGTTCCCCAAAGGGGTTACAAATATCTACATAACTTAGCGCATCTTATACATATCCTTAATCTATCTTAACTTATACTATTTAAACTATTTAAACCAGGCCTGTCTAACCGCCAGGAGTGGAGGAGCAACCGATCCCACTCTTACCGCTTTAGACTTCCCCCACTATCGCGTGTTTCCGCAGCTCACAGTCTCGACGCGCAGCGTCGTAAACGTTCTTATTTACGCATAAGGCAGTGATATTGCGTTCGCGTGGGGATGAAAATGCAACATATCAGAGATGATTTCCTGCTATGTGTATTGCGACTTCTTCAAACAATAAAGCAAATTAAAATCGGTAACATTACGATTATCTTAGGCATCTCTACGCTGGGATTCGCTCGCGCACTCTAACGCGAAGCTGCAAAAGCAAATAAAAAATGATCTAAAAAGATTCCTGCTTTTAGCGCTACCCATAATCACGACGAGGACGTAGCAGGATAATGGTTCCGTTTTTCGTTTTTTGGGTTTTTTTTTATATTTTTTAAATTTTTTATACTTTTTAAAATTTTTTATATTTTAAAATTTTAATATATTCTCCAAATTTTGCGCCCTATATTGGTACATTGCGTATTGTTTAGTACCGGCACTAGTTACAATGCCATTTTGTGTTTTGATATGCCTTGTCTAATGTGAAATTTGTGGTTGAACCGCTCGATCAAGAAGTGTTGAAATATTGATAGAAATTTCAGATGTTGCAATCCGCATTAAATGTGATAATGCAGCATCCGTCATCGAAGCACGAGTTTTACTTTTTATTTGCTTCATGACTGAAAACGCACTCTCACAACGATAAGTTGTGACCGAACATGGTGCAGATTTTAAGGCTAAAATCTTTTAATTTAGGATAAGTAGTCTCTGATAAAAGCTTAAAAAATTCTAATCCACTTTCTGTTCGTCCTATCAGAAAAGGATCAGCCTGCAGATCGCACAACTCCATTCGATATTCAACTTTTTGTTGATCGATTGCAACTATCATGGGGTTATTAAAAAGAATAATATCATTTTTTAAATTGTCAAAATCGGCAAAACGTACATTAAATTCATTACTGATGTTATTTATAAAATCAGAAAAATGGATAAAACTTATAGAAGGAAAATCTGTTTTCAATTCTTCACAACAAGGGAAGTGAATTAATTCGTCTTTCATTAGTTCTATTTTAAATATAGCTAAACGATTTCGGAATCCATTTATATGATGCATTAAATTTGAAATAGTTTGCTTTTGAATTTGTAATTTTAAATTAAGTTCATTCAAATGCTGTGTAATGTCAACCAAAAAAGCTAGTTCGCTTAAAAATTTTGAATCCTGAAACAATTTCTCCAAATCAGCGGTATCGCTCTTGATTTCATTCTTTAAAAATATTGGTATTTCTTTTCTAATAGCAAAGAAACGATTCAAACATTTACCAGCACTTAACCAGCGAACTTCGCAATGCAGCAATAAATCTCCGTACGCAGCATTTATTTCTTGCAAAAATGCTTGAAATTTGCGATGGGATAACGGTTTATTACCGCTTCTAATTAAATTTGTAATCTTTGTCACTAATTTCATTGTTGAAGCCATCTTTATAATTTTTCCACATAATGCCTCTTGATGAATGATACAATGTATCATTGGACAATAAATATTATGCTTTCTTAATTGTCCACAAAATCCATTTTCAGTTCCTACCATTGCCTTTGCTCCATCAGTTACAATAGTAGTGCATTTTTCGAAACCGTTACAAAATTTATTCACATGTTCCCAAACAGCGTTGAATATATCAATACCTCTCGTTGTATCGTGTAATGAAGCCAATGACAATAACTCTTCACTAATAGAAAAGTCGTTTTGGATACATCTCACAAATATACATAATTGACTAACGTCTGAAATATCAGTGCTTTCGTCAAGGCATAGTGAAAAATATCGACAAGTTTGCAATATATTTTTTAACTTTTATTCAATGTCTATATTAATGTCCCTAATTCTAAGAGCAACTGTTTGGCGCGATAATGATACTTGTTCGAATAATTGTATTGCATGTGTATTATCGAAAGCTCTAGCCATTTCAATTGCACATTTTTTAATAAGTTCCCCATCTGAAAAGCACTTTTTCGCTCTAGCAATCTCTAAAGAAACGGCATAAGACGCTGCAAGACATTGTTGTTGTAAGGTTTTATCTGAAAATGGATTATTTTTTTCTGGCGTCTGTTGTTGTATTTTGAGACTTTTTAAAATTTGTACTCTACTGTCTCCATTATAATGTCCGTAATCTTTTTTATGATTTGTACTGTAATGGCGAGAAATATTAAAAGATTTGATGGAAGAAATTATAGTATTACATATTAAACATTGCGGTTTATTTTCCGCATTTAAGATAAAAAAAAATCGATTTCCCATCTCTGTTGAAATTGACGATTGGACGTGTCAAGCTTTCTTTTTGACATGATATTACTAACTAAAATGTTATAAGGTTAATAATAAAAGGAAATACTCGCATACGCGAACTACTTTGCATACGCGTGTTACGATGCTAGTGAGCTAGAGATAAGACAAGCAAGCGGAGAACAAGCGTCGAAGGCTCGAAGAGCCGTCGGCTGGAAGAGGGGGGGGAGCCGAGCCTGAGCTCAGAGGTAGGGGGAAGAGCCACTCGTGGCCCGCGGGCTGCGGGTTAGACAGGCCTGATTTAAACTAACTTATGCTATCCTTATTCTATCTTTCCTTCCTGCCTATACACACACACACGCTAAGTTCCTAAACCATCTTAGTCTATTTTGGACCTCCGCTTCCGGTTTTTAATAATCTACTTCACATTCTCTCCTCTTTCCTTCCTCTTTCCTTCATTCTCTCTCATTCTTCCCACCTTCTGTCTCTTTCTCTCACCCCCTTTCTCTCACCCTCTCTCTCACTCCTCTTACTCTTCCCTTCCTCCGTTCTCCTGTATTCATTCACTCCTCTTTTCTCTCTCATTCTTTCACTCCCTCTCTTCCTCCCCTCCCCATCCCTCTGCCTTATCCCCCCTTCTCCTCAATACTTCCTTCATCCATTCTTCCCCCTTCCCTTCCTCTCCTAATATTCTTTCCACCGCCTCTTGCCAACTTTCCTCCCCCTCTCCTTCTCCTCTCCCGCATCCCTCCCATACATGTTCCCATGTCTCTCTCTCTCTCTCTATTACATACCCTACATACTTTTTTCTCTTCACTTTCCCAATACCTACTTTCCCTCATTTCATTGCCTAGCCTAAATCTTGTCATTCTTCCCCACCTCTTCTCCGACCAACCCTTTTTTAAATACTCTGGTATCCCCTCACTCTTTATTCTCTTGTACCATCTATTAAACCTTGACTCCTCTATTTTTTCTTTTCTTTCCTCCCTCTGAAGCTCCTTGTCTTTCCTTTCCACTTCCCCATACTCTATCATCCCTCCCTCTCCCTCTCTATTCCATGCCAATTCCTCTAGCCCTGTTTCTCTGAAATATCTCTCTCTCTCCTTCTCCCATTCCGAAACTCCTCTACCCTTTTCTGATCTTTTCTTGATTTCTTCCAAATAATCCTTCGCTAAACAACCTCCTTTCCCTTCTTCTAGTCTTTTTTCAAAGTTCCATGCTCTCCTTGCCGCCCTACTTCTAAGTTTATCTCTTTTTAATTCCTCCCTTACCATGTATCCTGGTGTTCTCCTGTCTACTCCTAGTAACCACTTTAAGAATCTTTCTTCTACCTTCTCTGCTTTTTCCCTTTCCTTCCAACCCCATACCTCTGTTCCATAACTTAACACCGTCCAAACTAATGCATCAAAAAGCCAGGTCCTCTTCCTTATATCTTTTCCAAATTTTCTCTTCCCTATACTCCATACTTGCCCCATAATTCCCACCGCCTTCCTTACCCTGTCTTTCACATGACCATCCTGTCTACCATTTGATTGAATCACGTATCCTAAATATTTTATTTCTTTAACCTCCTCTATCCTCTTCCCTTTCCACATCCACTTTACTCTTTTTCTCCTGCCCCCTCCCTTTCTAAATACCATTATCTTTGTTTTCAATACGTTCACCTCCAGTCTCTTATTGTCCATGTATCTTTCAGTCCTTGCTAACATTGCCCTCATCTCATCTTCCTCTTCCGCCAACAGCACGATACCATCTGCGTATGCCATGGAGAACATCTTCCTCTCCCCCAACTTAACTCCATCCCATTTTCCCCTGGCAATTTCCTCCTCCATATCTGCTATCACTATATTAAATAATATCGGACTTAACGGACATCCCTGTCTCACTCCTCTACCCGTCCAGAATTCTTCACTTATCTCTTCTCCTATCCTCACTCTATTCTTTGTCTCTCCTATCACCTCTTCTATCCTTTCTATCAGTCCCTCTCTAACCCCTCTTTCCCTTAAAGCTCTTACCAGCACCTCCCTATCTACCGAGTCAAAGGCCGCTTTTAAATCTATAAACACGCTTATTAATTTCTTTTTCTCCCTGCTAATCTGTCTTTGCGCCAAATAATTCAGTACATATATATTGTCCATCACCCCTCTTCCCTTTCTAAATCCTGTCTGATTCTCTGGTATTATACCTTTCTCTTCTACTTCCTCTCTTAACCTTTCTGCCAAAATCGACGTGTATATCTTATACAACGTTGACATAAGTGTAACTCCTCTATAATCCGTGACTTTATCTCCTCCATTTTTCACAATCGGTGCTATTATCCCTTCCTTCCATCCCTCTGGCCATCCCTCTCCTCTCCATACCTTATTACACGTTTCCCTTACCCATTTTCTGATATCTTCTCCCCCGTATCTCCATACTTCATTTGGTATATCATCTAACCCCATAGCCTTGTTTAACCTTAAATTGCTCATAATCTTATTAATGTCTTCCCATTCTATTTCCCTCTCCATGTCTCTTCTATTCCTTCTCCCTCTTCCTCTCCGAACTATTTCCTCCACTCCTCCTAATAGCCCCATAAAATACTCCTTCCATTCCTTCATCTGTATCTCTTCCTCTACTCCTTTCCTTTTCCTCCTCTCCCTATTAACTATCGAGGCCCGGATCAACAGAAAATGTTCGAGAGCGAGGCAAAATTAGAAAAGTGTGTGCGAGGATCTTTTGGTTCGCGGAAAATAAATCTCGCGAGTACAGTTCACGTTTTTAATTACAACAAAATAATTAACACGATCACAAATTCTACAAAAGTTCCAAATAAAAGCTCGGTCGGTTATGGGCGGTTCACAAAAGAATAGCGGTTGTCGTAAGCGGTTTCACAAAAGGAATAGCGGTTGTCGTAAGCGGTTAACAAAGCGTGTCGAAAAGCGGTGTAACTAAATATGCGATAACTAACGCGTAAGCGAGTGTCTCAGGCGCTCCTCGTGAGCGGGCCCTTTTATAGCGGTTCTTTAATCTCTCGCTACCAATGAATTTGAATCTCCGAGTTCGGTTCGAAGATTCAACGCGGCGCCAAACTTTATTGGCCGCCCCTTGAAATATCGGCGCGAGATGAGATTCGGAGCGAGTGATAGGCCGGTGGCCCGTACGTCACGGGCTACGTAACGGCCTCGCGCGTGCCGGCAGCCGTTTATCGCGCGGCTAATCGACAAAGTTGTTTGCGTGTTTTCGTGTAAAACTTATTTGTCACATGGGCTTCAAAAGTCAAAAAACGCCAAAAAACCTTAAATAATAATAGCGATAAGAATATTGTTTTTCGACTTTGATCGCGATGGAATAATAATGCGAAGCCCATGTGACAAAGAAGAAATTAATTTAAATGTAATTTAATGCAATCTCAAACAACAAGAAACTTTTAAACCCAGATAACCCTAAAGATGCACAAGTAATTGCCGAATTATTAGAAAAATCTGATAGCGAAGAAGAAGAAGAAGAAGACGACGACTTCCATTTATATCTCTCGGATATCGAAGAAATCGAAGAAATAATACCGGAAAATCATTTATTTGATGATACTACTGATACCTTTCTATTTACACCTGCAGAATTAAACGAACCAGACTATTCGCTGATTACTGAAAAGGCTTTAATTCATGATCACCCTGGACAGAATAAAATTCAAACAAGAAGTCAGACAGTAAAACAAAATATTAAATAAAATAAAATAATTAAAGATTTGCATAATAATGTGGAAGAAATTGAAGAAATAGTAGAGAGAAATGATCCGCCGGATAAAGAATTTGACAGTGAAAGGGAAGACGAAAAAGAAAATGAGGAAGATATTATTAACAAAAGTTTAAAGGCGAGAAAATTAAAACCTATAATCGAAAATAAAATAATCAGAAGTAATATTATAGATTCTCGCGAATTATTATTTTTACGAAAAGACAATGTAACATATTTTGTCGACACTCACGGGAACCCATTAGATTCAGGATCTTTGAAACTTTTCGAACGAAATGAACTCCCGAACCTAAAACCTCTCGACTTAGGTCAGGCTAAAGCCATAAAATATAAGAACTATCACCACGTGGCTTTGCCGATTAGTGAAGCACAGCGGGAGGGACCCACAATGACTCTCGACCAAATCACTACAGTCATACGTGATTTACGAAACGTAACTGAAAATTTGAAATTAGAAACTCTCAGTATTGCAAAAACTGAGTTAATAACGTCCCATGGAATAATATCAAGACGCAATTACAATTAGCACTCATCGACGCGCCTACTAAACTAATAATTTGTAATGGACTAATTAAATATCCTCCAAAGGATTTACGCCCTGTTATAATTGGCGAAATGCATTGTTCACCTACTGCAGGACACCGGGGCGTTTCAAAAACATATATCAGAATAAAACATAATTATTATTGGGAAAATTTAAAATCTGATGTTCAAAAATATATACAACAATGTTTGCAGTGCCAACTGAAAAAACTTGTTCGAGTTAAAACGAAACAGCCTATGATAATTACAGACACTCCTGGATCATCTTTTGATAAAATAGCCATGGACATTGTAGGCCCACTGCCTAAAACAGAGAGAGGGAATGAATACATCTTAACATTACAAGATCAACTAACTAAATTCTGCATGGGAATACCATTACAAAATCAAACCTCTGAAACAATCGCAGAAGCTTTCGTGGACCGTTTTATTTGCGTGTTCGGATCACCAAAGGCAATATTAACAGATCAGGGAAGAAACTTTGTTCAGGAAATATCGCTCCCTTTTCTCAATACTTGCACCGGTATCTCACTTACTCTAGTCCTTCTCTCTAGCATTCTCTCTCTCTTCCTTTTTCCTCATGTTCGCGGCCGTCACCCAATCATAAGCACGCTCTCAGGACCTTATCCGCGCTCCTGCGTCGATATCGACGCTTCCGGAAATCCTCGATCATTCCGTGAGTACCGGTCTTTCGTAACGCACGTTGCTTTTCGAACAGTATCAAATCTCTCAGAATTCGTTTTCGTTACTCGGCTCAGATCAAGTGCATTCTCTTCTGGTTTGTCTCTTAAGTTATCCGTAAGATCAAGGAAACTTAATAACATTAAAAGAACATTGTTACACGCGTGTGAGAGGAAAGCCTCCCCGTCTCGGGCCCAAGGGTCCGGTACGCAGTTATCGAGTGAAGCACGCGGTACGACGTAAGATTCTCTCGCGGTCTTTCTCTTCTTCCTCGGCGGATTATTCAGTTTAGCCAAAGACAAATTATAAAACTCATTGTGAAGTGCGGCTCATATTATTCGGTGTTTGAGTATCATTAACTGTTCGGCCCGACACCCCCCGAAACCAGACATTCCTCGGGTAGTTATTAAACATTTTTTGGTCCTTCGAGCCGGATCGGTGGGTGCGGTAACGAACATCTCAAGGTGAACCCTGTGTGCGGATCTGGAAAATCGTGTGTGCTTCCACGTGCTACCGGCGAAAGTTCGAGAACGATCCTCTTCGTGCGTGTTCGGCGACGCTCGGACGGACTCGGGCGCTCGGCAAGCGATCGTCGCCGCCCGTAGTGCGCTCTCTCTCTCTCTCTGTTACATCCGTCGCGCTCGGTGACTCGTGCGTGTTCGGCGACGCCCGGACGGATTCGGGTGCTCGGGAAGCGATCGTCGCCTCCCGTAGTGCGCTCTCACTCTCTCCCTGTGACATCCGTCGCGCTCGAAGACTCGTGCGTGTTCGACGACGCCCGGACGGATTCGGGCGCTCGACAACGGATCCTCGCTACGTATACGGTGTTCTCTCTCGCTCCCTTGACAGTCTTCGGCCATTTTGTGAATATACGACGACCGGTCACCGGTCTCTATAATCGTTAGCGCCTTCTCTCTCACTCGGACATTGTGAGCTCGTGCGCGGTATACGGACCTCTCTCTCGCATTTTTCGGATATTCTCATCGTCTGTCGGAACTTCTCTTTCTCTCTTGTGGGTCACTTCGAGTGGTATTCTCAGCGGTAACGGCGAGTTCATCCATCATCATGTCCAACCTCGAAGCGAAAATCTCTCTGCAAATGAATCGGCACACGTACATCAAGTCGGTGGCTCTCGAGTGTAAGGAACCGACGTTCCCCACTCTTCAACTTCAAATGCTCAAGGTGAAACTCGACCTCATCGATAACAACTGGCAAAAGTTTGAAGCCACTCACGAACGGATGGCGGAATCCAAAGCGGAGCTTCTCCTGGATCACGATTATTTCAAGAAAAGGGTGTATGATCAATGTCTTCTATATTATGCCGACGCCAAAGCCGCATTACTCACGCAGATTGAAGAGAAGGAACGGACTCACCCTCTGTCGGGCTCACAGCTAGCCAACCTCTCAATTGGCGGGCAGACATCAGCGCGACGTCATCTTCCGGAGATCACTCTTCCACAATTCTCCGGTGACTTCTCAGCGTGGAGGCCCTTTCATGATCTCTTCTCCTCCTTGGTTGGACGGAATGCGGAGATATCAAACGTGGAGAAAATGCACTACCTCCGGACTAGTCTCTTGGGCGAAGCCGCTCAGCTAATCTCCAATTTGCCGGTTTCGGAGGACGCGTTCGCGTCAGCCTGGGACCTTCTCGTTAATCGGTATGAAAATAAGCGACTTCTCATTTCGGCTCAGGTGGATCGATTATTCCGCACCAAGACCATCTCACAGCGGTCGGCCAAGGAGCTCAACTCTCTTCTCAACACCACAACGAAAGCGCTCAATGCCTTGGAGTCTCTCGGAGCTCCTGTTCAACACTGGGATCATCTCTTGGTCCACCTCATCGTCCAACGACTCGACCCAAGCACTCGAGAGGCCTGGGAAGTCAAACTTGGCTCCACCACGGACCCCCCTTCATACAAGGACATTCGCACATTCCTCACTGGGCGCGCCCGAGCCATGGAGAGTATGGAGTTCGGAACCTCGAGCTCCTCTCCAGCACCAAGACCAGCTCCCTCGCCACTACGACAGACCATCAAGACATCGGCGGCCACCGCTCATGTGGCCATCTCACCCCCCTCTGGGACCTCGGAAACTTCCGACTGTGCACTGTGCTCTGGCGCTCATTACATTGTCTCTTGCCCTCGTTTCAGAGATATGTCTGCTCATCTACGGCGAAACATTGTAATCGACAAGCGCCTCTGCTTTAATTGCTTGGGCAGGCATAACGCAGTCGCCTGTCAGAATTCGAAGAGGTGCAGGGAATGCGGCAACAAGCATCATACCATGATCCACATGGATAGCCAACCGCCCCCACGGTCAACGATGCAAGACAAGGCGACACCATCTACCACGGCTACGCAGACGTCGGCGCCGGCCTCACCATTCAAGAGCACCAGCACATCGGCTTCAGAGTGACTCTCGCCCTCGGTCCCTTCTCAATCTCACTCGGTAATTCTCACTCGCCCGGCAATTTTACTCGCTACTTGTTGCGCTACCATCAGATCACCTTGCGGCTCTCCTCACTCGGTAAGGATGCTCATCGATCCCGGGTCTGAACTCACCTTTGCTTCCGAGCAACTCATCTCAACTCTCCAGATACCTCGACGGCACGCCTCTATCCCTATCATAGGTATTGGAGGATCTCAGTCGGAGCGAACTCGGAGTGTCGTTCCGCTCACCCTTCACTCAGTTTACTCTTCGCAATCCATCAACGTTACTGCCTACATCCTCAAGAATCTAACAACATCACTCCCGTCCATAGCGACAGCAGAATATAGTTGGCCTCACCTTCGCGGGCTCCAGCTGGCGGATCCAGATTTCCTCACCCCCGGACCTATAGACTTGATCCTCGGTGCTGACTCCTACGGGCTGTTCATCCAGCCCGACATCATCAAAAGGTCTGAGGAGGAACCCATCGCTCAACGTACTATTTTCGGATGGATTGTTCTCGGCCCGACCTCGTCACGTACTGTCTCAGCTCATAGTTCTCATCATGTCGCAGTGGATCATGAGCTTCACGACCTCCTCACGAAGTTCTGGATACAAGAAGAGGTCCCTTCATCCTCCACTACTCAGCTCAACCCTGACGAAGAGGAGTGTGAAACTCAATTCAAGGCCACGCATTCACGAGATCGTGCGGGGCGTTACGTCGTACGGCTCCCTCTCAAATTACAGGCAAGTCAACTAGGGGAATCACGGTTAACTGCCCAACGCTGCTTGCAGCGAACACTACGGCGCCTCTCAACGGACTCTATCTATCAGAATCTGTACTCATCATTCATTCGGGAGTACGAAGAGCTCCAGCACATGGTCAGGGTTCCCCCTTCCTCTCCAGAGCCATCACCGGTGTTCTACCTCCCTCACCATGGAGTTCTCAAGGATGACAGCATTACCACAAAACTACGAGTGGTGTTTAACGGATCCAGCCTCACCAGTACGGGATCTTCTCTCAACGATATTCTGCACACGGGTGCAAAACTCCAAGCAGACATCTCAGATATCTTACTCTGGGTGCGACGACACCGATACATCTTTATCACTGATATCACCAAAATGTTCCGCCAAATTCAAGTTCATCAGGACGATTGGGATCTCCAACGGATCCTCTGGGTAGATGATCAGCTCAACATCATTCCGTACCAACTCACGACGGTCACATATGGCACCCGATCAGCTCCCTTCTTGGCTGTTCGCGTCCTCCTCCAACTAGTTGAAGACGAAGGTAGGAACTACCCTCTGGCGATCGCTCCTCTTCTCAAGGGCAGGTATGTTGACGACATATGTGGAGGTGCCGATACTCTCTCGGAGCTGACTTCCATCGCTCACCAACTAGTGAACCTCTGCAAGGCAGGCGGCTTTCCTCTGGCGAAGTGGCAGAGCAATCATCCTGAACTACTCCAGGCTCTTCCTACGGACATCACCGCCGCGACGCCGCACTCGTTTGATGATGCTCAAGGCAAAATTTTGGGACTCACATGGCATCCTCACTCTGATCAGTTCTTCTTCTCGTGCAAGGCCTCCACCCGGCCCGTTATCACCAAACGGACTATACTCTCAGAAGTAGCGCAACTATTTGATCCTCTGGGACTCCTATCTCCGGTAATCATCAGAGCTAAGGTGCTCATCCAGGAACTGTGGCTAGAAAAAGTCGGCTGGGATGACTGCCTCTCGCCGCAACTTCGACATCGGTGGACGCACTTACGTTCAGAGCTGTCTGACCTGACTTCCATCACGATTCCTCGGTGGCTGTCTCTCACGCCGTCAACCATGGTCGAGCTTCATGGATTCTCGGATGCTTCGCAACTCGCCATGGCGGCTGCGGTCTATATCAAGGTCATTTCTCATCCAACGGAGCCAATCATCACGCTAGTGTGCGCCAAAACCAAGGTCGCACCTCTCAAAAGACTCACCATTCCCCGACTGGAACTCACGGCAGCGGTTCTACTCTCTCGTCTCATCAGCTATGTTCAACGAACACTAGAGCTCGCGGAGATACCAATCTAATTGTGGACGGACTATTCGGTATCGCTCACCTGGATAAACAGCCATCCATCTCGTTGGAAAGACTTCGTTTGTAATCGAGTGGCGGCAATTCAAGAACGCGTACCTCAAGGTCATTGGCGGTTTATTCCCGGCAAGGAGAACCCAGCCGACTGTGCTTCTCGCGGCCTCTCTTCCGCTCAACTCTCTCGGCATCATCTTTGGTGGAACGGTCCCTCATGGTTAGCACAGCCTCCTCAACATTGGCCAAGCATGGCATCTCAGCCGGATTCGGCGGCGACTCTAGAGGAACGGCCCGGTCTTCTTCTCACCTCCTCAACGGCAAAGCAACACTACCTCTGGGAACTCCTCTATCGTTACTCATCACTCATACGGCTTCTTCGGATCACTGCTCTCTGTCAACGGTGTTGCGCGATCCTCAAAGGTATACCACAGTCCTCTCTGGCCACCCCACTCACACCTGCAGACCTCGAAAGTTCACGACTATATTGGATCCGATCTGTCCAATTGGCTTACTTCTCATCTGAACTGACAATAATCTCAAGCGGAGCATACTTGTCAAGGTCTCATCCTCTCGCCAAGTTTACGGCCTTCATCGATCATTCGGGCATCCTCAGAGTCGGAGGCCGACTCAGACAGTCTCAATTGGACCCTGAATGCAAGCACCCAGCCATCTTGCCACGGGATTCATATCTGTCTCAACTCATTATATCGGACGCTCATCTCAGGACTCTTCACGGCGGAACTCAGGTAACCTTGACATATCTTCGCCAGGCTTACTGGATCGTTGGTGGCCGAGCCCCAGTAAGATCTCACATTCTCCGCTGCGTTCGGTGTGCTCGACAACGTGGCGTAAGGGCACAGCAACTCATGGGTCAACTGCCATCATCTCGCATTTCGCCATCTCGTCCTTTCCTCAACACAGGGGTTGATTACGCCGGCCCTCTCACTCTCAAAACTTGGCGAGGACGAGGGGCTAAGTGTCACAAAGGTTGGTTAGCCATCTTTGTTTGCTTCTCAACGTCGGCGGTTCATCTGGAGGCAGTGACAGACTACTCTACAGAGGGGTTCATCGCAGCATATCGGCGGTTAACGGGACGGCGAGGTATCTGCCAAACTCTATTTAGCGACTGTGGAACCAATTTTCTCGGGGCAGATACATCTCTTAGGCGGTTATTCAACGCCGGATCAAAGGAATTCTCGGAACTCGCTCAGCTACTAACTCATGACGGCACCACTTGGGTCTTTAATCCCCCGGCAGCCCCCCACTTCGGCGGTAAATGGGAGGCCGCAGTCAAATCGGTCAAGCATCACCTACGACGGACTATAGGCGAGACTGCCCTAACCTATGAAGAACTTACAACTCTTCTGGTCCAAATCGAGGCAGTTCTCAACTCTAGACCATTGTGCCCTCTGTCAGATGACCCGGAAGACCTGGCAGCCCTCACTCCCGGGCATTTCACCATCGGAGCAGCGCCAACAACAATTCCGGAGCCATCTCTCACCTCAGTGCCTCTCACAAGGCTGTCTCGGTGGCAGCTCATTCAGCAGCAACACTTCTGGTCGCGTTGGTCAGCTGAATGTCTTCAACGTCAGCTGGCAATATCAAAATGGCATCATCCCTCCACGCAAATCAAGGTCGGCTCTCTCGTACTTCTCACGGATGAGAGATTCCCTCCATCAAAATGGCCTCTTGCTCGGGTCACACAACTTCATCTTGGTTCGGACGGTCTATGCAGAGTGGTCACCCTCAAGACGGCCACCACAGAACTCAAGCGGCCTATCACCAAGTTAGCAGTGCTTCCGATGACACCAGATCAACCCTCACTCACAAGACAATCAACTACTGATCCGGCCTCACCATCATCAAGATCATAATTCTTCAACGCTGTTGTAGAAGGCGGGCGGAATGTTCAGGAAATATCGCTCCCTTTTCTCAATACTTGCACCGGTATCTCACTTACTCTAGTCCTTCTCTCTAGCATTCTCTCTCTCTTCCTTTTTCCTCATGTTCGCGGCCGTCACCCAATCATAAGCACGCTCTCAGGACCTTATCCGCGCTCCTGCGTCGATATCGACGCTTCCGGAAATCCTCGATCATTCCGTGAGTACCGGTCTTTCGTAACGCACGTTGCTTTTCGAACAGTATCAAATCTCTCAGAATTCGTTTTCGTTACTCGGCTCAGATCAAGTGCATTCTCTTCTGGTTTGTCTCTTAAGTTATCCGTAAGATCAAGGAAACTTAATAACATTAAAAGAACATTGTTACACGCGTGTGAGAGGAAAGCCTCCCCGTCTCGGGCCCAAGGGTCCGATACGCAGTTATCGAGTGAAGCACGCGGTACGACGTAAGATTCTCTCGCGGTCTTTCTCTTCTTCCTCGGCGGATTATTCAGTTTAGCCAAAGACAAATTATAAAACTCATTGTGAAGTGCGGCTCATATTATTCGGTGTTTGAGTATCATTAACTGTTCGGCCCGACACCCCCCGAAACCAGACATTCCTCGGGTAGTTATTAAACAAACTTCATTAGCGAATTAATGAGAAAACTCGCTAAAGTATTTAAAATTCGCAAATTTCGCACTACAGCCTTTCATCCTCAATCAAACGGATCATTAGAGAGATAACACCACGCATTAGGAGAATATCTAAAACAATACGCGAACGAGCAAAAACAGTGGGATCGATGGATCAGTTTAGCAATGTTTAATTATAACACTAGTGTCCATGAAGCAACAAAACATATGACATATGAATTAGTCTTCGGAAAAATAGCAAGAGTTCCCTCGAATGAACTGCTGGCTCCAGAGGACAAATTGGGCAATTATGACGAATATTTAATAAATCTTGTAACACAACTCCATACGATTCAGGGTAACGCTCGTGAAAATGTAATCGAAGCGAAACATAGATCGAAAAAATATTACGATAAAAAGATCAACCCTCAAACCTTCAAACCAGGAGATCAAGTATTTTTATTAAAGGGGCCAAAGCCTGAAAAATTCGGAGACCATTACACTGGACCTCACGAAATCTTGGAAATATTGAATAAAAATAATGTAAAAATTAAAATTAAAAAGAATAGCCGATTTGTACATCCTAATCGTTTGCGTATTTCCCACATTAAAGCCAATGATAACCAAACGACAACCAAGAAGAAAGGGGGTAATAACAAATAGAAAAAGGGAGATATTTTTTATATTAAAAAAAAATATATATATATATATATGAGAGAAAAAATGTTTATCTAATAATAACAACACACACACAAATATATATATTAAAGGACGAATATTTAAATAAACAGGACGATAAATAATTTTCAGATGGATTCCAGAATGAGAGGAATAACTACTATAATAATTTTAATGACGGGATTACAATCAGCTTATGGAATAATTGGATACGACTGTGGTTCAGCCTCGGCTAATCTTACCACATTATCATTATTAAATATGGAGGAATGTGATATTCCGCAACAAAACGTAAATTCCAGCAGAACTTACATCCAATTATTACAAATCAACGAATTTGAATCTGTAAAGGTTACGCAATGCAAAGCCGAGGTCGACCGATTAATTAGGAAATGCGGAATGTTCTCTCATAGCATGGATGTCTTTAACGGAAAATACGCATACGTACAAGAAATGTCTCGTGAAGCGTGCCGACGTATGCACACTTACGGAACTTTCCAATTAGCCGGAACTTATATAATCGGACTTAAATCAAACCAAACAGCGACCCGCCCCGTAATACTAGCCGGTCACGTAGATACAGATGGATCGTGTACTGGAGGAGCGTATTCCGACCCTTACGGAACATGGACGGATGGCGTCGTATTGGGAAGTATCAAAATCACGTTGCAAGATTATACAGCCGATGTACGAATAAACACTAATCGAGTGCAGCTTAGATCCGGAGTAGCTTGCGAACTAAGTGCCACTTATTGCTCTGACATAGAGGGAGGGGATACCTTTTGGGACCCCGTACCCGCAGATACCTGCAAATTTTCTAGCTATGGGATACTTTATGAGGGCCATGCCGACAAAATCATCGATAATATAAATCAACAAGCCCAGGTAGTTTACTCCTTGACCACACAAAATACCATCTTTGCTTTAACCAGTAGAGGGAAATATATAACCTGTGGATATATTCTTACACGTACAGAGCATCCAAAATTAATAATTTTCGAGACTTCACCCGGTGTTGCCATTTTTAATAAACAAACCCGTGTAGCAAATCTTGATATCTTCACTTCATGAATTCTAAATTCGTGTATGTTGAAAAACATATCCGCACGCAGATAAACCAATTGTACAGAATCATTTTATTGCAACAATGTAATCTGGAGCAACAAATGTTGCAAAATGCATTGGCTATAGCCACTCAATCACCAGACATTTTCGCATATCATTTAATGAAGGGACCGGGATATATGGCATTACGGGCTGGGGAAGTAATTCATATAGTAAAATGCGTACCGGTCGAAGTAAGATTCGCACGAGTAGAGGAGTGTTACGAACAACTACCTGTATTACGAGGAAACAAAACGCACTTTTTAACGCCTCAAACGCACATCCTATTACGCCAGGGAACACAAACCGCATGCAATGCATTTGCTCCGTCAATGTATCTTTTAGGCGACTCGTGGTATAAACTCATGTCTAAACCGATAGATACTTTACCACCAACAATCATGAGGCCTTTAACAAAACCCACATGGAAATATGTCAGTCCCGGATCGCTAGCTACGAGCGTAATATACCGAAACTGACCTGGAGGATCTAAGGGATCATATAATGTTCCCCGCTGAGCATCCAGCCGTACTCAATACGGTGGCAAGGGGCGTAATGGGAAGGTCCACATCTTTACAAGGAGGCTCAATTTCCAATCTTTTAGATAAGAATGCAATAGAAAAAATAGCGGTTTCTACATGGCGCAAATTCTGGGATAAATTTTTGATTTTCGGAAATATCAGCGCCGGAATAATGGGAATATATCTAGGCATAAGAATTTTCAAATTAATACTGGACACAATAGTGCACGGATATGCTCTACATACTGTCTATGGATGGTCCATATACTTGCTGGAAGCCGTATGGGATTCACTTACTCAACTATTACTGCATTTGAGAGTAAGGCGCCCGCCGCCAGTTCGAGAACCTACTGCTCCGATTTCTGACTGTCAGAATCAGGCCGTTTATACCGAAATCAAGAGAGAGTCAGACGGAACCTATCCTTCTCTTCCCGCTAGAGAAGCTACTACCTACACATTGCAACTCAGAGAATAAAAGGGTTTGAAGAAGGGAACTCTACTCCCCCCCTTTTTTTCTCTTTCCTCAATCCCCTGACTTTCTTCACTTTCCTGCTCCCTTTAAAGGAAAACTCTATATATACAGGGTGTCCCGCAACGTGATGTCCACACTGAAACTGTGTATTCTTTGTGCCATTCTAAGTCAAAAAGTCTTAATACACTGTAACCGTAATTTCTTTGGAATTATTTTAATTAATAATTATTTAATCGGCGGGCGGTTTTCGGTGCCCACGGTACACCTTCGGCGCGTTTTTTTTTATATCGGTCCCACAAACACGAAATTCTCGAATACTCACAACTAAACCGAGTTGGGCGCCAGGTACGGCAGGCCGCACCATTCACGAATAGCGATGACACAAAAGACGATTATTGCGAGACCAATAATTAACGCGACGGCAAAATTCCGCGAATTACTCAGAAGCGATATACCCGAAGTGGTAGAGGGGGAGGTTCGGGGAAGACGGGAGAAACGTTGAGAGTCGAGAACACGGGAGCAATAACGAACATTCGATGTTTACTATATAGAAGATAATAATATATTACTAAAAACCAAGATATCGAATAATTCGGGGTGACAGTAGTATGATTACAGGCGAATAATATACTGCAGGATTTCCGCGGAGATCGGCACGACCGTGCGCAACAGTATCGAATTACCGGGCTCTTTACGTGCTTTAACTCGACTTTTCGGCCGCGAGGATTTCCACCGTACGAGACTTAATTAGGCCGCGACAGCTAAAGATATCTCTCGAAAGCACCGGTAACCACTTTACGCACGCTCGGGATTCCGCTCCCATACAATAGAAAACTTTGCGACGGTATGACTCGAATTGGTCTTTTAACGCATCTCGTGGCGAGCTAGTATATGTCTCGACAATAACAACGACGACCTTAGCTCGAAATATGCCACGTATTCCCTTCGGATGACTTGCGGAAACTAATATCGGGATCGCTAACACCCGATAGATATCGGCCCTATATCGGAGAATTACGCTTTCTCCTCGCTCTAATTACGCAAAGCGTGTACAATAAATTACCAATAATGCAAACAGCGAATACGAAAACTATGGCGAATGATCGTGTGGTGTACGAGCCGTATGACGCAATATCGTTCGCGCGATCCGTAATATCGATAGCGCGGACGTGAAAATCTCGATACTTTATAACATATTACACAGACAAACGTGAAATTAACATTAATGACTGTCGGCGGCGGCGGAAGATGTAGAGAGGGCTTATCTTAAACAATTCGGATGAGTGACGTGTGCCCGTCGGCCATACGATATAATCTACTCGAAAATCTCACAAAATTTATCCACCAAAACGCGTGGCTCGACAACTATTATGGGCGCGACTCATCCGAATTAATTACCTACAACAAATCGGCAGCGAACTCGGGTCGACGACGCTCGTCCCACCGGCAGTAACTGCTTAGCCCTTTTCTTTCGCTCTCGATTTCGTACACTCTGGGCGACCTGCGTCCTTCTTCGAGGCTCGCCGAACAGTTCCGAGCGAGAGTCCTGTAGGAGACACGCTGGCGCGATAAATCGCTATCGCGCCACTTGTGGCGCTTCCGCATTACGCAGGGCCGTCCTGCGATCCTTGCGATCCTTGTGGTCGTCACGGCCGTATCGGTGGGCTCACCGCCCCGAAATTTCTAAATTCGATGGCTGCTTGACTGGCAGATGCGGAATTCCGTCAGCGTTCGATCGGCTCTCTTTCCTATCTTGTAGAATAGGTCCATGGTCGAGAGTCCTCTCGCCGCTCCGTCCTTGGGACTCCCTCGCCTCGCGCGGGTGGAGTGGCCGTTCCTTCGGCCGGTTCCTTCCGGCCCTTCGCCTCTGTTCCTGTCGTAATAATACAAAATTATCGGCAGCGATGTGTGTTAGCCACCAAGAATGTAGTTAATAAAAAAAACTACGACCTGACGTCTCTCGCTCCTTGAAAGTCTCGGACTCCCGCCCTCGGCCGCTCCTCTTCCTTCTTCCTTCCTCTCTGCCGGATAGGATCCCGCCGCTCGACCTCGCGCCGACATGGTTGTCGGCGAAATGGTTTTCGCGGGCTCATTTCGAGCTTACAGTTTCGATTGTATCTTACCAAAAGTCAGATCTCGCTGATCTGACCATCGGGCCGCTCTCTCCCTAGTTTAGGAGGACGCAGGCCCCCGAAAAACCGCCCCCGATCGGGCCATTCGGCCCTTGTGACGGACGTCCCAAAAACGTCACGTCACAACACATATGCCCTAAAGTCGCTTGTTTCGAAGTTATAGCGAAAAAATGCAAAAGTAGTTATTTCTCACACTAATGCGAGAAAAGCACCTTTATGACTTACGTTACCGCACTAGTAGTGCGGAAATAACAGGTATT
Organism: Formica selysi; assembly: GCA_009859135.1. NCBI lineage: Eukaryota > Metazoa > Arthropoda > Insecta > Hymenoptera > Formicidae > Formica > Formica selysi. Next base: position 525,926 of record WHNR01000045.1, on the reverse strand, counting down.
ACAAAAAATATTGTTGCGTCCGTGCGTCGACTTCGATAATACTCGAACACGCGCGACACAAACGGCACTCGCGTACCGCGATGTAAATGATTAACACTCTTTTAAAGGAACAAAAGGAACTTTAATAATAACACAGAACACACAATTGAACAAGGAACACAGAACGGGTAATAACGGTAATCGTATCTCAAATATGTCCGCCCGGAATGACATCCGTCGCGAGACTCAAGATGGCCGATCTCTCCCAAGATGTCCGCCGTTGTTTAACAACAACGCTTAGCAACGTTCCCCCGGAGACGAATACAGCAGATTCATGAATAACCGCCTTAGACGACACGCAGGGACGCAACACTACTCCCCCTCTTCAAAATTGTCGTCCCGACAATCAATGAGGGCTCTTCCAAATTAAATGGGTTGATCGTTGTCCTCTTCTTCCAAGGCGTTGACTCCAGGGTGCCTTAATGACTTCCTGCTCTACCCTGAGCTGCTGCTACAGGTTACCGAGCGCCATTATTTATCGGCCCCAATCACACACCCTCCAGGAATATACAGGATACTGTCATCGAACCCGTTTGACAAGAACATCCAACGTCGACTCCAGGGCACAAAAACGGTTTCCTGCTCTACCCTGAGCTGCTGCTGCAGGTTACCGAGCACCGTTAAAATCCAGAACCCAATCGACTTTGATACATCTTGAAACTACAGTAGCCGTCCCCCGTAGTTCGCCTTATTCTCGGAAATACTCAAAGCTGCTGCATCTCCGCATCTCAAAAGGGAGCGAATCTTCGGACAAGAGGGGGTATCTACCATGGACCCGACATCCTCAAAAGAGGACTCCTCAAGCCCCTGCCTCGGCATTCGCCCTAAGACCCGACGGGAAAACCATGGCTCAAAAACCGCGGGTGAGGCAGTCTTCTATCAAAATAATGCTCTTCTTCCTTACAACTCCGTTTCCTTCCGTAGAACTCTCCTCCCCTCTTTTCTCCTTTCATCATCTCTCCAAGAAATTTTTTCCTTAAACACAAGCAAAGAAAACAAACACACGCAAGAAAATTCACTTAAAATTGAAAATAGTAACATATAATTATTATTATTTAATTAACGGGTTTCAATTTATAACCGAGTTCATTTTCTCAAAAAGAATTTTGGCTTCGAGCTACCGAATCTCTATTCTTAGATGGACTTAGCTGTGTTTGCCGTTGTCGGAAAATTTCCTTCTTTCGGCAAAGCTCACTATCCCGCTCACGCAGTTGCGATTCAAATGCTGCTCGCATCCGCAATCGCTCCTCGCGAAGCTCCCGAATTTCTCGCATTGTGGATTAAAGAGTAATTGTCTCCAACGATGGCCCCGATGTCGCATCTTGAAGCGTCATCGTAGCACGAACTCTCTTTCGTGTGGAAACTCCCGTTATTGGATCCTGTTGCTCCATTACCATAGCTCACGCTTTTCTTTTAAAATACACAAAACGGTCCGCCGTATCGTATCCCGGACGAGCCCCCAAAATGTTGCGTCCGCGCGTCGACTTCGATAATACTCGAACACGCGCGACACAAACGGCACTCGCGTACCGCGATGTAAATGATTAACACTCTTTTAAAGGAACAAAAGGAACTTTAATAATAACACAGAACACACAATTGAACAAGGAACACAGAACGGGTAATAACGGTAATCGTATCTCAAATATGTCCGCCCGGAATAACATCCGTCGCGAGACTCAAGATGGCCGATCTCTCCCAAGATGTCCGCCGTTGTTTAACAACAACGCTTAGCAACGTTCCCCCGGAGACGAATACAGCAGATTCATGAATAACCGCCTTAGACGACCCGCAGGGACGCAACAATATTGTATGTATGGCATATGCGGAAGACAACGAGTTACGTCGCGCATGAAGTTGCCGCATGAGCTGAAGCGAATGCGGCAACTTCATACTCGACATAATTCATTGTTTTCCACACTTGCCACACAAGATAATATTAATAAATTGACTGTCGTTTTAAGTGAAAACATCGCATAAACATAGCTTAGAAATTTCTCTTACCTACCAATTATGAGTACATTTTCCAATGAAGAATATGCCAATATTCATTTTGTTTATGGTTTCTGTAATGGTAACGCACGTGCAGCAGTAACAGAATATCACCGACGGTTTCCTAATCGCAGAGTACCAGATCGAAGAGTTTTTAGCAATAACGATGCGGAACTTCTTTTGCGTTCTACAACATCAATAATTTAAAGAGCAGAAGTATGTGTAGACCAAAATGGTGGTCACTTTGAACAATTTATAAAGTAGTTTATAAAATAAATTATTGTTTAATTATTGTTTAATTATCAATAAATAATATTATCTTTAATAAATAATATTGTTCTTATTTTATACAATTTTGTTTTTTCGCTATAACTTTGAAACAATCGACTTTAGGACATATGTGTATTAAGACTTTTTGACTTAGAATGACAAAAAGAATACACAGTTTCAGTGTGGACATCACGTTGCGGGACACCCTGTATATATACAAACAAAATCCTCCCTCATTAAAACAAACCTAATCTTTTTATAGAAAAATGGAGGTCAAGCCCATTGATACGGCTCAGTTGACCCGCTCGCGCCTTGAGGTAACGATAATCAAGGTGATATCCCCGTTGCTTCTTTTGGGTTCACCTTAGCAATAGTAAAAAGGACCTCGAGTATATGGAAGAGGAATTAGAATTCCGCATGTCAAGGAAGGCAAAATACTTACATTGTTGGCCGGAAGACATAAGAGAGGAAGAGGACGTAGTTGTGAAGGAAGAGAATATCTGGCGGAGAGGCTGGATTGAGAGTGTGAACAAGAACAACCACATGGTCAAGGTGTGTCTGGGAGATTATGGCAGGGAAATCTGGCGCCCGATGCACGAAATTTATTATCTGGAGGATAGATACAAGGAGCTACCATGGCAAGGTATCGCCTGCAGTTTGGCATATATCGGATGCGAAGGACGTGGCAAAATCTGGCCAGAAAAAACCAATAAACTTTGTCAAATCCTTGCTGAGGGACACAAAGGCTGGATTAACATCGTCCAGCCCATTAGGAGAGGAGTCGCCCTTGTAAAATTATCAGTATTAGGCGAAAATTTCGGCAGATCGTACGACCTGCGGGATACGCTCATCCAATTAGGCCACGTACGAACCAGCAGGAAAGTGACAGTGAACGTTTTTCCTGCTGTTTAAAAAGGGAGAGAGAGAGAGAGAGAGAGAGAAAAGGAGCTTCTAAAAGAAAGACTCCTATAGAAATAAGAATCGCATATACTCATACACATATACATTAATTTTAAGCCGCTTATATCCTTTTCTTTCATATACACATATTAATTCTTAGTTACTCACACTTTTACCTTTTTTTGTATCTACATATATACACATATTAATTTTTAAGTTATTCGTACTATTACTTTTCTTTTTTTTATTTTACATATTAGGTGTACAACTTTGCTTCCGCCGTTTTCCTATAGATGGCTTTAGCGGTAAGTAGTGGTCGTAATAAATAGATGATAGACGTCATGCAATAAACTTGGGCATCTGTCAACATAACCCCATAGAAACATTAGTCGATTTGTGTCTGCATCATAAAGTTATTCTCGATTGAAAATGTCAGTTTAAGAGCCAAATTCTCGTCATTTGCGGGAGGTTTTTATTTTCTGCTTCAATATGAAGAAATCTACGGCTGAGGCTCATCGAATGCTCTCAAATACTTATGGTGAGGCCGCTATTAGTGAAAGAACGTGTCGTGAGTGGTATCAACGCTTCAAGAACGGTGATTTTCACGTCGAAGACCGGCATAGCGGTGGAAGAGAGAAGGTTTTCGAAGATGCAGAATTGGAGACATTACTTAATGAAAACTCGAGTCAAAGTCAAGAAGAATTGGCACGATCATTGGGAGTGACTCAACAAGCAATTTCAAAACGCCTCAAAGACATGGAAATGATTCAGAAGCAAGGAAATTGGGTGCCGTACGAGTTGAAACCGAGAGATGTTGAACGGCGTTTGTTTGCTTGTGAACAGTTGCTTGAAAGGCAAAGACGGAAGGGATTTCTGCATCGCATTGTGACTGGGGACGAAAAATGGGTTCATTACGATAACCCCAAGCGCAGAAAATCATGGGGATATCCCAGCCATGCTTCCACGTCGACGGCCAAACCGAATATTCACGGCTCCAAGGTCATGCTCTGTATTTGGTGGGACCAGCTCGGCGTAGTGTATTATGAGCTGTTAAAACCGACTGAAACAATCACAGGCGATCGTTATCGAATGCAATTAATGCGTTTGAGCCGAGCATTAAAAGACAAACGGCCGCAATATAACGAGAGACACGATAAAGTGATTTTGCAGCATGACAATGCTCGACCCCATGTTGCGAAAGTGGTCAAGACATACTTGGAAACGTTGAAATGGAAAGTCCTACCCCACCCGCCGTATTCTCCAGACGTTGCTCCTTCTGACTGTCACTTGTTTCGATCAATGGCACACGGCCTGGTTGACCAGCACTTCCGGTCTTATGAAGAAATAAGAAATTGGATCGATTCGTGGATCGCTTCAAAAGATGACCAGTTTTTTCAACGCGGGATTCGTACGCTGCCCAAAAGATGGGAGAAAGTAGTGGCCAGCGATGGACAATACTTTGAATCATAAATGTATAACCAGTTTTTTACAATAAAGCCTCGAATTTCGGGAAAAAAACGGCGGAAGCAAAGTTGTACACCTAATATATACACATTAATTTTAAGTCACTCAATTGTTCCTTCTCACACATATATATACACTCACATACTAAATTTAAATTACAAAAGAGAAAAATAGAAAAGGAACTTACGTGTTATAATTTTAAGTTACTCACCATTTATACCTCACACATAACATTCATAACTGCATAAACATAACATGTAAACAACCTGATACTACTTACAAATAAACTGCTTATATTTCATACACTTCGATTACATTTACACCTTTCCCCGCACTATACACTATATGTATATATATTTAAAGAAAAGAGGGAGGAAACAAAAAAAAACAAAAAGAAAACAAAAAATATATATAAAAATAAAAAGACATTGAGAGATCATTAATATTAGCATATCTTAGCGTCTATCATTTAGTAATGATAATAACAAAATTATCCTATAAAAAAAAGAGGAGGAAACTATTAGACTTAAGCAATACTTTGATTTACGCACTAAGGAAACCTTTAAGCTACATGCTTCCGTTTATAAAATAGAAAGTAAAAACATATCCGTTAATCAGCGATTACTCATTATAGACAATGGAAATCAAATCAATCGACACCAGACAACTAGTTCGCGAACGTCTAGCAGTGAAAATCACGCATGTGGAATCACCACTACTTTTCTGGGTGCGACTTAGAGATAACGAAAGAGACTTGGAAAATTTAGAAGAAGATCTCAACTTTCGGATGACAGGATGCGTCAACTTGCCTCTCGAATCGCGAAAGATAAAGCGGAGAAAAGCCGTCGCTGTTAAAGATGACGGATTCTGGCATAGAGGATTAGTAACCAAAATTACAGGAACTAGACACATGATTGAAGTCTTTCTTAAAGATATCGGTACGAAGATTATTCTGCCGATACACGAAATTTACAAGCTAGAAGATGAATTCAAGGAACTGCCGTGGCAAACAATTGCATGTGGCTTGCCTTATACGAGCTGCATAACCCTTACCTCAATATGGCCTAGCGACACGAGAGAATTTTGCCGGTTCATGGCAAAAGAACACAAAGGGTGGATAAAGATAGTACAGCCTCTTTGGGAAGGGGCTGCCTTAGTAGAACTGCGAATACGAGTAGACAGTTTTATGGATCTTATGATTTCAAGAATGCATTGATTCGGTTCGGTCTTGCCCGGCAAAGCACAAAAAAGATCGAGCGTGTGTTTCCCTGCGTATAAAAACAACGGAGAACACGTGCACATATGGACGTGCGGATCTACCCTACCCTGAATGAATTTATAAAAAAGGCTTATTTTTAAGCATACATTATATTCTTGTATTCTTCGCTATTAACACTATTTACTCTTGTGTTATCAAAATCTATATGTATATATGTATACATAGATCAACGTGTAATATCCTTACCAACATTATCCATTAGAATAATTATTAATTATAAGGAGAAAATAGAACCATTTTCCTTTTTTTTTGTTGTATTATCGATGATTATCGATTACAGTAAAATGCCAGCGTACCATTGTCTCATGCTGACCCCTGAAATCCAAGAAGAAGAACACGAGGCACTTGACGGTGTACGACCGCAGGACCATCCTGAAACCTATGGATACCTGACGGAACTACGATGCGTCAAGCTGATAGAAAATTCGCTTTTCCAACACCCCAGCGATAGTTACAAAGTCTGCTGCTTTTGTTATACTTGTATGTCTGACGAACAAAAAGAAGGATATACAATGATGCCGCCGCACAATCTAGTACACAAAAATTCAGCCGAGACTCAAACGAAATGCACCATATGCAACAAATTGATCGTAAGAATCAAACCAGCAAGCGAATGTAGAGCCTGCATTGTAATATATCTACATACTCCCAGAGAGTACCTGGACGAAGGGTGGGGAGCTCCGGTGTTCGACCAATTGACCGAAGAATAGAAGCCTTTTTCGACCAGCGGGCCCGACCATTCTCTTTTCCTTCAGAGGCGATGGTAACACAGGCAATCCTAATGACCGTAATAAAAAAGAGAGAGAAAAAAAAGGGAAAAGGAAAGTGAGTTCTACACGCTCGAAAAAAAAATATTTAGACAAAACTAAAAATATGAATAACCAGCGACGTTTAACTTAGAATAATTTACAATAAGAAGCGTGCCTTAAAAGGAAAATAATTGTAATTTAGAATCTAAGACTAGTATTTTATTCAAAAATCAAAAATGTTGTCCTAAAAGGCAGTTTACACTTTAAGAATGTGAGAAAACATATTTAATCATAAAATTAAATGTGGGTTCTTTCCAAGTATGTTTAAGTCAAATCCGAAAGAAAAGAATCGACAAATTTGCAAATGTTGTGCATCCCCAACATTTGTCTAAGGTGGGGGGTGTTACATCCGGTGGACTCCACGATTCTTTTCTTTCATAGAACTCTTGGTTCTATCGAACCGAACTCGGAGGTTCAAACTTATTGGCAGCGAGAGATTAAAGAACCGCTATAAAAGGGCCCGCTCGTGAGGAGCGCTTGACACTCGCTTACGCGTTTAGTTACCGCATATTTAGTTACACCGCTTTTCGACACGCTTTGTTAACCGCTAACGACAACCGCTATTCCTTTTGTGAAACCGCTTACGACAACCGCTATTCTTTTTGTGAACCGCCTATAACCGAGCGAGCTTTTATTTGGAACTTTTGTATAATTTGTGATTGTGTTAATTATTTTGTTATAATTAAAAAACCGTGAATTGTACTCGCGAGATTTATTTTCCGCGAACCAAAAGATCCTCGCACACTTTTCCAATTTCGCCTCGCTCTCGAACAAACTATGAGACGGATGAATAAATATTCCGGGACTAAGACCCACGTCAAAGATTTGAAAATTCGAGACGGATCAATAAATATTCCGGGACTAAAACCCACGTCAAAGATTTGAAAATTTTAAACAAAGATAAGAGACCCTCGAACGCTAGAAATCTAGACCATGTGCGTACGGAAAACAAACAGATGAATGGAATATTCAACTCTAAGGTCCGCGCAACGGATTTAAAACAAAGAACAAGGAGAGGGACACGGACGATGGTTTACAGATGAAACCAAAATCTGTAAGCAGAACTCGCGATACTTGACACCGCGTGCTCGTCTGCCAGACCACCCTCTTGTGTTATCTGTTTGAGATAAATTTCAGCGGGAATAATAAAAATGTCAACTTAGCCGATCATAACGGACTCTCCAATAGGCTGGACTTAACTTCTAAAAACAAAAGCCTACACCAATAGGCGCAATTTCTGGACCTTCTTCTGGAAGGGTAACACCTCCTACTCATGAGAGGGATAAATAGTAAAGATTTGATATGTTAAAAAAGAATTCTGATTGCCTAATGAAGAGGGTACGTGGGGAGACGCTAAAGATTCGAGGATACGCGAAAACCTCGCTCGAAAATTCACTTAGACTTAGACCCTTAGTCCGTAGACCCCAATTTTGTTGGAAATTTTACTAAACTTATGCTAACTCAGCGAGACTTACACAATATACAAGAACACGATACACAACCTCGCCCCGCTTCTTCTGCTCCCTCCCCTCCTTATTCTCCTATTTCTTCTCCTGAGCGTTTTCACTCAGCTTCTTTCGAACCTCAACCCTCGCGGATTCCCACTCCCCCTCCCCCTTCTGACTGTCCTCTTAGTTCTTCTTTTGATTATCCACATCCTTCCTATTCCCCCATCTCTTCCCCCGAGCGCTTTCCCTCAGCTTCTCTCAAACCTCAACCCTCGCAAATTCCCACTCCCCCTCCCCCTTCTGACTGTCCACCTAGTTTTTCTGTCGATTTTTTACCTCCTTCTTATTCCCCGGTCTCTTCCCTCGAGCGTTCTCACTCACCTTCTCTCGAACTTCAACCCACTAGAATTCCTACTCCTCCCTCCTCCTTTCCCCTCGAATCGCCCGATCTCTCAGAAGAGTCGCGCGTTTTCGAAGAAGCCCTTCAGGACTTCGTAGAAGAGTGTCCCTATCTCAAAGAGGAACCGGAAGATTTTAAATCGGAATCTTCCGACCCCGAAGGAGAATCGGAGTCCTTTTTCGAAGACCAGGACAGGGAAGCCTGGTACAGATACCTCCTAAGCCAATTTCTTGCTTATCCTGTGCCTCTTACGGACGAGGATTATCGCGTCGGTCCAGATATAGTGAACCTCGATCAATTTCACCATATCCTTCAGACCAGTCCACCTGGCTCTATTATTCCTTTTTTTGTCCCAGGCTGCCCTTTTCCTTTAGCCGTCCCTATTGAGGTCTTTTGGATGAAGTTCCCTTCTCCCTCCACGGTCCAACTCCAAGACCTTTAATAGTCCTCCTCTCCTTTTATCCCTACCGTCCAACTTTCATTTCTCTAATAATTTATTTTTAATAATTTTTTTTTTATTTGAACTATTTATTGTAAATTTCCAAACCGGAATTTAAATTTTAGTTTCCCTTTTAATTCCGGTTGATGTCCTCCGCATTTATTGTAACACCCGCGAGAATATAATTTTCCTTCACCTACATTCACGCACACAAACACAAGTACACCTTAGAATTTAAGAAAATGTATTTTTATAAATAAGATTTTAAAAATCAAATTAAATGTTCCTTCGTTAAATTTTATCTTTCTTCTTTTTAAAAATCATTCATTTCCAATTTTTTGAATAAATGTAAAGTTAAATTTTAAAATCGAGTAATTTATTAACCCGACTTCCTTCCCGTTACCCGAAATCGCACAGGGTCCCGTCTCGAGTAATAAGGATTCAGTTCCTTTACCAAAAAAGGGACCGCCGATCGAACGGCCCGTGGACAGAGTAAGAGCGACCCTTCCGGTCGTTGACCTGTCTAAGGCCCTGTATCGTTCGTTCGACTCTAGGACACGCATCGTCTAGCGTTTGTCTAGAGATAAGTAAGTTACGCCCTCCCGCTGACTCTCCCTTCCATTGAGTCTGGACGTAACAAATGTAATTATAAGATTTATTTTATTAGTAGTTTTTATGTGTTTACGCGAGATCTAATAGACGAGCCAAGCCGCGCTAACATATGATTCTCGAGAATCTCGAGAAAGCGTCAGCTATAGCTGATTGAACGACTGAAAGAAAGAAAGAGATAGCAGATTGTATGTCTGCGCTCGTCTACTGCCCGAAGCTAGCCGAGCGCCGAGCGCACACGTACACGGCTTTTTCCTTGTGTGCGTTATGGGAGCGTCCCGTTTGACCACGTTGATATTGATCACGGTCCCGATTGACCACGTTGATATTGACCACGGTCCCGATTGACCACGTTGAGATTGACCACGTTGATATTGACCACGTTAGTATTGACCACGTTAATATTGACCACGGATCAATACATGTCGTTACTAGGGCATGTACTTTGCAAGTTGTAAAGCGAGGTCCATTGTGTTTGACTGGCGGAGGGGGTGCGGGAGGGAGGCTTTCGGCCCCCTTGCAACCCCCGCATGTGTGTGTGTGTGTGTTACATGGTTTTTCAATCGGGACCCGTTGTCAATATAAACGTGATTAATCGGGACCGTGGTCAATATTAACGTGGTCAATCGGGATCGTGGTCAATATCAACGTGGTTAATCTCAACGTTGTCAATCGGGACCGTGGTCAATATCAACGTGGTCAATCGGGACCGTGGTCAATATTAACGTGGTCAATAACAACGTGGTCAATATCAACGTGGTCAATCGGGGCTGTGGTCAATCAGGACAGTGGTCAATCGGGACCGTGGTCAATCGGAACCGTGGTAAATATCAACATGGTCAATCGGGGCTGTGGTCAATCAGGACAGTGGTCAATCGGGACCGTGGTCAAACGGGTGCCACTCTAGCAGATTGTATGTCTGCGCTCGTCTACTGCCCGAAGCTAGCCGAGCGCCGAGCGCACATGTACACGGCTTTTTCCTTGTGTGCGTTATCCCTTCCCACGCTATGGCAACGGGCAGAGTCTCAAAACTGGCATCCCTGGCTCGCGGCAGGCCGCGTTCAGAGGATTAATACCTCGATCGCCTCGCGCGAGTCGTTTCGCGAAATGGGTGCCCGGTCCGCAGAATTGATAGCCGGGTATGTGCAATTCGAAAGGAAGCGCGTTTATCGCTCTGTTCAATAAACCGGTGCCGCTGATATCACCGGTCACACCGTTCCGTCGCTTCGCAAATTTCTTGCTTTAGCAAAATTATCTTCGGGATAAATCGCAACTGCTCGATGGAAAAGTCGAGAATATCATCGCTGTCTAGCAGTGCGATAAACATCTCGATCCACCGCGCGCGATTCGCTACTGCGCGATCGACGACGATCGATTCGTATATAAATAAAAAGTAGCACCTGTTTCGCGCAAGTGTGCCGCGCACGCGTGCGACGATAGAGGGATGCGCTTCGTATGGCAACCGATCGCGATAAGAATGTCAAATCTCGATGGTAGAACGCGAATAATGCGCGGTCGCGCAGACACGGTCGCCTGCTGCCGAGCGCCATTTGCTGCGTCGTTTGTGGTCCCTCTAATTGTGGTAAAACGAACGCGTTGATTAGTCTGCTGGAGAGCCCGCACGGCGTACGCTTCGAGAACGTCTACTCGAAGTCGTTGCAACAGCCTAAGTATCAATATTTGGAAAACCTTTTGACACCAATGGAAGATATTGGTTATTTTACATTTTCCAACAACTCCGACGTTATTCCCCCTAGCGAAACGCTCCCGAATTCGATAATTGTGTTCGACGACGTAGCGTGCGACAAACAGGACACCGTCAGAGAGTACTTCGCTATGTGTCGACACTCGAACGTCGATTGTTTCTATCTGTGTCAAACGTATGCTAAAATACCGAAACACTTAATACGAGATAACACGAATCTGCTAATTCTCTTTAAACAGGACGGTACTAATTTGCGACACGTGTACAACGATCACGTGAATACCGACATGTCGTACGAGAATTTTCACGCTGTGTCGCGCGTGTTGGCAGCGCAAGTACGGTTTCCTAGTGATGACAAAGATAGCGCGCTCCGTAACGGTAGATACAGACGAGGATTTAACGATTTCGCCGTACCGTAGAGCGATCAGTTGTCGCGGATACGTCGAACGCGTCGATCGCTCTTCCGTGCCCGAGCGAGAAGGATCGTTAATCGCGATGACTACGACGATGGATATTGACGAACAAGAGAAGACGGCGAGAGAGATCGTTCAGACGCGAGCGTCTATTCGTAGAAAACACAGAGCATTGAAGACCGACAAAATGGAGAACGAGATCGCTATGGAAAGCCGTTTTAAGCCGATCGTCGAACCGTTGCGGCGCATCGCCGAACACGCCGAACTAAACGAGATTGAGCGAGACGCGATCGACGCCGTGCCTACGATGACGAGTGTCAAGAGAAAATGGGAGGAGGAAGCGCTGACTCCTGCGCGGGAAAAGCCTAAAGTGAAACGAGTACGGATGCGACGACGATTGGACGCCGTCTCTACTCCGTTAGACACGTCTCTCGCCGAACACCGCGAAGTGGCTGAGAGAGATCCATTCGCGCGAGGTAGGGACGAGGTAGAGGTGTTCGAAACCGAGAATCTCGAATCAACCTCGACGCTCGAAACATCCGTTAGACCATAGTTCCCCACCTTTTTTGGCTCACCGCCCCCTTTTCAAAGTTCTTTTTTATTCAACGCCCCTGTTCGGGAGTCGACCTCGACGAGATCGTCCGAATCTTGAGAAACGCTCAGAGATGAGCGAGAAGCGGTGTGTAACGCGAATCCGTAGATCCGCTGGAGGATGAGGAGAGTTCAGAAAATACTCGATTGCAGATTGTTTTCAATATTCGTTTAATTTTGAATAATAGGAGCGAGCGACGGCACGTATTCCGCGACTCCGACGGAAATCTTCAAAATGTCTTGTTAATGACTGCCTTCGACGCGTTTCGGAAATCTTACAGAGCTTCTTGCTAGAGGCTCTCGCGAGAACGGATATCTTGCACGCAGACGCCAGATGTTGCTTGGCGCGAGGCAGAGGACATTCGCGGAACGGTTAACGCGCGTCGACTCTCGGACTCCACACTCTTAACAATCACAAACTCAATAAGTATAGAGCAGGTAGTCATATAGACACTGAGGCGTCTTTCGCACTGAGTTCGTTGCTCGATCGTATACTAGAATGTCGGTTGAGAATTTACAACGAGAATGACGAAAGCGCATACGACACGAGCGAATTAAACAACAGCAGCGCGAATGGTCTATGAGTACCGCAACACGACACGAGCGAGAATACGACACGAGATAATATCATACGAGAAATTGTGATACGAGAAATTATGATCGATTGCTATCGACCAGCTCGAATCGTCGTCAGCGGCAGACTGAATAACGACGGAAAAGAGTCGCGGTCGACCGATTTCCATTATAGGATATTTTCGGCGCCGAACGTTCGAGAATATAGGTGTTTGTCACACTTTTTCTTTGTTATGATCACGCGATCACGCGCCGATCGGCTGATCGCGACGATGTTTATTCTCGCTCGGGTTTTGATCGCGGCTCTTACCGTTCAGATTTGTCGGTTGAATTTACAGTTTAAATTTATCGGTTAAATTCAACGTTTCAATCTTGAACAGCCTCCTTCGGGTAATTTATCTCTCAAAATTTCCAAGTAAAGAAAATAAAATAACTAGAAACTGAAATTTTAAGGCTATTTATTAAATTAAAACAACAAAGATAAAATTACATAGAATCAAATAAAAAATATTTTTAAAAAGTCATTAATGAGAAATCTGGGCTTGGTGTGATGCTAGTAATTTGTCTATATTTGGCTCTATTTTTGTTAGTAGCATTCTTAAATCTCCGCGCTCAACTATTTGCAGCCTGTTCCTTTTTTTGTCAAAAGATTTGTGATCGCACTAAATCCACGTTCAACCAAATAGGATAAGGGAAATGCAATAAAAAACTTTTTTGCCACAGCCCATAATGCTGGATAAACTGACGGTATCTGCTTTTGCAACCAGAAGTCTTGATATCAATTTTTTACAAATTTTAATTTTAATTCTTTGTTTGTTGATAATTCGATCAATTCTTCTTGCAATGGTAATTTTGATTCTTCAATATTTAAAAATGTGTCTAAAACCCAATCAGGAATCTTCATGTTAAGGATATCTTGAAATCGGTTGTTAAAATCATCATGGAGTGCCTCCAAGTGTTGATAATAAGTCAGAATGTCCTCGTCACGTATTTTCACCGAAGAAAGATTCGAAAACTGGTAAAATTCTCCACGTCCTAAATTGCGTTTGTACAAGACAAGTTTGGACACGAATGCAGAAATAACAGCCTTCGTTTTAATCAAATTCAGTTCATCTCCTTGCAGCTGTAAATTTATTTCATTAAACTTGTTATACAAATCTGTCAAATAAGCTATGTCGTTTTTAAACTTCAATAAGTTCTCTCGTAACGAATTATCTTTGTTTTCAAAAAATTCTACAACTGAATCAAAAAGATTATAAAATCGATTTAAACAGCCACCCTTTTACAACCAACGTCTAAACAATCTATCGTTGAGAGCATTGCTTCCAATTTTGTTAACTGCTGTAATTACGTATTGTAATGAGTGATGCAGGCGATCACTGAGGTTTTTTGCAAACAGATGTTGTCGGTGAATCACACAATGTATAGCGAATACGTTTGGCACCGATTTTTTCAAATATGAAATAAACCCACGATAGCGTTCTACCATTGCCGGAGCACCATCAGTAGCAACTGACATGATATTATTCAAAGGAATTTCTTTTTCTCTAAGAAAATCTTGCAATACAAGAAATATTGATTCTCCTTTAGTGTTTGTTATTAATTTTTTAGCGAATAATAATTTTTGGTAAATTTTTTCTTCTTTTATGAATCGAACGTATGCTAAAAGTAAAGTTTCATTTCCTGGTAAAGTAGACTCATCGAGCTGTAAAGAAAACTGGGTTGTTTTTAAAAAATCACATAATGAATTTTCCACATCCTGGGCCATTTCATCAATTCGTCGTTGCACTCTATTATTGTTCAAAGGATAATATCAGATTCTTGATAATATCAGACGCTGGCTTGTGTAGTACTGTACGCAAGACCTCACTAACAGCAGGTAGAATCAGTTCTTCGCCAATAGTGTGCGGTTTCCCCGATTTAACGATAAGCAAAGAAATATTATAAGAGGCGCGTAATCCATCATTACCTTGTTTGAATGTAGCAGAAAACATATCACCCAACATTGGTTGTTTTTAAAACTGGTCTTTGAGGGTTTGAAAATAAGATAAATCTTTATCTTTTCTATTAGCATGAACTTTTTTCAAGTGATCTTCTAATCTTGAAGGTTTCATAGATTCATTGGAAAAAACTTTTTGGCATATCAGGCACATTGGTAATGTCTTGTTTGTGGGCGACTGAATAAAACCATACTTCAAATATTCGACATTATATTGTCTATATTTCTTTTTTGGCTCAGACATGGTTTTATCTGTAAAAATATTTTAATTATTGTTACAAAGTTCTTTAAGTTTTATTTTTATATATTTAAAAATAGTGGTAGTGCGCTTGGTTTACGATAGTGAGGTGAGGAGAGGAGGTGAGGTTCGCGTCTCAGCCGTGGCGCGTATAGGTATTAATAGTTTTTCAGACTTATACGTTCATATTTACTACATTATTATGATGAAAAAAGCATCCTGAGAAAACCTACAAACTTGATTATTAAAAAGTTCTCGGTATATATATATATATATATATATATATATATATATATATATATAAAATGCGAAATGTTTCATAAAATATATTGAAAATTGTAAAATGTTTACTTAATATCTTTTATTTTTCATTTAGAAAGAAGTTAGGTTGGCAGCAGACAATTCATACAGCAAAGATAAAATCAAGTAAGTGCTATATTACATATCATTATTATTTAGTTAAAAAATTAATAATATAAATAATCAAATCAAATTGAATTGAAAAAAGACAAGAGATAACAAAAACAAAAATGGCAATAAAAAATATAATAAAATTATCAAATTATGACGAAAATATTATAAAGCAAAATGCATGGTTGGAAGATACCCATATGGACGCATTTCAAACGTTACTAAAAAATTGCTCTTCTTTCTATCCTCGTGATACATGGAGAATTCAATGTCCCGAAACAATAGAGCCTATTTCAGCTATGCAAGATCATATACAAATCTTGCATAGCGGTACATCGACATATGATGGTCACTGGGTATGTAGCTATTACGACAGGAAAATAATATATATATATATGATTCATTAAATTATGGAAAACTACATACCCACCATGAAATATATTTAAAAAAATTGTATCCATTTTTTACTTTCAATAATAATAATATTAAATTTCCTAAAGTGCAACAACAACCAAATGGAAATGATTGTGGAGTGTTTGCAATTGCGTTTGCCGTATCATTATTATTTGGTTTGTAACGATACCGTTACTAACAGCCTAGCGGGCCGATCCACCGCGCGCTTTTCGAGGCTCGGCGCTTATGGCGTCCCTAAGCTCCCACACCCGTGTCGCGGCCCCACCGTAGGGACCACCCCACCGCACGTTGAATCGCGCGAGTGGGAGGCCGGCCGCCGGTATATAAGGCGCTCCGGCGAGCGTAGCGTTACCAGTTCCCGATCCCGATTCCTGTCACGTACAACTCTCCGGATCCTGAACCACCTCTCGCGTTACACCAGGCTACGGGCTTCCCGTAGTTAGGCCGGGCTTTCCGGTTGCTGGGACGGCGCACCCTGATATCTCGCGTTACACCGGGCTACGGGCTTCCCGTAGTTAGGCCGGGCTTCCCGGTTGCCGGGACGGCGCATCCTGATACCCCGCGTTACACCAGGCTACGGGCTTCCCGTAGTTAGGCCGGGCTTCCCGGTTGCTGGGACGGCGCATCCTGATACCTCGCGTTACACCAGGCTACGGGCTTCCCGTAGTTAGGCCGGGCTTCCCGGTTGCTGGGACGGCGCATCCTACTAGTTGATAAGTTCGCACCGCGTTTACCGTAAGACCGTTTGTATATATACCGTGACCCGTTTGTATCGTAAGACCGCTTTGGTCTCCGCGCTCTAATAGCTTCTAGTACCGCTTTGTACATATACCGCGACCTGATACATTGTAATACCGTTGTACATATACCGTAACCAGTAAGACCGCTCCGCGCCCTGATAGATTCTAGCACCGTTTGTATATATACCGCGACCTGTTCAGATTGTAAGACCGCATTGTACATACCGCGACTGTTAACTAAAGAGTTAGTTAGACATTAGGATTCCCGCCAGTGTCGCGCCGTTTCTATCTTCACACACGGCCTTCAAACTGCTACAGAGCGTCAGTCCTTTTAAGGATAGAACGCCGAGAACGCCGACGCCTCGTCCTTTTAAGGATAAGGCAGCCAGGCAGTTGGAATTACATTGAAGGCCCCGCGACACCCCGTAGTGTTTAAGATCTGTACTGTACCACAAAGAATAATCGTAGTTTATTTGCATGCGAACACCGCGAATACAGAACACGGCCGCTTGAGCCACGCTCGCTTCCCGAGCTCCACGCGCAAAACTCTGTACGCACCGTGCTTGCACGTTGCCTTGTGAATAACAACCGCTCACGCGCGAAACTCTGTACGCACCGTTCCCGCATGTCGCTTCACGCATAGCTTTCAGTGTTAAATATCTTTTATATTGATCGCATGAATAAACGGACTTGTTTAAACCGATTATACGAAGGTAAAGTAAGTTGGAGTTTTCCCCCTTCTCCCGAATCCTGGCACCGGCGAGCCTTGATCCGCGGCGTACGGGAAAGGTGAACCGTTACAGGTTTAAAACCAGACACTATAAAGTATGAACATTCTTTGATGAGAAATCATTTGCTCAGAATATTTGAAACTAACGTAATTGAACATTTTCCACAAGATTGTACTTGTGGCATTCCAAAAAATGTTCCATCTTTAAGCGTAGTGGAACATAAAAGAGTAGATGCACGTCGAAAACTTATACAAAAGAAATATAAAATTAAAAAACAATATCAACTACGGATCGAAAAACAAATCACATCTGAAAAAGACAAGTGTATAAAAGAAATTTTATCTAAAAAAGATATCATGTCTGTTAAAGACATCACATGTGAAGTAGATAGATATGGAAAGAAATGTTTGTCTGAAAAAGATATCGTGTCTGTAAAAGACATCGCACTTGAAAATTATAGCTACAGAATAGAATATTTGTCTGAAGAAGACATTGTATCTGTAAAAGACATCATAGTTGAAAAAGACAGGTGTGGAAAGAAATGTTTGTCTGCAAAAGACATCGTGTCTGTAAAAGACATCACACCTGAAGAAGGCAGGTGTGAAAAGAAATGTTTGTCTGCAAAAGACATCGTGTCTGTAAAAGACATCAGACCTGAAGAAAGCAGGTGTGGAAAGAAATATTTGTCTGCAAAAGACATCGTGTCTGTAAAAGATATCACACCTAAAAATGGCAGATTTGGAAAGAAAGTTTTGTCTGCAAAAGACATCGTGTCTGTAAAAGACATCACACCTAAAAAAGGCAGATTTGGAAAGAACGTTTTGTCTGCAAAAGACATCGTGTCTGTAAAAGACATCACATCTGAAGAAGGCAGGTGTGGAAAGAAATGTTTGTCTGCAAAAGATATCATGTCTGTAAAAGACATCACATCTGAAAATTACAGGTGTGTAAAAGATCCTTTGTTTGTAAAAGATACGATATTTCAGAAAGACTGTTGTAAAAAAGAAGCTTTGTCTGTGAAGGGCATCGAATCTGAGAAAAAGAAGTGTAGAAAGAAACAGTCGTCTGTAATTAAAAGTGATAGTAAAAATAATATTAAGCGTAAATTGTATGATGCAGATATTATTAATCGCGATGCTAAAAAACGTATGAAATATTCGTTTGATATATTAAAAAAACGTGTAGCAAAACGGAAAGTATGCACATGTAATTTATTAGAAAATCGTACAATAAAATGTTTGAAATATACAAATGATAAAGATGATGAGCGTGAGAAAACATGTAAATATTACGCTTTAGATGAAAGGCGTGAGTGTGAGAAATTGAAAAAGTTTTATACATGTCCTAAAAATAAAGAATTATGTAATAAAAAATTATCAGATTACGACATAAATATTATAAAGCAAAATGCATGGTTGGAAGATACCCATATGGACGCATTTCAAACGTTACTAAAAAATTGCTCTTCTTTCTATCCTCGTGATACATGGAGAATTCAATGTCCCGGAACAATAAAGCCTATTTCAGCTATGCAAGATCATATACAAATCTTGCATAGCGGTACATCGACATATGATGGTCACTGGGTATGTAGCTATTACGACAGGAAAATAATATATATATATGATTCATTAAATTATGGAAAACTACATACCCACCATGAAATATATTTAAAAAAATTGTATCCATTTTTTACTTTCAATAATAATAATATTAAATTTCCTAAAGTGCAACAACAACCAAATGGAAATGATTGTGGAGTGTTTGCAATTGCGTTTGCCGTATCATTATTATTTGGTTTAAAACCAGGCACTATAAAGTATGAACATTCTTTGATGAGAAATCATTTGCTCAGAATATTTGTAACTAACGTAATTGAACATTTTCCACAAGATTGTACTTGTGGCATTCCAAAAAATGTTCCATCTTTAAGCGTAGTGAAACATAAAAGAGTAGATGCACGTCGAAAACGTATACAAAAGAAATATAAAATTAAAAAACAATATCAACTACGGATCGAAAAACAAATCACATCTGAAAAAGACAAGTGTATAAAA
The DNA here is from genome assembly GCA_009859135.1 of Formica selysi. NCBI lineage: Eukaryota > Metazoa > Arthropoda > Insecta > Hymenoptera > Formicidae > Formica > Formica selysi. The sequence continues at coordinate 506,405 of WHNR01000045.1, read as the reverse complement.
GAAATTTTATCTAAAAAAGATATCATGTCTGTTAAAGACATCACATGTGAAGAAGATAGATATGGAAAGAAATGTTTGTCTGCAAAAGGCATCGTGTCTGTAAAAGACATCACACCTAAAAAAGGCAGATTTGGAAAGAAAGTTTTATCTGCAAAAGACATCACATCTGAAGAAGGCAGATGTGGAAAGAAATGTTTGTCTGCAAAAGATATCATGTCTATAAAAGACATCACATCTGAAAATTACAGGTGTGTAAAAGATCCTTTGTTTGTAAAAGATACGATATTTCAGAAAGACTGTTGTAAAAAAGAAGCTTTGTCTGTGAAGGGCATCAAATCTGAGAAAAAGAAGTGTAGAAAGAAACAGTCGTCTGTAATTAAAAGTGATAGTAAAAATAATATTAAGCGTAAATTGTATGATGCAGATATTATTAATCGCGATGCTAAAAAACGTATGAAATATTCGTTTGATATATTAAAAAAACTTGTAGCAAAACGGAAAGCATGCACATGTAATTTATTAGAAAATCGTACAATAAAATGTTTGCAATATACAAATGATAAAGATGATGAGCGTGAGAAAACATGTAAATATTACGCTTTAGACGAAAGGCGTGAGTGTGAGAAATTGAAAAGTTTTATACATGTCCTAAAAATAAAGAATTATGTAATAAAAAATTATCAGATTACGACATAAATATTATAAAGCAAAATGCATGGTTGGAAGATACTCATATCGACGCATTTCAAACGTTACTAAAAAATTGCTTTTCTTTCTGTCCTCGTGATACATGGAGAATTCAATGTCCCGAAACAATAGAGCCTATTTCAGCTATGCAAGATCATATACAAATCTTGCATAGCGGTACATCGACATATGATGGTCACTGGGTATGTAGCTATTACGACAGGAAAATAATATATATATATATGATTCATTAAATTATGGAAAACTACATACCCACTATGAAATATATTTAAAAAAATTGTATCCATTTTTTACTTTCAATAATAATAATATTACATTTCCTAAAGTGCAACAACAACCAAATGGAAATGATTGTGGAGTGTTTGCAATTGCGTTTGCCGTATCATTATTATTTGGTTTAGAACCAGACACTGTAAAGTATGAACATCCTTTGATGAGAAATCATTTGCTTAGAATTTTTGAAACTAACATAATTGAACATTTTCCACAAGATTGTACTTGTGGCATTTCAAAAAATGTTCCATCTTTAAGCGTAGTGGAATATAAAAGAGTAGATGCACGTCGAAAACGTATATAAAAAAAAAATGAAGCTGGGAAACAACATCAGATACAGATCGAAAAACAAATAATATGTGATAATGAAGAAAATGAAGTTATAAAACGTGCAGCAAAACGAAAAGCCGACACATGCAATTTATTAGATAAAATTGGACTTTTGCAATCGATAGAGATATATGTTAAAATTCTTTTAAAAAATATTGAAGGATCACGAATAGAAGAAAAAAGGATACGAGCAGAACGAATAATTAAATGGTGTATACACGCTGGGGACAAATACATAATCATCTTAAGAAAGACATTAGCCTTATTAAGAGAAAAAGCAGAAGTATGTTTAAGTCGCGCTAATACATGTAAGGATGACATTATTTCCAATAATTATAATCAAGTTTTATGTGGTTTAAGTAAACAGACTGCTTCCACAGAATCATATTTTTTTGAAAGTAGTTACAAGTACGTTGAATTTAAGGAAGCATTAATGGTTAATAAAAATGGGCAAGTAATTAATGTTTTACCAATAACGACGAAAAATAAACGAAGAACAATAATATCTTGGAAATGTGGATATCTATGCAGAATAAATGATGCTGTTATAATTGAACGATTTAAACAATTTCTAACAACAGTATCCAAGTGTTTAAAAGTGAGAAATATTTCGACATTTGTTAAATCAATAGGAACATGTTCATATCAACAATCAAAGAAACTTGGTCATTCGCAAGCATGTTACATTGATCCCAAATTATGCAAATCTAAATTGTTGGCTTTGCATTTTTTATCACCACATTATCCAAGAGTGAGATATATACAAAGACTTACTTATCGCTTGACACATTATTACAACGAACTATTAAAATTGGACAAAGCTTTACGTTTTGGTGATGTGCAAGTTTTGGAGGAAATTGTTGATACTATATGCAGAAAATGTATGTCTACCTATGTCAATAATGAGACAATTATAAATTTAAATGAAGATGAAATACTATCAAAGTATTCGAAAGCTTTCGCCATATTGACAAAACGGTCTATAGATACACCACAATTTGCATGTTTATCATGTGAAAAACTTTGCTTTAAAAGAAATGTTGTTGATGTAGGAAAATTTAGAAAACCTTTATCAGGAGAACAATGGAAAAAATTAATGGATTACTTACATATTGATTTAGAAAATACATTATATATTTGCCAATACTGTTTAACGTATTTTCGTAAAGGCACTTTACCATCAACATGTATTTTGAATAATTTACACGTTGACAAGATACCGGATATAATAACAACGTTAAATGAATATGAAAAAATTTTGATACAAAGAGCAAAAGCTTTTCAAGTTGTGCAGAGAGTGGGAACAGTATCAAAGAAAAATTTACCACAATCACATCTTCAAAAGAAAGTTAAAGGCAGGATGTTTCATTTACCATTGCCAATAGATGAAACGATAAAAAAAATTTGTAAAGCAACAGACGTAATAAATTGTGAACATGAATTATACATTTTAGTCCGTGGTGTGCCAACTAAATCTAAAATAATATGGGAAAATTTAGTAGATGTTAAAAAAGTTTATGAAGTATTAACATGGTTCAAAGAACACAATCCGTTATACGCACAAATTCAATTACCAAAATCACATGATGATCTATTAACTGATAAACTAAACGAGATTGAATATCAATTGAACGATGATGTCCAACATGTTGCATTATTGACACAGATTACAGATCCAGACACATATTACGAAAAATTTACTATCTATCCAATGTATGAAAAAAGAACAAACGAGAGTTCAACAGCGTTGTATCAAATGTTAAGAGTTGAAAATATTTCAATAGATAGTCGAGATAAAATTTTAGATCTTTTATGCTTCCCCGACTTATATCCATTTGGGAAAAATGGTCAATGTGAACAGAGATCGATACGTCTGCCAGACGGCGAGTTTATTAAATCACGATTAATGTCGAAACATTCTCAATTCCGTTTAAATATACAGTATATATTTTATTTATTGAATGATGCAAATATTCGACAATTTAATAGCGGTATTTATCATAAAATGAACGTAACAAATTCCAGAGAACGATTTACAGCAAGAATCTTCTTGAACGCAATGTCTAAAGATCAATTAGAAGGAAACAATCTTTAAATACAATCTTTTCGAGGCTTCGCAATACCGAACAATATTGGCGTAAACCTAGATGTGATATAAGTTGTATGATCCATTATTATGGACCAGCTACCTGGTTTTTAACTCTAAGTCCAAGCGAATGGCTATGGTCACATATGATTGAATATCTTCGAGAAATAAATCCTAATATGTCCACGAAATCTGCAAATGGACTTATTGCATCTGATCCCGTGTCCGTATCTAGATATGTGGAAAATAAATTTCACGCTATGCTCGATTTCATATGTTCGAGTGATCATCCGATTGGTGAAGTAACACATTACTTTTGGAGACGTGAGTATCAAGGTAGAGGTACTCAACATTTTCATTTATTAGTATGGATAAAAGACGCTCCTTTAATCGGCGAATCTTCTAATGAAGAAATTTCTCAGTTTCTTCTGAAATATATATCATGTAAATTACCCGATAAAAATACTTCACCTTTATTATATCGAAGAGTAAATACTCATCAACGTCATGTTCATAATAATTATTGCTTACGATGTAAAAAGGGTAAAAAGGGTGTCACTCGTGTTTGCCGATTTGGATTTCCACGTCCGATCACAAATAATCTAATTTTGAAAGATCTAGTATCGTCTATAGCAGGAAGAAAAACTTTAAAAGCGAAAAGCAGATTATATGATCTTCCACGAGAAGAAAAAGAAAAGAATATTAATGATTACAATGCTGTAATTCTAACTGCATGGGAAGGCAACATGGATATACAATTTATTGGTGAAAAATCAACTTTATTAAATTGGTACTGTACAAAATATACTACAAAATCCGAGTCTAGTTATGCGAATGATACATTCGAAGCAATTAATTCTACAAAATCATTGCGTAGTCGTCTTTGGAACTTTGCAATGCGTAATTTAAATAATAGAGAGTGTGGTGCTTTAGAAGCATGCGACACACTTCTCGGTATATCGTTATATGGAACGGATCCATGTACAATAATTAGATGGCTGGATGTTAATCAAATTAGAAGCCGAAGAGTAAATCGCGGAAAGAAGTTGCATCGTTGGACGCAGATTCAACAGATATTTTTTGCAAATCAATAATTGATTATTACTATCCAGCCAGACCGCAAGAACTCGAGTTGTTAAGTCTTTACAATTTTGCAGAATGGTATGATATCACAAAGAAAAAACCTGTCAACAATTTTTATATTTTGGAAGATGGTAATAAATATCCATATTACATTAAAAAAAGACAGCGTGGATATCTGGTGAATCATTATAAATATAATGTTGAAATACAACCAGAAAAATATTATTATTCGCTTTTATTATCATTCAAACCATGGAGAGATTTATCAGAAATAAAATCAGAATACTCTACTTATGCAGAAGCATTTATAAGTATATGTTCACAACTACTAGAAGCAGTATCTTATCATCAAAAAATTGCTAATGATCAAAAATACTTAAAAGACATTAAAGAAAATATTGAAAATTACTTAAATGAAATAGTAAAGTCACGAGAGGAGAATAAGCAATCTAACAATGAAACAGAATTTCTTGCTTTCGAAGCAGGGAATGCTATGCAAGAATTTAGAAATGTCTTAGATAAAACAGATGAAACAAATATCGATGATTTAATTTCTGGTCTAAATGATGATCAAAAAAGAGTATTCGATACTATTACAAATACCATTAATTCTGATTCAAAATGCTTGAGACATTATGTAAGCGGCGAAGGTGGAACAGGTAAAAGTTATCTCATAAAAACTATTAAATGCTGGATAAAAAAATTTTTAAATAAAGATGTTGCAATAGCTGCACCCACGGGTATTGCTGCTTTTAACATTGATGGACTTACTATACATAGACTTTTCCAATTACCGGTGGAGCATGGTTATACTCCTAAATACAGACAATTATCCGATATTGTTTTAAAGACATTAAGAGACGAATTGAAGAATACTATTCTTTTTATAATCGATGAAATATCAATGGTATCAAATATCACTTTCATGTATATACATCTTAGATTAACAGAAATATTCAACACGTTTGATGATGGTGATGGATGGTTCGGGAAAAAGCACGTATTATTATTAGGTGATTTGTTGCAATTGCCACCAGTACACGAAGAGCCCGCTTTTATTAAGATGAATAAAGTTAAAACAGAAAAATATTTGGAATCATTTGTTATGCCTCCGGTGAGGCACGGTAAATTTCGGGATCGTTGCCGGATTAAGATTTAGGAATCTGGGATGCGTCTGGCGGGTTACCCGTAACACTGGACACTTTTTATGTTAAATAAATCTTTTATTTACTACAAATGGTCTTAGTTATAATTCGTCCTCGTTTTTATTATCTACTCGTGTCGCGTATCGCGTTAACTGACACTTGCGTGCGCGTGGTTGGAGTCGGGTTTACGTCGCGAGACTCGCTTCTCGATCTCCACGATTTTTACTAAGTGTGACTACTCGATATTGCAATAATTATCGACACTTGCTGTTGACACTCGCGTTGTTAGCGATACTGCCCGCGTAATATTAATTAAGGATTAAGACTGCCCGCCGCTCGTTAGCGATGGGTCTTTTTATTATCTCCCCTTGGTTTCCCAGGAGGGGATCGGTTAGCGACCATGTGTCGTGTCGCTCGATTTTTGCGGCAAGATCCGGATGCGAGCTAAGGAGTTCTAAGGGACTTCTTTGCTTGCATTTTCGCAATTTCCTTTTCGCTTTTAGGTAGGATTTCTACGTTGCATTTTCGCAACGCCTTTATTTCGCTTGCCTTGATTTCCGCGTTTTCGTAATGAGTGATTGCGCGGTCGCTCGGGCTTCGCGCGTGGCTCGCGTTGTCAGCGCTTCGCTCGGTCAACGTTCGTAACGTGATCTGTATTCGCGTTACACGTTGAGCAATGTCTTATCGTATAAAATAATATCTCTAAAATACTATATATCTATTATTCGTGTATAGCCTTTTCAGGCTATAACACATTAGGGGCTACAAATTTGTGGAATGATCTGTTTACTTATGATGAACTTAGGATTAATATGCGCCAAAAAAGCGATAACAGTTACAGAGATTTACTTTCTAGGATTCGACTTGGAATTGTAACAGATAATGATATTCGGACACTGAATTCCAGAAAAATAAACTTTAAATCTACATCGTGTAATGGTAGATTGGAAGAATTATGTAATTATATTGCAAAATTGCCATGCGATACGGTGTGCCTGTTACCAACATGTAATTTATGTAATGTTCTTAATACCGCAATGTTGGAACGCATATCTTCTGAAAATATTTTCTTGTTAGCGCAAGATACTATTGATTGTCGACAATATTTAAAGAAAAAAGCATTAAAAGTTATCGCTACAAATGATGAAGATAGTACAAAAACTGGGGGACTGTCGAGAGAGATAATTGTTAAAATAGGAGCAAAAATTATGCTACGTAGAAACATCGATGTCACAGTAGGACTCGTTAATGGAACTATCGGTACAATTACAAAATGTTCACGTAATATTGATAATCAGGATGTAAATACATCAACAATTACTTTATCAAATGGAAAACAATTCAATATAGAACGTGTAAGTGTTAAATTTGAAGTAATGGACAAAGCATATGTTATTCGAAGACAATTTCCGTTATTACTTAGTTATGGGATAACAATCCATAAGAGTCAAGGCTTAAGTTTGAATTCGGCTGTCATTGATGCAGGAAATCTTATTTTCAGTTGTGGTCAAATATATGCAGCATTATCACGAGTCACGTCCCTAGAGGGATTACATTTGATAAATTTTGATCCAGGATCTATAAAAGCTAATGAATTAGCCATTGTTGAATATAATCATTTAAGAAACTTATATCGTCAAGATATAGAAAGCATTAATATACAAAAAAATCAATATAATAAAATTAAGGATCGATTATGGACAGTGCCTGTTACTGGACAAGAAATTTATGAAGAATCAACAAATCTTGAAAGTATTTTATTAACGTCCATTAAAGGCTTTACCAACACAGATCATGTTTCCTGTTATACAAATGCCGTTCTACAATGTATTATACACAATGCTGTTATAAGAAAATTATTATTGAAGCACGACGGAACAGACGTTATGAAGCTATTAATTAATGATTACATTGGTGAGAAAAATGTATTGAACTGTATGAGTATAAGACAATTTCTTGGTGATCCGTTTTCACTTAACGTCCAACAAGATGCGGCAGAAGTTTTAAAAGCGCTCTGTGCAAATATTACGTTTCTTAAAGATATCATTGAACACGATTTGTCTACAACAATCCATTGCAAAAAATGCAATTACACAAACGTTAATAAGCAAAAAAATTTAATAGCTACACTTACTATTCCAATATTTCTAAATCAGAGCATAGATATGGAATATTTAATGAAACATAATTTTTCTCATTGGACACGTATCGACGGAATATGTGAAAACTGTAAAGAAAATAATCAATTGCTTATTAAATATGATATATGTTCTTTTAAAGAAATAATTGTAATAGAATTAATGTTATTTTCATCAAATGATAAAGGCATATCCAAGATTGTAAAGAAATGTAACATTAAAGGTCTTTCAACTGCTAAAATATCTATTGGAACAAACTTTTATAAAGTTGTTAGTGCAATATTTCATTATGGGAATGATTTACATGAAGGTCATTATACAAATATGTTGAGAGACCATAAAAGTAATAAATCAAAATGGTTTTATGTTAACGATGAATCCATTTCATACAAACCATGGCCACGAGGTAGTAAAGATTTATATATATTGTTTTTAGAACAATGTAAGTAAATTTTAATATCTGATAAAGTAATATTCTCACATATTGTTAGTAATAATGTAAATAAATATATAAATATATGTATGTAAATATATATAAAAGAAAATTCAATAGAATGTTTATGAAATCTCCACATTATAATAATAATTATTCTTTATGAATATAAACACATACTATTACTCGATACAAAAATTTAAACATTCAAATGAACTGTTAAGATTTATGGCATATTGTTAATGAAATCATAATTGATCGAAATCATGCATTGATAAGATTAATTTCATTTTAAGAAATAAAGTGAGTTTATAACATATTACACGCATAAAATTATAGAATTATAACTTTAATAATAATAAAAAATATATACAAATAAAATTAATAAAATCTATATGAAAGAAAATAGTATATATATATATATATATATATATATATATATATATATATATATTTATTATAAAATAATAATACATATCTCACATAATAATATATATACTAATTGTATGCAACTTAATTTTCATGTATTGTATTATTATTGTTTCAAGAAAGCGTATGATTTTTATAACATTAGTATTTGTGAGATTAATATAAAGATTTAGTTGTTAATATTATTATACTAATCTTGCTATATGTGGATAAATAATAAACTCAATATTACACATGGATATTAATATTCAAGGTTGCATCGTTTAATACAATTTATCTAAAGAAATCTGATGTAATCTGATATCGTTTTGTTTAATGAAACACATGAATACACTAAATGGCATAAATATTTTCATTTGAAGTAAAATTCTGATGTAAATAAACAATAACAAAGATATGAACTTATATTAAATATATTTTGTAAAGCTAATTCAACAGAATATTTGTGATAATAATTATTTCATGGCGTGTGAACATTAGTACTCGATGCAAAAATATAAACATTAAAATATTTCCAGTTATAACATATTGATAACGAAATTATGATGTACTGACGAAATTAATCTCACTTTATGAAAACGATAAGTTTATAATATATATCAAACATACATATCAAACATACATATCAAAATTAAATTATAGAATATATATATATATATATATAAATAAAATTGATACAATTTATATAAAAAAAAAGTTTATAAACAGTGTTAAAATAATATATTGTAACGGGTGTACTTTTTATGAGCTCGCGGATTCGCTCGGTCGTGATCAGGGCTCGTAGAAAGTATTTGAGACACACGATGTAAATAAAGGACCCCGCACTAATTACATGAGAAATTGGCCATCGGTTAAATTGGCTGGAATTTTTTTATGTTATAGTTCTCATCATTCCGAACAAAAAACCTAATGGTCAAAAAGTCCGTCTATGCATAGTTTTCGTGATATATTTTTTTAAACATTAAAAAAACGATTATTTTGCATGTATGTCTCGATAAGCGTTGGGCTGTATTATCTTCACTCTGTATGCATGGATTGAATACATGTATGCTCGCATGTATGTTGGCATGAATTTGTATCACATGTATAAACATACTTGCATGAATATACAGGGTGTCCAAAAAAATGGGGAATACCCCTATCATACTTCAACGTTCGAAATGGGTGAAAAATTCTTTCATCATTCAGAGAGATCAAGGAATGTATCGGATGTTTCGTTTCACGATGCTGGAGGGATGTACACAATGTACAGAATAGATCGGGGAAGGTCGGAAAAGATTAATTTAGGTAGAGTCTGGCGATGGAAATCGGAAATAGCCTGAATCCTTCCAAACTAAGCTTCAGAAAGAATAGACAATAATCAAAAATCATCAGAGTTCTTCGAAAATAATCACTCAGTATGAGAACTGCTGGAAAAATTGATCGGGAATCATTAAAAATACTCGGAAATCATTTAAAACAGTCGAAGATGACCAAACATGATCCATCATCCTCGGAACATCCGAAAATTATCGAAAATTATCTGATATCATCATCATTGGCAGAGATCCCCGTGATTCGTCTCCAAAAACCATTGAAAATAATCAGCAATTATCGAAGTTCCGCGGAAGTAATCACCCAGAGTGTGTACCTCTGTTTATAATAACCGGAAATGACATATGTTCATCATCCATCCACGCAAGTGGTGTCCTAAAGATCGGGAGCATTTCAAACGTTCCCAAGTTCATTGAGATTCTGCTGGGGTTGCCTGTGAGCAGCATCCAACACAGTATCCAACAGCGATGAGGACGGATATCTAATGTCCGGTTGATGACGCGCATATCCCAGATACCACAACACGCTGGCAATATGTGCACAAGTACCCAATGTTCTTGTACCTGACCTGCAAGTGCAATAATGACCCAAAATTACGTCCCTAGTATCCAACTCATCGTCATCTGTCACATCGTTATTGTATGCTATGAATATTTGATGCTTTGTTGCACGACGAAATCGTGAGAAAATCCGAACCCTTATCAATCCTGATTCCCCGAGAAGGGAATCGAGTTGGAACTCCTCTTGTCCATCACGTTGCATCTTATCTTGTATGTACGATGGTGCCAGGTTGACCTGAAACGTTCCCACAGTCAAGTCCCGTAAACTTTCCAATGACAAACGTGGAAAATCATGTAACTGACCATTCTGAAGATGAATCCATTGTGCATTCCTGGTATACATTCTCTCAACTTCTACTCGTGCTTGAACAACGTTCATTTCCTTCGACCTATTCAGGAGCTCTTGTGCCAATTCCGCATTGGCTCCTTCCATTTGAATTAAGGAGTGATACGCATTAATTATCGCCCCCGCAATATTATAAAACTCACCAAGATGATGAAGATGTGGCACTATAATTGTATGGTCGAAGAACTTGAAAATTGTTTTGATATGCCCATTTCTAGCTTCAATTATCCATCTAGTTTTCGTTACCAATCGAGACTCATTACTTTCTTCAGTAGATAACTGTTTCTGATTTGGCATAAGAAAAGCTGGCATTCTATTATCAATCCCTAGCTCTTGCAATAATGGCTGAACATCTCGATATCCACGATCCAATATCAAAATATCTCCATCGTGGAACCACTCTCTCATGGTGTCAGCATCGCGTCGGAACTCGTTACTCAACATTTGAGCATCATTATTGTAATAATCAGAGAAATAAGGTCCCTGAATCGCCAATATGTACCCATCTGGAGCAACTATCAGAGCAGGTTTGATCAAATGTCGACCTTTGTGAATTGAATATGATTGACGTAGAACACGAAAATTACTACTTTTCTGAATGTACGAGTAAGTTAATATAAGTCAATATAAGCAATAACTCTCGGGGAATCTGGTTCGGGATTATATAATTCATTAGCGAAAGAAGTTACATGATCCACTATATATTGTTCCCGAGTAATGGCTTGGAAACCGATATTGGCTGGGACAAATCTATAAAGAAGAGATTGGCGAACGTTTGCAATTGCCAAACCAACCGCTTGTCGAGATGAATATTGCAATAGAACCTTGAGAAATTCATCAGATAACCCTTGTCGTAGTTTACATAGAAACATCAAGAGATCTTTCTTACTGATATTTCTAACACCACGTGCTTGAGGAACGGGGTCGCAATATGTATACAGTTCTCGGAACTGCTCTTTTGTGATAGGAGCTATGGATGCGAACTCTTCATCAGTGAAATCATTTTCATTTTCATAATTGCACTTGTTAAGTGCTACATCACGGAGGAATTGTAAGAAGATTTGCAACTCCTGGCCTTTAATGACATATGACCTGTGAACAGAAGTCATCTGGTAACAATGTTTTGTGTATCAAACCATCCTCATATAAATGTCGGTCACAACATCTTGTTGTTTCCGGGATGCAAATATTCTTCAGAATGAAAACGTTCACCCTAGCCGTGATAGGCAACCGCCGAACAGTGTTCGTAGCTCTGCAGAACAAACAAGGATGGTTGGAAATGTCAGTAATGACGTTGAGTCTCAAGCAACTTGGATTCCGTTCTATTTCGTCAATATCGTTTCTTATATTGATATTGCAATTAAAACATATTTTAGATTCTTCATCAATTTCGATGGGCTGCGAACTATGTTCTTCTCGTCTGAGGATAGCGGTTTGTCTGATCACTTGATCATCGTCAATTCGCACCATTTGTCGCGGATTGAATTGACGATTACAAACGTAACAACGTTTGCGGGACGTGAAAGGCATTGTAAGATTTTTGTGACAATGAGGGTGAAAAGAATATTAAATAAGACCGAGACGCAATGATAGAAACAACTAGATACGAAGAAAAAATCGTAGTATTGCGTGAAAAAAGAACAAATGACAACGCTCTCCGGGCGAACCACGTCCGTTCGAGAGAAAAAGAAAAATATCCAATATTGACGACAAAAACAGGTGAATACGAATGAAAAATCCAAGTATTGAGTGAAAAAAGAACTAATGACAACGCTCTCCGGGCGAACCACGTCCGTTCGAAAGAAGAAGAATATCCAATGTTGACGACAAAAACAGGTGAATACGAATGAAAAATCCAAGTGCAATACCCTGGTGCAAAAAACATGGACACCCTGTATATTCATGCATGTATGTTTATACATGTGATACAGATTCATGCCAACATACATGCGAGCATACATGTATTCAATCCATGCATACAGAGTGAAGATAATACAGCCCAACGCTTATCGAGACATACATGCAAAATAATCGTTTTTTTAATGTTTAAAAAAATATATCTCGAAAACTATGCATAGACGGACTTTTTGACCATTAGGATTTTCGTTCGGAATGATGAGAACTATAACATAAAAAAATTCCAGCCAATTTAACCGATGGCCAATTTCTCATGTAATTAGTGCGGGGTCCTTTATAAAGAACTGTTAATTTATTAGGCTTCTATCGGTGCGGAATAATAATACATAACGGCCCCGCGGAGCGGGTGCGCGGCGGACAGTAATGCGTTATTGACGGGGCGCGGCTGTTATGAATTGCGCGATCTTTATAATGAGATTCGCTGTAGTATACGCGACGCGGATATAAACACGCCGGGTAGGCGGCGCGGGGCGCGTGGTCGGTTTGTTGTGACGGTGCGCGTGGTTCACAAAAACGTGTGAATCGGTTTAAAGCGCCTCGTAGGATTTCTTATACGTATGCGGTACTATTAATATCGCGTATTCCCAGATGTTATGGGATGCGTGCGATATCGAGAAATCTCGAACGGGCAGCGAACTCGCTGTCCCTTGTTTCGCACGCGGAGTACGGAGTTGACCGCCGGTGTTGAGAAAACTCAACGGGGTGGCGAACTCGCCAGCCCACGGTTCGGATGGTCGGAGCGGTCGGAAGTTAAATCGTTTTCTCGAGAACTCTCGAGAAAAGCGATCTTGGATTTTAACGGATCGTAAAGCGGTTCGGAAGCCGAGAATGCTCGGCGGAGGCTGCGTACTCGTCAACCTTGCGTTCCGTCGTATTTGCGATTTCTTAGGATCGGATCAGGGAAGTCTCGAGCGTACAGCTCGAGCGGATTCGGTTTCTGGTACGATTCTGGTAAATCTGGTGCCTGGATCTAAAAAGGCTGCCGTTATATACCCGAGCGATTAACGGTACCCGCGTCGTTCGCCCCCGGGTGGGGATAATGACGTATTGTTTTTCGGCAGGTAATTCGGTAATACGTCACCTCTCCTGGGCGAAACGACGCGGCGTTTCGGCGGGTGTCGCTCGGGCGTTCACGGCAGCGCTCGGCGGTATTCGGCTTTCCGAATCTCGGCGGCCGTATAACGGCCGTACGGTTGTTTATCGCACGGTGTATTTAATGTTTAAAAAATGGGCGCTCGGCGCCTCTGCCCCTGCCCGGCCGATGTTCGCCGGGCGGCAGACTTCCGGCGGTCTACTGCCGGGTAACATATGTCCCAATGGGGGGTGCATTGTTACATCACCCCCCCGCCTACTGTGCCTGAATTTTGAGGCACTCGCTCGCTCTACTCAAGTTTTCGGCGGTAGCGCAGCTTTCCGGCGCTGTCGAACCGCAAAGTCCTTGCGGCATCCGGACTTTATATCGCCGGGACACGTGTACCGCAAAATGCGGGATCGGCGCTATCAGTCCCGGCTCTAATTCCACCATGATCGGAGGTGGCGGCGCAGGCCCTATCGGGACTAGGATTTCGGGGCATGGGGGGGCGGGTGGTGTTTCCCCCGTTGCTCGGTCCTACGGTGCTGGCTCCTGGCCCGATGGCGACCTTGGTCGCTTGGCTGGCGGCCTCATCGGTGCTGGCATCGTTCGTCGACGGATGCAGGCGGTTAGCGGCGGCGGCGGTGTGGCCAACATGGCCAGCTTCCGCTGGTTTGTCCTGTCGGATCGCTGGATGGCGGTGCCGACTTTCGGTGGCCTAGGTGGTGGTGGCGGTCGGACGATCGGCGGTGCTTCCAGCACGCCTGGGCCGTACGGCGGTTCGGGATCTCCCAGGATCTCGTTGATTGCGTCGAGGATGTCTGTTTCGATATCCATCTCGAAGCCTTCTGAGCTCGTGATCTTTTTCTGGTTGCTCTTATTTCGTCGGTTTTTGATTTTTAATTCGTGGTGGGGTTATTTTCCTCGACGTCTTCTTCGTCTTCCCCGTCATTGTTTTCGTCATTATTGTTGTTATTGTCTTCCGGATCATCTGTTTCGTTGTTATTGTCGTCGGTGTTATTGTTTTTATTTTCGCCGGGAGCGGGTTTCAGGTCTTGAATATGTATATGGCGATACCATTTCCCGCGTTTGCTCCGGAGATCGACGATTACCGGCGAAATGAACCGACGTACTTCGAGCGGCCCTATGAACTTCGGCGCGAGTTTTGCATTAAATGCGTTTGCTCTGTTGGACAGCGGGTAGTTCCGTTTCCAAACATATTCTCCTAGCTTTGGTCGCCATTCTCGCCGTCGTAGATCGTAATAGCGTTGTTGTCTCTGGAACCCTCTGGCCAAGTTGATGCGCACGACTTCTTCAGCGTCTCGTAGTTGTTGTCGGACGATGTCGGGTTCTGGGGCCTCCGTAGGTGTTGGGAGGGCGGGGGCGGGTGGTACTAATTCGCGACCGTGATTTAAATATGCTGGCGTGTATCCGGTGGCGTCGTGCGTGGCGGTGTTGTACGCGAATTGCAACGCAGGGAGATGTTCGTCCCATCCGCGATGGTCGCGATCGACGTATTGCGCTATCATTGTTTTTATTGTTCGGTTCGTACGCTCCACCGGGTTACAATGAGGAGCGCGGACGGGCGCTGTGCGGTGTTCTACATTAAAAGCTTTAAGCCTTTCGGTTAGCGGTGCGGATTTGAATTGCGTCCCGTTGTCGGAGATAATAATATCGGGACGACCGTGTCGCAGGATTACGCGCTCCGTGATCTCGCGTGTTACGGCTGGTGCCGTGGCTTTTCTTAATGGCGCGAGTTCCACCCATTTTGAAAAACGGTCTTGCATAACCAACAGCCACACGTGACCGCGACGTGATCGTGGAAGCGGGCCTACAAGGTCGACTGTGACATGTGCCCACGGTCGTGTGACGTTGGTTGCATGCATATTTCCGGCCGGTTTCTGTTGCAACGGTTTATGTGCCAGACATTTCTGGCACTGTCGTACGTATCTGGTGATTTCGCGAAACATTCCGGGCCAGTAGAACTTCTCGGCGATGCGAGCGATAGTTTTCGCGACCCCCCCGTGTCCGGCTGTGGGAGCATCGTGGTATTGTCGGAGGATCTCTTCCCGTTGTTCGCGGGGCACGCACAGTTTCCACTGTTCGTCGGCGGATGTCTCTTTAAAATCTAGACTGTGGAGTAGATGTCGATAGAGTCCGTTGTTCGTGTTTCGGTAGTCCGGGCGCGGCAGGATCGCGCCGGATTTTGTTTATCAATCGATTGTACCAGCGGCACCGTATTGCTTGCATTGCGTTTACTTCCGGTTTTCTCGAGAGCGCGTCGGCTACGCGGTTTAGCGCCCCTCTTCGGTACTTGATCTCGTAATCGAATTGCTGGAGCTCGAATAGCCAGCGGGCGAGTCGGCCAGTCGGAGTTTCTAGTTTTTGCAACCATCGTAAGGACTGATGGTCCGTGATGACGGTGAAGGCGTATCCTTCTAAATAATTTCGCATTTTCCGTATGCCCCAAACAACCGCGAGACACTCGAGCTCCGTGGCGCTATAATTTCTCTCGGCGCCGGATAGCGTGCGACTTGCGTAGGCGATGACGCGTTCGCCGTCCTCGTGATATTGTGTGAGGACGGCTCCGAGACCGCTGGTACTCGCATCGGTTTGCAAGAAAAACCGGCGGTTAAACTCCGGGCATGCGAGTACGGGTGCGGTGGTTAACGCGTATTTTAGCTGTCGGAACGCGGCGGCTTCCTCTTCCCCCCACGCCCAGCGAGCGTTCTTTTTGGTTAGTTGCGTAAGGGGTGCGGCTAGCGTTGAGAAATTTTGTATGAATCGTCGATACCACGATGCCATCCCGAGGAATTGTCGAATTTGTTTTACCGATCGGGGTTCGGCCCAATTCGCGACCGCGCTGACTTTTTCGGGGTCCGTGTGAATTCCGGTACGGTCGACAACGTGCCCCAGGTATTTTAGGTTGTCGACGCAGAATCGACATTTGTCGGGGTTTAACCGTAGGCGAGCCTGACGCAGGCGACGGAATACTTCGGCGAGCAAGTCCAAATGTTCGTCGAACGTGCGGCTAATGATAATGATATCGTCTAGGTATACGAATACGTTTGGTTCGAGCGCGGGACCGATGACGGTATCGAGCAGGCGCTGGAATGTTGCTGGGGCTGAGTGCAGTCCGAAGGGCATCACCCGGAATTGCATCAAGCCTTTTCCCGGTACTGTGAATGCCGTTATTGGTCGGCTTTCTGGCGCAAGGGGTACTTGCCAGTACCCACTTTTTAAATCGAGCGTCGTGAGATAGCGAGCGCCGCGTAATTTGTCCAGTGTGGCGGTGACTTGCGGTAGCGGGTAAGCATCTTTCTCGGTAACTTCATTGACTTTCCGGAAGTCAATGCAGAATCGGTGCTTCCCGTCTTTCTTCTTGACGACCACGATCGGCGAGCTTCACGCGCTTCGGGATGGCTCGATTACTCCGGCTTTCTCCATCTCCTCAACTTCTGCATCGATGATGGTTTGCATTGCCGGGTTGCGAGGTCGGTATCGCTGTTTGATGGGTGTTGTTCGATTCAACCGTATGTGGTGCTCGACCATTGGGGTCGGCCCCGTGACCGTCTCAAATTTCTGGAGTTCGTGGTTTAGGAAGTCCTTCAGGCGTTCTTCTTCTTCTTTTGTGCTGGTGGTCAGGCCGCTGGTTTTTCCGCAGTTCGGTTGGTGGTGTCGGGCTCGTAATTGTCGCGGCGGTGAGATCGCGAGCCCCAGGCGGCTCCATAAGTCGATACCAATGAGTGCGGCTTCTCGGAGAGTCGGCAGGATCCAGAAGTCGTGGATGTATGTACGCCCTTGTATGTCTATCGCTAGGCGGGCTTTCCCGAGCGTCCGGGCGGCGGTGCCGTCGGCCATTTGCACCTGGCCGTTCTCCTTGTTGGGCCTGATGCCTAGCCTTTCCATTCTCTCGCTGGTTTCGGCATTAATGAACGAGATTTCTGAGCCCGAATCGAGTAGGGCTTCCACGGAATGTCCGTGGAGTGTAGCCGTAATATGTGGCCGAGATGTATACTTCACGATCGTCTGGGCGCCCGGGGTTCGGCCGTGATACTCCCGGCGCGTCTGGCGTTTCCCGGCGGCGGATGACAGTTGCTAGTAAGGACTCCGTCCTTCCCGCACTGCGAGCAAAACCGTCGGGGTGCTTGCTTGCACTGAAACCGGGTGTGCCCTCGCTGTTTGCAGCGCCAACAGCACTCCTCCCGGTTATACGCGGTCGTTACGGTTGATGTCGCCGCGTTGTACGGTTTCCGGCTCGGTTGCTCCTGCTCGATCTGCTCGAATTCTGCAGCGTCGTCGTATAAGTTGTTCAGGTCGTGTACGTCCCGGCGTTTGACGTACTTCTTATACTCGGGCCGCATGTTCGTGTAAATTCGCGACAGTCGTTGGTCGCGCGTAAACCCCCCGGCTCGGCGTATGAGCGTCATCATTTCGTCTGCGTATGGCGCGAACTTTTCAGTCTCTCGCTGTTTTCGTTCGGCTATTTGTTGTTGGAGATCTTCGATGTATCGTGGGGGCAGATACCGCCTGCGGATGGCGTTGCAAAAGTCCCCCCACGTCCGCCAGTCTTCGCGATTATTTCGCGCCCATGCGACGGCGTCGCCTCGTAGGAGCTCGGACAGCCCCTTTAGTAATTGCTCGCCGGAATATCCGTAGTCTGCGCGGAGGTCGTCTATGCGTTCCAGGAACGCAATTGGGTCGCGACCGTCGAATGGCCGTCCCCATTTCCGCAGCTGTTCTAACATTTGCGTGTTCGCGGGTTCGATTTCGCGCCTTTCGTCGCGGTCTTCGCTCGGAGGTGTGATCTCCATTCGCGGCGGCGTCCGCGTGTTCCGGGCGTCCGGGCCTTGTGCCCCGAATTCTTCCGGGTGCAAGTCGATGTAGTGGCTTGTCCGGTGGCGGATTTCGTCGAGTGTACCGGTTGTGTCGATGCCATGCTGGGTGGCTACCGATATCAGGCGCTCTTTTGAGAGCGCGTACAGCCAAGTTTTCATAACGCTCGGTTATTCCCCACGCAGTTAGAGAGTAAAAAAAATCGTGTGTCCCGGCTGGTCCTATCTGTTCGGGCGCCAATGTAACGGGTGTACTTTTTATGAGCTCGCGGATTCGCTCGGTCGTGATCAGGGCTCGTAGAAAGTATTTGAGACACACGATGTAAATAAATTTATAAAGAACTGTTAATTTATTAGGCTTCTATCGGTGCGGAATAATAATACATAACGGCCCCGCGGAGCGGGTGCGCGGCGGACAGTAATGCGTTATTGACGGGGCGCGGCTGTTATGAATTGCGCGATCTTTATAATGAGATTCGCTGTAGTATACGCGACGCGGATATAAACACGCCAGGTAGGCGGCGCGGGGCGCGTGGTCGGTTTGTTGTGACGGTGCGCGTGGTTCACAAAAACGTGTGAATCGGTTTAAAGCGCCTCGTAGGATTTCTTATACGTATGCGGTACTATTAATATCGCGTATTCCCAGATGTTATGGGATGCGTGCGATATCGAGAAATCTCGAACGGGCAGCGAACTCGCTGTCCCTTGTTTCGCACGCGGAGTACGGAGTTGACCGCCGGTGTTGAGAAAACTCAACGGGGTGGCGAACTCGCCAGCCCACGGTTCGGATGGTCGGAGCGGTCGGAAGTTAAATCGTTTTCTCGAGAACTCTCGAGAAAAGCGATCTTGGATTTTAACGGATCGTAAAGCGGTTCGGAAGCCGAGAATGCTCGGCGGAGGCTGCGTACTCGTCAACCTCGCGTTCCGTCGTATTTGCGATTTCTTAGGATCGGATCAGGGAAGTCTCGAGCGTACAGCTCGAGCGGATTCGGTTTCTGGTACGATTCTGGTAAATCTGGTGCCTGGATCTAAAAAGGCTGCCGTTATATACCCGAGCGATTAACGGTACCCGCGTCGTTCGCCCCCGGGTGGGGATAATGACGTATTGTTTTTCGGCAGGTAATTCGGTAATACGTCACCTCTCCTGGGCGAAACGACGCGGCGTTTCGGCGGGTGTCGCTCGGGCGTTCACGGCAGCGCTCGGCGGTATTCGGCTTTCCGAATCTCGGCGGCCGTATAACGGCCGTACGGTTGTTTATCGCACGGTGTATTTAATGTTTAAAAAATGGGCGCTCGGCGCCTCTGCCCCTGCCCGGCCGATGTTCGCCGGGCGGCAGACTTCCGGCGGTCTACTGCCGGGTAACATATGTCCCAATGGGGGGTGCATTGTTACAATATTTTATATCATGTTCCATAAGAATATATATCATTGTACAACTTAATTTTGATGTACAGCAATATTGTTTCAGGAAAGCGAATGATTTTGATAATGTTATTTTTTGTGAAATTAATATGAAAAATATTTAATATTAATCTTTTGCTTTAGAGAAACAGAAATATAAGCGCAAATTATTTATTATATGTATGTATATACTGTATACTAAAGAGAAAAATAATAATATAAAAGAAATTAATGTATATACAGTGTTAAAATAATATAATATTCCATAAGAATATATGTCATGTACAACTTAATTTTGATGTATAGCAATATCATTGTTTCAAGAAAGCGAATGATTTTGATAATGTTATAATTTGTGAAATTAATAAAAATATTTAATACTGATCTGTCCTTTTATAGAAGCAGAGATATAAGCGTGTATTATTTATTATATGTATGTATATACTGTGTACTAGAGAGAAAGATAATAAACTCATTATTAAACATGGAATATATATATCATACTTATTTTATTGACTAATTTCACTTTTCTCTTTTTCATTCGACATTTTCTTATCACTCTTCATTTCTTTTATATTATATTCTTAATATTTATCCTTGCATGTGTTTATGCGTCAATTTGAATTGAATGCGAGTGTGATCTTGTATTATTTAACTGAAGATTATTTATTATATGTATGTATATACTGTATACTAAAGAGAAAAATAATAAACTCTATTTTAAACATGGAATATACATGTTATACCTATTTTATTGAATAATTTCACTTTTCCTTCTTTCTTTCTCTATTTCCTTATCCCTCTTCGGCTCTTTTATTTTGTATTTTATTTTAATATTTGTCCTTGCATGTGTTTATGCGTCAATTCGAACTGAATGCGAATGTGATATTGTGTTAGTTGACTGAAAATAATAAAGAAATACAACACAAAGTATATATCATTGTACAACTTAATTTTGATGTATAGCAATATTGTTTCAGGAAAGCGAATGATTTTGATAATGTTATTTTTTGTGAAATTAATATGAAAAATATTTAATATTAGTCTTTCGCTTTAGAGAAACAGAAATATAAGCGCAAATTATTTATTATATGTATGTATATACTGTATACTAAAGAGAAAAATAATAATATAAAAGAAATTAGTGTATATACAGTGTTAAAATAATATAATATTCCATAAGAATATATGTCATGTACAACTTAATTTTGATGTATAGCAATATCATTGTTTCAAGAAAGCGAATGATTTTGATAATGTTATAATTTGTGAAATTAATAAAAATATTTAATACTGATCTGTCCTTTTATAGAAGCAGAGATATAAGCGTGTATTATTTATTATATGTATGTATATACTGTGTACTAGAGAGAAAGATAATAAACTCATTATTAAACATGGAATATATATATCATATTTATTTTATTGACTAATTTCACTTTTCTCTTTTTCATTCGACATTTTCTTATCACTCTTCATTTCTTTTATATTATATTCTTAATATTTATCCTTGCATGTGTTTATGCGTCAATTTGAATTGAATGCGAGTGTGATCTTGTATTATTTAACTGAAGATTATTTATTATATGTATGTATATACTGTATACTAAAGAGAAAAGTAATAAACTCTATTTTAAACATGGAATATACATGTTATACCTATTTTATTGAATAATTTCACTTTTTCCTTCTTTCTTTCTCTATTTCCTTATCCCTCTTCGGCTCTTTTATTTTGTATTTTTAATATTTGTCCTTGCATGTGTTTATGCGTCAATTTGAACTGAATGCGAATGTGATATTGTGTTAGTTGACTGAAAATAATAAAGAAATACAACACAAAGTATCGTTATTCAAACGTTAATATTTAAAGCTGTAATACGATTATTCTATACAACTTATCTGAATAATTCTGCTTCGATGCCTTTTCTTCTGTAATAATCTTGAAAATTTTCACTCATACAATATGGACACATTCCATAATAAATATTTTTATTTCATGTGGAGGTACATTGAAGACTTTCACAGAAAAAAAGCAAAACAAGTACAAATAATAACATAAACACATAAATATGCGAAAACACGGTCCCTCGATACATGTGTATTTAGAGTACACATTGTATATACATAAACCTTCTCGTATGTCTCCTAGGAGTAGGTTAGAACAGGTTAGGTAACTGTTGAATTTAATTCACACTAGACATAGGGCGCGTTCCATTTAACGATCGCAACGCTCACGGTATCATTTTATCCTTGTTATTCACCGAAAGTTAAACAAAGACAGATGAGGCTCGCGAGCGTTGAGGTCATTAAGTGGAACGCGTCCATAGAGATGTACAAATAGTGAATTTAATTTTTATTGGTAGCGGGCATTGTTTTGATTTTATTCTTCGTTGCAACGCAAAGGAAGAAAAATATAAGAAGAAAAAGAAGAAGAGGAAGAATTAAGAAGAAAATATGTCTCGTAAGTATAATTTATTATTAATTTCGTGTAATATAATTATAATTATTTACTTTCCTTTTCTTGCCGTAAGCATTTTTAACATAGAATCGAATGGTTGGAAAAAAATATACATAACGATCGTTGCTAAGGATGCGAGCGGCAAGTGAAGCAAAGTGAACATCAATTATGAAAAATGTTGAAAAAATCTTTTTTTTTAACTCTTCCAATGATTAATTTCATTTTTCAGTAGATGATATTGATATTGAAATGGAGGCAGAAAAGCAGAATGAGCAGCCGATGCTGCTCATTCTACAGCAAGTGTTAGAAGAGCAGCGGATGTTGCGGCAAGAGCTCAATGAGCAGCGATTGCGAATGCAACAGCAGCCGCAACAGCAGCAACAACAGCAGCCGCAACAGCAGTCGCAACAGCAGCCGCAACAGCAGCCGCAGCATCCGCCGCAGCAGCATCATCAAGAAGAGGAGCAGCTCCATACAAACCCGCCAAGTATGTATCTTCTATAATTTTGTATGTACCTTCTATAATTTTTTTTCTTTTTAATATAAATATAATTACAAATTTTTCTATTTCAGATGTACAATACAGACGCGGAGCCGGCAGGGCGAGGGCGAGGTGGTACGCCCTACGTGGACGCCACTTTTTTGATGGGCGCGGTGGCCACGGTAGGAGCGGTGGCCGCGATGGGCGCGGTGGCCGCGGTGGGCGCGGTGGCCGCGGTGGGCGCAGTGACCGTGGTGGTCGTGGTGGTCACACCACCATCGTAAAAAATTATTATTATTAATTATAAATTAGTTATTATTATTATTATTATTATTATTATTATTATTATCATTATTATCATTATTATTGTTATTACTATTACTATTACTATTACTACTATTATTACTATTATTATTACTATTATTATTACTATTATTATTATTCTTATTATTCTTATTAAAATATATATGATAATAACCAAAAATAAAAATCATATTTTTTATTAAACTAGCACAACACAACGCGCGCTTCGCGCGCGCCATTTATTCTTTTTCATTAAACATTTTTAACGATATATACACAAAATAACTGTCAAAATATGCAATGATAGCCGCTTACAAAGTAAGCGCAATGACAGAACCAATCAGCATCGCGGAAAAGAGGCAACAATACACTTCGAGATTTTCGAGTATCGACTTAACATGCCTTTTTTACGGAGGGATTATAAAAATATTATTTTATTTGCACCTCAACTTCCTGTACTTGGTTTTCATTGCTTATTTCCTGTTTTTAATTAATAAAAATATTATTAATATTAATTTTATTATAAACTCATAGTGTATATATATTAATAAGTTTTTTAAATTGATGTTATTAATATCTCACAAAATACTTTGAAAAAATATGTGAAGTCCGCCTAAAAAAGACATCACAGATGTAAAAAAAAAGCGCTAAGTATATCTTTCTCCAATCAAAATAGTCCTTTATGAAAACGTCATCAAAAATATTATTTTTCAAAAATTGTATTTATTAATTATATTTTTTACTTTTACAAAAATGAAAATCCATATCAAAAATATTATCTTCTCAATAATTATATTTATAAATTATATTTTATCTGTATTAATAACATGGAAAAAAACTTAAAATATTAGCATCAAAAAGAAGTGAAATCAAAAAATCACGCTAAGTAAATTTAGAAAAATATAATGCATAATATTCAGTTGAATTATTTTTTATAACTAGAGTAGATCTATTTAATGTAAGATACAGAAAATATTAAAAATATGAAATTTTGCATTATTTTATCTATTTAACATTGCATTCTATTCTATTTGCAGAAGCAAATAAAATGCAATAAAATATACGTATATATATATATGGCATAAGAGAGGGTGTAAAACTTAAAATTGATCGTACAAATGTATAATTATTATATATTTTTAAAATATTTATATACATATATACAAATAATAAATTATTTATATCTAAATAATTATTCATATTTATTTAATTCAAATATACTCAAACGTATATTCAAGAAAAGAAAATACAAGACAAAATAAATTAAATTTCGAAAATTAAAAAATGAAAGTTAAAAAAAATAAAAATTCAAAAATTAAGATTAAAAAAATAAACAAAAAAATTTAATGCAAAAAAATTTAAAAATAATTAAAAAGTTAAAAATAATTAAATTCAAAAAATGTTATGCGCAAAAAAATTAACGTTAAAAAAATTAAAGTAAAAAAATTTCATGTGCAAAAAAAACTTAGCGCTGTTATGTAAAGTTTTTTTAGTTTGTATTATATTTTATTCATAATGTTAATTTTAACTGCATTTTCCACACCTCACGGGCATTACGAATACAATAGAATGCCCTTCGGATTAAAAAATGCGCCAGCCACATTTCAAAGGCTAATGAACTCAATACTGATAGGCATACAAGGAATAAAATGCTTAGTATATTTGGATGACATCGTAATCTACGGAGCCAGCCTACAAGATCATAACAAGAGACTCATCGAAGTCCTACGAAGATTGCGAGAAAACAATCTGAAATTACAGCCGGACAAATGCGAATTCCTACGAAAAGAAGTGACATACTTGGGTCATATAATCACAGAAAACGGAATATCGCCGGATCCATCTAAATTAGAGGCCGTAAGAAATTTTCCGACGCCTAGGAAAGTAAAAGATATTCAAGCTTTCATAGGATTAGCCGGATATTATAGAAAATTTATTGAAAATTTCTCTAAAATCGCGAAACCACTAACGAAGCTAACCAAAAAGGAAAATAAATTTGAGTGGACGCAAGAACAACAACAAGCATTTGAAATGCTTAAAGAAAAATTAACGACGGCACCTTTACTAAAATACCCAGATTTCGAAAAAGAATTTATCGTAACGACCGATGCATCAGATTATGCAATCGGAGCGATATTATCGCAAGAAGAAATAGGCCAAGATCAACCAATAGCATATGCCAGTCGAATATTAGCAAAAGCCGAACAAAATTATAATACGACCGAAAAAGAACTATTAGCAATAGTATGGGCCGTTAAACATTTTCGACCGTATTTATACGGGACGAAATTTACGATAGTCACAGACCATAAATCGCTCGTATGGTTATTTAATGTAACCGACCCTGGATCTCGATTAATTAGATGGAGATTAAAATTAGAAGAATACGATTACGAGATCATACACAAGGCCGGGACAGCGAACAGAAACGCTGACGCGCTAAGTCGACACGTGGCAGATATCAACACCGTCGAGGAGGATGAGAGCACCGACACGAAGATAACGCGAGAATACACGGAAGACGAGAAGCGACGTATTCTTTACGAATATCACGATGCACCTGTGGGAGGGCATCAGGGAAAAGAGCGCACGATTAATCGGATTCGCCTAATGCACAATTGGCGAGGATTGACAAAAGATGTCGAAGACTATATAACAAAATGCGAATTTTGTCAAAAAAACAAATTATCGCGAAAAATTAAGGCACCGCTAATAATAACGGATACTGCCGATAAACCTTTTGAAAAATGTGCATTGGACATCGTAGGTCCACTAACGATTACTAATAATGAAAATAAATATATTTTAACGTTTCAAGATAATTTAACAAAATTTAGCAAAGCAATTCCGATACCGAATCAAGAAGCCGCGACAATTGCAAAAGAATTCGCGACGAAAATAATTTTCGAACACGGTATCCCAGAAAAAATATTAACGGATCAAGGAACAAATTTTTTAAGTGAAATATTTAAAAACACGTGCAAACTATTAAAAATCGAAAAGATTCAAACAACCGCGTATCATCCGGAAAGCAACGGAGCGCTAGAACGATCTCACCGGACTCTAGCCGAATATCTCCGACATTATATAAACGCCGATCAAACGGATTAAGACGAATGGATTCCCTACGCGATGTTTACATATAATACGACACCGCACACGGCGACAGGGTTCACACCCTTCGAATTAATTTACGGGCACCGAGCAACATTACCGACGACATTGTCGCAACCGCCTAAGCCCACGTATACATACGATGATTACGCGCAAGAATTGAAAGAAAAATTACGCGCCTCACAGCAAGTTGCCAAGGAGCATCTGAAGAACGAAAAAATAAAAACCAAAGAAAATTATGATAAAAAGACTAAAGAAATTAAACTCAAGGTAGGAGAAAAGGTCCTCTTGTACGACGAAACAGTTCGCCGAGGACGATCAAAGAAATTGGACTCCCTATGGACCGGACCCTACACAATAATCGAAAAAAATTCGGAAGTGAACTACACAATAAAAAGGGGAAGGAAAACCATACGCGTCCACATAAATCGATTAAAACCATTTATCGAAAATTAAAAAAGTAGGAGAAAGAAGAAAAAGAAAAAGAAAAATGCGCGAATAAAATAAAAAATAGAATAAATAATAAGGAACAGAAATAAAAAATTCCTACCTTAACGCCCTCCACTTCCACGTCCAGCACCGCGACCCCGGTTCCACTCCAGCATAGCCTGAAGAAGAGGCGACCCAGGACGAACCGCGCTAATGACACGAGGCTCCCGTGCTACGGCACCACGACCCACAGGACGAGGCTCGGGGTTGAGGAAGCGACCACGACCCACAGGACGAGGCTCGGGGTTGAGAAACCAACCACGTCCCACGAAACGAGGAGCCTGATTCCAGCGGAACTCAAGCCCGCGACCTCGATTAAAATGGGGCGGCAGAGCGTCCACAGCCACTTCCGGCACAAAATCAACGGCACGGTCAATCACTAGATCCGGAAGACCTAGTAGATCGATCTCGCGAACAAACGCGGGCGCCGAGAGGTGATCCCGAAAGGAGCGAGCAAAATGGTCGTGCTCCTCCGGATCTTGCCCCGCGCGACGCCCGTTATCACGCACTGAACTCTGCCCCGCAGCGAAACGAAACTCACTCGAATTCGGAGCCATGAAACCACCAATCGACAACACAAAGCGATAATAAAACAGCGCGAAAGAAAATAAAAAAGAAACGCTCAATACAAGACGACGTCGGAAGACAGACTGAATGGAAGAGCGAATAAAAAGCCTGAAAAGGGCTAGATAAAAGCAAAAATAGCTATATATACATCCAGAGAAAAAGAGAATGCACCGCAAATGATTCTAAGAAAATATTATAATATAATACAAAGCTTTCTATTACAGGAGTCTTATTGCACGGAGCACCTGTAAGGAAACCGAACCTGATACCCAAGTCGAAATAAAAGAATTTAAATATGAACCGGGTATCTACTTCGAAAAAATGGGCAAGATAAACCAAATCGAATCCACATGGAAAATGGTGATAAAAATAGACATCGCCGCAATGGACCATCGACATGAACAATTGAGAAACTATATGGCACAGACGAGAGCTCTATGCTACGATAAACTATTGCAAATAAAAATGAAAGAAACCTGCCACAACCTGCTACAAATAGCAGAAAAGGACAGAGAACAAGCAGAAAAATTGCTAAAACGTCTAAAATTTGCGTACCAAGCACCCAAGAAGACAAGACGAGGGCTAATCGACGGTCTAGGAACGATAGCCAAAATACTCTTCGGCACAATGGACGCAGACGACGAAAAAATTATAAAGGAGCAATTAAATCTCATGCAAAGAAATCAGCAAACTCTGCAGCACGCGATGAAAAATCAGATTAAAATATTAAACGCAACAATTGCGCATGTGGATAATGTTGAAAAAGTTCTGCAAGAAAATGAAGAACAATTCTTAAATATAACAGAGAAGATGCGACAAACCTGGATACAAACAGAAGTCGGATATGGACAACGAGAAGATCTCGACGAACACTTTATAATATTAAATGCCATAATAAAAGATCTAACGAACGATCTTATGGATATTATCGCGCATCTGACTAACGCGGAAAGAGGGGTAATCGACATAAGATTATTACCCATAGAAAGCATCCTAGATAACCTCAAGGAAACAGCGTCACAAATATCGCAGGGAACGCACTTCCCATTTCAAATATCCGCAGAAAATTGGAGAACAATCGAAAAGTTCTTAACAATTAGCGCATACTACGATAATACAAATATATTTACGATTATAAAGATTCCGCTAATCACATACCCCGAGTATGAAATAATAAAGGCAATCCCATTACCTACGCACAAATTTAATAACACATTTATATTTATAGAAGTAAATCAACCGATAATAGCGATAGACGTAGATAGCCGAACGTATTTTACGCCTACCGAAAACGATCTAAATAAATGCGTGCGAAATAATGACCAATATGTTTGCGAACAAAATTATCCCGTACATTATTTAGACGAAGGAGCGCTATGCGAAGTACAAGCGTATGTACAGTTAGAGACATACACAAACAATTGTAATATTCGACACATACACACGAATACAACAATATGGACAGCGCTGAGTAATGTGAACTCATGGTTATATTCTACACGAGCAAACCAACTGATCGAAATAACGTGCGAAAACGACGCAACGCGAAAACCAGAAATAAAAAGAAGCGGACAAATCACATTAAAGGAAAAATGTAAATTAACGACGCAAGACGTCATAATACGGACAAAAAAGCCCGCGATAATAACAATCGTACAGACAAATCTACCAGATTACAATCTTACGATGACACATGACAAACGAAACGAAAAAATATTGGACAAAATTAGACCGATAAAATTACGAAAAGTCATTAGAAACCCGACAGAATTAAGGGACCTAAGCGAAAGACTTGACGAAACAAACGAAGACTTAAATAACAATTATTTTACTACTAACGAACACGTTATATATCCCGTAGCTTCAAGTTGCACAGGAATAATAATAATAATAATAATTACCATAATAGCAATTATGTACGTCAAGAAAAAATATAAGACAGAAAAGAAAAAACTACCAGACACTAATATAAATCCGATGTGCAAACCGAAAATAATTCAAGAGCACATCTACGGCACCGCAAACGGATCGAATAGAACAGCTGAGATAGAAACTGACAGCGCGATAACTAACACTGCGATGCTATATTGAAATAAGATATAAGAAGTAGATATAAGAAACAATTGTAAAATGCGAAAAATGTATAGCGAAAAAATATGTAGACGAAAATTCACGTATAGTTAATTTTCTTTTTCCATAGGGGGAGGGATGTCGTAACCCGACCGATTCCTTAATATTCAAAGATAAAACAAGTAAAGTAGAACAGAAAAGATTGAGAAAGAGCTGACTAAAGCAAAGCATTAGAATCAGGGAAAGAGCCCAAGGAAAAGTAATTAAGAAAGAATAAAAGAGTATTAATAAAATGAAAGTAAGACACGGTCAAGTTCTCGGAAGCTGAGTAAGCAGCTGACGAGACAGCTGACGAGCGGAGCACGAGACATGCTCCGGTCAGGGACACCACTTCTTCTCTTCTTCTTCTTCGGCCTGTAGACGTCCACTCCTGAACATAGGCCTCTTCCTTCTCCTTCCAAGTCGTCCTTTCCTGGGCGGTCTGGATCCAGTTTTTGCCCGCATGGCGCTGGATGTCATCTCGCCATCTTAGTTGTGGTCGGCCAACGCTTCTTCTGGATTCTCTAGGTCTCCACTGCATCAGTGTTTTCGTCCATTTGATGTTATCTCTTGCGACGTGGCCTGCCCATTGCCACTTCAGCCTCGCCACTCGCTCCACCACATCTGTGATTCTTGTTCTCCTTCTAACCTCTTCGTTTGGGATATGGTCCCTCAAGCTGATCCCCAACATGGCTCGCTCGATGGCTCTTTGGCAGACTCGGAGACGATTTGCGCTACTCACTGTAAGGGTAGCAGTTTCGAGGCCGTATGTCGTCACCGGTAAGATGCAGGTGTCGTGAACCTTTCTCTTGAGGTTTGTGGGGACTCTAGGGTTCCTCAGAATGTAGCTGAGTTTCCCGAACGCTGCCCAAGTTAAGCCTATTCGCCTGGTGATCTCGGCTGTTTGGTTTTCTTTTCCAAGCTTGATGTTGTGTCCCAGATATACGTATTCTTCGACTATTTCTAGAGTGTGATTGTCAATAATGACAACCATGTTCTTCGGACTCATGATCTTGGTCTTCTGGAGATTCATTTTTACCAACAGCTTGTGAGGCCTCCTTCAGTTCCTGGAGCATGCTCTCGAGTTCCCCGGCGCCGCTACTTATGAGGATGATGTCATCTGCAAATCGCAGGTGGTTCAAGCGCTTCCCATCTATGTTGATGCCCTTCTGTTCCCATTTCAGGTTCTTGAAGATGTCCTCTAAGGCCAGGGTGAACAACTTAGGCGAGATGGTGTCCCCCTGTCTAACACCCCTCCCGACCGGTACCTTTCCCGTGACCCAATCTTCCTCCATCTTGACATGCAGCGTGGCGTGTTCGTAGATATGCCTGATTAAGTTGGAGTATCTGGAGTCAATGCGCGCGTTATCCATTGCTCTCAGCACTGCCCAGGTCTCTATGGAATCGAAGGCTTTCTGGTAGTCCACGAAAGCTAGGTGCAGTGGCACGTTGTATTCCGTGCACTTTTCAACTAGTGTGCGTACCGCTTGAATATGGTCGATCGTGCTGTAACCTTTTCTAAAACCTGCTTGCTCGACTGGTTGGTAGAAGTCGAGTCTCTGGCTAAGGCGATTTGTAATGATTTTGGTCAACAGCTTATAAAATATTGAGAGTAGACCGATCGGCCTGTAATTTTCCATATTTGTGCAGTCGCCTTTCTTGAAGAGCAGAATGACCTCTGCGTTCTGCCATGAGTCCGGAATTCTCCCTTCGTCGAGACATTTGTTGAGCAAAATCAGGGACACCACACTCCTCCCTAATCAACGACCTAATTAATTAAGATACATAATAAGCGCGAGATGCACCGACACTCGCGACTCGCTCACTACTCGCTCGCATATATCGATAGTATCGAAGTACCGTACGTATCGCGCCCGACTATTATAATCGCGAATAAGTAAAAGTGTACAAAAACCTGTGAAATATATCAATTTCTACCTAACGTCCGGGAGTGTCTTATTTCGAGCGTGGATCCTAATCCTTTGGGCGTATAAATCCCTAAAGACCTCTTCCTTAGCGGCTAGAGGCACAACATATATATTAATTTAATAATCATATATAATATTATATATTTAATTTAATCGAAAACATAATAAACCTATAATAATAAAAATAGAGCAAAATAAAAATAATAATAGTTCTAGAATAACATCAAAACAGATTGAGAAAACATTAGGAACATTAAAGTAGAAGCATAATTACCTAATTCAAATAGAATTGTGAGGTTCTAAATAGGAGCCAGAGTTAAAGAGTTTTAAAATAGGGTGATGTGACTGCTTAGAATATCAAAGTAGATGTTAGGTTGAACATTTTGGTCGAAAGTAGGTCTTAGATTGAACATTTAGGTCGAAAATAGGAGAGAAATTTCGACTCGGGTCTTTACGCGAGACTCAACAAAGGCCACAACTACATACTCACCGTTATCGACGCGTTGAGCAAATACGCGTGGGCCGGTACGGCCCATTGAGCGGTACGCTCAAGAGCAAGAGTTCTAACGAGGTTACCCGAGCGTTATCCAAGATAGTGCGAGACTCTAAGCAGTGCCCGAAAAATCTTCAGACCGACAAAGGAAAGGAATTCTACAACGCCGAAGTGCGAAAGTTCGCGGAGAAGCGCGGAGTGAATCATTACTCGACGTACTCGGTGATGAAGGCGTCGATCGTCGAGCGATTCAGTCGCACGCTCAAGAACTCCATGTGGAAGTACTTCACGCTGAGCGGAACGTACAAGTGGATCGACGAGTTACCTCGGCTCGTCGAGGAGTACAATACGCGAAAACATCGCACTATAGGTATGAGACCCGTCGACGTGACTCCAGCGATCGCCGATAAACTTTTAAATACGATGTACAGCAACGTAAAGATCGCGGCTCCGGCGAGATTCAAAGTAGCCGATCCAGTATGCGTCAGCAAGTTCAAGACGATCTTCGAAAAAGGTTTCACGCCCAACTGGACCATCGAGATCTTCCGAATAACCAAGATATAACGGACCAATTCCGTGACGTATCTGCTAAAGGATTCTACGAGCACGAGTTGCTGCGCGTCCGCGATCCCGACATGTATTTCGTGGAGAAGGTGTTGTGTCAAAGGGGCGACGGGGTTTACGTGAAATGGTTGGGAATGGTCGAGTCACACAACTTTTGGATAAATAAGGCAGCTGTATTATGATAAAAATGTAAAATTTTATTAAATAAACCGTTATTTATAAAATAAACTACGTTCTTATTTTAAAATATATCTTATTAAATAAAAATAAACTAATAAAGATTTATACAAATATATCATACGAAGAAGACAAATACAATCGAGAACCGACGCGATTATTTACGCGCGTATATTTTACCGGAAAAAAATTTTTTATTTTTTACTTGACGTCGCTCGATTACGATAAAATTACACCGATATTTTAAGCGAGTGATAGAAGCGATCGCAAAAACGCGCGTTTCGCGTACTCGCAAAATGCGTATGCGCGTTCTTCGCGCTTCGCGAAAATGTGTAGAATGTCTACCGATGTTTCGAATCCCAAAGTTCCAAGTCGAAGAATACAAGTCAGCGATATAAAGTTTATATACTTCGACTTGAAACTTGGAGACAAATATTTCGAATATCGCCGCCATGGACCGCGATACTATTCGGACTTTCGCGATAATACGCGAATATTTCGTAATAATACGCGGAATATATAAAACATACTATGTTATTATTTATAAAAAACAAATTATGTTATTATTTGCGCAAGATACGCGTTCTTCGCGACAATTTGTAGAATGTCCACCGATGTTTCGAATCCCAAAGTTGCAAGTATACAAGCTTTATATCGCTGGCTTGTATTCTTCGCCAGCGATATAAAGCTTGTATACTTCGACTTGAAACTTGAAAACACGTATAACGAGTAATAATGCGATAGTAATAATACGCGGTATATATAAAACATATTATGTTATTATTTATAAAATAACCTATGTTATTATTTATAAAATAACTTATGTTATTATTTAATAAATAATCTATGTTATTATTTATAAAATAACGTTATTATTTATAAAATAACCTATGTTATTATTTATAAAATAACCTATGTTATTATTTATAAAATAACCTATGTTATTATTTATAAACTAAACTGTGTTATATTTACGCCATGTGAAAAATGTTATATTTAAATAAAAACATTTTAACTAAAAAAACTGTTATACAAAATAGTTGTTTTAATTTTCTAGAAAAATAATGATATCGAAAAATTGAGCCAACTGAATAAAAATTTATATTATAAAATTTTTTTATGATTATTTCCAATATTAAGAAAAATCATATTTGATAAATTGCAATATACAGGGTGTCCTAGACCACCCGTACACCCCTTTTCTTTCAAAAACTAAGCATTTTAGAGAAAAACGTTTTGAACAAAAATTGTATGGTTTTGAGAGGAACATAAGATGGTGTCATTGGTTTGACCTTGAATCGTTAAGGTCAAGTCAAGGACACCTTTAATTTCTTAAATGGAATCCCCTATTTTTTATTGCATATTCTTATAGCCTATCCCGAGAGCTTTCCAAAACACTATAATAAAGTATTTTTTTATTAAGTACTTTTTGAGTTATTTTATATTTTAATCTGACATATTTTGATATAAAAAATAAAATATCTCGTAAAATATTTAGTTTTCGATAATCTTACAGTTATACTTTTATGTACAGAATAATGAGACAAATCAATTAGTGTAAAGAAAAAAACAAATAATTGTTTTAAAAAATACATTGTAAATAATTACATACTTTTTCCTAAAAACAATTATTTTTTTTTACTAATTGATTTGTCTCATTATTTTGTACATAATAGTATTACGGTAAGATTATCGAAAACTAAATATTTTACGAGATATTTTATTTTTTATATCAAAATATATCAGATTAAAATATAAAATAACTCAAAAAGTACTTAATGAAAAAATACTTTATTATAGTGTTTTGGAAAGCTCTCGAGATAAGCTACAAGAATATGCAATAAAAAATAGGGGATTCCATTTAAGAAATTAAAAGTGTCCTTGACTTGACCTTAACCATGCCATCCAAGGTCAAACCAATGACACCATCTTATTTTCCCCTCAAAACCATAGAATTTTTGTTGAAAACGTTTTTCTCTAAAATGCTTAGTTTTTGAAAGAAAAGGAGTGTACGGGTGATCTAGGACACCCTGTATATAAATTTTAAAAAAATATATATATAAATTCTTATATTTATACACGACTCGAGAAATCCGATCAATTTCTCCCTGGTGCATATTAGGTGACATTAGATTCGGCAGTATTTCTTTCTCATTAAAATAATAAAAAATGATGCAAACAATAAAATAAAAAAATTTAGAGAGTTGACTTTAAAATTGGTTTACTATGGAGAAATAAAAAATATATGGACAAATTTATAAATATGTATTTATATTATCATAGTTTTAAAATTGTAGTTTTAAATAAGACATTGCTGAAATAGGATCGAGAAGCATTCCCTATTTTTTTTAAATTCCCGCTGTGTAAAATGAAAGATATATATTATTTTTATATGTGTAATCTGTGGTATATAAATTCAGTTTTATCTCTGTTTTTATTACATTATTTATATTTTTATAATATATTTTCTCAGCTAATTTCAGTAATTAACTGCAGCTGCCGAATAGAGTTCAGCTATTTCTCTCTCAGCTGTACTTTCGGAAATATTTTTACCAAAAATATGTATTCAATATTATATTAAGTAAAGTATGTGCGCTTTTTTCGGTTTAACGTCAAAAATTATTTAGTACTTCTAGTGTCAAGGCCACTTTAGACGATCTATAATTCATGACTAAATAAGGATATAATTCTATTTATAATTTTTATTTAATTTTAATTGTTTTGCAATTAATTTATAAATGTACTCGCAATTTTTCGGATGTTCTTTAATATATACTTTTTATATATAATTTTGTCCAAAATTCTGTCGTGAACTGTAAATCGTATAAAGTTACCTTGAAACTGACATTCTCAATATATAACTTTTCTTTATCTATGTTCTGTCCTTTATATTTTTCTATATTTTATATCTATCCTTTCTATCTATCTTCTGTTCTATCTACATTCTTTGGAAATATAAAAAATTGTTTTCTTTAATATTATATTAAAGTTATTATATATAATATATATTGTTATATATAATTTTTATATCTAATGTAATATTAATGAAAACATTTTCTTACATTTCCTCTTGACGGAAGAAACCACCACCTTCTCCCGGTTTCCGTTGAGCAACAACATATACGTTGTTCATTTATAAAATTGGCTTATATTTATATTTGATTGATGTTCAAAATTGAAACATTAAATTTCGGGTCTAAATTTCAACGGCGAACATCGCCGTTATATTCAAACGATTGCATCAAAAATCAAAACACGAGCGAGAACAAACAGCGTCGCGATCACCCGCTCGGTGCGTGATCGTGTTATTCTTATAGTGAAAAACCGTGACAAACACCTGGTTCTAGAACATTCGATGCCGAAAAACCTTGTTATTCACATCGGCAGAGCGCGAGTTTCCGCGGTCGGTCGATTTAGTCTGCCTACGACAACGATACGAGCTGGTCGAAATTCCTCGATCTTTCTCATTTGCAATTCGCCTATTCTCGCTCGTGTCGCGTACTCAGTAAGCTTACTCGTCTCTAAATCGCTCCGAATTGTCTCGCGTCTGATCGCGTTCATATTCTTGCGGCGGTCAGTTCGGTAATATCTCACACTGTATTATTTACTCAGTTAGTGCTAAGACATTGTGAACGTTAATTGAGTGGAGTCCGAGAGTCGACGCTCGTTACCCGCATCGCGACTGTCCGCTGCCTCGCGCCAAATTCCATCCGGCGTCCTCGTGCAAGATTTCCGCTCTCGCGAGAGTTTCTAGCAAGAAGCTCTTAATCAAGATTTCCGAACCGCGAAAAAAGGGCAGTAATTAACAGGGCAATTTGAAGATTTCCGTCGGAGTCGCGGAAGACGTGCCGTCGCTCGCTCCTATCATTCAAAATAAAACGACTATCTAAAACAATCTGCACTCAAGTCTTTTCTAAAATATCCTTGTCCTCCAGCGGATCTACGGATTCGTGTTACACACAGCTTCTCGATCATCTCTGAGCGTTTTTAAAGATTCGGGCGATCTCTTCGAGGTCGACTCCCGAACAATTGATTAATACGGTAGAATACTTTATATTATTGAAAAAATAATGATTTTCTTCTTTTATTTTACTACATATACATATATATTTATTATTATTAACAAAGTAAAAACTATACTATTAGAATAATTTATCCAAAGCAATATATAATTTAATTTTGTATTTTATGTTTCTCGTGCTAACAATAAGTTATCTTTTTAATCAACAACAGATCTTTTTCAATATTACTAATATGATTTTTTGGGAAAAAGGCGTACACGTTGGCCAAGAGTGGATTTTTATCATTTATATTCTTTCTATTCTTTATTTCTTTAATTATTTTACATCTTTTATATATATAGAATAAATTATAATGTGTTACATCCGGTGGACTCCACGATTCTTTTCTTTCATAGAACTCTTTTACTGATATAAAAAATTACGCTCTGGAACCTTTCTGCACACGACGTAAACAATAAACAAGGAGATATCTAGCAGGCGAGACTAATCTTTTAGAACGATACAATTTTTTAATTATGAGACAGATCAACAAATATTCCGGGACTAAGACCCACGTCAAAGATTTGAAAATTCGAGATGGATCAATAAATATTCCGGGACTAAAACCCACGTCAAAGATTTGAAAATTTTAAACAACGATAAGAGACCCTCAAACGCTAGAAATCTAAACCATGTGCGTACGGAAAACAAACAGATGAATGTTCAAATATTCAATTCTAAGTTCCGCGCAACGGGCTTAAGGGTTTAAAACAAAGAACAAGGAGAGGGACACGGACGATGGTTTACGGATGAAACCAAAATCCGTAAGCAGAACTCGCGATACTTGACACCGCGTGCTCGCCTGCCAGACCATCCTCTTGTGTTATCTGTTTGAGATAAATTTCAGCGGGAATAATAAAAATGTCAACTTAGCCGATCATAACGGACTCTCCAATAGGCTGGACTTAACTTCTAAAAACAAAAGCCTACACCAATAGGCGCAATTTCTGGACCTTCTTCTAGAAGGGTAACACCTCCTACTCATGAGAGGGATAAATAGTAAAGATTTGATTTGTTAAAAAAGAATTCTGATTGCCTAATGGAGAGGGTACGTGGGGAGACGCTAAGATTCGAGGATACGCGAAATCCTCGCTCGAAAATTCACTTCGTTTCAGTTTTTCAACCGACTTACTACTAAGCTAGTAGTCAGCTCCGGGGCTCGAGTATTCGTTTTCCGCGACTCCAAGTTGTATAGACGGCAAGCTTCAATAGCTCTGTCGTATCAACATACAAAATTCAATAAGTCTATTCTTGCATTTTTCTACGCGTTGTGCAGTGCAGAGTTATATTTATATAACTTGAGAAACTATAATACACCTGCGACCACAGCGATCTCCATCCAATCTGACAGCACGAGCCAAGATCTTCTCGCCCTTGCAAATCATTGGTGGCTTAGTTTAACAACGCTCTCAATAAATAGTAAGTCATTAAATTTTCCCATCTCTTTTAATTATTTTCCTTTTTTTCTTCTTTCCTGAAATGATTCTTGGATAATAAATTTAACCTCTTCGTGAAAACATTACTTCAAGTCTCTTCTCTCACCTTCCTACTCGTCACCGAAGGTCACCTGCATTTCGCTGAGCGATACGTGACTTCCTTCTCACCGAGGATCACCTGCATTTTGCGGAGCGACTCGTGATTTCTTACTCGTCACCGAGGGTCACCTGCATTTTGCGGAGCGAATCGTGACTTCCTACTCGTCACCTGCATTTCGCTGAGCGACCCGTGACTTCCTTCTCCTCACCGAGGGTCACCTGCATTTCGCTGAGCGACTCGTGATTTCTTACTCGTCACCGAGGGTCACCTGCATTTTGCGGAGCGACTCGTGACTTCCTACTCGTCACCGAGGGTCACCTGCATTTCGCTGAGCGATCCGTGACTTCCTTCGCCTCACCGAGGGTCGCCTGCATTTCGCGGAGCGACTCGTGATTTCTTACTCGTCACCGCGGGTCACCTGCATTTCGCGGAGCGACCCGTGGCTTCCTTCTCCTCACCAAGGGACACGTATATCTCATAGAGAGACTCGCGATTTCATTCAGTCCCTCTCTGTGGCTTTCATCTCGCCTAACTATATAATAAAAGGGAGATATACTAATAAATAAACTATATATATATATATATATATATATATATATATATATATATATATATCACATCTACTTTTATATACCTGATATTTAAATAACAACTTTTATTATCCGGATATAATCCTGAGAATAGGAACGCCAAGAATTATTTCACATCTCCTTCCTACCACACAATATTATTATTAATATTATTACTTATTTACGAATTATTCCTTAGTGGAAAGAGTAAAATGATCTTCCCGAGCGGCAACTAAATGCTCGCGTAATCATCGCAATAGGCGGCTTAAGAAGGAATTGGCTCGAGCGTCCGTAGACCCCAATTTTGTTGGAAATTTCACTAAACTTAAGCTAACTCAGCGAGGCTTACACAATATACAAGAACACGATACACAACCTCGCCCCGCTTCTTCTGCTCCCTCCCCTCCTTCTTATTCTCCTATTTCTTCTCCTGAGCGTTTTCACTCAGCTTCTTTCGAACCTCAACCCTCGCGGATTCCCACTCCCCCTCCCCTTCTGACTGTCCCCCTAGTTCGTCTTTTGATTATCCACATCCTTCCTATTCCCCTATCTCTTCCCCCGAGCGCTTTCCCTCAGCTTCTCTCGAACCTCAACCCTCGCGAATTCCCACTCCCCCTCCCCCTTCTGACTGTCCACCTAGTTTTTCTGTCGATTTTTCACCTCCTTCTTATTCCCCCGTCTCTTCCCTCGAGCGTTCTCACTCACCTTCTCTCGAACCTCAACCCACTAGAATTCCTACTCCTCCCTCCTCCTTTCCCCTCGAATCGCCCGGTCTCTCAGAAGAGTCGCGCGTTTTCGAAGAAGCCCTTCAGGACTTCGTAGAAGAGTGTCCCGATCTCAAAGAGGAACCGGAAGATTTTAAATCGGAATCTTCCGACCCCGAAGGAGAATCGGAGTCCTTTTTCGAAGACCAGGACAGGGAAGCCTGGTACAGGTACCTCCTAAGCCAATTTCCTGCTTATCCTGTGCCTCTTATGGACGAGGGTTATCGCGTCGGTCCAGATATAGTGAACCTCGATCAATTTCACCATATCCTTCAGACCAGTCCACCTGGCTCCATTATTCCTTTTTTTTGTCCTAGGCTGCCCTTTTCCTTTAGCCGTCCCAATTGAGGTCTTTTGGATGAAGTTCCCTTCTCTTTCCACGGTCCAACTGCAAGACCTTTAATAGTCCTCCTCCCCTTTTATCCCTACCGTCCAACTTTCATTTCTCTAATAATTTATTTTTAATATTTTTTTTATTTGAGCTATTTATTGTAAATTTCCAACCGGAATTTAAATTTTAGTTTCCCTTTTAATTCCGGTTGATGTCCTCCGCATTTATTGTAACACCCGCGAGAATATAATTTTCCTTCACCTACATTCACGCACACAAACACAAGTACACCTTAGAATTTAAGAAAATGTATTTTTATTAATAAGATTTTATAAATCAAATTAAATGTTCCTTCGTTAAATTTTATCTTTCTTCTTTTTAAAAATCATTCATTTCCAATTTTTTGAATAAATGTAAAGTTAAATTTTAAAATCGAGTTATTTATTAACCCGACTTCCTTCCCGTTACCCGAAATCGCACAGGGTCCCGTCCCGGATAATAAGGATTTAGTTCCTTTACCAAAAAAGGGACCGTCGACCGAACGGCCCGTGGACAGAGTAAGAGCGATCCTTCCGGTCGTTGACCTGTCTAAGGCCCTGTATCGTTCGTTCGACTCTAGGACACGCATCGTCTAGCGTTTGTCTAGAGATAAGTAAGTTACGCCCTCCCGCTGACTCTCCCTTCCATTGAGTCTGGACGTAACATAAAAAATTTTGGGGTCTCGTCCGGGATTGTTATGTGCGATTTCCAAAAACGGGAATGAGTCGAAGTACTAGAGGAGGAAGCGATAAAGACGAAGTAGGAAAACTTTATAAACTCGCTCTAGAAGGAAATAAATTGAAATCTAAATCCAAATCCGAAACAAATACAGTACACACATCTACATCGACATTATCGTCTAAGTCAACCGGTAGACAAATTAATTTTGATTTAAACAAAACCTTAGAAAAAACTTTAATTGGCGAGACCACTAATACGCCCGAGCCAGATTCCGGTGATTCTCAAGACGTTACTATTACTAAACAAGTTAACGCGATAGATAATATTACCGTTGAAAGCCTAGAAAGCGATTCAGACGAATCTGAAATAATGGCTAATAACCCGTTTGCAACCTTAAAATACGCGGTTGAAGCCGTTCCCTTCTTTGATGGGAACAATATTCCATTAAACTATTTTATTGAAGGATGCGAAGAAGCTAAATCTATGTTACCGGGAGAGGCTGAATCGCAATTCACTAAAATAATAAGAACTAGAATCGTTGGTGAGGCACGTCGAACCATACAAGACAGAAATTTCAATAATGTATTTGAATCAACGTCTTATTTAAAACAAGTCTACGGAGCCTCTAAAAATGTTTACTAATTACAAGGGGAATTAGGCTGCATCTATCAGAAAAATGGAGAGGATGTAATCACTTATGCAAATCGAGTTAAAATGCTCGGAAAGCAAATTTTGGAGGGTTATAAGGGACCCGGAAACACCTTGCCCGATCAACAAATTAAAGTATCATTAGAAAAAGATATGTGTAAATGTTTTATAAGGGGATTAAAACCCGAAATCGAACAAAGGATTGCGAGAAATTTGGATGTACAGAAGTAGTGTTAATAGGGGAGTTCTAACTCAGGTCCTCTGAGGGGAGGTGAGGGACGGGGGGGGGTCCCTCGCGGGCGAGGGGGCATGACGTCACGCGGGCGGAGGGGGATTTTGGAGGCGCGGGGGAATGACGTCACGCGGGCGGGGGAGCTTATCGCAGGAACATAAACAGCGCGGTGTATTACAAAGGGCGGGTGCCGATGTCCGACTGCTCGAATTTATAAACATTATAAACAAATATCGTCTCGCACTATTGCACGTGCGGTATTATTGAATTTCGTAGAAAGATGATAAGGCGAGCGCCGATGTCCGGCTGATAGAATTCGCGTCGGGACATGTTTATCGGTATATTACAAATGGCTAGCGCCGATGTCCGGCTGCTATAATTTATTATAAACAAAATAAACCATCGCGGTGGTCTCTTCATTTTTTCCAGGAGGAGCCGCTCGCGCACTATTGCGCGTAACATTAGAATTAGATGATAAGGCGAGCGCCAATGTCCGGCTGCTAGAATTTGTTATAAACAAGATAGAACCATCGCGGTACCATAACGCGATAGATGAAAAAATATATAATGAAGAACGAGGGGTGTCAAAAACTCAGTATGCGATTTGAAAGCTTGCGGTCTGTATATCGGTTGAAAGAGGTACAGCGGGTACTTGTATTTTTTTTGGTGTCAAGTGTTCGGTAGAGGAAGATTTTGTGATAATCTGCACAAAGTGAAAAATAATAATAAAAAAACATGGAAAACGCCGAGCAAACCGAACGCGACCTGTTGGAGCTATCGCACCGAGTCGCTACCTTGTGCGAGTATTTCGCGTGGGCGCAGCGATGCGAAGAATTTATCAAACAGCTCGAGGAACGCAGTAGTGTCAAGCGTCCGCGGCTCTCGATCGGAGTTCGACAATCTTTGGTGGCTAGAATCGCGCGACTCGAGGGTGCGAAGATTCGATTAGAGAGACGGTTTATACATAGCGGTGGTGATTACAGTGGTGGGAATAACACGGAAAGACTCGTTTGGCGAGAGATCGATACCGCGTTCGAAAACCGTATACTGACCGGTGCGGTGATTAACGCATATTATATCGAACCGCGGCAATTTCTCGAGGATGCGAAAGACATTGTGCTCGAACACGTGCAAAAAGTTATGGAAAGATACTTTAACGTGAAAGTGAATACTGTGCTCAACGGTGAATTCGTGTCGGGTGATAAGAGCGCCAATAAGAGTATCAATACCAGAAACTATGAACTCTTTCGCACGTCCGATCTACACGAGTGGTACGAGCGACGCGTCGTCGAGCCCGCGCTTGCCTCGCTAGAAGAATTTCAAGAACGCGACAGCGGGTGGGCTTTGTCGCGAATCCTCGATTTAACTGTAAATATAAATAAATATAATCCAATGCGCGCTGGGTGCCATATTAAATTGCCGCGAGAAATAATAATGAAGAGAGCGGTGATAAACGTGCAATCCAAAGACAATGCGTGTTTCGCGTGGGCGGTGGTCGCCGCTCTATATCCAGCCGAAAGAAACGCGGATCGGGAATCTTCGTACCCGCATTACACAACAGTGCTGAATCTCCAGGACATTGAGTTGCCGGTGACTGTTAATCAAATTAAAAAGTTTGAACTTCATAACGATATTTCGATAAATGTATACTGCATCGAGAAAGAGAATAACGTTGTCCCGATGCGTCTTTTGGTGCAAAAGAAGGACAGACACGTTAACTTGCTGTACATGCAAGATTCGCAAGACGTCGGACATTTTGCGTGGATCAAGAATTTATCCCGCCTCGTGAGCTCGCAACTGAGCAAACGTAATGGCCAAAAATATATCTGCGATCGGTACGTATATTTAATAAAAATGCAATATATAAAATATACGAAAGAAAAATAAATTATTTTTTTACAGATGTTTGCACTATTTTGGATCGGACGACAAGTTGCAGTCGCACACTGTAGACTGCCGAGAAATGAACGAGTGCGCCATCCGATTACCGGGCGATAAGGACAAGTGGCTCAGCTTCAACAACTACAACAGAAAGGAGCGGCTTCCTTTTGTCGTATACGCCGACTTGGAGTGCGTGCTGAGAAAGACCGACGGTGATCCGATGACGTCTACACGTTTCAACATCATCAAGTATTTAGCGTAGCTTATTATGTACATTGTTCGTACGACGAATCGTTATCCGCGTATCATTCTCGCCGCAGTACGGACTGCGTTTCGTGGTTCGTGGAAAAATTAAAAAATTTAGCGCAACGCGTAAAGACTATTTTAACCACGAATGCCCCCATGGTAAATTTAACGCGAGATGAGCGGGAGAAGTTTCACAGCGCGACACACTGTCACATTTGCGAAAAACCGTTCGAGCAAGACGATACACGCGTACGCGATCATTGCCATCTTACCGGGTGGTACCGAGGTCCCGCGCATTCAAACTGCAATTTAAATTATAAAGACTCTTTTTGCATTCCAATAGTTTTTCACAATTTATCAGGTTACGATTCACATTTTATCATCGAGGAAATAGCTACCGCGTTCGAAGGCTCGATCAACGTACTACCGATAACGAAAGAAAAGTATATTTCATTCACGAAACACG
This sequence comes from Formica selysi, assembly GCA_009859135.1. Classification (NCBI taxonomy): domain Eukaryota; kingdom Metazoa; phylum Arthropoda; class Insecta; order Hymenoptera; family Formicidae; genus Formica; species Formica selysi. Next base: position 462,197 of record WHNR01000045.1, on the reverse strand, counting down.
TTAAAGATACCGCCGAAAGATCAGATTGGCGAAGCGATATAAAGCTACGGTTCATCGATTCGTACAAATTTCTCAGTACTAGTCTCGAAAAATTGGCATCGTTTCTAAATAATGATAAACTCCAAATTTTAAAATCGAAATTTCAAGATTTATCGACCGAAGAGTTCAATTTATTGACGCGAAAAGGTGTCTTTCCATACGAATACATTGACTGTGTCGATAGGTTGCACGATACGTGTTTACCACCGCGCGAATCATTTTACAGTTCCTTGACCGGTGACACCGTATCCGAGAGCGATTACGCGCACGCCGAAAACGTCTGGAGGCGGTTCTCCGTTCGAACGCTGGGCGAATACAGCGACTTGTATTTAAAAACGGATGTCTTGTTATTGGCCGACGTTTTTGAAAATTTTCGCGACAAATGTATCGAGAGTTATGGGCTCGACCCCGCGTATTATTATACTCTTCCCGGATACACGTGGGACGCCATGCTAAAACATACGAATATTACGTTTGAATTAGTTATTGATATCGATATGGTTATGTTTATCGAACGTGGTATACGCGGTGGCCTGAGCCAATGTTCCGGCAGATACGCGCGAGCCAATAACAAGTACACGCCGTCTTACGATCCATCGAAACCATCGTCGTACATGATGTATTTCGATGTAAACAACTTGTACGGTTGGGCGATGTGTCAACCGTTGCCCTATGCCGAATTTCGATGGGTCGACGACATCTATGACTTTGACGTTAGCGCGATCGCTTCGGATTCACCCATAGGTTATATTCTCGAGGTCGATCTCGAGTATCCGCAACATCTTCACGACGCGCACGCTGACCTACCGTTCTGTCCGACGCGCGATAAGCCGCCCGGCAAGCGGCAGAACAAGCTCCTCGCGACATTATACGATAAGAAGCGTTACGTCGTACACTATCGCAACCTGCAACAATGCACGCGTCACGGCCTTCGCGTCGCAAAGATACATCGCGTATTGCAATTCGCTCAATCCGCATGGCTCCGCGATTACATCGAACTCAACACCCGGTTTAGAACGCGCGCGACAAACGATTTCGAGAAAAATTTATACAAGTTAATGAACAACGCGGTATTCGGTAAAACTATGGAAAACGTGCGCAATCACGTCGATGTAAAATTATTAACAAAGTGGAACGGACGATACGGCGCGGAGGCGATGATCGCGAAACCAAATTTTCACAGCAGGAGCGTCTTTTCGGAAAATTTGGTCGCTGTCGAATTGCGCAAACTCGAGGTGAAATTTAATAAACCGATCTACGTCGGTATGTGCATCCTAGACATTTCTAAAACGTGTTTGTACGAATTTCATCACGAATACATGGTACCGCTATATCGAGAGAAATGTAAAATAATGTATAGCGATACAGACAGTTTGATTTATCACATCGAGTGCGAGGATGTGTACGAGAATATGAAACGCGATATCGCTAGATTCGACACGAGCGATTATCCGGCTAACAACGCGTACAGTATACCGCTCGAGAACAAGAAAGTGCCGGTCTTGATGAAGGACGAGAATAACGGTGCGATCATGACTGAATTTGTCGGGCTTAGAGCAAAAATGTACGCGTTGCGAGTAGATAGTAAAAAGGATACAAAAAAGGTTAAAGGCGTCAAGAGTAACGTCGTAGCGAGAACGATAACGTTCGACGATTACACGCGGTGCCTGCGCGATGAAATTGAAATGATTCGACAGCAGTCCTGCATAAGGTCAAAATTGCACGAAGTGTACACAATCAGCGAGACAAAAATCGCCCTGAGTCCGTACGACGACAAGCGATATATCGTACCTGATTCGACCGACACGCTACCGTGGGGACATTACCGGATACCCTTATAATGTAATGTAATGTAATGTAATGTAATGTATGTATGTATGTATGTATGTATGCATGTATGTATGAGGAAAACGAAAGAAATATATTTCTATCTTTCTTTTTTCTTTTTATATTTCATATTTTATATGCTGTATACATCTTACACATATTATATTTTTATATATTTTTACATATTTCAGATACTTTATATGTATTTCATATTTTTCATATGTTAAAAATAAAATACAGTTTGTACGAATTAAACCATATTGTCCTTCTGTATCCAAGAGTTGTGCGATCCATCGAATCCCAACCATTTCACATAAACCTCGTCACCCTTTCTGCGCAGAACTTTCTCCACGAGATACACGTCCGGGTAAGTCGCGCGACGCAACTCGTACTCGTAGAACGCCCCAGCGACAGATTTTTTGCGATAGTCCTCGAGTAAATAGGTTACGGGATAAGTACGCTGCACTTTAACGATCTTAAACACCTCGGTGGTCCAATTTGGCGTGTAACCCTTCTCGAAGATCGTCTTGTATTTGCTAACGCGTACCGAGTCACCTACTTTGAACTTTGCCGGACATGCGATTTTTATCGCGCTGTACACCGTAGCCAAGAGTCTTTCGGCGATCGCGGGGGTAACGTCGGCGGGTCGCATACCGATCGTTCGATGCTTGCGCGTGTTGTAATCAGACACGAGTCGCGGCAACGCGTCGACCCACTTGTAAGTTCCGTTGAGCGTAAACATCTTCCACATGTCGTTCTTTAACGTGCGATTGAATCGTTCGACGACCGATGCCTTCAACACCGAATACGTGGAATAATGATTGATGCCGTGTTTCTTCACGAGACGTTGCACGTCGGCGTTGTAAAATTCCTTCCCCATATCGGTTTGCATATTTTTCGGGTGCCTCTCGCTATCTCGAATTATCTCTGCGATAGCATCAGCCGTCTCGCTTCCGCCTTTACTCTTGAGCGGTATGGCCCACGCGTACTTGCTCAGCACATCGATGACGGTGAGTATGTAGTGGTAACCTCTGTTGAAACGAGAGTACGGACGCATCTCGACGATGTCAGCTTGCCACAGATCGTCATAACCCCGCACTACGAAGCGTCTTCGGGGAAAATTTCTTCTCGCCGGAGCATGCAGTTCCTCGACGAGTCGTAGCTTCTCGATATTTTTACGTCCGTCGGATTTTAACGATGTCATGTTTTTAGCTGTGCGGCTGGTCGGCGCGTAATAATATGTGCAAAGAAATTACATTATAATTTATATCTCTAATTTTTTAACCATTCAATAACCGTTTATTCCCGTTCATCGTCTTTCAATAATGGTTCTTTGTCATCCGTCATTCGTCGCCGTTCGATAGCCGTTCGTAGCCGTTCCTGACCCGTTCGGTAGCCGTTCCTGATTTGTTCGCAGCCGTTCCTGAGCCGTTCCTGAGCCTTTAGATAACCGTCCGACAACCGTTCCTGAACAGTTCGGCCGTCCTTCAACCGTTCGTAGCAGTTCGTGAACCGTCCTTTGCTGTCCGTGAACCTTTTGTTGTCGCCCATTGTCGTTCGTTGGCGTTTAGTTAACGTTTCGTCGTCGTTTTGTTGTCGTTCGTTGACGTTTCGTTAACGTTTCGTCGTCGTTTCGTCGTTGTTCGTTGACGTTTTGTTAGCGTTTCGTTAGCGTTCGTTACTCGTTTCTAATCTAGCGATATTCGCACGCCGAAGCTCGTTTACCACAGTCTGTAACGCTCGCACGTCTTTCTCTAACGCGGCAAGCTTCTCGTCTGACTCTTTCGGTTGATTTCTCAACGTTTTAACGCACCGATCCAGGTACAGTTTGTTGACGGCGTCGGTATCAGCCTCAGGTTGCGCTACACGGCGAATCTTGCGCGGCCTCGCGACAAAGTCCGTAACGGTGCGACACAGAGCGTTATCGCGCACGAAATTTCTCATTAATCCGCTCGATCGACGGTACGAAATGGCGTTCGTCACGTCTTTGCTCTGCTCGGATATCCCAAATTTGTTGATATGCATCATCGATGCGAGCGACATCGGTCGATCGATTGATTAGTTTTGTCGAGACACAGTTTAATTTATAATAATGCCGGCTTCGCGAAGTTCCTCGATGATCGACAGAATCTCGTTGTCGTCGCTGTTGTGGCCTACTTGGTGCGAAGCGTCGAGCAATCGTAAACGATCCACCAGCTCGTTGGGATCGTCCCAGTGCACGTAGTCGACCTTGTTGTCGGTTAGCGTCATTTCGCGAGGCACGAATAATCCCTTTCCAGATTTGTTTCCCTTGGGTTCGATCGATATCAGCTTTGCGATTATTTCCTTGTACTTGTATCCCATGTTACTCAGTAATCGACCGTGCGCATCGTGATTGCGTTTATGCGCGCTCGTTGTCAACAGCATACTCTTGTACGTTTGCTTATCATCCTCCGTATAGATGACGTCATCGGGGGCTTTCTTGAAGATCAACTCGTAAAGACCAGGTGTGCCAGCGTATCGTACGCCGTCGATAATTATTTTATCCGCGTTGTCCATGTCAAAATGTTTATTACCGAACATCATTCCATCATTGTCGAGATAAACACCGTACACGGTGTCAATACCACTCTCTCGATCGCCGCTCAGAACAGGCCAGATATACCTTCGACCCAGTGGACCTAACTGATCTCGCAACGTTTCTCGATCCCTCAGCGTTTGCAACTGATTTCGGACGGATGTCACGAGCGAGTCGTCCGTGGTTTCGAAAACATCCTCGTTCGCGAGTAATTCGGACATCGTAGGTTGTACGGTTTTCATTGACGCTGATGGTGTAGAGGTTATCAGCGGTACATCCGGTGCAGCGTCCGATCGTTTCGATTTATGCGGTGTCGGTGAGCGATCCGACCTGACATTGGATCGTTTTCTCTTTTGCGGTGTCGCATCATCCTTCTCGCGCTTCGGGATGGATAACGCTTTGATCCCCGCATCGATGTTATTCTCGGGCTCGTTCTTCACCGCAATCGAGATAGAGTTGTCGACGATCTTTTGTAGCGGCTCGATGAGAGGTCTAAAGCGCCTGTCCAACACGATATTCTCCTCGAACTTACCGGTCTTCAAAGCGCGATGTTTCTTGCGAATCGATTCGCTAGTTTTCACAATTGCCCTCGCAATCTTCTCGCGCTCGCGAATATCCTCGTTCTTATCGATCGCAGCCATCGCGGAAAAGCAAAAATGTCAATCTCTCTCTCTCTCTTACGTTTCACTCCCGACGAAGTATCGGCAACGACTAATCGTTTTGCGGTATCGCGAACACGTTAAATCCTTTTCTGTATCGACCATCGTTGAGCGAGCTGTCCTTGTCTATCACTACGAATCCGTACTTGCACTGCCAACAATCGCGACACAACGCGCAAAATTCATCGTACGACATATCGGTATTCACGTGATCGTTGTACACGTGTTTCAGGTTGGTACCATCCTGTTTGAACAGGATCAGCAGGTTCGCGTTATCGCGTATCAGATGTTTAGGTATTCTCGCGTACGTCTGACAGAGATAAAAGCAGTCGACGCTCGAGTGCCGACCCATTGAAAAGTACTCTCTCACCGCATCTTGCTTATCGCATGCCACGTTATCGAACACGAAGATCGAGTTTGGACGCGCCTCGCTCGGCGGAATGACGTCACTGTTGTTGGAGAATGTGAAGTAGCCGATTTCGTCGATCGATGTCAGCAAATTCTCGAGATATCGATATTTCGGCTGTTGCAACGACTTTGAGTACACATATACGTTTTCGAAACGTACGCCGTGCGGACTTTCCAGCAGGCTTATCAGAACGTTGGTTTTACCGCAATTCGAGGGGCCACAAACGATCGCGCGTATAGTAGTAGGTAGCATCGTACCATGCTTGCGCATCTCCGCATTGCCCCCCATCGATCGTAATTTGTCGTCGCAATTCGTTACGCGTATCGCCAAAGGTTGTCGCACGAATCTCATTTTTCACACCGTCGACTGAGGAATGCTGGATCGAACGCCTATTTATAGGTGCGCGGAACCGCGAATCGCTCAGTAACAAAAATGTTCGTCCTGCTGTCGAGACCTTCCGATATTTGTGATTTGAGCGCCGAACAGTTACAATTTGTGCCGAAAGTCGTTCTGCTGCGAATGTGCGGCGATCACGTCCACTACCTGTGGGACAAGCTTCCGGAACATATAAAGGCGGATTTAGAGGTTCAACAATATCGTCGCTCTTACGAACATTACAATCAACCGTGGCAGCGAACGCACATCGACGGTCCAGCACCGTTGATAAAAGATTGCGGCGAATGTCAACGAAAATAGGTAGAGGCCTATTAAATCGCGCGATAAACGCCCTTCCTTTCGAGTTACATATCCCCGGCTATCAGTTTTGCGGCCCGGGCACGCGGCTACAAGAGCGATTAGCGAGAGGCGATCGGGGTATAAATCCATTGGCGCGGCCTGCCGCGAGCACGATACAGCGTATTCCCGGAACACCGATCTCACCGAGAGACACGCGGCTGACAGGATACTCGCCGAGAAAGCGCGAACTCGCATCGTCGCGAAAGATTCGACTCTCGGTGAGAGAGCCGCAGCCACAGCTGTTTGGGCAGCGATGAAAGCCAAGACAAAAATCGGCATGGGTATGAAGACGAAGACGAAGATGAGGACTACGCGGAAAAGGCCAACGAAAAAACGGATACTTCCGACAGCGAAACGAGGAGGTGTATTGCCGATTCTACCGATGTTGGGCGCGCTCGGATCTTTGATCGGTGGAGCGGCTGGCGTGGCCAAGGCGGTGAACGACAGCAAAGCCGCGCGGCGTCAGCTGGAGGAGCTGCAACGTCACGATCGCGCGATGGAAGGTCGCGGACTTTATCTCGCTCCGTACAAATACGGTCAGGGACTGTATCTCGGCCCGTACAAACGTGGACAAGGAGTGGCAACGAAGAAAAAAAAAACGTCGAAAAGACGCTAAAAATGCCCACGGGTGTGACAACGAACATACAATTAGAACAATTGGCGAAACGTATGCGTATACCGTACTTTAGAGGGGTTTTCATGCGTGATTCGTTACCGATCGGTGGTATATATCGAAACGAGAGCGGCATCGTGAATTTGGATAGTACCAAAGGACCAGGTACTCATTGGGTAGCGTACGCAAAGAGGGGAAATCGCGCTATATATTTCGACGGTTTTGGTAATCTTCGACCGCCGAATGAATTGGTGCGATATTTCGGACGGAATGTGACGAAGATCGAGTACAATCGCACGTCCTTTCAAACTTACGATCAAAGCATCTGCGGACAATTGTGTCTGCGGTTTCTCCAAACGGTCGACGACGATAGGTGTGAGTTTAAAGCCTGACGATGCGCCGTGAAGACTCAGTATTCGTTAAACATTTTTGCCGACATGTCTATGACATTTACGCTGACCGGGAAGAGTAGCGTCCTCGCGGCACACTACCATCCAGCCATAGATTTGAGCGACGGTGATTACGAGCTCGGTCTAACGAATTTTGAGACTTATCATACGATGTCGAACGTGAATTCCTCGAATAATAAATTTTATTTCGATGAGGGTGACACGGAAATTACGATTCCCGAGGGATCGTACGAGATACACGCAATACACGAGTTTTTGAAACGTGCAATTTCACAGAAACATCCGCGACGCGTAGTTCGCTCCGGCAATTGTCGACAGTTTCAGAGTAAACTTTAACAAACCCAACAACATTGGATCGCTGCTGGGATTCTCGTCGAAGCGTATATTGCAGCCGGGACAGTGGCACCAATCGGACATACCGATTAATATCATCAACGTAAACATTATCCGCGTAGAGTGTAACGTGACCGCTGGTGCGTACAGCAACGGCAAACGCGTTCATACGATACATGAATTTTCACCGAGCTTGCCGCCGGGATATAAGATATCGGAAACGCCGGCACAGATCATTTACCTGCCGATCATCGCGCGGAGCATTACGGATCTAACGATACGCATCGCGGATCAAGACGGACGATTGCTCGATTTTCGAGGAGAAGAGATCACCATCAGATTGCACGTACGACGGCGACAAAATTAGCGTGCGATACATGAGATGCTCGTGTTGAGCGGAGCGAAAGACGCGAGAGATAACGCGAGGCCAGCGACAACAACGTCAACATTCGCTAATATCCAATCATCCGGTTGCACCAAGAAAAAGAAACTCAACGCGTCGAACGTTGAATTTTTACAATCTTTGGGATTCGCGGTGCGAAATATCTGAGAAAACATGACCGATATCCTTAACATCGAAGGCGAGCTGGTCTTTGACGATCGTATCGTCAAGATCGAGACTCACACGTACAACCCGTACGCCAACACGATGTTTGAGTATAGCGACGAGATACGAATACCCATACAACAACAGGATCTGTATACCTTGCCGTATGAGAGTTTTCTATACATCGAGGGAAAACTAAAGATAAACAAACCAGTTGAAGGATCTAATGTGATACTGGGAAATAATTGCGTCGCGTTTATGTTCGATGAGATCCGATACGAACTCGACGGTGTGGAGATTGATCGTAACAAAAATGTGGTAATAACTAGCACACTCAAGAACTATATAACGATATCATCCGATAAAACCGTGATTATGAGGAACGCCGGCTGGAATGCGCAGTACGCATTAACAAATAGCAATAACGCGAATGGATACTTCAATTTTTGCGTACCGCTCTACATGTTATTGGGATTTTGCGAGGATTACAGACGCGTGGTGATTAACGCTCGTCACGAGTTGATCTTAATACGATCGCGCAACGACAACAATTGTCTGCTTGGAAATTTGGCACTGGAGCCTGCGATCGACATATTCAAGATACAATGGCGAATGCCACACGTGGTATTGAACGAGATCAATAAGCTGTCGATGCTGCGCGCCTTGGAAAGCGGACGATACCTCAGCATGGGTTTTCGCTCGTGGGATCTGTACGAATTTCCGCTATTGGAGCGTACAACCAAGCATTCGTGGCCCATTAAAACCGCGACTCAGCTGGAGAAGCCGCGATACGTTGTCTTCGTTCTGCAGAGAGGCCGGAAGAACGTCATGTCCGAGGATACGAGTCGATTCGACCATTGCAAATTGACCAACGTGAAACTCTATCTGAATTCGGAATGTTATCCGTACGACGATATTAATCTAGATTTCGATAAAAACAGATGGTCGATTCTGTACGACATGTACCAGCGTTTCTGCAAAAATTATTACGGATACGAGTATCTCGAACCGAGTCTCGCAGTCACGCTGTTTCTACTTAACGGTCCGTTCGTGATCATCGATTGCTCTCGACAAAACGAATCGGTCAAGAGCGCAACCGTGGATGTGCGATTGGAATTCGAGTGTAAGGAGAACGTGCCGCCGAATACCACTGCGTACTGTCTCATCATACACGATCGCGTGATTCAGTACAACCCGTTGACCAACGTTGTGCGCAAAATCACTTAAGTGTGTGAGATGAGATGATATAAAACCAATAATGCATCAGGATCAATCGCAGTCTTCTTCTTCTTCTCGACGTGCTGATATAAAAAACGTTATGTCCATACCAACATTCGTAGACCTACAAGGATTCTTCGTAGGAATGAAATTTGTCGTAAAGGAGGTGGCGGTGCTGAGAAAGGGGACCGTTCTGGCGCATTACATTTTTACATACCCCCTACCATGGAATCTCCTCACAAAATCCGACAAATCATGCACTTCCTGGCTGATCGCGAATCACCATGGATTACGATGGGAAGACGGAAACGTGCCGTACGGCATGGCTAAACGCTTGATTACATCAGCCGTGTTTGGTACGGAAGAGGATGACGAGACGTCGACTCTCGTGTACGTCAAGGGATGCCAGAAACGAGAATGGCTGGTGGATTTGCTTGAGAATCTTGCGAGAGAAAATTTAATCATCGAGACTTTGGATGCTGATTATGAAGATATTGAATCTTTAAATAATCTAGATGTTACTAATACTATACGATGCGGAAAACATGTTAAGAATTGCGCATTACAGAATGTATTAACCCGTAGTAACCACACCTCTATTCAGTATACGTACTAACCACACTAGTGCGATTTGGGATTTTGCATTTTTAAAGTTCCATAACTCGCGCATAAATAATCCAAAAATGTTTGATAATATGAGTTTCTTGGGGTAAAAATTCCCCAGGAATCCAATAGTAATGGTCTTGAATGTAAAAAATAATTTTGTAATAGTGAAAAAACGTCAAAATCAAAATCAAATTTTTAAAAAATCGGTTTTTTTTCAAAAAAATCGCTATTTTTTTCTATTTGACAGAAATAAATGCTTTTTTTTTTAAATTAAAGTTAAAATGTTGTATTTTGGAAAAAAAAATATTTTATAAACATTATAGAATATTAAAGATTTTTTAGGGGTGTTTGAAAGTACGGTATATTTGAAAGGTGAAAAAATCAGTAAATGGTTTGTTTATAATAGACAAAAGTATTTATTTTTTCAAAAAATGACAAAAATACAAAATTATTCTTCATCTACGCTTTTATCCTTACTTTTAATCTAAATTTATGGCGCACTCAATGCAAAGCCCGCATCTATGATCGTCGCAAATGCGGCGCAAGCAATTATTACATTTCATACGCGTGCGGCTGGAGGTTTCATTGTCACAAAGTCCGCATTTCGCGCGACTTTCCACGCGTATGACTTTGTAGCCACTAACTGCAGGCTCATCAATTTTTAACATTTTACAAATTAATTTTTTCGTGGTCAAGCGTAAGGATGAGCGCTGCAAACGGCGCTGTAGCTGCGGCTCGATCAACGCGCATGCTAAATCTTTTATAAAGTAACTGCGGTTTAGTCTAACATTTTCTGCAATTAAATTAAACAGAACGCAGCAATTAATGGATGCTTGATTGAGCATGTTATAAAAAAATTTCAAAGGCCATCTTTGAGTGCGCCGCGCAACGGAAAAAGTATGGCACTTCTGATCAAACGCATCTGTGGCTCCTTTGTTTGCGTTATAATACATGATAATTTCGGGCTTTTTGGTTTTACTATCAATCGCTTTATTATGATGCATCGAAGACAGAAGTAAAACAATTTTATTTTTTTTAGGTACATACGAAACAAGCGTTAACTCGTTTGTAAATACGAAACGCGATGAGTTGATTTCGCTCGCTATTTTCAATGTCGATGGAATCTCGCGCTTATTTTTTCTTATTGTACCGACGGCTCTCAACTGATATTTTTCTTTCAATAGCATAAATAGTGGCACTGATGTAAACCAATTGTCCATTGTTATTGTTCGCCAAGAATGTACCAGTGATCCGCATTCCACTAATTTGCGCACAAAATAAGTCGGCACAGAGTCATTGTCTTCGGGTGTTACTTTTCCTACATAGGGAATCGCGGAAATCATATAAAATGTTTTTGCGTCATTTAACATTAGAATTTTCAGACCGTACTTATCCGGTTTGTTTTTCATGTAAATGCGGAAAGGACACCTACCACGAAAACTAACTAACTGTTCATCAATCGTACAATTGCTTGACGGCTCGTAATTAGTAACACAATTTTTTATGAAAATTTCCCAAATCTCGCGAACAGGAGCTAGTTTATCAGTAAATCTTCTCTGTCTCCGCGTTTCCTTATCATCAAAACGTAACGTAGAAAGAAGAAAATTAAACCGCTGCTCTGAAAATACAGCCCGATAAATACCGCACCCGAATTCCTCTGACCACATATCTCTCGTACATAAAGTGTTTTGTTTTAGCACAGCAGTATAATATAAAATACCGATTAACGCATTAATTTCAATTTGATCCGTTGTCGACTGATAAGATTGAATAATTCGATTATCTCGCTTCAATCGCGTTATCTCACGCGTTATTTGCTCGTTAGTATGCGTCACAATTTTTTCCATCATATCACTCGAAAATAACACGTTAAACGCTTGCAACGGAGAGCGTATATTCTCAGCATCGTTTTTCGGAGAAGGTTCATCAACCGCGGGCATATCATTAGAACGTCTACCACGTCTATTTGGCTCCTCTTCGGACCATGTCGAATGCGACGCCGCGGTCGGAACACATTTCCTCGGACGGCCTCTGCTGCGTTGTCGCTCCGTTGCATCCATGAGCCTCTGCCTTTTGCTAGCACTCTCTGCTTCATTTTCAAGGCCATCGTTATCCTCCTGTTCTTGTTCGGGAATGCTCTCTTCGTCGGCAGTGTCACTATCGCTGATTTCATGATCAGATAACACAAATTCCTCTCCGCTGTCATCGGAGCATGGAGCGTTGGATGGCTCAGGGTCCTGGTCCACGCTCAGTGCCTGTGCCACTGCTTTATAATTTCGTAAATTATAGCGTCTCCCTTTCTCAGCCATGCTGTTGAATGTAAGCAATTATTTATTTTGATAGAAGAACAAAAATAATCAAGATTTTATAGAAAAATATTATTTCTCCGAAATTTATTAAAAATGTAAAAAATCATACAAAATTGTAAATTTTTATGTTAAAAACAACAAAATATGTTTAAATACTTACATTTAATGTAATCCCATTCGTTTATTAAATGAAAAAACAAAACTAATTATTTTGTTGAGCACCGATTTTGCACACACTACTGCCACACTAGTGCAAATAAGCACCTCCTCAAAGTTTTGGTACTGCTGCTGTAGCAGTTTCAAAAAAAATGGCGCCGGTTCACTGTGAAGTTAGTACCCTAGGGTAATGACATATTTGTCGTACTGGGGGAAGGCCGTTACAGAACGCAGATAGAAAGATCCAGAAGCAAGAAATTTTAGGTGGTGCAAATTTGCACTGGTGTGGTTACTACGGGTTAAAAATATTTAGCTGGTGGTCGCAACGCCAAAAGAAATTGCAATATTTTTATAAATAAAATCTGTAAACGTATTTAATGTTTTTTATTTCTTATTCTCCCCACTCCTTTCCTCGCGAGTCGTTTCTAAGAATTCTTTTTAACGTTGACCGTTTCCCCTTCTCCTAAATTTTCAGAGCAGTAATCTCCCATCGCATCATACGTTGACCGTTTCCCCTTCTTCTAAATTTTCAGAGCAATAATCTCCCATCGCATCATACGTTGACCGTTTCCCCTTCTCCTAAATTTTCAGAGCATTGATCTCCCACCACATCATACTTTTGAAAAATTAGCGTCACGTATATTCGATTAATTTTTATACGATCAGTGTCGTGTCAACTGCTAGTACCAACGGTCCACTTCTCATAACCGAGAGACAAAATGTACTCCGCTGAAGGAAGCACCAGCAACGGTTGCAAACGCGTGAATTACTACGTTCCACGAGACGAAATTAAGCCGTGCAAGAAACCACGAGATGAAATTAAGCCGTACAAGAAACCACTTGATTTGTAAGTATCACAAATGTTTCATACATATATATATATATTTTTCATATATGTTTTTTCCATGCTATTTTATATTTTTTGTATTTTTCAGATGCGATAAACCTCGTTTTATACCACGTATTTTGGTACGTAGATTTGCTTTGACGCGTACTGCTTATAAATACTTGGATATTGGAATCAGCGTTGGAATAACATCTTACGTGGAATTGCATCTCGGCGATAACCGAGGCAATCAAATCGTATTATCTATCGACACATGGGAATCGCTAATGCTGAAACGAGCGGACGTTGAACGACTTGTGCAAACGCCCGATCATACACCAATATGGATTAACGATTTAACGATTGAGATTATTAAAATAAGTGATGCGAGTGTTGTCAAACTTACGTTGCGCGATTCTTGCTTGTACATGAAACCGTCAACTATATTTTTCTTATTCGAACTCGAACACTGTGTTAATCACGAATATTTGAAGCTGTGCGAGAATTTAGAAGCCGTAAATGAGAGTTTCGATCAATTTGTTCGGAGTTTGCAAAGTAATATGTTTGGCGCCGAGAGAGATTCTGCGGTCAAAACCTTGCGCGAAGTCTATGATAAAAAATCTATCATAGATTGCGAACTATTAGCTTATGCGGTGGATGAACTTTTGTCTGAAACCTTGAGACGAGGTGATGTATGGTAATATAAATAAATGTGTTAAAAAATGAAAAAAAATGAACAAAATGATTATTTCGCTACCCTTCCTCGCATATAAGATAGATATGTAACTGCGGCGCGACCGGGTGGGAGAAGGATAGCGCGAGGCGTTCGCGAGTAGGAAAAGGATAGCATTCTATGGGTGTGGGAGAAGAATAGCGCGAGGCGTTCGTGAGTAGGAAAAGGATAGCATTTTATGGGCGTGCGAGAAGGATAGCGCGAGGAACGTCCAAAATATAATTAATATTTCGTGCGGAATATTTTATATCCGATGCATACAATACTAAGAAGCTCTATATAAATATGAAACAATATGAAGAGACCACCGCGATGGTTCTATTTTGTTTATAATAAATTATAGCAGCCGGACATCGGCGCTCGCCTTATCATCTTTCTACGAAATTCAATAATACCGCACGTGCAATAGTGCGAGACGATATTTGTTTATAATATTTATAAATTCGAGTAGTCGGACATTGGCACCCGCCCTTTGTAATACACCGCGCTGTTTATACTCCCGCGATAAGCTCCCCCGCCCGCGTGACGTCATTCCCCCGCGCCGCGAAAATCCCCCTCCGCCCGCGTGACGTCATGCTCCCTCGCCCGCGTGACGTCATGCCCCCTCGCCCGCGCGGGACCCCCCGTCCCTCACCTCCCCTCAGAGGACCTGAGTTAGAACTCCCCTATTAACACTACTTACAGAATACGGTTACCGATGCTTTAAGGACAGAAAGAGAGCTTCGGACAATGACAGATTTACGAGGGGAAGAGAGAGCCGACTCAGGCAAAAATACGACGCAAACCATAAACCGGGGACGGGAAACTTGTCAAATCTGTTTTAAAGACGGGCATATAGCAAATAATAGCCGAAAACTCACTCAGCCTCACCTACAAAATTTTAATAAAACGGGATTGGGAACCGAAATTTTAATATGTCAAATTTGCATAAAACAAGGACATAGTGCTGACAGATGCCGTTTACGCGATCCTCAATCGCGACAACCAGTAAACGTAATTCAAGAAAGAACTATTATTTGCCAATTATGTTCCAAAACGGGACATAATGCAAAAACATGTCGACAAAATAATAATAACGACCAAATTAATAAAGCATCCTTAATCTGTCAGTAGTGTGACAAACCTGGCCACTCAGCCAATAATTGCTGGAAAAAACAAAATGAAGAACGTAATTTGGAAAATAAGCGAAAAATTATTTGTCAGAATTGCGACAGAATCGGGCACATCGCCAAAGATTGTCGCTCGAGAATAAATTCAAATTCGGCATCTAAAAATAATCTATTCTGTCGATACTGTAAAGAAGAAGGCCATCTCCTTGAAAATTGTCAGTTAAGACTTGTGAGCAATAATCGCCGAAAAGAGCAAGACCAGAGAAACTACAACTGGCCCTCGACGTCGGGTGTGCAGCAAGGGCCCGAGCGGACTTCACACCCGCCTGCTCCACGGGAGGTCAAATAAACCAACAGAAACCAAATGTGCGGCCCGTGACAGTAAGCCTCACTAAACATGGTCGCGTGCCGACCGTACAGGTCAATCATGACAAAATAACTCACATAACTCTTATGCTAGACACAGGATCAGGACCGAATATAATTAAAGAAAATTTTGTACCTGGAAATAGTAAAGTAAATTTCGCAAATATTTTAAAATTAAACGGTATAAATAATTATCCTGTTTATACTCTGGGAGAAATTACTTTGATTCTTTTCAAAACGCCTGTGCCCTTTCACATCGTATCTAGCGATTTTCCAATTCCACAATCCGGAATATTAGGAAATAATTTCTTTAAATAAACTTCTTCAAAAATCGACTACACAGAAGGACATCTGGATATCTCTGGAATTAACGTACCTTTTTTCTCCCCGGAAACCATAGTAGTTTCACCAAGATCCGAGTCATTATTCTATGTAAGGGTAGGAAACCCTGAGATAAAGATAGGATATATACCAAAATCGAAAATAGAGCATGGAATTTATCTGGGAGATACTATAGTAGAAAACGTTTCCGGGAAAGCCTATTTGAATGTTATAAACACATTAGATGAAGAAGTGGAAATTAGAGTACCAACATTGCACTTGAAACCACTAGGTGAACTATTAGATAATCATGAATTGAATGACAAGACACGCAATAACCGCGAGAATTTTCCAAATTCACCAGGAAAACTCGTGAGCAGTAAAGTAAAGAGAGACAATCTTGAAAGCAATGATGATATTATTTTTGAAGAAATCCAAAATAAAAATAAAGATGGTCAAAAATCTATTGTTATTGAAAAAATCATTTACGAAAATGAAGACGAAATGTTAAATCAAGAGGAAAATAAAAATGAGAATGAAAATATGATTGAAGACAAAATAAAGAATAAAAACGAGAGGAAAATTAAAACTAGTTCAAATAAAAATTCAATTAATTCTAAAACCCATGGAGAAGGAAGTTACCAAACTTCTCCAGAAGAAATTAATTCTAGAATTTCGGAGGGAAATCTCCAAACCTCGACAGAAAATTCTAGCTCCGCTAATTGTGAGGAGGGAAATTACCAAACCTCTTCTGAAAAACTTGATAATCCAACCATTGGAGGGGGAAATTACCAAACCTCTCCAGAAAAAATGTATTCTAGAATTTCGGAGGGAAGTTTCCAAACCTCGACAGAAAATTCTGGCTCCGTCGATTGCGAGGAGGGAAATTACCAAACCTCATTACGCAATTCGACACAATCTAATCCTGAAGAAAGGAAAAATTTCTTAAGCTCGCTGGATATTAAGTTTCCAAGAATTGGATTATCATCGGAAAATAATAATAATAATAGAAAATCCTCTCATGTCACAATAAAAGACCTCCTTGAAAAGGCACAAAAATATAAATTAAATATTAAAGATTTAAGCATCAAAAATAATCAAAACATCAAATGTAAAAATAAACCGTCTTCGAAAATTTCAACTGCTTTATTGCATAAATCTCAAGAAATTATAGATAAATTTATGCGAAAACGTAAATCGAAAAATAAAAAGGAGCGACAAAATAACATCGCAATTTCTGATCTGCATAATTGTTTAATAATATCCGAAGAAACGAAAGAAAATAGATTTACACAAATTATAGATTTATTGCGATTAGAACACTTGAATAAAAAAGAACAAGAGAACATAATAAAACTAATAACAAACAGTCAAGATCGATTTCATATTCCCGGAGAAAAATTAACCGCGGCTCATGTAATACAACATCAAATACCAACTACGGATGATCACCCAATTAATACTCGTCAATACAGATTTCCGCAAATTCATAGGGAAGAAATAAATAAGCAGGTAGAGGAACTCTTAGAAGAAGCCGAGGGCCTCTGGTGGCTCAAGGAATAGCGCGCCTGACTCACATCCCAGAGATCTCGGGTTCGATTCCCGACTCAACCCTGGCCTGCGCTCTCCTATTTTTCCATTCCTACCACCTCCCAAAAACAAAAATTCCTTCCTTCTCTCTTTCCCCCGTGATGAACTTACATATATATATATAAATATATATATATATATATATATATATATATATATATATATATACGAGAATCTAACTATACGACATTAGTCTATCTATACTGTATTGTGAACTTACATACATATACGAAAATCTATATATACGACATTGGTCTACCCATAACAAATTTATTGGCCGTATGGGCCAGTATAATCAGGCCCGGAGCCATTCATCAGAAGTCCAGTCCCAGTCCTCTTAGAAGGAGAAATAGTAAAACATTCGCAGTCACCATACAATACGCCCATATGGATTGTGCCAAAGAAAGAAGATTCTAAAGGAAATAAATGTTAGAGAATGGTCCTCGATTTTCGTGCCTTAAACGATAAAACTATTGGAGATGCTTATCCTTTGCCAAATATTATTGACATATTAAATCAATTAGGAGGAGCGCAATATTTCTCAGTATGCGATCTTGCGTCCGGATTCCATCAAATAAAAATGGATCCTGCTGATAGTCATAAAACAGCTTTTACCACTCCATTCGGACATTACGAATTTGACCGAATGCTCTTTGGATTAAAAAACGCGCCTGCAACTTTTCAACGCTTAATGGATTTAGTTCAAACGGGATTACAAGGCGAGGAGTTATTTGTTTACATGGAAGACATTGTTATTTACGCGACTTCTTTAGAAGAACATGAACGAAAATATAACGCATTAATAGAGCGACTTCGTAAAGCTAATTTAAAATTACAACCTGATAAATGTGAATTTTTAAAAATCGAAGTAACATATCTAGGGCATGTAATCGCCAGAGACGGAGTAAAACCAGATCCGAAAAAATTAGAAGCAGTACGACATTTTCCAAGACCAAAAACACCGGAAAATATTAAACAGTTTTTGGCCCTTGCCGGATATTATCGACGATTCATATAAAATTTTTCTAAGTTAGCAAAACCACTAACGAATTTATTAAGAAACGATACTCGTTTTGAGTGGACGTCTGAACAAGAAGACTCATTCGAAATTTTAAAGCAGAAATTATGTGAAGAACCAGTACTGCAATATCCTGATTTTTTTAAATCATTCATTTTAACCACCGATGCTTCCGGAATAGCCGTGGGAGGAATACTTTCCCAAGGGGAAATAAACAAAGATCGACCGATCGCTTACGCCTCTAGAACCCTCACAGACAGTGGATTGAAATACGACACATACGAAAAGAAAGCATTGGCCATAATTTATTGCGTCAAACATTTCCGACCGTATTTATATGGGAGAAGATTTACACTTGTCACAGATCATAAACCGTTAATGTGGTTCAAAAACGCACAAGACGCAAATATGCGAATACTCCGTTGGAGATTAAAATTGGCAGAATATGATTACGATGTTGTATATAAAGCAGGAAAAACAAACGTAAACGCAGACGCATTATCGAGAAATCCTGTAAATATCGAAGAGATAGATTGTAAAATTATAAAAAACAAGTGTTCGAGAGCGAGGCGAAATTAGAAAAGTGTGTGCGAGGATCTTTTGGTTCGCGGAAAATAAATCTCGCGAGTACAGTTCACGTTTTTAATTACAACAAAATAATTAACACGATCACAAATTCTACAAAAGTTCCAAATAAAAGCTCGGTCGGTTATAGGCGGTTCACAAAAGAATAGCGGTTGTTGTAAGCGGTTTCACAAAAGGAATAGCGGTTGTCGTAAGCGGTTAACAAAGCGTGTCGAAAAGCGGTGTAACTAAATATGCGATAAATAAACGCGTAAGCGAGTGTCTCAGGCGCTCCTCGTGAGCGGGCCCTTTTATAGCGGTTCTTTAATCTCTCGCTACCAATGAATTTGAACCTCCGAGTTCGGTTCGAAGATTCAACGCGGCGCCAAACTTTATTGGCCGCCCCTTGAAATATCGGCGCGAGATGAGATTCGGAGCGAGTGATAGGCCGGTGGCCCGTACGTCACGAGCTACGTAACGGCCTCGCGCGTGCCGGCAGCCGTTTATCGCGCGGCTAACCGACAAAGTTGTTTGCGTGTTTTCGTGTAAAACTTATTTGTCACATGGGCTTCAAAAGTCAAAAAACGCCAAAAAACCTTAAATAATAATAGCGATAAGAACATTGTTTTTCGACTTTGATCGCGATGGAATAATAATGCGAAGCCCATGTGACAAAGAAGAAATTAATTTAAATGTAATTTAATGCAATCTCAAACATTCCCGCCCGCCTCGGCACTCCGTGCCGAAATAAATTCGCGTGCCAAGGAACAGGTGTCTCGACTTGGCCCATAAAGTTCGATTGATTAGCGCGTTCGATCTGGAATGCGTGATCGAGTAAAGCGGGGTGGCGAGCGGGAGTGCGGGGAGACGCGCTCATTCAGAATGTGTTGTGTATCGCGTCGCGTAAGGTTACGCACGAGTGCGGTGTTATTGAGTTTATGTGATGAATGAATAATTTACAGTGAGAAAATAATGCAAGCGAACAGTTGAAATTAAAATGTGTTGGCAGAAGGCCATGCATTCGTGCGTGCGGTTATAAATTTGACTATTTTTTTTAAAGTGCGGTGATTGCGTGACAGCGAAGATGAAAAGAGAGAATTAAAGTAAGTACAAAGTGAATTTTGACGAAATGTAAGAGTGAACGCGGCGCGGCCCGTCGGATTAAATTCTATTCTACATTTATTTTTTATTTCTTATAACTAGTGTACAAGAGTGCGGTTTTCTGTGGTCGGTGATGTCTCGGTGATGCTGGGCAGCAACACGAGCTTGGTGAGTGGTCAGATGAGCTCTGTGGTGGGTGCCCGGATGGTCACCACGCGCACGATGTCGTCGTCTCCGGGGTGCAGCTTGATGATGCGGGCGAGGGGCCATCGGCTTGGCGGGGTTGTCTCGGAGCGGAGTAAACACAGCGTGCCGATGTTGGGAGCCGCCTCGGGTCCCAGCCACTTTGGTCGAGAGGTAAATCCGTGCAGGTATTCTTGGGACCATCTTTGCCAGAAATGGTCCCTCAATTTTTGCACCAATTGCCATCGCGATATGTGCGTGTCCCTTTGTTCGGTCCGCGATGGCTCCGGTGCGGCGAGAAGCGGGGCGCCGATGAGGAAGTGTCCGGGTGTCAGTGCGGTGAAGTCGTCGGGGTCGTCGGATAAAGCGTGGAGTGGCCTTGAATTTAGACAGGCCTCCACTTGTGTGAGGAAGGTGCTGAATTCCTCAAATGTTAAAGTAGCTTCCCCGATGACTCGTCTCAGGTGGTGTTTTGTGGATTTGACAGCCGCCTCCCAGAGCCCCCCGAAGTGCGATGCGGCGGGTGGGTTGAAGTGCCATCGTACTCCCTGTAAGCTTGTGATGTGCGCGATGCGACGGCCGTCGGACGATGATGCCTGGAAGAGTTTTCTCAATTCGCGGTCTGCTCCAATGAAGTTGGTGCCGCAATCAGAGTATAAGTCCGTGCACAGGCCGCGACGTGAAGTGAATCGGCGGAAGGCGGCTAAGAAGGCCTCGGTTGTATAGTCCGAGGCCAACTCTAAGTGCACGGCTCGTGTACAAAGGCACACAAAAACGGCGATGAAGCCTTTGTACGTTCGATGTCCTCGCCCTTTGGACGTTCGGATTTGGAACGGGCCGGCGTAGTCCACGCCGGTGCGGAGGAACGGGCGTCCAGGAGTGACTCGGCCGCGCGGAAGATTGCCCATCTGTGGTTGCGGTGCGGTGGCTCGCCATCGGGTGCACGTCACGCATCGGTGGAGCAGTTGCTTGACGACGGCCCGTCCTCGCGGAATCCAGAAGCGTTGACGGAGCAAGCCCAGCGTGAGCTGTACTCCGCCGTGTAGTGTTCTTTGGTGGCACGAGTCTACCAGAAGTCGAGTTAGCCATGACGTTGAGGGGGCGATCATCGGGTGTCGTTCGTCGTTTGACAGAATGGCGTGCTTGAGTCGCCTTCCGACTCTCAGCACGCCGTTGTGATCCAGGAATGGGCTCAGCTTTGATAGAGGGCTGCGGTGGGCGACGATGCGGTTGGCGCTTATAGCGGCGATTTCGTTGGCGTAGTGTATTGACTGCACCACGCGGAGCCATCGATGCAGTGCTTCATCGAGCTCGGCCGGTTCGAGAACCGGCTTTGGAGTAGCGTCGCCTGGAATTTGTTCGTGAGCGGCTGAGCGTCGCCATCGAAGGCACCATGCTGTCACCCTGAACAGCCGTTGCAGAGAGGAAAATCTGCGCAAATTCTCGGGCTCAGATTCCTCGTTGGCGGCGGCGTGGTGCGTGGACGCTTTCTTCTCGGGCGGTTCGTCCTTGGGAGCCTCCAGGTTCTTTTCCGGCCAGCAGCGTTCGTCAGTGATGCCAGAAACGGGTCCCGCGGC
The DNA here is from genome assembly GCA_009859135.1 of Formica selysi. Lineage (NCBI taxonomy): Eukaryota > Metazoa > Arthropoda > Insecta > Hymenoptera > Formicidae > Formica > Formica selysi. The sequence goes on along the minus strand of WHNR01000045.1, from coordinate 440,391 downwards.
TCACGGCTCAGCAATGGAAGGGGTAACGCACACAAGCGCGAACCGCGTACATGTGCCACATGTACGCGGCTCGCGCTTGTGTGCGTTACCCCTTCCATTGCTGAGCCGTGAGCCGCGGGACCCGTTTCTGGCATCACTGGCGTTCGTCCTTCAGAAGCCAGTTGGGGCCCGTCCACCACAGCTGATGATGTACCAGCTCGCTGGGAGCTATTCCTCTTGATGCGCAGTCGGCCGGGTTTTCTCGTCCAGGTACGTGTCTCCACTGGGTCTCCGGGAGCAGCGTCTGGATCTGGGTGACTCGGTTGGCCACGTACGTCTTCCACCTCGAGGCGTGTCCTTGAATCCAATAGAGGGTGACCTTGGAGTCGGACCATAGAAATATTGGCGCTGCAAAAAGACTCAACACAATGCGGAGATGGTGAGTAAGCGTCACTAATAAAGATGCAGCGCAAAGTTCAAGGCGCGGTAACGAAATTTGTTTAATCGGAGCAACTTTGCTCTTTGCAGCTAGGACGAGAACTCGCGCGGTCGCGAGAAGAATCGCTTTGCGATCGTCGCTTGGTTTGATTGCGGAGAGTGCGGTTGCGTCGGTAGTCTTCGAGGTCGTGTACGCATCGTGCAACATCGAATGATGCCGCCCCTTGCAAGACCAGCAATTCCTGGTTGATTGACACCTCGCAACCGGATGACTGCCGAGGCAGTTGTAGCACAGTCGATGCGCTTCGACGAAGGATCGACGTTCGTTGACGGGCTTCGCTTTGAACTGCCCGCACACCATGAGCGCGTGTCGCTCCTTGCACAAGGCGCACTGTGCCGCGTTGGATTCGTGTCTAGTGAAGTGAGTTTTCGCGGGCTTCGGTGAGTCTCCGGAGACCTTGACGGTTTTCGGTTTCGCGGCGTTAAGCGTGAGCATTCGCTTAGTGATAAAGTTCAATAATGTCTCGTGATTCGGAGGCTCGAATGAATCGCTCGTGTATGATTCCCACTCGAGCCTAGTGCGCGCATCGAAGAGTTCAACGACCAAGTGATTAAATAGGTCCATCCCGTGCGATTCAATCGGCCGCCCGATGCTTTCTTGCGCGTTCACGGCGGTCGTTACGGCGTGATAAACGCGGCTCAGTTTCTCCGCGGTTTCGCCCTTCATTTTTGATACGGCGGAGAATGTGGCAAAGTTCGACCGAATGAGTTCTTTTTTGTTCTCGAAGTGCTTCTTCAAGATTGCACAAGCGCGCTCATAGTTCTCCCCGGTAACCGCTAACGGACGTATCAATTTTTCCGCAGGTCCTTGCAGGCACGAACGCAAATAATGGAACCTTTCGATGGGAGAAACAGCGGAATTTGTACCGATCACGGACAGGAATAAATCGCGGAAGGACGGCCAGTCCTCATACGCACCTGAGAACGGAGGTAACTTGATTTTAGGCAACGCGGTTTTTAACGAGCGATCGCTATTTTGCTGCTTGTTAGACTCCGCCGACGGAGGAGGAGCAGCTCGGTGCTGCTCAGCATATTCGGCGAGCTTGCCGCGTTGTTGAACGTAAGTATTTTCTACGGCATCAACAAAAGCAGTCGCGTACTCACTCTCGCTGTATCTCTCCTTATAGCTGGTGCGGATGAGCTCATGCTGTGTCTCGAACTTGGCCCACAGTTGATCCAGGATCTTGATCCGGGCCTCGATGCTGCCGAGGTTGATGCCAGCTGAGCCTAGCTTTCGTAGATTTTCCACCGACCTTGACATGCGACCGTGGATGTCGCGTTGAGCTTGCAGCAAATTGTTTAAGTCTGCGCACATTTTGTAATGTTTGTCTTTCCTTTTTCAGGTCTCACTCACAAACTCGCGGATGCCGGCGATGATCCGGCTCGAAGGACCAGAAAATGTTCGAGAGCGAGGCGAAATTAGAAAAGTGTGTGCGAGGATCTTTTGGTTCGCGGAAAATAAATCTCGCTAGTACAGTTCACGTTTTTAATTACAACAAAATAATTAACACGATCACAAATTCTACAAAAGTTCCAAATAAAAGCTCGGTCGGTTATGGGCGGTTCACAAAAGAATAGCGGTTGTCGTAAGCGGTTTCACAAAAGGAATAGCGGTTGTCGTAAGCGGTTAACAAAGCGTGTCGAAAAGCGGTGTAACTAAATATGCGATAACTAAACGCGTAAGCGAGTGTCTCAGGCGCTCCTCGTGAGCGGGCCCTTTTATAGCGGTTCTTTAATCTCTCGCTACCAATGAATTTGAACCTCCGAGTTCGGTTCGAAGATTCAACGCGGCGCCAAACTTTATTGGCCGCCCCTTGAAATATCGGCGCGAGATGAGATTCGGAGCGAGTGATAGGCCCGTACGTCACGGGCTACGTAACGGCCTCGCGCGTGCCGGCAGCCGTTTATCGCGCGGCTAACCGACAAAGTTGTTTGCGTGTTTTCGTGTAAAACTTATTTGTCACATGGACTTCAAAAGTCAAAAAACACCAAAAAACCTTAAATAATAATAGCGATAAGAACATTGTTTTTCGACTTTGATCACGATGGAATAATAATGCGAAGCCCATGTGACAAAGAAGAAATTAATTTAAATGTAATTTAAATCTCAAACACCCATACTTTACTTTCCGTTCTCGCCTCTCCTGCTTCCCTTATTAATCTTTCTCCCTCCTCTTTCTTTTTTCTTTCACACATCTCCTTGTATTCTCTCTTTTCCTCCCTATACCTTCCTCTCTCTTCTTCTCCTCTCCTCCATTTCCTCAACTTAAGCCTTAGTTCCTTCTTTTTCTCTATACACTCCTTATCCCCCCCTTTCTTTTCTCTTCCTTTCCTTCCCCCCTCTCGCTCTCTTCCAAGGCCTTCTTTATCCATTCATTCATTTTCTCTATCTCTTCTTCCGTCCCTCCTTCTTCCCCTCCTGTATTTATTTCTCCTATTTCCCTCCTAAATTTCTCTCTCCCCTCCTCGTTCCATACCCCTCTCCTGCCTTTCTATCTCGCTTTCCTTTTCTTTTTCCAACTGTCTTCCCCTTTTATCCGGCAAATCATCGGGTGATGATCCGAATCTATGTCCTCTCCTATCTCTAATCTTTCTATTTTTTCCCATGTCCCTTCATTTCCTAATACATAATATATTACCGTGTTTCCCCTTCCCCCGGTATACGTGTATTCTCCTTTTTCATCTCCTCTTATAGTCCCATTTATTATACTCCATCCAGTTTCCTCTAACACCTCTACCAATCTCCTCCCTTCCCTATTACTCTTCTTATCTTTGGAGTTCCTATTCCTTCTAATCTCTTCCTCCTCCCCCATATTTACCCTTCCTCCCATTTCTCCTGTTCTGGCATTAAAGTCACCTCCTATTACTACTCTTCTTCCTTCCTCCTCGCTCTCTTCCATCCACTTCTTTAACCCCTCTATTTTCCTCTCTAAGTCCTCGTTCACATATATTCCCACTATTCTCCACTCCTCCTCCCCACTTTTCAATGTCCCCGTCATCATCCCTTCCTTCATCATTTCAATTTTTCCTATCTCCATTTCCTTTTTCCTCTTATCCCCATTATCATTCCTCCCATTGCTCTTCCTTTTTTATTCTTTCTGCTCGCGTATTGTACCCCCCATTTAAAACCCTTCGGTAACCTGCTTTTTAATCCCCTCCATCCTTTCTCATCTACCCATGTCTCCATGAGTACTATAACGTCCCACTCTCCAATCCTATCCCAAAAACCCTTATCTTTGTTTTTCAAACCTGCTATATCCCAGAACGTTATCTTCCATATCTCTTCCTCCCTACCCCCCTCTCACGTCTCTCTGTTCTCCCTCTCCTCTCCCTCTCCCCCCTTATCACTCTCTTGTTTGTTCTCCCGTCCCTCTCCCCTGTCCCTATTAATAGTTCCCCCTCAACTTCCTTCCCCTTTATTCCCCCTGTCTCTCTCTCCTATGTCCTACTTTCTCCCTCTTCACTTCCCCTCTTTCACTTTTCAACACTTCGTCTTCCTCATTCCATTTCCACCATTTGCCATCTATTTGCAATCTCCCATTACCCATCCGTACCCTCCTGCCTTCTCCTTCCTCTTTCCTAGCTATCTCCCTGAGCTTCCATCTAACCTTTCTTTCCTCCCATGTTAAATCATCATCTATCCTTTCCTCTCTTCCCCTCAACTTTTTCTTATTCTCCATAACTTGTATTTTCTGTCCAATGCTCACTAACGTCACCACCGCCATTCCTCTCTCTCCTTCCGTCATTATCCCAAATCTTTTAACACTCTCTATTTTTATATCTACTCCTATTTTTTCCAAGATCTTTTCTACTCCTCCTCTAACATCTCCTTTTTCCATTCCTACTCCCCTAATTACTATATTTCTCCTTCTATCCTCTCGTTCCTTCCGTTCTAGTTTTCTTTCTATTACCTTTATTTTTGTTCCTAATTTGTCTTCTCCTGCTACCCCGGTTCCCTCCTTGCCCCCCCCCCCCTCTCCTACTCTTCCTTTCCCTTCCTTTATCAACTTTTCTAATTTCCTTTCCAGATTTTCTACCCTTCCTTTCATCTCCCTTCTTTCTTCCTCCCATTCCCTCTCCCTCTCTCCAAATTCCTCCCTTATCTTTTCCAATTCCTTTTTTATCCCTTCTCCTTGTCCTGCTAAACCATCTTTGATCTCTCTTAAATCCTCTCTTATCTCTTCTCTTAGCGATTTTATCCCTGTTATTATATCCTTTCTTAATTCCTCCCTCAATTCCCTCCTCCATCCCTCTCTATCTTCCTCCCCTCTCTCCCCCATTGACTTTGGTGATCTTACTATTATTTTACTTAATCTAAACATAAAATCCTCTTCGTTCTTATTATCTTCTCTCTCCCTCTTCTTTTTCAAAAATTCTGATATATCTCCTACACTTCCTTTTCTCTCTTTCGAATGCTTTATACCTCCTTTATCCATTCTCCCCTACTTCTCTATCCTTGTTTCCCTTTTCAACTTCTTGTTTTATACTCCTTTCCTTTTCGCTACTTATCTCCTCCTTCTCGTCTCTATTTGACTATCCTTGTTTCCCCTCTATCTACTTTCTTTGCTTCGTGCTTTGTCGCTCACTAGCGTTCCACCTCACTTTTCCCTAGCGCGCGCTGCTTCCCTAGCGCCCCGTCGCGTCTACCACTCTACCTGCTCTATACTCCGTGCCCACTCGCACCCAACGGCCGGCTCGTAAATGCCCTTTTATTCCCTTCCCTTCCCACACCCAGTTCTCCCTTCACTCCTTCACTCTCTCTTTCACCACCACTCCCTCTCACTCAACACCTCCCTCCCGTCACTCTTCTAATTCTCCTCTCAACCACCGTCAAACAACTCCTTTCACACACACACCCTTCGAGTGAAGCGAGGGGGGGATTTAAGGCGGGAAGAGGCACGAACCAAGCATCCATCTCTCTCCGTGGCAGCGGCACTGTCGTGTCTGTGTAGGGCGTTTACATACTTCCTCAGCCCGACAAATAATTGTTAGAAAACAACATTTGCGGGTCTGAAAAAATATGCGAGGTACAAGTGGCTGAATCGGGAATCGAACCCGAGTCTTTCGCTTTCCGGGCAACTGCTCTTACCACTGAGCTATTCAGACCTCACACCTTACGCCACTCTAACACAGTACATACGACTCCAGAGCGATGTTGGAATGTCGCTCAATGGATGCAGTGCCGATTGCCACGGAGAGATGACATTCCCAGCACGTCTCCAGAGCGGTCCAATCATATCAAACGATTGAAAATTGGCACCCGTAGCCGCTCAGCGATGAGTCTTGACTCGTCACCAGTATGAATGGAAGCCTCCTCGAGTAGTCCATCCTAAACCACTACGCCTAAGCAGCCCCCTCTTCTGCTCCCAATTAATAATACGATCTTCCATCGTCACCACGTGGTGGATCTAGTGGACAGATTACCAGCACTTACGCTGGCACAGATGTACACCGCAGAGTGAAGCGAGGGGGGGATTGTGAAAGGACGTGTCACGTTCTACGTACCGGAAACGGAAGTCCTATTATTATTACTATTATCTATTATAACTACAAAAACAAAAACGCTACTCGAGAACACAGATATCGGACCGCTCCTTTTTGGTGAAAAATTGGGAGAAAAACTCAAGGAAGCAAGATCATTGGAAAAAATGGGAAAGGATCTCAGACCATAAGTTCCCCTGAAAAAACCTTTGAACAAATCAAATTTTTTAAACCAGAAGAGCTCGTCTGGGAAAAATCAGGAGACATCTCAGGCGAGCAAGGCTCGACAGCAGGGAAGGTCCACTGTCTCCCAGAGATCCAGAAAGACATCTCGCCAGTACAGTCAGAATCGCCAATCCAACAAGACGTCAACCTATTACAGACGCTAGAGGTACGAATTGCCGGTAGAATAAAAAATTTTCGGGAAAATCGGGAATATTTTACAAATCATAAACGGATACAAAATTCCATTTGTTTCAACTCCCAAACAAACTGCCGTTCCCTCTAGTAGAGAATGGTCCAAAAAAGAAAAATTCTGGATTAAAACAGGTTAAAAAATTGCAGCAAATGGGCGCAATAGAACCTTTTTTCCTCATCGAGGGTCAATTTATCTCACTGTTTTTTCTAGTTGACAAACCGAATGGTTCTAAACGTTTTATTTTCAATTTAAAGAAATTGAATAAATTTATAAATGCTCCTCACTTTAAACTGGAGGACATTAAAGTAGCTTGCCGATTATTGTTCCCGGGAGCGTATTTAGGTCATATAGATTTAAAAGATGCGTATTTTACTATTCCGATAGACAAAAGAGATAGAAAATTTCTAAGATTTACATTTGAAGGACAACTCTATGAGTTTACGTGCTTAGTTTTTGGGTTAAATATCAGTCCTTACACATTTTTACAAAAATTTTAAAATCGGTAGTGAAAGAACTAAGGAAAAAAAACTTCTTATCGGTGATATATTTAGATGATTTCCTCCTTGTCGGGGATTCTTACGAATCATGCCGAAAAAATATTCAGGAAACGATTGCTCTTGTAGAATCATTGGGTTTTATGGTAAATTATCAGAAAAGCAAAATTTCTCCAAGTAATTTATGCGAATTTTTAGGTTTCTTGTTAAATTCTAGAACCATGACTCTTGAACTAACACAAGAAAAACGTCTAAATAATCGAAACTTAGTTTTATCCTTCAGGAACAAAACAAAATGCACAATTCGAGAATTCATTTTATTGGTCGTCTTGTAGCAAGTCTGTCCGGCAGTCGAATATTCTTGGACGTATACAAAGAGACTTGAGAGAGCCAAGTTCCTTGCTCTCCTAATTATGGACGGAGATTATGATCAAAACATGATCTTGCCAGAATATCTGCAAGAGGATTTAATTTGGTGGTCAAATAAAATTCCGGTGGCACGTAACCGTATAAAAACTATCCTTTGAAAAAGAAATATTTTCCGATGCCTTCATTACGGGCTGGGGAGTCCATTATGAAGGCGAGAATATCCATGGTTTTTGGAAAGAGTCGGAAAGATCCTAACACATAATTTTTTTAGAGGTAACAGCTGCTTTCTTAGCACTAAAATCATTTACGTCCGATTTACAAAATTGTGAACTCTTACTCCGTATAGATAACACCACTGCCATCGCATACATCAACAGAGCGGGTGGTATACAATACCCCCATCTCAATAATTTAGCTAGAGAAATATGGCAATGGTGTGAACATCGAAAATTATGGATATTTGCAGCCTATATCCCATCCGAAGAAAATACGGATGCCGATAGAGAGTCCAGAACGAAAAATATTGATACAGAATGGGAATTAGCAGATTTCGCGTATAATAAAATTACTCAAATTTTGGGAGAGCCGGAAATTGATCTGTTTGCGTCAAGGGCGAATACAAAGTGCAAAATTTTTTGTGCTTGGCACAAAGACCCAGAGGCTGATATCGACGCCTTCACGATTTCATGGAGGAAATATTTTTTCTTTGCCTTTCCGCCATTCTCAGTGATACATAGAGTACCAAATAAGATTCGTTTAGAACAAGCCGAAGGAATTGTAGTTGTTCCATTATGGACTTCTCAACCATGGTTTCCTATATTTAATTCTTTATTAATAAGCGACCTTATAAAATTTAGACCTTCAAATTCCTTGCTCTTGTCTCCTTGCAGAACTCAACAACAAGAATTATGTCACTCGCTTACCCTGGTTGCAGGACTGCTATCAAGGAGGCTTATCAAAGACGAAACTTCACGGAACCGACATTAGAAATTCTCATAGCTTCTTTGGCTAATGGAACTATTAACCAATATAATGTCGCATTGAAGAGTTGGTGGAAGTTCTGCAATGAACGGAGCTATAATCCGTATGAATCGAATGCAATCAATGTTTTAGAATTTCTTACCGAAAGTTTCAACAAGGGAGCTTCTTTTGACACACTCAACTCGGCCAGATCAGCTGTATCATTAATATTATCAAATAGTATTACTAATGATTCACCGTTTTTTTTCAAAGGGGTTTATAGATTACGACCTTGTCGTCCTAAATATAATAAAATCTGGAACATTTCAACAGTGCTAAAATATTTGAGTAATTGACATATAATTGAAAATCTAGATTTCGGTCAGCTTACGGAAAAAACAATTATGTTATTAGCCTTGGGCATGGGACATAGGGTGCAAACCTTTTCTTTAATTAAAATAGAAAATATAAAAATATCTTCCGAGGGTATCGAAATAAAAATTCCGGATCTCATTAAAACATCAAAAGCAGGAATATGTCAACCGATATTTTTCCTCCCTTTCTTTAAGGAAAAACCTGAGGTCTGTGTGGCAAAAGCAGTTCAAAGATACCTTGAGGTATCTAAAGATCTTAGAGGAAATATTACAAATCTATTTATATCGATTAAAAAACCTTATAAGGCGGTTTCAGCTCAAACAATTAGTCGTTGGCTAAAAACGATGCTTGTTAAAAAAGCGGTATTAAAGGTTTTATCGCGCACAGCACGCGATATGCATCTACATCTGCAGCTTTTAAAAAAGGCATAGACATATCTATTATTAAAAATGCTGCGGGATGGTCAAGAGACTCTCAAGTCTTTGCCAAATTTTATAATCGCCCTGTTTGTTCTGAAAAAGAAAATTTTATTTCTTTGGTTCTAAAATAACATAATTTTTATATCATAGCATATTTATAAGCCTAAACCTGTTTATGTTAAAGTTTTATGGATGCTTATATAGAACGAATCTTATTTAATCGATTAATCGATTAATCAGTTAATCGATTTGTTTACTAGACTCACTTGGCAGCCAATGAGAGGTCGTATAAACGAAATAATATTGATTTTCCGCTTATTATTTACAGAATAAATAATGATAATTATACCTTTTAAACCTTCCATGATTAATAATAAACTAATGTTTAAAACATGATATCAAACTATGCTATCGAGTTATCGAGTTATCGAGAAATAAGTTAAAAACCGATTCAAGCTCGGTGAAACGCATACTCCTCCGTCTTTTTGCCAACCGTAGGTTGGTAGCAGTCGGGAACAAAGTGTAACGATGCATCCCTCCACCGGTAATGCACCGTTACCCGGCCGCCGATCCGCCGGAAGTCCGCCGCCCGACGAACACCGGTCGGGCAAATGCGGAGGCGCCGAGCGCCCATTTTTTAAACGTAACCGAAACACGCGTTTATCAAACCGCTGTTAGGCGCGCGCAAACATCCAAAATCGGCGACGCGCTCGGGTAACCGACCCGACCGTTACCGAAAATACCAGAGTCGCGCGCGCCGGTTCGACGATGTTACCGTTAGAACAATAGGCGAATCACGCAGACGCGCGCGCCGAAAAATTAGTATAAATAGAACGCGTTTTCAGTTATCGGAACCAGACCTTTCCGATCCAGCAGAGTCAGTAAGACGTCTGAAACCTTCCGAAATCCTGATAACGCTCCTAAGAGAAAGAACAACGGGGTTGGGTGTACCCAGCCTCCGCCGAGAGTTTGCGGCATCTCTACGAGCAATCCTGACACCACAGCAATTAAGAGGTATACGGGATCGGACGTACTCGTCCCAGCCGAGAGTTCTCGGCCCCTCGCTAGTTTTCCGTCCACCTTGTGCATCGGCAGCATTCTCGTGGCAGGGAGTTCCCTACCACGGACGGGAGTCCTCGTCGGCCGATACATCCCGAAATCCGCACCCGCGATCCCGATACGCGAATAAAATCTGACCGTTATACATCTCGACGGACCGACTGTTAGCCGCCATAATTAAGTCCGACGCGCCATTATTACGGGAGCGATCAGTCCCGCGCCGAAGGACGACCCGCGCTCTGCCGCGACACCGATCGACGAACCGGATCGATAAGCGCGGATAAGGACCGCCCACCGGCGCACCCGAAACACGGGATCCGACAGCTAACGGCTCCTGCCGGATTTACGCGACGCGATTGATAATTAATATTCGACCGAACACCCGAAAGCGCGAATCGCGCTGCGCGCAATCGCGGTGCATTGGATGCACCCCCGGCGTTGCATACTCGCACACATACACATCGTACATACATCCGCACACGTACATTATACGTTCTCACATTCGTACGTGCTTTGTACCTTGACGCGCACACATACACTTGGTATATATCCGCATACATGGCATACGTACATTATACGTTCTCGCACTCATACGTGCATTGTACTTTGACGCGCACACATACTAATATTGTACATTCGCGCGTACACACACACACACACACCCCTCGTACACCTAGACAACTTTCGCTGTATAACACACACACACTCAGACAATAAATTATATTTTACTAACAACTAATGTCGTTCGTGTCTCGATATCCCTTTCACGAGCCCAGGATCCCGACCGAGTTATCCGTCTCCGCCTCGCGAAAGCGGGACGTTACAAAATTATAAATCAACAAAGCAAAAACGTGTTTTGATTTTACAATTATCATATATATCATGTATATTTCTACATATCCAACATTTGTATTTCTATTGTATTTATTAATGTTTTGTTATGAGCAAACTTCTAATTCCATGTTGTGTATACAGGGTGTTCCGGAACAACCTTCTGTCCGTGAAATGACGTATTCCTGATACAATTCTAAGACGATTTTTCCTTTACCAAAATTTGAATTGAAGCGTAATTTTTGAGTTATAAGCAAAAATAGTTAGCAAATCACGCATCGAGTACAGAAGGCAGGCAGGAGCGGCACGGCGCGACGCGGCGCGGCGCGCCGTGAGCGCCCGGCACAGCTGACCGTCTGATTACTACCGCATGAGCCGCTAACTATTTTATCGTACAACATAAAATTATGCTTTAAATAAAATTTTGGTAAAGAAGAAAATATCTCAGAATTATGTCAAGAATACGTGTTTCTTAAAATAACGTCACTTTAACAAAAGTTGTTGCGGATCGCCGGCCGTCGGACACTGCAATCAGCTGATTGCTAACGCGATGTGTGTATGGCGGAGTGTATGTGCGTAAAAGAAAGAAAGAGAGAGAGAGAGAGAGAGAGAGAGAGAGAGAGAGAGAGAGAGAGAGTGAGGAAGGGAAGCAGGGAGAGACGTTTATACACACGCACGCACATACGCATACACTTTTTTCTCGCTCTCTTTCTCTCTTTTACACAACACTCATACATTCTCTCATTCAGTCTCTCATTCAGTCACTTACTCACTCACCTGTTCACTCACCTGCTCACTCACTCACAGCGAAAATAGTTAGCGACTCATGCGGTGGTAATCAGACGGTCAGCTGTGCCGGGCGCTCGCGGCGCGCCGTGCCGCTTCTGCCTGCTTTCTGTACTCGACGCCTGATTTGCTAACTATTTTTGCTTATAACTCAAAAATTTCGCTTCAATTCAAATTTTGGTAAAGGAAAAATCGTCTTAGAATTGTATCAGGAATACGTCATTTCACGGAAGGTTGTTCCGGAACACCCTGTATACTATATATATATTGTAACGATACCGTTACTAACGGACTAGCGGGCCGATCCACCGCGCGCTTTTCGAGGCTCGGCGCTTATGGCGTTTCTAAGCTCCCATACCCGTGTCGCGGCCCCACCGTAGGGACCATCCCACCACACCTCGAATCGCGCGAGTGAGAAGTTGGCCGCCGGTATATAAGGCGGTCCGGCGAGCGTATCGCTACCAGTTCCCGATCCCGATTCCTGTCACGTACAACTCTCCGGATCCTGAACCGACTCTCGCGTTATACCAGGCTACGGGCTTCCCGTAGTTAGGCCGGGCTTCCCGGTTGCTGGGACGGCGCACCCTGATACCTCGCGTTACACCGGGTTACGGGCTTCCCGTAGTTAGGCCGGGCTTCCCGGTTGCCGGGACGGCGCATCCTGATACTCCGCGTTATACCAGGCTACGGGCTTTCCGTAGTTAAGCCGGGCTTCCCGGTTGCTGGGACGGCGCATCCTGATACCCCGCGTTACACCAGGCTACGGTCTTCCCGTAGTTAGGCCGGGCTTCCCGGTTGTTGGGACGGCGCCTCCTGCTAGTTGATAAGTCCGTACCGCGTTATACCGTAAGACCGTTTGTATATACCGCGACCTGTTTGTACCGTAAGACCGCTTTGGTCTCCGCGCCCTAAGGGACTCTAGGACCGTTTGTATATATTGCGACCTGTTTATACCGTAAGACCGCTTTGGTCTCCGCGCTCTAAGGGACTCTAGTACCGCCTTGTATATACCGCGACCTGTTTATACCGTAAGACCGCACTGTATATACCGCGCATTATAATTGTAGAGTAAATTAGCCATATTACGATTTCCGTCAGTGTCGCACCGACTCCACATGTACACACGGCCTTCAGACTACACAAGCGCGCTAGCCCTTCTAAGGGTAGGCCGCAGAAAGTGCTGACGCCCCGTCCTTCTCAGGATAAGGTAGTCAGGCCGTTGGAATTACGAACGAAGGCCACGCGACACTCGTAGTATTTAAGATCCATTCTGTTCAGCTTAGAATAACCATAGTTTACTTGCATGCGAACCCCGCGATCGCAGAACACGTCCGCATGAGCCGCGCTCGCTTCCCGAGCTCCACGCGCACCAGCCACACGCGAAACTCTGTACGCGAATTTCTGTACGCACCGCTCTTGCATGTCGCAGTGTGAATAACAACCGCTCACGCGAAACTCTGTACGCACCGTTCCCGCATGTTGCATTGTACATATAATATAGCTCAGTGTTAGATTTTGATAATCGCTTGAATAAACATAATTGTTTAACCGCTTATACCGAGGTAAAGTAAGTTGGAGTTTCCCCCTTCTCCCGAATCCTGGCACCGGCGAGCCTTGATCCGCGGCGTACCGGAAAGGTGAACCGTTACAATATAAACATATATGTTACAGTTGTTATGTCTCGGGTGAGGCACGGGAAGTTTCGGGATCGTTGCCGGATTAAGATTTAGGAACCTGGGATGCGTCTGGTGGGATACCCGTAACACTGGACACTTTTTATGTTAAATAAAGCTTTTATTCATTACAAATGGTCTTAGTTATAATTCGTCCTCGTTTTTATTATCTACTCGTGTCGCGTGTCGCGTTAACTGACACTCGCGTGCGCGTGTTTGGAATCGGGTTTACATGGCGAGACTCGCTTCTCGATCTCCACGATTTTTACTAAGTGTGACTACTCGATATTGCAATAATTATCGACACTTGCTGTTGACACTCGGGACTCTTAGCGATACTGCCCGCGTAATATTAATTAAGGATAAAGACTGCCCGCCGCTCGTTAGCGATGGGTCTTTTTATTATCTCCCCTTGGTTTCCCAGGAGGGGATCGTTTAGCGACAAGACCATGTGTCGTGTCGCTCGATTTTTGCGGCAAGATCCGGATGCAAGCTAAGGAGTTCTAAGTAGGACTTCTTTGCTTGAATTTTCGCAATTTCCTTATTCCGTTTTATTTCGCTTTTAAGTAGGACTTCTACGTTGCATTTTCGCAACGCCCTTATTCCGCTTGCCCTGATTGCGCGTGGTTCGCGTTGTCAGCGCTTCGCTCGGTCAACGTTCGTAACGTGATCTGTATTCGCGTTACACGTTGAGCAATGTCTTACCGTATAAAATAATACATCTCTAAAATAATATATCTCTAGTAATCTGTGTATAGCCTTTTCGGGCTATAACACAGTAAATATATACACTTATTAGTCAATGTACATACTAATTTGATAAAAGCAAATGTATTCACAAGCAACGGAATTTAAACTTTTACCAGTAGAAGCATACATTTTCTACTACAATGTGTTGTAGCCAATGTATACATTGTCTAGTAAATGATACATTTATCAGGAATAGTAGACATTTTTATATTTAGTTGATACTTTTGCTGAAATCTTATGTAAATGCATACTTTGGCTAGTAAGTATATACACTTACTTTTACGCTTTTACTGTATCATATATACAGAGTGTCTCACAACCCCCGGACAATATTTTAATAGCGTTTTCTAGAGGCAAAATGAAGTAAAAAATTTTAATACAATAATATCGAGGCTACAATAGTTTTTGAGTTATAAGTGATTAAAGTTTGCCAATAATATTGCGTAAAATTTGCGCTCTCGGGCTCGTAACTACATTTACACACGTACTGATTTGTCATCTGTTATTGCTGACAGATAAAATAAATAAATTTATTTCCACAAAGCTTCTCCGTGCGATCAAAACAAAAATAAACTTCGTTTCTTAAATGTGTGAAAATATTAAGTTTATAAAGATATAAAAGTAAGGCTCTTAAACGATTAAAAATCAAAAATCCAAGTAAAATGGCAAAAGAGCCACGCGCAGTTTTTTGGGCGCAGAAATATATAATTTAAATCAAAAATTGAATTAAAAAATTAGAGAATTTCTTTAATTACAAAATTCGCGAAAGGCGGACGTTTCGGCCCTTTTTTTGGCCATCATCAGCGCAAACAATAATAAAATCAACATTAAATACGGTATACAAAAAGAGTCTTAAATAATTAAAGCGCAAAGTTACATGATAACCGACGGTAGAAGGCGTAATCCCTCATGTCGCTCCAAAGGGCAAAAACCATTCTCCATGCAGTCCATGTTCTTTCGGGGCAGAAACCTCGATTCTTTAAGCATGAATCCACGAGCATGGTGATACGTTAATAATTGTGTCTGTAATATGAGCGGAATGGTTTGTATCAAAAAACGAAAAGAGAGAGAGGTCCGTGTCGGAAATTACAGTAGTAAGACTTACATAAAAGAGACGCAACGCACAAGTCGACAGTACAAATCTTTCAGTATCGCACAATCTTAACCAAACTCACTAACTAACCACAGAGTAATGAGAAATATTGTTCGGCGAAAAAGGTGAGATGATAAAAACAAATATTATCAGTAGCGGTAAACAACGATACAAAAAAAATTAAAGATTGTCAAAACAGTAAAATGAAAAACAATATCAGCATTGTCTATAGTATAAAATCAAAGTAATAAATAAATAAATATATATAAAACAGTCCAGACACACTATCCAAAAAATAAAATAAAAACAAATTTTGTCGTTGTAAAAAGGATGTTTGTCAAAGTTATATTAAATAGATAAATAAATAAATAACATTTAAAGGATTGTCAAGTACAGTAAAATAATTATAAAATAAACATAAAAATTACTATGAAATATATGATAATAAAAAACAATGACCGCTGACATTGTCTGTAGTATAAAAAGTAATAAGTCAATAAATATATATAAAACAGTCCAGACACACTATCCAAAAATAAAATAAAAACAAATTTGTCGTTATTAAAAAGATGTTTGTCAAATGAGTTAAATTAAATAGATAAATAAATAAATAACATTTAAAAGATTGTCAAGTACAGTAAGATAATTATAAAATAAACATAAAATTTACTATGAAATATACGATAATAAAAAACAATGACCGCTGTCAAATATGGTAAAATGCGAAAATGCAAATAAAATGTAAAGTGTGAAAAGGAGAACTACAGAAAATTAAATTTTAGAGAGCTTGTCTAAGACTGTTAAATATGCCTCTGGGAGACATTCGGTGTCTGTTTGTAGATTTAAACTGTCTTTTTGTCGCTTAATGTGTAATACTTCGGAGATCAATCGCTTATGTAAATGTGGTTCATTATCAAGTATTTCTATTTTGTCCTACTTAAAGTCATGATTAAGAGAAATTCTGTGATCGGTTATAACAGAGTGATTTGTCGTATTTCTACGAATATGATTCTTGTGTTCCGCTATCCTCGTGTGTAATTGTCTCTTAGTCTGTCCCACATATGACGCATCGCAATTATCACAATTAATTTTGTAAACAACATTGCTGCGGGTCGATTGTGGGCAGGAGTCTTTGTGCACCTTAATAAACTTATTCATTTTGTTAAAACTACGATATGAGAGTTTCACATTAAGGTCTTTAGTTATGTTTTTAAATTGTTCGGATATTGAAGGAACGTAAGGTATCGTAAAGTAAGAAACTCTCTCAGAATCTTCAGTATGTTTATCGCTGTCAAAATTAGAATCGTTATGCACAAGAGTTTTCAGGCGTTCACGAACGACATCAAAAATGAACCTGAGGGGATAGCCATTGTCCATCAAAATTCTAATGATTAATTCAATAATTAATTGTGATAATTGCGATACGTCATATGTGGGACAGACTAAGAGACAATTACACACGAGGATAGCGGAACACAAGAATCATATTCGTAGAAATACGACAAATCACTCTGTTATAACCGATCACAGAATTTCTCTTAATCATGACTTTAAGTGGGACAAAATAGAAATACTTGATAATGAACCACATTTACATAAGCGATTGATCTCCGAAGTATTACACATTAAGCGACAAAAAGACAGTTTAAATCTACAAACAGACACCGAATGTCTCCCAGAGGCATATTTAACAGTCTTAGACAAGCTCTCTAAAATTTAATTTTCTGTAGTTCTCCTTTTCACACTTTACATTTTATTTGCATTTTCGCATTTTACCATATTTGACAGCGGTCATTGTTTTTTATTATCGTATATTTCATAGTAAATTTTATGTTTATTTTATAATTATCTTACTGTACTTGACAATCTTTTAAATGTTATTTATTTATTTATCTATTTAATTTAACTCATTTGACAAACATCTTTTTAATAACGACAAATTTGTTTTTATTTTATTTTTGGATAGTGTGTCTGGACTGTTTTATATATATTTATTGACTTATTACTTTTTATACTACAGACAATGTCAGCGGTCATTGTTTTTTATTATCATATATTTCATAGTAATTTTTATGTTTATTTTATAATTATTTTACTGTACTTGACAATCCTTTAAATGTTATTTATTTATTTATCTATTTAATATAACTTTGACAAACATCCTTTTTACAACGACAAAATTTGTTTTTATTTTATTTTTTGGATAGTGTGTCTGGACTGTTTTATATATATTTATTTATTTATTACTTTGATTTTATACTATAGACAATGCTGATATTGTTTTTCATTTTACTGTTTTGACAATCTTTAATTTTTTTTGTATCGTTGTTTACCGCTACTGATAATATTTGTTTTTATCATCTCACCTTTTTCGCCGAACAATATTTCTCATTACTCTGTGGTTAGTTAGTGAGTTTGGTTAAGATTGTGCGATACTGAAAGATTTGTACTGTCGACTTGTGCGTTGCGTCTCTTTTATGTAAGTCTTACTACTGTAATTTCCGACACGGACCTCTCTCTCTTTTCGTTTTTTGATACAAACCATTCCGCTCATATTACAGACACAATTATTAACGTATCACCATGCTCGTGGATTCATGCTTAAAGAATCGAGGTTTCTGCCCCGAAAGAACATGGACTGCATGGAGAATGGTTTTTGCCCTTTGGAGCGACATGAGGGATTACGCCTTCTACCGTCGGTTATCATGTAACTTTGCGCTTTAATTGTTTAAGACTCTTTTTGTATACCGTATTTAATGTTGATTTTATTATTGTTTGCGCTGATGATGGCCAAAAAAAGGGCCGAAACGTCCGCCTTTCGCGAATTTTGTAATTAAAGAAATTCTCTAATTTTTTAATTCAATTTTTGATTTAAATTATATATTTCTGCGCCCAAAAAACTGCGCGTGGCTCTTTTGCCATTTTACTTGGATTTTTGATATTAAGTTTATATTTCTATTTAAATACAATAATTAATCAATCATTTAAATAGTTATTTAAGAAAAAATTAAATATTTTACGTACAACATTTATAGTTCGTTAATATCAGCTCACCGCCATACATGGTATTTATACACATAAGAAACAATAAAATCAGCTGTGCAATAACAATCAATATTACCTGATTTGTAAAATCAATAATAGATGACAGATCAGTACGCGTGTATGTGTAGTTACGGATCTGAGCGCGCGTGTTCTACGCGATATCATTGGCAAACTTTGATCGCTTATAACTCAAAAACTATTGCAGCCTTAAAATTTTTATATTAGAATTTTTGACTCTATTTTATCTCTAGAATACACTATTAAAGTATTGTACGGAGGTTGTGAGACACCCTGTATATATTTAATATATGATGTAGCTTTTTGTGGATTTTTGTTTTGATTGCTTGTAATGAACAATAAATGTCATTGTACAAACATGCTTTGAGAATGTTCAAGATTGAAACGTTGAATTTAATCGATAAATTTAAACTGTAAATTCAACCGACGAATCTGAACGGTAAGAGCCGCAATCAAAACAAGAGCGAGAATAAACATCGTCGCGATCAGCCGATCGGCGCGTGATCGCGTGATCATAACAAAGAAAAAGTGTGACAAACACCTAGATTCTCGAACGTTCGGTGCCGAAAATATCCTATTATGGAAATCGGTCGATCGCGACTCTTTTCCATCGTTATTCTGCCGCTGACGACGATTCGGGCTGGTCGGTAGCAATCGATCATAATTTCTCGTATCATATTATCTCGTGTCGTATTCTCGCTCGTGTCGTGTCGCGGTACTCATAGACCATTCGCGCTGCTGTTGTTACTTTCGTTCGTGTAGTTTACGCTTGTGTCGTTCGCTCGCGCATTTCTTGTCGTTTAATTCGCTCGTGTCGTATGCGCTTTCGTCATTCTCGTTGTAAATTCTCAACCGACATTCCAGCATACGATCGAGCATCGAACTCAGTGCGAAAGACGCCTCATTGTCTGTATTACTACCTGCTCTATACTTATTGAGTTTGTGATTGTTAAGAGTGTGGAGGCCGAGAGTCGACGCGCGTTAACCGTTCCGCGAATGTCCTCTGCCTCGCGCCAAGCAACATCCGGCGTCCGCGTGCAAGATATCCGATTTCGCGAGAGCCTCTAGCAAGAAGCTCTACAAGATTTCCGAAACGCGTCGAAGGCAGTCATTAACAGGACATTTTGAAGATTTCCGTCGGAGTCGCGGAATACGTGCCGTCGCTCGCTCCTATTATTCAAAATTAAACGAATATAGAAAACAATCTGCAATCGAGTATTTTCTGAACTCTCCTTATCCTCCAGCGGATCTACGGATTCGCGTTACACACCGCTTCTCGCTCATCTCTGAGCGTTTCTCAAGATTCGGGCGATCTCGTCGAGGTCGATTCCCGAACAGAGAATAAAGGATTAATTTCCTGAGAAGTCAGAAAGATAAATAGATGGTCGTAGATATTTTCATAACATTTCACAGGATTCTAATAGCGGAGAAAATTATAATAAACTCTCGCTTAAAAGATTCTCGTGTTTTGTTAATGAATTCGTTTTTATCACGTTTTAATCACGTAACAATGTAGTGTATAAAATATCCTGTAAAGACTGCGATGCATCGTACGTTGTGCGAGATGTCCACGTTCTGTTTCGGAGTATAAGAAGTTAACGATTTCATAATGAGCGCGGTGTTTCATAATAATCGAAAGCGACGGAACGAGAGAATTGCGAGGAGAAATGAATATGTGAGTCGCGTGTTGAAATGTCCCCGCGTGAATCCCGCCGACGGCGGAAACGGAGATCGGCATGCGAATGCGTTTTACGCGCAAGAGTTGCGCTAAACTTTCCGAAATGAATGTCATTTCCGAGCCCTGATCGAGGAGAGCTCGAACGACAGCGGTACGACCGGACAGACAGCGCACCGTTACCCAGGCCGTCGCTAATAAGACGGGTGATCGCTTTTTCGTTGAGGCGATCATAGAATTTACTTCCGGTGTTGAACCGGACGATTGAGGCGACGAGCAATCCGGCATAATAGTTCTCGAGGAACTTGAGCCAGAATCCGAGTCAACGTGTAGCATCGAATGATGCTTTTTGTGGCAAACCCGATATGAATATTTACTCCGACATTCCTGTGCAGAATGCTTCGTGCTTAAACAATTGAAGCAACGTTTATGCTGCTTAACGAGCTCTCGCCATTGACTCGCATTCTTACTCACGAACGAAGGGCACACATTAAGAAAATGTCGAGCTTTGCACACCGGACACAGAATCTGGGTGCTAGCGGATGCGGTGGCGGAATGGACGCGCGAGGCTGCAATGGGTTTGGTAGTGTTCTTGGAACTTGCGGTTGTCGCATATTCTTCGAGCGCGCGAGTACGAGATTGAAAAAAACGAAGAAAATCTTCGTACGCCGGCGGAGCGTCGGCATCGCATGCTTTCACGTTCTATGCTTTTCGCGTTACCGGATCTAATTTTTGCACGATAAGGTGAACGAGAATATCGTTCCATAGTTCCTCCGGCTTTCGATTTAGATTTTTTAACGACAATGAAAAATGGGGGTTTCCATTTAAGAAATTGAAAGTGACCTTCATGTGACCTTCAAATGACTATCCAAGGTCACATCAATGGCACCATCTTATGTCTCCCTTCGAACCAAACAACTTTTGTCTGAAACGTTTTTCCGTATCTTCCATATTTTTCAAAATATTTGGCTGGCTCTTTTAAAATGGACCACCCTGTATATAAAAATTCGTTCCAGCTTGTCAACGGTTTGCCTATGTACAGGGGCCGCGACGCTACCAAGTAACTTATCCGGAGTTTTACGTCTAATAAACTTTCGATTAAAATTCCTCAGGAATCAAGCCGTTGATCAAAAATCTAACGGCACTTTTCTGATACAATATGGATGCAAGCTTTCGATTGCGACCAGTTTGAATAAGATTGGTGCAGTCAATCCTGAGGAATGATAATCGTATACCAGAAATGTGACATTTTTCGTTCTTCATCATTATCATAATAAGATCAGTTTCAGACTCTCACGTACGTATGCTCGCACGCACGCACACACGCAAAGCAAGTTTGTCCCTCAAGGCGCGTTTGCAGCGCTCATGTATGATTTTATGCTTGAGTGTGCAAATACGCCTTGAGAGACAATTTTGTGTATGTGCGTGCATACGTATATGAGACGTATCAAGCAACGCGGTAGTCGCGGTACGCGGTAGCATCGCGACGTCAAGATATAATAAGATTAAGGTTATATAGCAAGAAAATATATTTAGTTCTATAGAGTAAGTAGATTGAAATTTTGTATATATATCTGGTTATACATGTTTATTTATTGTTTTATAAGTATATTTCTTGATTATATCTGAATATTATCTAAATTATAGCGCTTATTTGCAGGATAAAGCGAAATCAATCTTTTCGAGAAGACCAGTATACTTTTATAGCTGGGGTTTCTTCAGCTGGAATTGCATACGGTCTTATACCGTATGCAATCCTAGCTGAAGAGCTTTGCTAAACAGCGTAACATATTGGATTATAGAGATTTGGGAGTAACAGACGGTAAGTACAATTAATTAGCACATATAAAATATTGAGTAACACATATAAAACCAGATATGTAAACTAAATTAAATATTACAATTCTGTTTTTTTCCTCACATACAGATAGAGGGAAGTGACCATCCAGCGCTTATAATCGAACATAATGACTTGGGTTCTCAAAGGTTTTACAATGCACGGAGTAAGCAAAGTTTCAAATATGATCACTTGAGGAAGGAGGTGCAAGATTATGAACCTTATGAACCAGATCCTATAGCGGAACCTTGGAGGTCAGCTTTTCAAGACGAGATAACGAATTATACTCAAAGTCATTATAGACACGGCGCCTGCTCAGTTTTTGCAATAAGAATATTAAAAGAAATAATTTAAAAAAAAAGAAGAAAAGCGCATTTTGCGTGAAGTCTGGACGTATGATGTGCATGGGAACAAACTATAACAATACTAAATAGGATTCAATAAAATAAATGAATGCCTATTCTACATAAATAAAACTGTACTATATTATTGTGAGATAATATAATGTAAGCACATATATATTATTGTTGAACATTATATACTAAAAATAAAATTAACGAATGCCAATTCTACATAAATAAAACTGTATTATCAACAATAATATATATATTCAAAAATAATATATATGTGCTTATATTATATTATCTCACAATAATACAGTATAGTTTTATTTATGTAGAATTGGCATCGTTAATTTTATTGGCAATAAAATATTGTGTAAAGTAGCTCAATTTAATTGTACTTATAAATTCATTCACTTATTACTGTAACATCATACAGTTGAAGAATGATCTACATTGAATTGCCAAGTATTTGTATGTCACTTTAATTTTAATCCTTTTCGTTTCAGGCCTATCTGGTAAACCTTATGATTAATTTCAAAACAAGTCGATCAGTTTGGCACGGGGCATTTTTAAACTCGAAATTGGTGATCGATGTGATCGACGTTATTGCAGTAAGGGTTAAGTAGTTTTATGATGTACTATTTGTAATAAAATCCGCAATATAATTGTGCTATTTTATATATTATATATAATATCTTGTGACGTTGCCGTCTCGCGCGCGTCCGCCGGGTCCCTCTCCGATCGAAAAGCGCGGGCTAAAGGGCCGCGCCAGTCGAATCATTGCGAGAACCGTACCGTTACCTCCAGAGAGGCGTCATTAATTGAGATTTCGAGCTTAATATTAATTTCGTTTATGATTTTCTTTCGTATGAATAATTCATTTAGGAGCCTCATCGGAAGAAGGAGCGGAGAGTCGCTGAAACGTCACGGAAAATACGATCGCCAATCAAGGAAGACCTTAGAGGGACAAGGAGCCAGCAATTTGGAAATCCAAAACATCTAACGGCCAAACTAGCTACGTCACGACGGGATCAGGACCCGCACACGTGATGCGCGACTCACGGGACAGCGAGAAAATCCTCGCGCAAGGACTCAGGCCCGTGCGGACCCGGTCCCCGCGGAGGGACTGCAATCCTGCACCCGATGGCGTGACACGGCCCCGGAAAAGGCGAAAAGAGGGGTGGCAGCGATACTTCCGGCCAAGCCGTTCGACCTAGACCTTGCGACGGCCCCGCGGAAAGGGCCCCAGCGAATTATTGGTTGTAATACCGGGGGCGCGCGCACCCCCGTTACGACCGTGAGCGCGCCGCCCGACGGCCACAGCGCGTGATTGGTCGCGATAATACGCACCCTGTGCGCGCAGCCCCGGCTGGCCCACAGGTATCGATTCTGGATCGCGACGATCCAGGATGAGACTGGCGCGAGCTTGCGTGCGTAATAGAAGCGTAAGCGAGAGGACCGTTTTGGCGAGAGAAAATACGAGAGCGATAGCGAGACGAGAGCGAGCGGAGAGGATCCCGGCGATCGGCAGCTGAGAAGGACGGACCCGAGGGAGAGGACGTCGACGTCGCTGACCCCGTGTAACCACCACGAGAGGAAAAGTACCGGTGAGGTTATCCTCCGCCATATTCGCCACTCGCGATCGCGCCCGGAATCGTTTCGTTCTGTCGTCGTCGCCGTGAATTCGTACTTTGGTGTACGGGCTAAGCCCGATTCTGTAGTGTAGATTTTCGCGTCACGGCCACGTCGTCAAGCGATTCGAGCCCCGGAGTCTCGAAAGTATCGGTTTCCGCGGATCGAGACATTACCTCGCATTTTTATGAAACCGTGTGTCGTCTCTCTGGAGATTCGGATTCCGTAGATTATATTTGCGTTGGTTCTCGCACGTCTAGCGTTTAAGACTCGTTCGTACTGTATGTCGGTCGTCTGAGTGTGAGTGTGATTCGCGTCAATTTGTTATATTATTTTTGTCTTTCGTTTGTGAATCTTCGCGTCTAAATTGTGCGTGCACGTCCGATGCAACTTTCTTTCGCGATTATTATATGGGTTACGTGAGAGTGTGAATCGCGTCAATTCGACGTGTTATATCGGCTGTAAAGCACCGCGTCTCGAAATTGTGAGCGCGTTTTGGTGAGAATTTCCTCGCGATTCTTGCATGAATTGCGTGCGTGTGTGTGCCGAGCATTCGATTCTGCGTAATATGTCCGTCCGAAATCGAAGCATGTCCGCGTCGTAATAATCGCCTGTTAATCTTAAGTTGCGTATTAATAATTTAGCGGTAATAGCGGGCGATAAGGTCGCCGTTGGCGAGGTGATATCGAGAATTGATTCGGACTTGCGCCCGAATTATAGAAGAACGTAATAATCCATTTCTTCGCAGTGCGAGGCGTAATTCAAGCCGAGCGAACATTCCGGCCGATCTAACGGGTCGGTCTCGGCATACGCATTACGGGGTTTCGCGCCCCGCGTCTAACACCCAGTCTCGCAGCCGCGTTTCTTTTACCGCAGCCGTATATCCGCGCGGTTTATCATTAATATTCTCGAGGAGCTGCGGCTCCCGCTATTATAATAAATCTGTTAATTTCTCTGTTTAATTTACGAGTTTCCTTTCAGTTGTGCTTGTCGTTTCCGTAATTGTCGCCTCCTGCATAAATTATCGCGTTCGATCAACACTCGCCCTGCCCCTCTACCGTTAGGCGAGCTAGTCAGCCCGTGGCGAATTCTGACAAATTTCTTTCGCGTTTATTTCGCGCTTATTTCGCGTGTTTCGCGAATTGATACGTGAAAGATCGTATCTGGCGCCCAAGTTCGATTCTCGCGATTATCTCTCGGATATCGTCACGGTACGCGCGGAACTCCCAACATCCCGTTCCCATCTGGCGCGTGGATCTTTTTCTCCGTTTTCCCGTTTTTGTCAACGACCATTCCGCATCTCCCGTTCGGCGAATTAGCTCCTGTTCGTCGGCGCAATTTACACCCGCGCGACGGAGAGAACGAGTCGGCGGCCGCGTTTATCGCTCAGCCGCGAGACGGTAGGAAAAGTTGTCGCAATATATTTGGGGGGAAGGGGACATAATAGCGTAATTTTATAAAAATAAAATGCATTTTAATTTTCTCGAGAGAATCTATAATATTTCTATAAATGCAAGACTGATTTTATCAAACAAATACTATTTTAAATTACAAACTCTTACAAACTGAACTGCTTCTATGTACTTGGCTAGTTAACTTGATTTCATATTTAGTTTTGATTTTTGATTTTTTAAAGGTTTTTATTTTTTTAGAGGAAAATCATTTTTTAGTTCTTTATTTTGTATGAAAATTATTTTTGAAGGAAAAATTTTTTTAAAAGTTATTTTTTAGGTATAAATAATAAATTTTTTTTGCGTACAAGTTGGGATTTTTTTATATACTTGGCGTATTTTTTTTTACCTTTGTGAGGTTTTTTTTAGGTGTATATGTATATGTACATGGTCACAAACTCCATATACATAATGCATTCTAGAAATAAAATAGTCAAAAATTCTAATACAAAAATATCAAGATTGCAATAATTTTTGAATTATAAGTGATTAAAATTTGCTAATAATATTGCATACAATTCATATCCTCAGGCTTTATACACATACTGATCTGTCATCTGTTATTGCTGACAGATAAAAGGAATAAATAAATTTGTACAAAACTTGATGAAAATAAATAATAATATAATAATTATTCAATAATTGAAATTGTTATTTAAGAACAAATTAAATATTTTACGTACAAGTATAGTTTGATATCAGCTAATTGCATAATATAATACTCATACACATAAAAAGCAATAAAATCAGCTGTGCAGTAAAAATCAATATTACCTGATTTGTAAAATCAATAATAAATGACAGATCAGTACGCGTATATGTGTAGTTACGGAACTGAATGCGCGAAATGTATGCGATGTCATAATAAGCTTTGGTCATTTATAACTCAAAACATTACAGCTTCAAAATGTTTGTATTTCAATTTTTGATTCTATTTTATCCCTACAATACATTATTGTACGGAGGTGGTAAGACAAGCTATGTATGTATGTATATATATGTGTGCGTGTGCGTGTGTGTCTGTGTGCGCGCGCGCGTGTGTGTACACACAGTGTATATATATAAGTAATGCCGAATATATAACATAAATCTCTGAAAAATAAGAACGCAGTCTTTTGCTTATTTTGATATTTTATTGAAAATTTATTGTATTTGTATTTTATAATAGTAGTTAGTGCTACAGTAGTTAGTTAGCCAGAGGCGGTCAGTTCGTGAGCTGGTTGTTTTAATATTTGACACCAAATGCGTTTTGCATGTTCGCTTTGGTTAAAAAATATATGCCAGAGGCGATCAATTCGTGAGCTGGTTGTTATTTCACACTACATGCGATTTGCGTGTGTGTTAAAAAATATATGCCAGAGGCGATATATTATTCTGTTGCGATCGAGACAAACAATGTATTATAAATCTTTATTACAAATACATGGTGAGTCATTTTAATAAACGCACGCAAATATCTCGTAAAGTAAGCAAGATGGAAAAAAATGTTTTATACAAAAGTTGTAGAGTTTAGAGGGGGACACATGATGAAAATATGGACTTGACCTTGAGTGACCTTTTCAAGGCCAAGTCAATGTGATCGATATTTTCTTAAATGGAATCCCCCATTTTTTATTGCATATTCTTGTAGCTTATGTCGAGAGCTTTCCAAAACACTATAATAAAGTATTTTTTCATTAAGTACTTTTTGAGTTATTTTATATTTCAATCTGACATATTTTGATATAAAAAATAAAATATCTCGTAACATATTTAGTTCTTGACAATCTTACCGTAATACTTTTTATGTACAGAATAATGAGACAAATCAATTAGTGTAAAGAAAAAAACAAATAATTGTTTAAAAAAATACATTATAAATACATTATAAATAATTACATACTTTTTCTTAAAAACAATTATTTTTTTTACTAATTGATTTGTCTCATTATTCTGTACATAAAAGTATTACAGTAAGATTATCGAGAACTAAATATTTTACGAGATATTTTATTTTTTCTATCAAAATATGTCAGATTAAAATATAAAATAACTCAAAAAGTACTTAATAAAAAATACTTTATTATAGTGTTTTGGAAAGCTCTCGGCATTAGCTATAAGAATATGAAATAAAAAATAGGGATATGTCGTGTTTAGTATCATTTTTATCGCAAGAATCTCATTAATCCATTATAATTATATTCATATTAATAACATCCAAAATGTAAGTTTCAGTTTTTATTTTATAAAATGTTTATATTTTGTACATAAGGAAAGATCCCCGATGCTATAAAATCGACAAAAGCGAGAGCAAGAAAGAATGAAGCAGCAAGCGAGATGACAAACATCAAAGAGTTCCGAAGTGTCGCTCGCCAGGCTCCCTTTATCTATAATCTTTGACGTGTATATATCATCTTATTATAGAAAATAAAATCTCTGTATTTCGCATTTTATATATCTGAAAATAATTGTAATGGATTAATTACATTTTTGCGATTAAAATGACACTAAATATGTCATAAATCGGATTATTTTTAATGAAATAAGTAATCATAATTTTAATTACATAATTGATTAAAAATTATCCGATTTTGTGTTTCGTATCATTTTAATTGGTAAAATATCATTAATTCATTGTAATTATTTTCGGATCAATAAGCGCGAAAAACAAAAATTTTACAGTAACGGTATATAACGCGAGAGATTATAGATAAAGCGAGCCTCGCGAACGAGGCTTCGGAAGTCTTTCATGTTAGCTATCTCGCTTGCTCCTCATTCGTTCTCTATCTCTCTCTCTTTCTCTGCTTGTTCTTTATTGTATTCTTTCATTTCCATTATTATAATCTTTTATTTGTTCGACTTTTATTCTTTCTATTCTTGTTTTCCTATATGATAATAAATTAATTTATTCATCTTTATTTTATAAAGCATAAATAAGATATTGTATATTTTATAAATAAAAAAAGTATTATGTATGTGTGCGTGTGTATTTTTGTATGTGCATGTGTTGTATTTAACTATAGTGAAACGTAATTATGTATTGTATTAACTATAGTGAAATAAAAAAAGAAAATAACTTGTATTGTATATCTCATTTATGCTGTATAAAATAAAAATAAATAAATAAATTTATTTATTTTTATGTAAGGAGACGAGAATAGAAAGAATAAAAGTTGAGCAAATAAAAGAATATAATAATGGGAATAAAAGAATATAATAATGAACGAGCAGAGAGAGAGAGAGAGAGAGAGAGAGAGAGAGAGAGAGAAGCGCGAGTGAACGCGTAAGTGAATGTGCGAGGAGCATGAAGCTAAGCGATACGTAGTACATAGCGAGCGAGCGATTAGAAAGAGACATAGCGTATGATCGAGAGAAAAAAGATACTGTAATAATGTTAGTGCGTACATGTATATTACTCTCACACATATGAAAGAGACGAAGATAGTATGATTAGGTCTGTCTTTGTCATGTACGATTGCAGCTCTGTCTATCGCGACATCACGCAACTAAACTACTGCTCTGTTTTACTCTTGAGCCTCCATCTCGCACACACATATATGCACGAACATTTTATTTTGCAAAATCTTTTTTATAAAGCTTCTAAACTCACTTCTTTAAGTTCACTTATACTCTTTGATGAAATGCCGAGTGCGGAGTTCACTGATTAGGCACGTGCAGATTGCAAATCTTTTATATTAAGTAAATGTTGACGGCACGGGCCGATAACAAAACTGTAATTTTATAATTTTTTTTCACTTTTCATATGAAATGTTAAACTCCGCACTCCGTTATTATGTATACTTTAATTGTGGAAAAGGATTTTCCATGATATGTATAATCAACAAAAAAATTTTGCATAATAACGTTTTTATCGGTAAAACAAACCTTTTGGGATCCCCTTAACAAACAAAAATTTGTAAAAATCAAGATTTATACATAGTCTGACAATGAAAAACTGGATATTTAAGTTAGTTTACAGAAATAGTCCTACGTATACTACACATATAAACTGAAATAAACACAAGTTTTTACATATATAGGGTGTTCAAAAATAAAATATAAGGGTAAATATAACGAAAAGGGGACCCAGCCCCATTAACCTTGACCTTGATATATGTTGTCAAGGATATAATTCTTAGTAACTTTTTCTTCTAATTTAATCGTCGTTCGTTGCTTATTAAAAAGTTATTAACAAAAAAAGTTTGGAATATACCAAAGTACATGCATAGACAGGAAGCACGCGCGCGCACTGATACACACACACACACACACACGGGAGGGTGCAAGGGGGGCCTTCGGCCCCCCTCCCGCACCCACCCCGCCGATAGGCAGGGTGGATCTCGCTTTACAACTTACAAAGTACATGCTATATTGTAAAGCTAAATTGTAAACCTAACCGCGGCGAAACCGGTAGGCGAGGGGTCCGCGGAGAGGGATCGTCCCGATTGCGCACATTACCAATCGGACACGACAATATTTCCCGATCGGACACAGATCCGACCGGACACATGTCCGATCGGACAGTCCCGATCGGACACAGTCCCGATCGAATACAGGCTCGATCGAACACAGACCCAATTGGACACAGTTCCGATCGGACACATACTGTTGCAACCGGACACAGTGCCAATGGGACACCGGCTCGATCGGACACAATTCCGATCGGACACATATGGTTGCAATTGGACACCATCCTGATCGGACACAGGCCCGATCGGACACAGTATATCAGAAATATATAGGTTTGGGTTAGGTTATATCTTCCGGAAGTGGTGCCCCCGTCGGGGGGCGGAACATACTGCCTCCACGCATATACTTTTTAATGCGAAGTAAGGTTCCACATAGGTTTACAACTTTCCACGCGAAGCGAGGTTCAACGCAAACCTATATGTCTAGTTTTTCGATAGTGGAGCCCTCCCGAAGGGGGGGGGGGGGCCGAACCCACTGTGTTCACGCATACATTTTCCCATCCACACAACAATTGTAGGGTGGACCTAGCTTCGCGATTGAACCTGTGTCCGATCGGGCCTATGTCCGATCGGGTCTGTGTCCGATTGCAACCATATGTGTCCGATCGGAATTGTGTTCGATTGGGACTGTGTCCGATTGCAACAGTATGTGTCCGATCAGAACTGTGTCCAATCGGGTCTGTGTCCGATCGAGCCTGTGTCCGATTGGGACTGTGTCCGATCGAGCCTGTGTCCGATTGGGTCTGTGTCCGATTGGGAAATATTGTCGTGTCCAATCGGTAATGTGCGCAATCGAGACTCACTCCGTGGAGAGGGGGGAGGGGGACCGCGGCGAAACCGATTGGCGAGGAGTCCGCGGGGAAGAGGGAACGCACGCGTCCGCGAGTAGGTGTGAGAGAGAAAGCACGAGGCGTCCGCATGCATATGGATGATGCGAGATACGGCGTTCGTAAGACGATGGGTATGAGGGAGATAGCGCGAGGCGTACGCAATGTGTGGGAGAGGGATAGCGTTCGCATGGACGTGGGAGAGGGATAGCGCGAAGCGTCCATATGAGCGTAAGACAAGGATAGCGTTTTGCATGCACGTTGGAAAAGGATGGCGCAAAGATATTGCATACACGTTGGAGAGAGACAGCGCACAGGTATGAGAGAGAGAGAGAGAGAGACAGATAGCGCGAGGCATGCACTTGGGAGAAGAATAACGCGAGCAAGAAAGGGAAGCGAAAGAAATACATAATCATTTTTTCATTTTTAACGCATTAATTTTTGTTAAAATACATCACCTCGTCTCAAGGTTTCAGACAAAAGTTCATCCACAGCATACGCTATGGTATAATAGTTCGCAATCTATGACAGATGTTTTATCATAGATGTCGCGCAAGATTTTAACAGCATCATCTTTCTCGGCACCAAACATATTACCTTGCAAATTAACGACAAGTCGATCGAAACTCCCATTTACGGCTTCTATATTCAGTTTCAAATATTCATGATTAACGCAATGTTCGAGTTCGAATAAAAAAAATATAGTTGACGGTTTCATGTACAAGCAAGAATCGCGTAACGTAAGTTTCACAACACTCGCATCGTGTATTTTAACAATCTCAATTGTTAAATCGTAAATCCATATTGGTGCATGATTAGGCGTTTGTACAAGTCGTTCAACATTCGCTCGTTTCAGCATTAGCGATTCTCGTGTGTCAATAGATAATACGATTTAATTGCCTCGGTTATCGCTGAGATGGAATTCCACGTAAGATGTTATTCCAACGCTGATTCCAATATCCAAGTATTTATAAGCAGTGCGCGTCAAAGCAAATCTGCGTACCAAAATACGTGGTATACAACGAGGTTTACCACATCTGAAAAAATACAATTAAATATGAAAAAGCATGGAAAAAACATATATGAAATATATATATACATACATATATATATATATATATATATATATATGAAACATTTGTGATACTTACAAATCATGTGGTTTCTTGTACGGCTTAATTTCATCTCGTGGTTTCTTGCACGGCTTAATTTCATCTCGTGGAACGTAGTAATTCACGCGTTTGCAACCGTTGCTGCTACTTCCTTCAGCGGAGTACATTTTGTCTCTCGGTTATGAGAAGTGGACCGTTGGTACTAGCAGTTGATGCGACACTGATCGTATAAAAATTAACCGAGTATACGTGACGCTTATTTTTCAAAAGTATGATGTGGTGGGAAATTAATTCTCTGAAAATTTAGGAGAAGGGGAAACGGCCTGTATACCACTCTTGCCCCTTCATCTACTTTACGCACCCTCAACTTTCCCGACGCGATATTTTCAAGCGCCGATGTACGGCTGCTTCGCGATGACATCACCCCCAGGTGAAGATTTAGCCGAATGCACAAAAAATGCAATTATAAATTTTTCAAGCGCTAATGTGCGGCTGCTTCGCGATGATATCATCTTCAGATATCAGAATCCAAACGCGCGTGTCGAAACATGACAAAATCGTAAAATATCAAGATTAAATTGTGCTAATATACAAATAATTTAAAACTTTTGCGATGCATCTGGGCTGAGATGACATCACCATCAGGTGTGAGATTTAGCCGAATGCACAAAAAATGCAATGTAATATAAAATTTTCAAGCGCCGATGTGCGGCTGCTTCGCGATGACATCACCCCTAGATATCAGAATCAAAACACGCGTGTCAAAACATGACAAAATCGTGAAATATAAGAATAATTATCAAGGTTAAATTGTGCTAATATACTTGGACAGCTGCATGTAATTTGAAACGTTTGCAATGCACCTGGGATTTAACATCATCTCTAGACGACAAAAATGCAATAATCGACATTAGTCAGAATGTACGTGACAAACCGTGAAATAAAGATTTAGTTGAAATATGATACACATGATGGAAAGAGACATCAAGATAGAATATAAAATCATGGTAAAGAGGCACCCTGTCAGTATTTTCGCCAGGGATTCCGAGACAAGAGCTATTAATAAGCGCATCTTATTTGCAAAAATTTTTGGCATAAATTTGGAAATATGGCGGAAAACAGTGCCGAACGAAATCTGCGCGAGCAATCTGCAAGGGTGAATTCGATAGAGGAGTACGTTGCGTGGGAGCAACGATGCGACGAATATATCGAATCGTTGGAAGAGCAAAGTCGAATCAAACGTCCACGATTATCGATCGGGATTCGACAATCGCTGATTGCCCGAATCGCACGACTCGAGGGATTGAAGAACTCGTTACGCAGGCGTTTTGTACATGTGGGTGCAGGATGTAGTACGCGACAACATGGATTGATTTGGCGAGAGATCGATACGGCGTTCGAGAGCCGCATATTGACTGGTGCGGTTATAAATCATAATCACATAAAGCCTCATCAATTTTTCGAGGATGCCAAAGACATTGTGCTCGAACACGTGCGAAATGTGATGAAAAAACACTTTAATGTGAAAATTAATACAGTATTCAATGGTGAATTTGTGACGGGTGATAAACGCGCAAATAAAAGTATAAATACGAGAAACTATGAACTCTTTCGTACATCCGATTTACGCGAGTGGTACGAGCGGCGCGTGAGTGGCACCCGTTTGACCACGTTAGT
Source organism: Formica selysi (assembly GCA_009859135.1). Taxonomy (NCBI): domain Eukaryota; kingdom Metazoa; phylum Arthropoda; class Insecta; order Hymenoptera; family Formicidae; genus Formica; species Formica selysi. Next base: position 407,140 of record WHNR01000045.1, on the reverse strand, counting down.
ATTGACCACGATCCCAATTGACCACGTTGAGATTGACCACGTTGCGATTGACCACGTTGATATTGACCACGTTGATATTGACCACGATCCCGATTGACCACTGTCCTGATTGACCACAGTCCCGATTGACCACGATGATATTTACCACGGTTCCGATTGACCACGGTCCCGATTGGCCACGGTTCAAATTGACCACGTTGATATTGACCACGTTGATATTGACCACGTTAATATTGACCACGTTCCCGATTGACCACGGTCCCGATTGACCACGTTGATATTGACCACGGTCCCGATTGACCACGTTGAGATTGACCACGTTTGATATTGATCACGGTCCCGATAGACCACGTTGATATTGACCACGGTCCCGATTGAAAAACTATGTAACACACACATGCGGGAGGGGTGTAAGGGGGGTCTTCGGTCCCCCCTCCCGCACCCCCACCGCCAGTCAGGCACAATGGACCTCGCTTTACAACTTGCAAAGTACATGCCCTAGTAACGACATGTATTGATCCGTGGTTAATCGGGATCGTGGTTAATATTAACGTGGTCAATATTAACGTGGTCAATATCAACGTGGTAAATCGGGACCGTGATCAATATCAACGTGGTCAATCTCAACGTGGTCAATCGGAACCGTGGTCAATATCAACGTGGTCAATCGGGACCGTGGTCAATATCAACGTGGTCAATCAGGACCGTGGTCAATATTAAAGTAGTAAATATCAACGTGGTCAATCGGGACCGTGATCAATATCAACGTGGTCAATCGGGTCCGTGGTCAATTTGAACCGTGGTCAATCGCAACGTGGTCAATCGCAACGTGGTCAAACGCAACGTGGTCAATCTCAACGTGGTCAATCGGGACCGTGGTCAATATTAACGTGGTCAAACGGGACGCTCCCGCGGCGCGTTGTCGAGCCCACTCTAGCATCGCTCGAAGAATTTCAGGAACTAGCGGGTGGGCATTGTCGCGAATACTCGATTTAATTGTGAATATAAATAAATATAATCCTATGCGCGCGGGATGTCATATAAAATTACCGCGGATAATAATGAAGAGAGCGGTAATCAACGTACAATCTAATGACAATGCGTGTTTCGCGTGGTCTGTGGTCGCCGCTCTACATCCGGCTAAATTAAAAGTGGATCGAGAATCTTCGTATCCTCATTATACAACAGTGCTGAATCTCCAGGACATTGAGTTTCCAGTGACTGTGAACCAAATTAAAAAATTCGAGCTTCTCAACGATATCTCAATCAATATATATAGTAACGAGGAAAAGAACATTATCCCGATACGTCTGAGTGAGCTAAAAAAAGACAAACACGTAAACTTGCTGTACGTGGAAGACAACAACATTGGACATTTCGCGTGGATCAAGAATCTATCCAGGCTCGTGAGCTCGCAATTGAGCAAAAAAGAACACAAGAGATATATCTGCGATCGGTACGTATATATTTAATAAAATATATTGCAAAAATAATTGAACAAAAAATTATTTCTTTTACAGATGTTTGCATTACTTTAGCTCGAACGACAAATTACAGTCATATATGGTGGAATGTCAAGAGATGAACGAGTGCGCTATCCGATTACCGAGCGATAAGGACAAGTGGCTCATGTTCAACAATTATAATCGGAAAGAGCGGCTTCCTTTCGTCGTGTACGCCGAAACGAAAGGTGATACGCCGACTTGGAGAAGACGGAGGAAGAGAGAAACTACCAACATCATAAAGTATTTAGTATTGCTTATTATGTACACTGCTCGTACGACGATTCGTTATCCGCGTATCATCCTCATCGCGGTATCGATTGCATGTCATGGTTCACCGAAGAACTTAAAAATTTAGCGCAACGTGTAAAAAGTATTTTATCAGCTAATGTCCCCATGGTAAATTTAACACCTGATGAATGGGAAAAATTTCACAACGCGACACAATGCCACATTTGCGAGAAACCATTCATCCAAGACGGTACACGCATACGCGATCATTGCCATCTGACCGGACGATACAGAGGTCCCGCGCATTCAAATTGCAATTTAAATTATAAACATTCTTTTTGCATTCCAATAGTTTTTCATAATTTATCCGGTTACGACGCACATTTTATTATAAAGGAAATAGCTACAGCGTTCGAAGGGGAAATCGAGTTACTTCGGATAACAAAGGAAAAATATATATCATTTACGAAAAATGTTAAACTTGCCGAAGGCAAATCAAAAAATCATATTAAATTGCATTTTATCGATTCGTATAAATTTCTTACAGCCGGTCTCGATAAATTAGCATCATTCTTGAATAAAGACAAACTCAAAATTTTAAAATCTGAATTTCAAAATTTACCGAATGACAATTTCAATTTATTAACACGGAAAGGCGTCTTTCCGTACGAATATATTGACTGCGTCGACAGGTTGCAAGATACGTGTTTACCACCGCGCGCTTCATTTTATAGTTCCTTGATCGGTGACATGATATCCGAGAGCGATTACGCGCACGCCGAGAATGTCTGGAAGCGGTTCTCCATTCGAACGCTGGGCGAATATAGCGACTTGTATCTCAAAATTGATGTCTTGTTATTAGCAGACATTTTTAAAAATTTCCGCGGAAGTTGTGTTAAAAGTTATGGGCTCGACCCCGCGTATTACTATACTCTTCCCGGATATACGTGGTACGCCATGTTGAAGCATACAAATATTACTTTCGACTTGCTTACGGATATTGACATGGTTTTATTTATCGAACGCGGAATACGCAGTGGTTTGAGTCAATGTTGCAACAAGTACGCACATGCTAATAACAAGTACATGTCGTACGATCCATCGAAACCTTCATCTTCTCTCACGGGCAATGTGTCAACCTTTGCCCTATGCAGATTTTCGATGGGTCGACGACGTATCCGATTTTGATACATCATCGATTGCGCTCGATTCGTCTATAGGCTACATCTTTGAAGTCGATCTCGAGTATTCGCAACATGTTCACGATGCGCACACTGACCTACCGTTTTGCCCGACACGCGACAAACCACCTGGTAGGCGGCAGGATAAGCTGCTCGCAACCTTATATGATAAGAAACGTTACGTAATACATTACCGCAACCTGCAACAATGCACGCGACACGGACTTCGCGTTACAAAAATACATTGAATATTACAGTTTTCGCAATCTCCATGGCTTCGCAGTTATATCGAACTCAATACACAATTCCGAACACTCGTGAAAAATGATTTTGAAAAATATTTATAGAAATTAATGAATAATGCGGTATTTGGCAAAACGATGGAAAATGTGCGCAATCACGTTAATATTAAGCTCATGACACATTGGGATGGAAGATATGGCGCAGAGGCGATGATCGCAAAACCAAATTTTCACAGTAGAAGCGTGTTTTCGGAGAAGCTGATCACCGTTGAATTGCGCAATCTCGAAGTTAAATTTAATAAACCAATCTACGTGGGTATGTGTATACTCGACATATGCAAGACATGTTTGTACGAGTTTCACCACGATTATATAGTACCTATGTATCGAGAGAAATGTAAAGTCATGTATACCGACACCGACAGTCTCATACATCACATAGAGTGTGAAGATGCATATGAGAATATAAAGCGTAACGTCGACAGATTCGATACCAGCGATTATGCAGTGGACAATGTGTACGGTATACCGCTCGGGAATAAAAAGACACCGGCTTTAATGAAGGATGAAAATAATGGCACCATCATGACCGAGTTCGTCGGGCTTAGGGCAAAAATGTACGCGTTGCGAGTAGATGGTAAGAAGGATACGAAAAAGGTAAAAGGCATCAAGAGTAACATCGTCGCGAGAACGATAACATTCGACGATTACACGCGGTGTTTGAACGAAGAGATTGAAATGACGCGTTAGCAGTCTTGTATAAGATCTAAATTACACGAAGTATACACAATTCGCGAGACAAAAATAGCTCTAAGTCCGTACGATGACAAGCAGTATATCGTACCCGAAACCACCGACACGCTACAGTGGGGACATTACAAAATACCTTGTACATAAAAATACCATACATTGTAAATAAAAATCATATATATTTATTGTAAATAAAAATTAGGTATATTTATTGTAATGGTACAATTTTGTTTATATTTGTAAAATATCTTTAATATTATGTATTATTGTTAACATATTTATAATATATTATTTTTATGTATCCAAGAGTTGTGTGTAGCATCAAATCCCAGCCATTTCACATAAACCTTGTCACCCTTTTTGCGTATCACCTTTTCCATGAGATGTACGTCAGGATTAGCAACGTGATGTAACTCGTATTCGTAAAATCCGCCGGCAACGGGATTTCCGCGCGAATCTTCGAGTTTATAGGTCACGGGATTAGTTTTCTGCACTTTAACGATTTTAAACACTTCGGTCGTCCAATTTGGCCTGTAATCTTTGTCAAAGATGGTCTTGAATTTACTCACGCGTACCGGATCGCCTACTTTGAATCTTGCTGGTGCAGCAATCTTTACGTTGTATACCGTATTTAAAAGTTCATCGGCGATCGCGGGGGTAACATCGATAGGTCTCATACCGATAGTGCGATGTTTTCGCGCATTGTATTCTCCAACAAGCCAGGACAACGCGTCGATCCACATGTAATTTCCATTAAGTGTAAACATTTTCCACATATTGTTCTTTAACGTTCGGTTGAATCGTTCAACGACCGAGGCTTTCGTGACAGAGTACGTCGAAAAATGATTAATGCTGTGTTTCTTCACGAGTTCCTGTACATTTGCGTTGTAAAATTCTTTTCCTCTGTCGATTTGAAAATTTTTGGGGCATCTTCCATCGTCTCGAATTATCTTTGCGATCGTTTCCGACATCTCGTTTCCACTCTTACTCTTGAGCGCTACAGCCCACGCATACTTGTTCAACACATCGATAACTGTGAGTATGTAGTTGTAGCCTTTGTTGAATCGCGCATATGGACGCATCGTGACCACGTCCGCCTGCCACAGATCGTCGTATCCGCGTGCGATGACACGTCTACGCGGGAAATTTTTTCTCGCTGGAGCATGCAATTCTTCCACGAGCAGCTGTTTTTCGCGGCATATTTGATCGAGGCATAATTCGCAATAATGAGATATTTCCTCCACGTATATTCTTTATATATCTTTCTTCTCCTGAATTAGATGTAGTCTGCGCGTGAGTTGCATACCGAAGCATTTTCTGCATCTCATCCATCATTATTTGCAGCGTCTGCATATTCGTCTCGAGCGTGATTATTTTTTTCTCAAATTCTTCCCGTCTGTCCTCCAAAAGTTTGACACTTATTTCCACGTACTGTTTGTTTGCAGCATCAGTATCATCTTCCGGTTGCGCTACGCGTCGTATCTTGTGCGACCTTGCGTTAAAGCCGGAGGCTGTCTGACACAGAGCGTTATCGCGCACGTAATTTCTTAGTAATCCATTCCATTGATAGTATGAGTTGTTCGATGTTCTCAACAATAATCCAAATTTATTAATCGACATTTCGATACAAACAATAATGACAGACTGACTCGTTTCGCCGACGCATAGATTAATTTATAATAAGGCCAGCTTCGCAAAGTTTCTCTATAATTGATAATATTTCATTGTCGTGGGCATTGTTGCCGGCTTGACGCGAAGCTTCCAGCAATCGCAAGCGATCTACCAACTCGTTGGGATCATTTCAATGCACGTAATCGATCTTATTATCGTTTAACGTCATAGCGCGCGGTATGTTTATATCTCTTCCACCTTTTTTTCCAGGCGCTATTATATTTTTATTAGAGATTAATGGCGCTATTATATTTTTATACTTGTATCCCTTGTTACTTAATAATGGATTACGCATATCATTGTCACGTCTATGCGCATTTGTCGCCAGTAATATATCTTTGTATTTAATTTTATCATCGTCAGTATATGCGTCACCGTCGGGCGATCTCTTGAAAATCAACTCGTAGAGACCTGGTGTTCCCACATATCTTATTCCACCGATAATTATATTGTCATCTTTATCCACATCAAAAATTTTATCACCAAGTATCATTCTTTTGTTGCAAAATTTAACACCGTAATCATAATTCATACTGTTATTTTTATCTTGACTCAAAATAGCTCCCACATATTTTTGCCCCATTGGGCCTAAGTGTGCGCGCAATGTACTTTGACCCTCGGACGTTTGTAATAGATGTTGAACCGACGTAACAAGCGTTTCAGGCGTGGTTTTGAAAATTTCTTCCCATGGGGACGGTCTTTTGTACAATACTTGACTTGATTGTACATCTTTTATCGGAGTGGAAGCAACTACATTCGATAATTGTTCGCTTACGTTTTGATTGATTTGGAGAAGTTATTAGCAAATAGTTTAATGATATATTTGACCTTGTTCGCTTTGTTCCATACTTTGACTCTTTTTTCAGATGCTTGTCTTCGAACATACTCGATGGTTCGATTTTCGCTTCATTAGATTCCACATTGATTGTATTTTCGACAAGTTGTTTTAGAGGTTCGATAATTGGTTTAAAGTGCCTCTCCAATGCGACGTCTTCCTCCATTTGACCACTTTTTAAAGAACGATATTTTTTGCGGATTGATTCGCTCGTTTTTGCAATCTCTTTCGCAATCTTCTCACGATCGTCACTGTCAATCATCGTCGTTATGTTGCGCTCGGACAAAATTTTTAGACGTTGCTCGATCGATGTATCAATAGCGACTAACCATTTTACGGTATTGCAAAATCGTTAAATCCTTTTTGATATCGTCCATTAGTCTGTAAACTGTCTTTATCAATCACTACAAATCCATACTTGTGTTGCCAACATTTCTGACAGAAAGCGCGAGAATCGCCGTAAGACATGTCAGTATTTACATGATCGTTGTATACATGTTTCAAGTTTGTACCATCTTGTTTAAATAAAATCAGTAAATGTGCATTGTCCCGTATAAGATGCTAGGGTATCTTGGCATACGTTTGACAAAGATAGAAACAGTCGACGCTCGAGTGTCGACCCATTGCAAAGTACTCTCTTATCGTATCTTGCTTATCGCACTCCACGTCGTCAAAGATAAAAATGGAATTCGGAAGCGCCTCGCTCGGTGGAATAACGTCACTATTATTAGAGAATGTAAAATAACCAATTTCGTCGATCGGTAATAGCAAATTTTCCAAGTATCGATATTTCAGTTGTTGAAGCGATTTCGAGTATACGTACACATTCTCGAAACGTACACCGTGTGGACTTTCTATCAAACTTATCAACACGTTAGTTTTACCGCAATTCGAAGGACCGCAAATGATACCGCGTATAGTAGTCGGCAGTATGTTTCCATGCTTGCGTATTTCTTTCTCGGACATTACTCATGTTTTATCATCAAAATTTGTTACTTTGATTATCGTCGCTTGTCGCACGAACCGCATGGTTTCTCTCGCGAATCTCAAATCAGATTTTTGGAAAATGAGTCATCGGGGCCCTATTTATAGAGGTGCACCGAATCGAAACCGCTCAGTCTCAAAAACGTTTCTTTTTCTATCGGTTGACAGCGATATTCTCGAGCTTACCACCGAGCAGTTACAGATTATACCCAAGATTGTTTTGCTGCGAGACTTTGGTACCTACGTGGAACAATTGTGGGACAAGCTTTCCGAACATATAAAAGCTGACTCATAGATTCGACAATATCGTCGATGCATGCGACATTATAATTTACCGTGGCAGCAAACACATATCGACGGTCCAACACCGTTAATAAAAGATTGTGGCAAATGCCAGCAAAAATTATAAGAAATAGTGGTTTGCTAAATCGTGCGATAAACGCACTTCCTATCGAATTACATATTCCAAGCTATCAGTTTTGCGGACCGGGAACTCATTTAGAAACACGATTGGCTAGAGGCGATCGGGGTATCGATCCATTGGATGCCGCGTGTCGCGAGCACGACATAGCTTATTCCCGAAGCAACCATCTCGGTCAACGACACGTTGCGGATAATATACTCGCCACGAAAGCGCGAACACTTATTACCGCGAGAGATTCGACTTTTGGCGAAAGAGCGGCCGCTACAGCTGTTTGGGCAGCTATGAAAGCAAAGACAAAATTCGGTATGGGGATGAAAACAAAAAAATCATCGATGAAAACAAAAAAATCATCGATGAAGAGAAAGACTGTGAAAAAACGAATACTTCCTAAAGCGAAGCGCGGTGGTATCTTACCCATTTTACCATTATTGGGAGTTCTCGGTTCATTGGCTGGCGGAGCAGCTGGAATCGCGAACAGAGATGCCAATTCTGAGACTCTGCCACCAGCCACAGCGTGTGGAGGGGATAGCGCACACGAGGAAAGAGCCGTGTACGTGTGCTCTCGGCGTTCGGCTAGCTTCGGGCAATAGAAGAGCGCAGACATATGATCCGCTGTCTCTTTCTCTCCCGAGATATCGCTATAGCTGACGTCTCGAAAATCATACATCGTAGTAGCGTTAACATTAGCGATTTGGCTTATCTAGCAGATCTCGCGTAAAAACATACAAATTATTAATTAAATAAATCTTCTAATCGTAATTTATTCTATACATAAAAGATGTAAAATAATTAAAAAAATAAAGAATAAGAAAAATGTAAAAATGATGAATATCCACTCTTGGCCAACGTGTACGTTTTTTTCTCAAAAAATCATCACTAATAATATTCTAATAAATAATATTTTAATAATATCGTAATAATATATATACAGGGTTGGCATTTATAGTGACGCTGGCATATTTTTCGGAAACGAAGTGAGATATCAAAAAATATTTCAGACAAAAGTTGCATGGTTTTGAGGGGGCCACATGATAAAAATATGGATTTGACCTTAAGTGGTTTTTTCAAGGTGAGGTCAATGTGGTCGATGTTTTCTTAAATGGAACCCCCCTTTTTTTATTACATATTCTTGTAGCTTATCTATCTGAAAACTTTTCAAAACACTATAATAAAATATTTTTTTATTAAGTACTTTTTGAATTATTTTATATTTTAATCTGACATATTTTGATATAAAAAGTACAATATCTCGTAAAATATTTAGTTTTCGATAATCTTACTGTAATACTTTTATGTACAGAATAATGAGACAAATCAATTAGTGTAAAAAACAACAAATAATTGCTTTAAAAAATACATTGTAAATAATTAGATACTTTTTCTTAAAAACAATTATTTTTTTTGATACTAATTGATCTGTCTCCTTATTCTGTACATAAAAGTATTACGGTAAGATTATCGAGAACTAAATATTTTACGAGATATTTTATTTTTTATATCAAAATATGTCAGATTAAGATATAAAATAACTCAAAAAATACTTAATGAAAAAATACTTTAATATAGTGTTTTAAAAAGTTCTCGAGATAAGCTACAAGAATATGTAATAAAAAATGGGGAGTTCCATTTAAGAAAATATCGACCACATTGACCTCACCTTGAAAAGACTACTTAAGGTCAAATCCATATTTTTATCATGTGGCCCCCTCGAAACCATGCAACTTTTGTCTGAAACATTTTTTGATATCTCATTTCGTTTCCGAAAAATATGCCCGCGTCACTATAAATGCCGCACCCTGTATATATATGTATATATATATATATATATATATATATATATATATATATATATATATATATATATATATATACAGGGTGGTCCTCGTAACGGTTGCCACGATTTTTAAGGCACTTACAATAATCTAACATAAAAAAGTCGTAAACAGAAATTTATCAGTTTCTAACCGGCAACAAATTGCAATAATAAAAATTGACCAAACATTTTTTTTCCATAAAAAAGCAAGGTCACCTTCAATTTTTTAAATGGAACTGCCTACTTTTCATTGCATATTCTTGTAGCTTATCTCGAGAGCTTTTCAAAACACTATAATGAAGTATTTTTTCATTAAGTACTTTTTGAGTTATTTTATATTTTATTCTGACATATTTTGATATAAAAAATAAAATATCTCGTAAAATATTTAGTTTTCGATAATCTTACTGTAATACTTTTATGTACAGAATAATGAGACAAATCAATTAGTAAAAAAAAATAATTGTTTTTAAGAAAAAGTATGTAATTATTTATAATGTATTTTTTTAAACAATTAGTCGTTTTTTTTAAACTAATTGATTTGTCTCATTATTCTGTACATAAAAGTGTTACGGTAAGATTATCGAAAATTAAATATTTTACGAGATATTTTAATTTTTATATAAAAATATGTCAGATTAAAATATAAAATAAATCAAAAAGTACTTAATGAAAAAATACTTTATTATAGTGTTTTGAAAAGCTCTCGAGATAAGCTACAAGAATATGCAATAAAAAGTAGGCAGTTCCATTTAAAAAATTGAAGGTGACCTTGCTTTTTTATGGAAAAAAAATGTTTGGTCAATTTTTATTATTGCAATTTGTTGCCGGTTAGAAACTGATAAATTTCTGTTTATGACTTTTTTATGTCAGATTATTGTAAGTGCCTTAAAAATCGTGGCGACCGTTACGAGGACCACCCTGTATATATATATACATATAGCATTATTATTCGTACTCATCTCTAAGCACGAATACACGCACGCACATGCACAACGGCGTAATACGCGAGAAAAGAAGAGAAAGAGAAAGAACGCAGGAATTAACGAGAGAGAACGAGAGATAACGATTTTGCTAATGTCTAATGTAATTAATAAATTTGTACACGCGCGAACCGAGTTGAAATCTTAAATAGATAATAACACATAGAACAATCAAATTTCTAATAAATTTATTCGATAGCTTCGTTATTATATATATATATATATATATATATATATATATATATATATATATATATATATAATAACGAAGCTATCGAATAAATTATATATATATATATATATATATATATATATATATATATATATATATATATATTGTTACGTTCGCGCTGGATGCTCGGTGTTATGTTCGCGCTGGATGCTTGGCGAGACATTAGCTGCAAGGCGTTCTACCTAACAACGAGGGGGTTTTGTTAAACGAAGTTGTTGTGGTTGTTTTCCGGGGGCTTTCGGTCTGGAAAGACGCGTGTCATATTCGGTTACGAATATTAATGAATGCTGTACTCTTGTTGTATATAATATTTGTGTGTATAAAGTTGTTCTCCTTTTTACGGAAGTTCTCCTTTTATTGCGTGTGCGCGAGTGTGAGAAGGCGAGAGAGCGACGAACGCAACATTTTGGGGGCTCGTCCGGGATAGTCATCTCGATATCGGAATACGAAGATGAGTACGGTACATTCACCGAGAAGGACCCGAGCGAGGATAGAAACACCACCTGCTGACGATATGAGGCCCGTGACGGAAACAACATCTCTTGGAGCGATACTGGAGGAGATGCGGAGAATGCGCGAGGAGCAAGCTCGGAGGGAAACAGAGCTCACAGCGAGACTTCAACAGTTTGAAGATGAGCTCACATGGCTGCAAGGAAATAACCAGCTAAGTCCTTCGATTTCTAGAGTCGGGAATTCGCGGGGCGAAAACGCGGCGGAAATCAACATACGCGCGGAATTAGGTTTTAAATTAAAACCGGACGTGTTTGATGGAACGGTGCCGCTGCGGGAATTTTTCTCGCAGTTTAATTTTATCGCTCAGGCGAATAAATGGGATGACGCGACTAAGACCGTTGCGCTTGCTGCGTGTTTGAGGGGCAAAGCGCGTTCTGTGTTAGAAGCGGTACAAGATGTGTCGTGTTTAGAATTTTCGGAGTTGAAATCTAAACTCGAATTGCGTTTCGGGGAGGGACATCTGTCTCAGAATTTTTATACGCAATTTACGAACCGCAAACAGAAAGCTGGGGAAGATTTAGCTACCCTTGGCTCTGAGCTTGAAAGACTCGTGCGCCTCGCTTATCCTGAATGTCCGCTTGAGGTTCGCGAAAGAATTGCCTGCGCACAGTTTATTTCTGCTGTTTCTGATAACTTTATTAGAAAAACCCTTCAACTCGAGAATGTTGATTCTTTAAATTCGGCAATAGAGAGAGCGAAAACTTTAGAAATTATTCAAGGGGAAGGTTTCGAAGAGAGAAGAGAATATTTTAATAGGGAATGTTGGACATGCGGAAAAACTGGACATTTCCGTTCTGATTGTCCTAGCAAGCAGGAAAACGCAATTAAGGGATAGTTAAAGAGACTTTGAAGCTCAGAGTCCCATTTAAAATTAATTTATTTGTTAAAGAAAAACATTTTTCTGTTTTCTGCGTTAGATATTTTGTTCGTTTCAGAAAGCCTGGTCTCCTGAAGTGTTCCCTTTTCCTTTGAAACTGCCGTCAGTCTCTTCAGGAAGAAGGAAATTTAATTTTTGAAGACTGCCTCACCCGCGGTTTTTGAGCTGTGGTTTTCCCGTCGGGTCTTAGGGCGAATGCCGAGGCAGGGACTTGAGGAGTCCTCTTTGGAGGATGTCGGGTTCACAGTAGATACCCCCCTCTTGTCCGAAGACTTGCAAGATCGCATTGAGGCAGCACTAACATCGAGGAGGTTTTCGTCAAAAGAGCGGAAATCCTATGTGGGCGTGCGGAAGTTGAAGAAGAAGGAAGCCTGGCCAGCTCTTTATCTTCAAGACAATCCGCAATGAAGTCCCAGAAACGTAGGTAGAAACGGAGGAAAATGGAGCCTGGTAACTCGTGGCAGCAGCTCGAGGTAGGGCAAGAGACCATTTTTGGTGCCCTGAATCTTCAAGGAGGTCCCGAAGTCGTAGGTGGGGACCGGAGGAAAATGGAGCCTGGTAACTCGTGGCAGCAGCTCGAGGTAGGGCAAGAGACCATTTTTGGTACCCTGAAGTTGACGAGAATGAAGAGGGTTCGATGGCAGTGTCCTGTGAATTCCTGGAAAGCGTGTGATTGGGGCCAAGTAATGATGCTCGGTAACCTGCAGCAGCAGCTCAGGGTAGAGCAAGGAGTCATTGTGGCACCCTGGAGTCTTCGCTTTGGAAGAAGTGGACTACAGTCAACCCATTCAACATAGACTCGTCGATCGCTGATTGTCGGGACGACAATCTTGAAGAAGGAGGGCAGTGTTACGTTCGCGCTGGATGCTCAGTGTTATGTTCGCGCTGGATGCTTGGCGAGGCATTAGCTGCAAGGCTTTCTACCTAACAACGAGGGGGTTTTGTTAAACGAAGTTGTTGTGGTTGTTTTCCGGGGGCTTTCGGTCTGGAAAGACGCGTGTCATATTCGGTTACGAATATTAATGAATGCTGTACTCTTGTTGTATATAATATTTGTGTGTATAAAGTTGTTCTCCTTTTTACGGAAGTGTCCTTTTATTGCGTGTGCGCGAGTGTGAGAAGGCGAGAGAGCGACGAACGCAACAATATATATATATATATACACGATATATATACGATACGAAAAGTGTCTTCATTTTTTACTCTACATGTTTTAGGAATACTATATATATAAAATTATACACATGTATACATAAACATGTATACATAACCATTTTGTTTATCTATATACATAATATTTGACATATCAAACGATGTAGTCAGTATACGGATAATATTTGATATATCAAACGATATAGACGGTATACAGATTATAGATATTACCATCGGTATATTTATTATATCCCAGATAACAAAATACTTCCACGGTACTAATACAGTGAGCGAACGTCGTACTCTACGTATCAGTACCGTAACTATCAGGTACGTGCGTACCGTAGGCGCACGTTACCAGTACGCCGTACTGGTACGCGGTACGGCTACTGTAACGCCACAGTGCACTTGACGTAGGGTTAATGATCGTACGCTGTACTCTTTCAGTACCAGTAGAGTACCAGAACAAGAATATATTTTTTGTACCGGCTTCTTTCCCCTTTTTTCTCTTTTGATTATTATTAAAAATTGTACATATATTTAAAAAAAAACAATTACTTTTGTTATGCCTCCGGAGAGGCACGGTAGTTAGGTTCGTTTGCCGGATGGAATTTGGAAATTCGGGCGCCGCCCGAGTAACTCACGGGTTATTATAAATAGGAATGACACCGTTGTATTTGGAATAAATATATATATATCTATTTTATTTGTATCTCAGCTTAATTACAAAGTCCCCGCACGTCACTTGCGTCGAGTATCGCGATATCGGATATCTTGGCGTGCGCGTGTCTGGAGTCGAGTTTCGGTCGCGAGACTCACTTCTCGATCTTTCGTATTTCTTTCTGCCGACTGCGTGGCGTTAATGTAATAGTTTTCCGTAAAGCGTTATTGACTGCCCGCGTAATATTAATTGATGATCAAGACTGCCCGCCGATCGTTAGCGATGGGTCTTTTTATTATCTCCCCTTGGTTTCCCAGGAGGGGATTGGTTAGCGACAAGACCATGTGTCGTGTCGCTCGATTTTTGCGGCAAGATCCGGATGCAAGCTAAGGAGTTCTAAGGGACTTCTTTGCTTGCATTTTCGCAATGCATTAATTTCGCTTGCCTTGATTTCCGCGTTTTCGTAATGAGTGATTGCGCGGTCGCTCGGGCTTCACGCGTGGTTCGCGTTGTCAGCGCTTCGCTCGGTCAACGTTCGTAACGTGATCTGTATTCGCGTTACACGTTGAGCAATGTCTTATCGTATAAAATAATATCTCTAAAATACTATATATCTATTAATTCGTGTATAGCCTTTTCGGGCTATAACATCCCTCCCCCGTAAAAAAAAGAAAAACGGAGGTGTAAAAGTGACGTTTTTCGCAAAACAAACAAAATTATTTTTTCTTATTCTAATGTACAACATTTTTCCCGTATACAATATGAGGTATAATCGTTTCTTATTATTCCTATACTTATCTAAAATCGTGTACTTAAACTACGTTTTAGTATGGGTTTTGGGAATCCGTAGGATATACGTGGTTCGTCTTCTTCGTATATCCTGACTGACGGTCGTTTCGTATGTTTCTTTTTATTTTTTAATTCTGTTAATTCTAAATGCTGTACGATGTTTTGTTGTTTCGTGTCTAGTACGTCTGTATTGTCCCGTATAAATGTAATATTAATTTCCGGTAAATACGTTTCTAGTTCGTTGCCTTGTATGACTTCCTTTGGTTGAATCGTCATTTCCATTGTTATTAATTTACATTTATTTTGAAGTGTGATTTGATTTCGGGTAAGTAAGTTTCTATATCTGTCTCGTAGACAGTTTCTTTCGTTTGTATTGTCATGTCTGAGGTTGTTAATTTACAGTTTCCTCGTATTGCAATTTTGCCCGTGTTTTTTATTATTTTTCTATGTACGTTTTGTCCGTCGCACTTTGGAGCGGATGCGATTTCTCGGTCGTTCAAACAATGAATAGGTTAAGGTTTTGTTTTATTTTAATTCTCTATAAATTGCTTTAATTTGTTTGTATGCATGCGTACCGCTTTTCTTCCTTTCTTAATTGTATAATTCACGTCCGAATTTTTCTCGATTATTACGTACGGTCCGGTCCATAGGGATTCAAGTTTCTTAGATCGTCCGCGTCGGGGCGTCTCGTCATGTACTAATACCTTGTCGCCGACTTTAAATTTTATTTCTTTAGTACTTTTGTCGTACTGTTTTTTGGCTTTAAATTTTTCTTCTTTGATATGCTCTTTTGCGAGCTGATTCGTTGCCCTTAGCCTTTCTTTCAATTCTTGCGCGTAATCGTCGTAATTATATATCGGTTTAGGCGGTCTCGTCAGTGACGTAGGTAAGTCCGCTTGGTACCCGTAGACTAATTCGAAGGGTGTATACCCCGTAGCTGTGTGTGGCGTCGTGTTGTATGTGAACATTGCGAACGGTATCCATTCGTCCCAGTCTGTCTGGTCTTCGTTTATGTAGTGTCTTAAATATTCCGCTAATGTTCGATGCGATCGTTCTAACGCGCCATTACTTTCCGGATGATAGGCAGTTGTTTGTATTTTATTTATTTTTAATAATTTACATGTATTTTTAAATATTTCGCTGAGGAAATTTGTGCCTTGATCCGTTAAAATTTTTTCCGGTATTCCGTGTTCAAGTACAATTTTTGTAACGAATTCTTTACTGACCGTGTTCGCTTCTTGGTTTGGAATCGGTATCGCTTTGCTAAATTTCGTTAAATTGTCTTGGAATGTTAAGAGATATTTATTTCCGTTTGTTGTAACTGTTAGCGGTCCTACAATATCTAACGCGCATTTTTCGAAAGGTTTAGTAGGCGTATCCGTGATTATTAACGGTACTTTATTTTTTCGCGATAGTTTATTTTTTTGGCACAATTCGTATTTTGCAATGTATTTTTCTACATCTTTTGTTATTCCTGGCCAATTGTAATTTAGGCGGATTCTTTTTATCGTTCGTTCAACTCCTTGATGTCCTCCTGTGGGTGCATCATGATATTCATATAATATCTGTTTCTTGTCTTCCTCCGTGTATATTTTTTCTTCGTCGGAGTTTGTTTCTTCTTCTATTGCGAGGATCTCTCGTTCTTCCTCTTCTGTTTCATGCGCTTCTCTTGTTACATTACGGCTCAGTGCATCGGCGTTCGCGTTCGCTCGTCCGGCTTTATGGATGATTTCATAATCATATTCTTCGAGTTTTAATCTCCATCGGATCGATCTCGATCCGGGATCGTTCACATTAAATAACCAGATTAATGGTTTGTGATCGGTTACGATTTTTAATTTCGTACCGTATACGTATGGCCTAAAATGTTTTACAGCCCATACAATCGCTAATAATTTTTTCTCGGTTGTATTGTAATTCTGCTCCGCCCGCGATAAAACTCTGCTGGCGTAAGCAATTGGCCGGTCGTTACCTACTTTTCCTTGTGACAATACTGCTCCGATTGCATAGTCGGAAGCATCAGTCGTCACTATGAATTCTTGGTTGAAATCTGGATACATTAGCACTGGCGCTGTCATTAATCTTTCTTTTAGTATTTCGAAAGCATTTTGCTGTTCCATAGTCCACTCGAATTTTTCCGTTTTCTTCGTTAATTTCGTCAGTGGCTTGGCTATTTTTGAAAAATCTTCTATGAATTTTCTATAGTATCCGGCTAGTCCTATGAAAGATTGTATATCTTTTACTTTCTTCGGCGTCGGAAATTCCTTTATTGCCGTTAATTTTGACGGATCCGGAGATATCCCATTCTCCGAAATTATGTGTCCTAGATAAATGACTTCCTTGCGCAAAAATTCGCATTTATCTGGTTGCAACTTTAGATTATTTTCTCGGAGTCTCTGCAGTACTTCCTTGAGTCTTTTATTGTGGTCCTCTAGGCTCGCTCCATATATGACGATGTCGTTTAGATAAACCAGACATTTAAGTCCTTGCATTCCGGTTAGAATTGAATTCATTAGTCTCTGGAATGTTGCTGGCGCATTTTTCAATCCAAACGGCATTCTATTAAATTCATAGTGTCCGTAAGGCGTTGAAAAAGCTGTCTTTTGTTTATCCTGCTCAGCCATCGGTATCTGATGATATCCTGACGCTAAGTCTAGTGTGGTAAAATATTTAGCGTTTCCTAACTGGTCCAGTATCTCGGTGATATTGGGCAGTGGAAATGAATCGCCTATTGTTAAATCGTTTAGCTTCCGAAAGTCTACTACTACTCGGAGCTTAGGTTTTCCGGATGCGTCGGCCTTTTTCGGTACCACTAATAAGGGTGCGTTCCATTGACTCGCGCTTGTTCGGATTATGCCGTTTTTCAGCATTTCTTGCACTTGTTTATTTACTTCCGTCTTGTGCTTATCGGGAAGACGATACGGTCTCGTGTTCGCCGGCGAGGTATCAGCGCGCGTGTTTATCTCGTGCTCTACCGTCGCGGTGCACGTCAGTGGTTCTCCGTCCAACTGAAAGGTATCGCAATATTCTTCGCATATCCGTAGGAGTGCCTGTTTTTCTTCCGTATTTAAATGTTGCGTGCGTAGTAGTTGTCAGATTTGTCTCGACCTAGTAGGCTTAAAATTTTTTCTTGCTTGTATCGTGTGTATTTTGGATTCGATTTCGCGTTCTATGTTTTCGAGGGTGACGTTCGGCGTCTGTATCTCGACTTCCGTATCGGTTGTATTTATGATACTAACGGGACACGTGTAATCCTTCGGTTCTACTAAGCAGTTTCCAAGGTAGATTCCTGGAGCTGTTTCCTCTGCTCGTACTATTCCTATCCGATTTTGCTTCGTCATCGCTTTTACGATGGTTTCGCTGCGCGGTTTTAGGATTGTTTTGTTAAACGTATGGAATCTTAGCACGGCTTCTCCTATTTTTAATTGATTTCGATTATAATCACAGGATACAGAATGTTGTCGAAGGAAATCAATTCCTATTATTCCTTCATATTCTATTGGAATGTCGTCTCTTACAACGTAAAATGCATGTTTTACCTTGTGATTTTCTATTTTAATCGTGGCGTACATTTTTCCTATGGTGTGTACTTTATGCCCGGTTATGCCTGTGAGCGCGATTTTACCTTCATGTATTAGTGTGTCATCCTTTAAATGTTTCAATTTTATTAATGAGATGGTCGACCCTGAGTCGTACAACATCTGTATTTTTCCGTCTTTTGCTTGTCGCATTGGTAATGTTATTAGCAATAAATCCGTTTTTTTCTGTGCGCGTGGCATATCTTTAATATGTGTAACGCGATACTCAGATGCAGGTCGCGGTTGTTTCTTTCTCGCTTCATCCTGCTCGTCTTCGCTGCTGCTACTTGCGCTATCGGCGTTCCTTTTCTGTCGTCGCGATTTCTTTCGGTCGCGTATATTTTCTTCGCGCGTTTTTTGCTGATTTCCGATTTTTAGTTTATCTGTACTATGTTTCGGTTTTCCGTTTAGGCTCCAGCATTCGTCGCGGCTGTGTCCTGTTCTTTTGCAATGCGAGCAGTATTTACTTATTGCGTTTATTCGCGAGGGTTTTTCCGGTTTCGGGAGCGCGTATCGGCTACTTCGACAATCGCGTCCGTAATGTCCGTTTTTTCCGCATTTAAAGCATTGCGGTGTCGGATTTCGACTATTTCGCGAGTAACTTGATTCGGTTTTATTTTTATTAACAAAACTACTTGTTCTCGCTGTTCCCGGTCTGAGTTTTTCTTCGGCGCTCGCGCCCGTTATCGCTTCTTGGAGCGTCGTATATCGCTGCGCACGTACGAGCACTTGTAATTCGTCGTGTAGCCCGATCTGGTAATTTATTAATGCCTGCGCTTGGATTGTTTGTTGAATCGTGCGTTTTGATAATGCGGATTGCTCCTTTCCTTCGATCATCGAGTCGTATAATTTCATTGCTAGTAAATCAACGCGCTGTCCGAAAGCTTGCGCAGTTTCATTCGGCTTTTGTTTTAACGAATTGAATTCGATCTGTAAATGTGTCGTGCTTTGTTTCGACTGGTAACAAGTCTCGAGTTGCTGCTTTAATTCGTCGAACGTTTGTATATCTCGCGTCTCAAAGTCCTGCATCGCTTTCCCTTTTAATTTTGTAAATAAGATGGCTTGAATTAACGATTCTTCGTCTGCTGGGTTTATGTTCTGAACAGTGTATTTGCACGCGTTTAAAAATTCCTGCAATTTATGTCGCGAGGTTCCGTCGAACTCGGGGATCATTATTCTCGCTTCCTTTAACGGTAGATAATTCGGGGCGACGCTTCGTCGATTTCTGATATCGCGTCTCGTTCGCCCATATGTTGGTTCAAACGCATCGTTATCGTTTTCCCTGCTAGTGTCTGTATGACGGGGTAATTGCGCGTCCGCGCTCTCTAGTCGCGTTACTCGTATATTTAACGAATGAATGTCCGCGCGTATTTCATTCAAAATGTGGATTATCTGTGTATAATCTCCTCTTTCTTCGCGGTTGATCTCGGGAGGCGGCGTGCGGTCGGCCTCCGCTATATTTCGGTCCATTTGGCGGATGGATTGCCGCATGTTTTCTATTTCTTCGTCTACCGCGCCTCGCGGCAGATTTGCGGGAGTACGTTCGTGCGGATTTCGCGATTCGGCCATATTATTTTCCTGTTGGCTATAAATCTCTTCCGGATCGAACAGATCGCTCTCGTAGGAAGTTAATGAAAATTCGCGCCGTAAAGATACTCTACTTGGAGTTCTGCTAATGTACGGTCGCGTACGTCTAGTCTCGCGTTGAGCGTTATCAGTGGGGTCAGTCGTATTACGCGGGAGTAGGCTTTCGTCCAAATTGTTAAATGGAAATTCGCGTTCTGTGACGACGTTTTCCGGTAACTCGGGCTCGCTTTCGCTCGAGTATTGCGTTTCTAAGTTTTTTCGCACGTTATAAAGATTTTCTCGCGGTGTTAAGCTTAAGTTAATCGCTCGTCGGGCTGGTTCACTCAGTAACCACGATCGGTTCGCTATCGGTTTCGGTATATTCGAACCTTCCGACATTCACGCAGTTATAATTATTAAATTTTTTCGGACTTACAATATTATGACGGCTCGCATGATCGCTCGCTATGTCAGTAGGTTGCTGACGCTGCAGTCCTTCGCTCGGCGGCTGATACGGCTGACGATGCTCGTCGTACGGCGGTCGTTGTCCGGCGTCGGTGCGTTGTCCGTAGAGTTATCGTAGGTCACGATGCTTGGCGGCTCACGTTTCTGCTACAGCTGTTGTGGCGATGCTCGTTCTGTTGTCCTTGCGTTGTCTTCCGTCGATTATGGTTTCCGTCAGCTTACGTTTTACGTGTGCTGGCGTGCCTGTCCTGTTTACACCCTGGGTGCTTTGCAGGTCTTGGGGAAGGCTTGGCTGCTGCTTCCGTCCGTCAACTTCAATTGAATTGATTGCTGGCGTGCCCGCTTCTTTTAACACAACCGTGTCTTTTGCAGGTCTTGAGTGAGCTCTGGCGATGCCCCGGCAGATCCCACCGCTGCCACCAAATTATGTTATGCCTCCGGAGAGGCACGGTAGTTAGGATCGTTTGCCGGATGGAATTTGGAAATTCGGGCGCCGCCCGAGTAACTCACGGGTTATTATAAATAGGAATGACACCGTTGTATTTGGAATAAATATATATATATCTATTTTATTTGTATCTCAGCTTAATTACAAAGTCCCCGCACGTCACTTGCGTCGAGTATCGCGATATCGGATATCTTGGCGTGCGCGTGTCTGGAGTCGAGTTTCGGTCGCGAGACTCACTTCTCGATCCTTCGTATTTCTTTCTGCCGACTGCGTGGCGTTAATGTAATAGTTTTCCGTAAAGCGTTATTGACTGCCCGCGTAATATTAATTGATGATCAAGACTGCCCGCCGATCGTTAGCGATGGGTCTTTTTATTATCTCCCCTTGGTTTCCCAGGAGGGGATTGGTTAGCGACAAGACCATGTGTCGTGTTGCTCGATTTTTGCGGCAAGATCCGGATGCAAGCTAAGGAGTTCTAAGGGACTTCTTTGCTTGCATTTTCGCAATGCATTAATTTCGCTTGCCTTGATTTCCGCGTTTTCGTAATGAGTGATTGCGCGGTCGCTCGGGCTTCACGCGTGGTTCGCGTTGTCAGCGCTTCGCTCGGTCAACGTTCGTAACGTGATCTGTATTCGCGTTACACGTTGAGCAATGTCTTATCGTATAAAATAATATCTCTAAAATACTATATATCTATTAATTCGTGTATAGCCTTTTCGGGCTATAACACTTTATTATAAAAAATTTATTTATTAAACATTTCAGAAATATGTCAAACATTTGTACAAACATTTACATGGTACGAGGAAATATTTTCTCTCGTAATAATTAATAAAAAATTAAAACATTTGATGTTATGTTATTACTAATAATATACTTGTGTTTGGAATATATATGTATATAATGTATATGTGTATATGTTGTAACCGTAATTTCTCTTTTTAATTATTTAAATAATAATTATTTGTTCGGCGGGCGGTTCTCGGTGCCCACGGCACACCTTCGGCGCGTATCTCGAATATCGGTCTCGATATCCCGCGAAAGTCCGTATATCACAAAAGACCGAGTTGGGCGCCAGGTACGGCAGGCCGCACCATTCACGATAATAACAACGCTAAGAGACAATTGCGAGACCGTTAATTAACGCGCCGGCAAAATTCCGCGGCTACTCAATTTACCCTAAATGGTAGAGGGAGTGATTCGGGGGGATACGGGAGAGCTCTGAGAATCAAGAACACGGGAGCGAAAATGAGCATTCGATAAATTAACAATAAAGATAACAATAATATATAAAAAGAAACAAGAGTATAGAGCCGTTCACATAAATAATAGCCTTTGATGACAGTAGTTATTTTATAGGCGAATTAGATATATTATTTCCGCGGAGATCGGCACGACCGTGCGCAACAGTATTAAATTACCGGACGCCTTACGCACTTTAACTCGACTTTTCGGCCGCGAGGATTTCCGCCGTACGAGACTTAATTAGGCCGCGACAACTAAAGAAATCTCTCGAATGCGCCGGTAACTACTTTACGCACGCCCGTGAATCCGCTTCGATATAGTAGAAAATTCTAGATTGTGCGACTCGAATCGGCCCGTTGGTCCGGCTCGCGGTAAGCCGATGTATGTCTCGATAACAATGACGATGACCTTTACGTTGAAATGCCGAAGATACAACACGAATAACTCGCGGAAACTAATAGCGGGCTCAAAGACACCCGATAGAGTTCTCGCACGAATTTTTAGGATTTCGCTTTCTCCTGACTCCAATTTCTTACAATACATACAAGATACGCGCTAACCATACACAGAAATAATACGGAAACTATCGGTGATGACTGTGGTGTACGAGTCGTACGACGCAATACTTTGCGCGATCCGGAATATCGATCGCGCAAGCGTGAAAATCCCGATACTTCACAACACGTACTAATTACAAACGCGAGACTAACATTAATGACTGTCGGCGGCGGCGAAATGAATAGAGAGAGCCTATTAAATCTAATTCGGATGAGCGACGTGTGCCCGTCGGCCGTGCGACGTAATCTACCAAAAATATTCACAAAGTTAATTCACCAAAACGCGTGGCTCGACAACTATTAAGGGCGCGACTAATCCGAATTAATTACCTACAGATAAACGGCAACAAAATCGGTCGGCGACGCTCGTCCCACCGGCAGGAAGTTCTCGAATGTCCCTCGTGCTCGGCAATTAGGATACGCTCGATGAGGCCTGCGTCCTTCTCGCTATCTCGCCGAACAGTGCCGAGCGAGAGTCCTGCAGGAGACACGCCGGCGCGATAAATCGCTATCGTGCCACCTGTGGCGCTTTCGCGTTACGCAGGGCCGTCCTACGGTCCTCGCGATCCTTGTTGTCATCACGGACGTGTTGGTGGGTTCATCGCCCCGGAGTTCCCAAGATTTTCTGCTTTTTGGCTTAAAGGTGCGGGCTTGCGGCTGCGCCCGATCGGCTCTTTTTCCTATCTGGTTGGATAAGTTCCGGATTGAGAGTCCGCTCGCCGCTCCGTCCTTGGGACTCCCTCGCCTCGTGCGGGTGGAGTGGCCGCCCCTTTTGCCGGACTATTCCGGCCCTCCGCGCTCCTTTCCTGCCATAAGAAATATAAATTTACCGGCAGCGATGTTTGTCAGCCATATAAAATATCTTTAATATTAGACAACTACGACCTGACGTCTCCTGTTTCCCGGGTGTCCTGGACTCCCGCTCTCGGCCGTCGCTCTTCTCTCTTCCTTTCCTTCCGCCGGATGGGATCCCGCCGCTCGATCTCGTGCCGACAACCAACTCGCGGGCTCATCTCGAGCTTACATTTGCGATAACTATTACTAACCAAGAGTCAGATCTCGTCGATCTGACGATTGGGCCGCTCTCTCCCTAAATAGAGAGGACGCAGGCCCCCGAAAAACCGCCCCCGATCGGGCCATTCGACCCTTGTGACGGACGTCCCAAAAACGTCACGTCACAATGTATATATGTACATAACTTATATAATTGAAAATATCATATATCTAATTAAAATTATATATATATAATAAAATATATATAAAATATATATACAAGGTGTCCGACAAGTAAATGACTAAACGAAAGGTAGAGGTAGATTGGATTAAACTGAAAGAAAAGTCTTGTACCTTGTTTTTGTATAATGCTTAATAAAAGAGTTATTACCGAGTAAAATCTGGCCAATCAGTGCTGACCTTTAGCCGAATGCACGTCAGTGAACCGTGCGCCTGGTAATGATACGCCGTGGTAACGACGGAGTGCTCACGCATACTACTAAGAGCGCAGCTCACCAACGTGCGCCCGGCTAAAAGTCGACGATGATTGGCCAGACTTTACTTGATAATAACTCCTTTATATTAAGCGTTATACAGAAAAATAGTACATGACTTTTCTTCTCGGTTTGACCCAATCTATCTCCATCTTTCGTTTAGTCATTTACTTATCAGGACACTCTATATAATTAAAAAAATATAATTAACTTAAAATTCTAAATTATATAAAGTTATGAAAAGCTTCCGGACAATGGTGTTCCAAGTAATTTTGAAGTCTTCGCGAGAAAGCTTGAAAACAGCGCCATGATGTGTCTTTTGATGAGGATGTGTCCTTTGATGAGCACGCAGATTAAAACTGTAAAATAAACATATAATGATTAATTAGTCGTACGATAATGGTATCTAATAATTATTAATAATTATCAAATATCAATAATTATTATATATTAAAATAGTATCGATCAAATAGGATAAGATATACAGAAAATATTCTGAAATTATTATTCTTTCTTTGTATTTGTATTAAAAATTCTCCGAATACAGCAAAATTTGGATCAAAATTTTGTAAGGATAAATTTTCAATAAAGAAAAATTGAGATTTTTATTATGTCCAAGTTTATATAAGATTAAAGCTTGTGAATGTATACTTCTAACAGTATATCCAAAGATACATATCATTAATTCAAGATTTCTAATATTTTAGCTAAATATTATTGTATTATTGTCTCCCTTTTTACGTACTGAATTGCGAAAGATTTATGGCAAACGGGATACTCAGAGGACTTCTCGCCTTTGTAAAAACGCAAATGGCTCTTCAATTGTAGCTCTTGCGGCAATGCAGACAATAATGCATCATTTCCTTTCTTTTCCAGAATTGAGCATTCCTCTTTAATAGGCGTCTCGACGGGATTGATCGGTTCGTGTTTTTACTTTATCAGATACAAAAAATGGAAAGAGCCCCATCCCCGCCCTATCCTGTGAGGCACAACCAAACAATTTGCCCCTCCATATTTTACTCTGAAAAAAGAAATGATTAGCGGTGAGAACGGCCCCACCCCGTCGTTCTCTGTGAAGCACATCCAAATTTGATACTGCTTCTCCAATAAAAAAAATATAAGACATTAACAATAGTCTGATGGACTCTCGAAAAGAATTATCTTACCAGTCTCGCCGTATATATCTGAAATAATGAAATAAATTGATTTATTATAGAATATTAATATTTTTTTATTTGATTATTATTCAAGATATTAAAATTTCTTAAAAATTATTTTTTTATGTTCTATAGCTCAAATTATTTTATTCTTAACTTTAATTTTTCCTTTATTAATTAATAATTTAAATTTAATAAATTTTTATAATTTATATATAATTACTATAAATTATTATATTTCTTTATTTACCACCCTCCATCAAATTTTCCTCCTCCCTCAATGGCATTTGCAAGTCTTCGTTCTGTGCTATTTTCTCCGTTTGGTCGTCGTCCGTGTTATCCTCGGTTTCGTCGGCGTACTCAGTTGTATCCATGTCCTCGATATCCTCGATATCGTTTCCCATTCCATCCATATCCTGAGCGTCCATTTCATAGGCGTTTTCAATTTCCTCCGTGTGCTGGGCAGGGTTGGATAGTAAATAATTAAAAAGTTAAAAATTGAATTAAAAAGTTAATAATGTTTAACTTAACTTATTGTTTAGTTAATTTTAAACGTGTTAACTTTTAACTTAAACTAATTACTTTTAAATGCATTAATGTTAATATATTAACTTTTTTCATACAAGTTAAAATTTTGTATCTTTGGTTTATCAATAATTATAATAAGATAGTATCTAGTACCATTAAAACGTGTGTTCTTACACAACGATGTCATTCTCGGCACACATAGAGCGTATGTTTAGTGCAGGTAGTTTAGTATATGATGACTTAAGAGAAAAACTGATAAACTATAATTTTGAGATGACATTAAAATTCAATAAACATATTTAAATTATTTTTAAATTTTTTAATTTATTGTTAAAATATTTAACAATTAAAGATAAAGATAAAAAGCACGTGTGCAGGTAGAGCAATTCAAATTAAACAGGAAAGTCCTCTTATCGTTAATCGAAATCATCTTATTAACCATTTTATTTTTAAACACAATAATATCTCTATTAGATAACTATATATATTTAAATGTATATTTAAATAATGTGTATTATTAATTATTATATAAGAAAAAATATATTATCTCTCTTATAAAAAATTACCGTTTTATTATATTATCTAATTTTAAAAAAAGTTAAATTTAAAATATATAATTAAAAGATTAATTACGTAAAATACATATATAAGTTTTGCATAATTAACTTTTAACTTTTTAATAAGTTAATAATTTTTTAACTTAATTTTAATTGAGTTAATTATTGTTTAAATAACTTTTAACATAAACTTAGTTAATTTTTGGGTCATTAACATTGAACCTAACTTAATTAAAAAAAATTAACTTACCCAATCTTGATGCTGGGTTTTTTCTGGTCCGTTCCTGGCGTCCTCAGCTTCCTTCTGAATGTCTTCGAACTCTATGTCCACTTCCGCATTGTCTATTCGCCGATGTCGATTTGGTGGGACTTCTTCATTTTCTTCATCAAGAGGGACTTGTCGTCGTTTTCTATTATAACGCCATTTTCTAGTTTTGAGACTTTTCAGAGCTTTCTCCAAAGCTTCATAGAATTCCATGTTATTGGGATTTGGAAAATATTTATTGGCGTTTATAGCATCCGGAAAAAAAATTCATAAAAAATACTTTAGTTATCGTCATGTATTTAATGTACAATATAAACAATGATAGACGGTGCATTTTTTACGAACCTTGACATGCTTGAGCGAAACGACTGTCTCGCAATTTGCATCCCCCTGGTCCAGTTCTCCCGTTTAAGGTTAAACATGACGAAATTTCCTCATCTTCGGGAAATATGCTGCGAAAATACTCTGCAGCACAATCAACTGGATTGGTCCGTCCAAGATAAATAAAGTACCCCACCTGTAACAAAATTTTAGTAGTAAACTGAATTACTATAAATATATATTTAGAAAAAAATCTTACCAAGTCATTGTAAATTTCTTCGTCAACTTTTTCGAAGGCCAAGAAATCGTCGACGGTTCTAAAGGAAATTCCCTGTGGCTTTATTGGTCTCTTTACTGCAGACTCTCGCATTAACCGTTTAATGGCCGTTGCATTTTCACTGCAGAAAAATATGAAATTGTAAGATTAAAAATTTATTTATAGTAAGTTGCTTGTTGTTCCTTAGTAAAATTATTAATATTTACTCAGTTTTCTTTTCGATGGAAATTCGTCGCTCTTCCATACGACGTAGTTGCGTCATGATCATTCTGAAATAAAATGAATGTTTTCATTCAGACACATAGACAATCTTTGTTATTATTTTATTTTATTTGTAATTATTTTTGAAACTTACTTTAAAGACCGCACTATATCGTGGGATGTTCTTTCATCTGTTGTCCCTTCTTCTTTATGTTCTTGGCTATTTTCTCTGACTGGTAATAGGCGTAAATTGCGTTGTACAGTTGATGAAGATGGTGATGGAGATGGTCGTAATAATGTTTGTTTATATTGTGATAATGGTTTTGATGGTGGATGAATGTTTTGTGTGAATGATTTTATGGCTGGTGAAAGAGAGCGTGATGATGTTTGTTTCAGCTGTGATGGGGATTTTGATAGTGGAAGAATGTTTCGTGCTAATGATTGGGCGGCCGAAGAAGAGAGTGATGATGTTTGTTTGCGTTATGGTGATGATTTTGATGTTAGAGGAATGTTTCGTACAAATGATTGAGCGACTGATGAAGAAGAGCGTGATGAAATGTTTCTATGTTGTACTGATGGAGAGGGCATGTGTTTATATGATTGCGCACGTGAGAATGATGATGATGAAGCATGCAGGGATGATGATACTGGAGATTGTGAATATTGTAATGGTGCTGTCTGTCTTTGTGTAGTTGTTGTAACAGTCATGTTTCGTGTCGTATGTCCTTGTATGTTTTTTACGTCTCTTCGTTGCAATTGCTGAGAGTGGGATGTGCGATATTTTGCAATATCCGTACTCAGCAATTGCAATGCTTTAGATGTTAATTTATTAGTCTTCTCCGTATCTCTTCCTCTTCCTCGTCCTTGTTGACTCATCTGAACAAAAATTTTAGAAAACCTACCTAATAAAGGCCATTTTAATCTCTGGTATGTAGAATAACTGCAACTACCCAGACATTAATAATAAGATCCCTATGCCTTTCAGTATGCCAATAAGGCATGCGAAAACATATATTCTGTACTTCATTAAGATTTATTATAATAACTTCATCAGATAATGAAGAACATCGAAAGACACCTACTGAAGACGATGGCAAACCAACATCAAAAAAATCTTCAACTCTGCGAAATTCTTTAACTGCCAACTGATAATGCTCACGCGAGAGAATAATATTTTGAACAAGACAAACTTTCGAATTCTTTAATATTACCGTATTATCTTGATTTTTCACCGATATACGAAATTTTCCTGTGTCTAAGATCTGAAACTGATGACTATCTAGCGGGATATCAAAAACTACAGGACTAACCCACGGTTTACTGGAACGCACTACTTCTTCAGTTATATTTACAAGATTTTGTGTAACTTGAAACTTTTCAAATCGCCTATTTACAATTTGCTGCAAATGCTGATGAGGCTTGCGGCAAACCTTGCGGAAATAAATCATATTATTTTCATAGGGAAACATAGACAATTCATTTAATGAGCCAAAGCGTCTCGCGTCATCTACGAGATGTAAAAGACAATGAGTAATATAAGAAAGGAATTCTGGACCATATATATCTTCTGCTCTATTCACAAAAATCCTTAATGCTGTATATGCAAAATCAAGATAGTCTTCTAATAAGAAAGAACTGACCAAAATTCGAATGGCGGAATGTAATAGAAGAAAATGTTTATATGCAGCAGCATTTATGAGTCCATAATAAACAACTGGAGCAGTATATAAAACAAGTTGGCGATTTTCCGTAGCCTTAAACCCTCCATATTTTTTCATTAATATCGGTTCTCGCGAAAATTCTTTAGGGCAATAATTTTTAACTTGCTGTAAACGTGTCGTCATAATTTCAAGTAATCTAGCTGAAAGTTTTAAACCTGGATTATATTTTCCATCAACAAAAACGCTATTTATTTTTGGAACGACACCGAGACAAACGGTGTGCATGTAGTCGAAGATCGTTTGAGTTACCAACCCCATCCCCAAAGTAAGCAGAGCAGATTCAGAATCTGTATGATGTTCTCCATCAATGTGCTGTCTATACTCTTCGTCTGTACGGGGCCTGTGCTGAATACCACGATAAGCTGTTACTCCACGACGAAGCCAATTTCCCCGAATCCAACATTTCGAACACGGAAATAGACTGCCATGGCCTTTGTGACCCAATACAAAAGCGCGTGCAGGAGAATCAGCTATGAAACACCTCAATTTAATTAGTTTTAATTGATTACGAAAAACAACTCCTCCACGATTAAATATATCCTGAACTTCATCCACAAAATATTGGAATAATTCCTGCGCATTAGTTGGTTTCGATGAACCTCTCCAGATGCCTACGATTTCGGGTTTACTTCGAGGAATATTTGCAATTCTAATTTGTATTGGCCAGATTTGAATTTTACCCTGCCCATCTAGTGTTGCACCATCTGTGCTAAAGTCTATCATCAAAGTATCAAGTGGAATCAATTCCGGAGAGGTTTGTTGAAGAATGGAAAGAATTCCTGTCTCAACTCCTAAATG
The DNA here is from genome assembly GCA_009859135.1 of Formica selysi. NCBI lineage: Eukaryota > Metazoa > Arthropoda > Insecta > Hymenoptera > Formicidae > Formica > Formica selysi. The sequence continues at coordinate 377,129 of WHNR01000045.1, read as the reverse complement.
AAGATATTCACCCCCTGCAATGTTAAGTGTGGGGTGCGCGGTCCGTGGAGTCTTTAGAAGCGTTCTACTATCCTTTGGCAAAGTAGATAAACAAGGATGTGTTCGAACAACTTGTAAAACAGCGTTTATTTGCATATGAGACATATTATTGCATACGAAAGTTTCAGCAAGGCGTTCTTGAAAATTATCGATAGTATTTTGAGACTCAATATTTACCGCATCATCATAATCTGAAATGGATTCAGTAACGTCTGAAGAACTTAATACTTCATCGATCTCATTAAAAGTAAATTGCACATCATCAACTGATGCATCAGAAGATACAAAAATTTCATCCTCTTTAGTCTGATTGCGTTCCGCAAGAATTTGTTTTTCGTTGACAAAATCTGAATCATTTTATTACGCGCATTCATTACGCGTATTCATTACGCGCAGTTCTTTCTAATTTTTCCAAACGACGACGATGGGCTGCAGATAATAAATGATAAGGCTTGCGACTACGCCTGTTTGCCAAACGCAACATATCGATAAAATAGAATATAAAAGAAATGAACGAGACGAAAAAATAACAACTCGAGGAAGAATAAATAAAATCTGAACTGGAAAAGCCTAAACCAAAAGAAGACAAGTTTTTCTAATTATTTTAAAACTCGATAATATCTAACAATAATATAATAAACTCAATAATAAATAATAATATCTAATGAAAGCCTGAGAGGAATAAAGATTAAATTATATAACTATGTAACTATTGCAAGTGATCGAGGAAAATAATTTATTAGGAATTTTTTGGAAAATAATCTTATATACTCAATAAATAAGAATAAGAGAAATAAAATACCTGGAACAAATTATACAAACCTTGTCCGTTGTAACTGGCTCAGCAATCTGACCTGTGGATTAAAAATAAAACAGTATAAAGTATATAAAGATTAAAAATACGTACAATTAAAGAAATACATTTGTTTAATTGAGTTTTTATTTAACCATTAAATTATTATCAGCAATTGAGAATTCATAATGATGTATTGACAATATAGATTGAAAATTAAACTATCTTGTACTATGGAATGTAAGATTAAAATTAATACGCTTCTAAGCAGATGAGCAGTCGTCTGTTTCATTCTCCTCTGAACAGTGAATTAGATTTAAAAAAAAGTTCTTTTGAAAAAAGAATCCTGAAGTTCTATACGAATAAATATGTCAAAAATTATTAATACACCAGAAAAAAAGAAAAATATTTAAGGAAAATAGATATGTGTTTAGAAATTAGAGATTAATGGATAACTTCAGAGTCACAATCTGGTACGTCTTACACACAGAAAAATATTATTCTATTGCTAAGTAAAATGATTACTCAGTTTACTTTACTTGTTTTAAGTAACAGTTATCTTTAACAAAGAATATTTTCTTAATAATAGTCTTAAAATAGACTTGTCACAAATTTTAGAAATACTCATTATCATGTACTCAAAAAAAGTAAATATTTTCTTTTGAAGAATATTATAAAATTTTATCGAAGAAAAGTCAGATATGGTTAATTTAATGTAAGAAAATTTATTAGATCAGAAAAATTTAATGTATTTCTTTCAATTATATAATTTAATATTCTTGATTGAAATATTAATTTATTAGGATTCAGAATATATCGTGAATAAATTTGATGCTTATGATGAACTTATGATAGATTTGCGGATATATGAACTTATGAAATACTTGAAACAAGTAATATTAACTTGTATATAGTATGTATTTTTCTGTGTGTACAATATGTTTAATTTTTTAATAAATCATTCAATGGACAATTTATTCAGCAGAACAAACTGCTCAGTAGCAATTAAACATGATTGGCTCTTACTTTTAGAACAAAGAAATCAATGTCGGGTATTGACAAGACACTCAGTTGTTGTACTGTTGAACGCAGCTAATGTTATTATTTAATGCCAAAAATGATTGTGACAAATATAAAACTGTTAAAAACGAAATAACGTAAATCTTAGAACATATATATACAGGACATATATTTGTACATATGTATATACTAGATATATTTATACATACGTGTGTGTGTGTGTGTGTGTGTTTGTTTGTGTGTGTAATTATTAATGCATCACCTTTAAATTTTGCATAGCAAAATTTTTAAATAAAAGCTTTTAAACAAAAATAAACAAGAGTCGATAGATTCAGAATGTAAAAAGTTTTGGTGTAAAACGTCCTGACGTTAAAATATATTCTTTTAACAGTGTATAATCCATTTTATGTGCCCTATTATTATATTACAAATTATCAGAAGTAGGATTAATGCATAGTGTTAATTGATTTAAAAGTCATTTATGATCAGTTGTGTCATATAGTGTGTTGTCGAATCGGTCATAGCTGTGTGCATTTAAGAAGACCTAAAAGACACGCTAGAGACTCAGGACAGAAATTTAATTTAATTTAATTTAATTTATAAGCAAAGAAATTCTGAATCAATATCAATTTTATTTTATTTAATTTTATTTAATTAATAAAATAAACCCGATTAATTTTATTTAATTAATAAAATAAACCCGATTAATTTTATTTAATTAATAAAATAAACCCGATCAATTTTATTTAATTAATAAAATAAACCCAAATTATTACTAATGGACGCAGATGAGATTTTACAGCAGATGAAGACGATGTATGATTACCGTGCAAATAAAGTTGATCAACGCAAATAATTTGAAGCAGGCATATGGCAATCTACTAAAAGTTCTCTTGATTATTATCACGACAAAATTATTAAAATCAATAGAGTACCGATAGTAGAAAAGGAAATTCCAGATTATATGATCGATAGTATTCCGGATTATCAATTGAGAAATTAATTGTAAGTTAGAATGCAAAACTTTTCATCAATATCTGAGCTGCTACAAGCATTTAAGAAAGTCACAATTCGATCAGATACTGGTTTAAATCAACGATTAAAATCAGCGACCGATAATAATTACGAAGTAGAAACGATTAAAAGTGAGGCGAAGATGAATATAAGAACCTCAAGACATCAGCAAAAAGAATATAAGTTTATCAAAGACAATAAATGCTACAACTGCAATAAATTTGGTCATCACATTAATCAATGCAGACAACCTAAGCGCGAGAAAAGATCTTGTTTTACCTGTCGAGAATTTGAACGTGGCAAAGGACTGTTCCAAGAAAGGGCCAAAAAAAAGAAATTGCTAATATCGAGAATGTGGTTAAGGAAGACGATTTCCAGAAGAATGTTACTTACCAGATAAGCAATAATAATATTAATTATATTTTATATTTAAATACCTTGGTAGATATTGGTACTCCAGATGATGTATTTTGTATATTAATAGAATCAGGCGATGTATCAGTCTATTTAGATGATATTTTGATTGTATTAGAGACGCTGGAACATCAAATTAAAATCCTGAAACACGTTTTCCGATTATTAATACAAAATAAAATGGAATTAAGATTGGATAAATATGAATTTTTAACGACAAAAATAGAATATGTGGGTTATTTAATTACAAAAGAAGGAATACAACCTACTATGAATGGCGTAGCAGCTATACAAAAATTTCTTATTCCTCGAAATATTAAAGATGTACAAAGTTTAATTGGTTTGAGTTTTTACTTTCGGAAATTTATAGAAAAATTTGCATTTATTGCCAAACTGTTGTATGAGACAATTAAGCCTAATTTCCTTTTTAATTTAGTGCTAAAGAATTAGAGGCATTCGAAACAATAGAATTTAAGTTCAAGTTCCATTATTAGCTATTTATAGTTCAAAAGATTTAACTGAATTACATTGCGATGCTAGTTTATTAGAGTATGGTGCAATTTTGATGCAAAGAAAGTCGGATATGAAATTTTATGTATTTTGGAAATTTCATCCTATATTCTTTTGTATTTTGGAAATTTTTATGTATTTTGGAAATTTCATTCCTGTATTTTCCTGTATTTTGTATTTTGGAAAAGAACTTCTGATACTGAAAGTCGTTATCTTAGATTTTAATTAGAAACACTCGCTATAATTTATGCTTTACGACGTTTCAGAGTATATGTACAGGATATAAAATTTAAAATAGTGACTGATTGTGACTCACTTTGAATAAAAAAGATATTAATCCCCGAATTGCATGTTGCACACTAGAATTAACAACTATGGCTATGAAATGAATATGAGAACACCGATCAAAAAATAAAATGCAACACTTAGTAAAACAAATAATATGTTAGTCATTGAAAACAATTCATTAGAATAATCTTTCGATTTGTCAAAGCAAAGATCCAAAGATAAAGATTTTATGTGAAAAATTAGAAGAACAAGAAGAAATTTATTTTGAAATGCGGAATGGTTTAGTTTATAGAATACAAAGCTTAAGCTGCTTTAAGCATGCAGATTTTTCAATTTCTGCTTCCTCATAGAAGAAGCTTTGTGAGCGAAATAAAAATTTAAATGATTTCTTTCACCGATCCTCACTAAATTCAATATCAAACATCTTTTAATAATACTCTATTCATGTAAAAAAATTTAATCCGATATCTCATATTTTCTGAAAGTTACAGCGAGTCCAGACATTTCTCAAAAAATTCAAAATTTTATAAAAAATGAACCCTTTCACCGACACTCACCAAATTCAGTACCAACCATCCTTTAATAATACTCTATCCATGTAAAAAAATTTAATCCGATATCTCAAATTTTCCGAAAGTTACAGCGTGTACAGGCATTTCTCAAAAAATCGAAAATTTTATAAAAAATGAACTTTTTCATCGATTCTCACCAAATTCAATACCAACCAGCCTTGAATGATACTCTATCCATGTAAAAAAAATTTAACCCGATATCTCAAAAATTGCGGAAGTTAGAGGTTGTACAATATATTGCGTACATACACACATACACACATACATACATACATACAGACATTTTTTAGGAATATGATTTTTAGACGTTTTGGAACATTTTAAACACATTGGCATAGAAAACTCGAAAAAAAATTTTGTCACGAAAACAAAGCTTCCTCTATGAGGAAGCAAAAAAGCTTCAGGATTGTTATTTTATGTACCTGCATCTATGGAAAATAATATTATATATAAATATCATGATGAAATGGAACATTATGGTATAGAAAGAACTGTAAATAATATTATACGTAATTATTGGTTTCCAAAATTAAAACAAAAAGTAGAAAGACACATAAAGAACTGTTTAAAATGTATAGGATTTTCTGCAGCTAGTGGAAGAAAAGAAAGCTTATTACATAACATACCAAAAGAAAATGTTTCATTTCATACATTACATATTGAGTTTTTAGGATCCATAGAGAAAAAAGTGTCATTTAAAACAACATATATTTTTAGTAATAGATGCTTTTACAAAATATGATAAATTATATGCTACAAAAACCACATCCAGTAACGAAGCATTTGTCAGTCATTATAGTACTCCGAAAATAATAATCTGTGATAGAGGTACTGCGTTTATCTCGCAAGAATTTCGAGACTTTTTAACGAAAAGTGACGTTCAATATATACTCAATATATAATGTCACTATTTCGCCCCAGGCAAATGGATAAGTCAAATGAATTGATCGTATATTCACACCGATGTTAGGTAAAAGTAGTGTTAATAGGAGAGTTCTAAGCCAGGTCCTCTGAGGGGAGGTGAGGGACGGGGGATCCCGCGCGGGCGAGGGGGCATGACGTCACGCGGGCGGAGGGGGATGTTGGTGGCGCGGGGGAATGACGTCACGCGGGCGGGGGAGCTTATCGCGGGAGCATAAACAGCGCGGTGTATTACAAAGGGCGTGTGCCGATGTCCGGCTGCTCGAATTTATAAACATTATAAACAAATATCGTCTCACACTGCACTATTGCACATGCATTATTGAATTTTGTAGAAAGATGATAAGGCTAGTGCTGATGTCCGGCTGCTATAATTTATTATAAACAAAATAGAACCATCGCGGTGGTCTCTTCATTCTTTTCCAGGAGGAGCCGCTCACGCACTATTGCGCGTAACATTAGAATGAGATGATAAGGCGAGCGCCGATGTCCGGCTGCTCGAATTTATAAACATTATAAACAAATATCGTCTCACACTGCACTATTGCACGTGCGGCATTATTGAATTTCGTAGAAAGATGATAAGGCGAGCGCCGATGTCCTGCCGCTCGAATTTATTATAAACAAGATAGAACCATCGCGGTACAATAACGCGATAGATGAAAAATATATAATGAAGAACGAAGGGTGTCAAAAACTCAGTATGCGATTTGAAAGCTTGCGGTCTGTATATCGGTTGAAAAAGGTACAGCGGGTACTTGTATTTTTTTTTGTGTGTCAAGTGTTCGGTAGAGGAAGATTTTGTGATAATCTGCACAAAGTGAAAAATAATAATAAAAAAACATGGAAAACACCGAGCAAACCGAAAGCGACCTGTTGGAGCTATCGCACCGAGTCGTGAAAGTGAATACTGTGTTCAACGGTGAATTCGTGTCGGGTGATAAGAGCGCCAATAAGAGTATCAATACCAGAAACTATGAACTCTTTCGCACGTCCGATCTACACGAGTGGTACGAGCGATGCGTAGTCGAGCCCACGCTTGCCTCGCTAGAAGAATTTCAAGAACGCGACAGCGGGTGGGCTTTGTCGCGAATCCTCGATTTAACTGTAAATATAAATAAATATAATCCAATGCGCGCGGTGTGCCATATTAAATTACCGCGAGAAATAATAATGAAGAGAACGGTGATAAACGTGCAATCCAAAGACAATGCGTGTTTCGCGTGGGCGGTGGTCGCTGCTTTGTATCCAGCTGAAGATCATGTTTATCGGGAATCTTCGTACCCGCATTACACAACAGTGCTGAATCTCCAGGACATTGAGTTGCCGGTGACTGTTAATCAAATTAAAAAGTTTGAACTTCATAACGACATTTCGATAAATGTATACTGCATCAAGAAAGAGAATAACGTTGTCCCGATACGTCTGAGCGAACAAAAGAAGGACAGACATGTCAACTTGCTGTACGTGCAAGATTCGCAAGACGTCGGACATTTTGCGTGGATCAAGAATTTATCCCGGCTCGTGAGCTCGCAACTGAGCAAACGTAATGGCCAAAAATATATCTGCGATCGGTACGTATATTTAATAAAAATGCAATATATAAAATATAGGAAAGAAAAATTAATTATTTATTTTTTTTACAGATGTTTACACTATTTTGGATCAGACGACAAGTTGCAATCGCACACTGTAGATTGCCGAGAAATGAACGAGTGCGCCATCCGATTACCGGGCGATAAGGACAAATGGCTCAGCTTCAACAACTACAACAGAAAGGAGCGGCTTCCATTCGTCGTATACGCCGACTTGGAGTGCGTGCTGAGGAAGACCGACGGTGATCCGATAACGTCTACGTACACGTTTCGACATCATCAAGTATTTAGCGTAGCTTATTATGTACATTGTTCGTACGACGAATCGTTATCCGCATATCATTCTCGCTGCAGTACGGACTGCGTTTCGTGGTTCGTGAAAAAATTAAAAAATTTAGCGCAACGCGTAAAGACTATTTTAACCACGAATGCCCCATGGTAAATTTAACGCGAGATGAGCGGGAAAAGTTTCACAGCGCGACACACTGTCACATTTGCGAAAAACCGTTCGAGCAAGACGATACACGCGTACGCGATCATTGCCTTCTTACCGGGCGGTACCGAGGTCCCGCGCATTCAAACTGCAATTTAAATTATAAAGATTCTTTTTTATTCCAATTATTTTTCACAATTTATCCGGTTACGATTCACATTTTATCATCGAGGAAATAGCTACCGCGTTCGAAGGCTCGATCAACGTACTACCGATAACGAAAGAAAAGTATATTTCATTCACGAAACACGTTAAAGATACCGCCGAAAGATCAGATTGGCGAAGCGATATAAAGTTACAGTTCATCGATTCGTACAAATTTCTCAGTACTAGTCTCGAAAAATTGGCATCGTTTCTAAATAATGATAAACTCCAAATTTTAAAATCGAAATTTTAAGATTTATCGACCGAAGAGTTCAATTTATTGACGCGAAAAGGTGTCTTTCCATACGAATACATTGACTGTGTCGATAGGTTGCACGATACGTGTTTACCACCGCGCGAATCATTTTACAGTTCCTTGACCGGTGACACCGTATCCGAGATCGATTACGCGCACGCCGAAAACGTCTGGAGGCGGTTCTCCGTTCGAACGCTGGGCGAATACAGCGACTTGTATTTAAAAACGGATGTCTTGTTATTGGCCGACATTTTTGAAAATTTTCGCGACAAATGTATCGAGAGTTATGGGCTCGACCCCGCTTATTATTATACTCTTCCCGGATACACGTGGGACGCCATGCTAAAACATACGAATATTACGTTTGAATTACTTACTCATATCGATATGATTATGTTAGTAGTATAGCTAGGCGGGTTCTAACGCAGGTCCTCTGAGGGGGGTGAGGGGCGAGGGGAAACCGGCGCGGGGGGTATGACGTCACGCGGGGGAATCGCGTCCTAACCGATGGGCGAGGGGTCCGCGGAGAGGGGGGAGGGGGACCGCGTCCTAACCGATGGGCGAGGGGTCCGCGGAGAGGGGGAGGGGGACCGCGTCCTAACCGATAGGCGAGGGACCCGCTAACCTAACCGGTAGGCGAGGGGTCCGCGGAGAGGGGGAGGGGATCGCGGCGAAACCGATTGGTGAGGGACCCGCGGGGAAGAGGGGGATCGCGGCGAAACCGATAGGCGAGGGACCCGCGAGGAAGAGGGAACGCGATACCGCGAGGAGGCGTGGGAGAAGGATACCGCGAGGCGTCCATATGAGCGTAAGACAAGGATAGCGTTTGCATGCGTTGGAGAGAGAGAGAGAGAGAGAGAAAGATGGCGCGAGGCATGCAAGTTGGAGAGAGATGGCGCGAGGCATGCACGTTGGAGAGAGATGGCGCGAGGCATGCACTTGGGAGAAAGAAAGAGAGAGATAGCGCGAAGGATGCATGCGGATAATACGGCGTTCGCAAGGCGGTGTGAGAGAGATAGCGCGAGGCATGCACTTGGGAGAAAGAGAGAGATAGCGCGAAGGATGCACGCGGATAATACGGCGTTCGCAAGGCGGTGTGAGAGAGATAGCGCGAGGCATGCACACGTGTAGGAAAGGGATTGCGTCCGCATTGGCGTGGGAAAAGGATGACGTTCGCATGCATGTGGGAGAAAGAGAGAGACAGCGCGAGGCATGCATGGACGTGGGAGAAGGAGGCGCAGAAATAAACGACATTTTTTTTAAATATAATAATAATAATATTTATTTAAAATTTATGTTTAATACAAATGTGTGTGTGTGTGTGTGTGTGTGTGTGTGTAAAAATAATAATAAAAAAAATAATAATATATAATATAATATAATTTAATGGTGACGCTCCATCTGAAACAGAAAAAAAATACAAGCCTTATTAGTATAAGAATTTAATTTTTATAAATCTAATATAAATTTTTAAAAAATAGATACAATATTCACCATACTTCAATCTCATCATATGGCTCGAGGCCGAATAATTTCCGAAGATTGGAAATATCCTCGAAAGCCCACTCATGCGACTCCGCGTACTTGCGTGCCTCTTGCCTGTCACCCCAAATGTTTTCCCGCTCCCACCGCATATTGCGCCGCAACCACCGCGTGTATCGCCGGTCCTGGATATTTAAAAATCGAATTTCCTCAATAAGCTGAAATATATTATTAATTAATACCACAAATAGACAAAATATATAACAGAAACATTGAACATTCTACTTACCCGATAATGCGGCAGCATAACATATATGTATGTGCAGGTATAGGCTGTTTCAGACATGTTTAATACTTCTCTTTACAAACTTATAAACTTCTCGTCACACGGTGTTCTTTATTCGCTGCTCGAAACGTTGTGACAGCCACGACAGGCCAGACATTGTCTCGAACATTTTAGAGTAGGGGATGAATCACTTACGAAGAACGCTTACTCTCAACTCTTGATAAGAAAACAAAGGTAGCACGTTCCCGCGGACAATTGTCTACAAGTCTTTTAAATATGAATAATATATTATAGATAAACCACTATCGAACGGCTATTGAACGGCTATCAAACGGCTATCGAACGGCTTTGAACAGCTATCGAACGGTTATCGAACGGCTTTGAACGGCTATCGAACGGCTATCGAACGGCTCTGAACAGCTTTCGAACGGCTATTGAACGGCTATCAAACGGCTATCGAACGGCTTTGAACAGCTATCGAACGGTTATCGAACGGCTTTGAACGGCTATCGAACGGCTCTGAACAGCTTTCGAACGGCTATTGAACGGGTTTGAACAGCTTTCGAACGGCTATCGAACGGCTCTGAACAGCTTTCGAACGGCTATCGAACGGCTTTGAACAGCTATCGAACGGTTATCGAACGGCTTTGAACGGCTATCGAACGGCTCTGAACAGCTTTCGAACGGCTATTGAACGGCTTTGAACAGCTATCGAACGGTTATCGAACGGCTTCGAACGGCTATCGAACGACTATCGAACGGCTCTGAACAGCTTTCGAACGGCTATTGAACGACAAAACAATTATTTATACACCATTAAAATATTTAAACTCTATGTCCATGTACTGAAATGTAACATCTGTAGTCTGATAAAGTGGCTGACGCCGCTATCTAACGTCACGTACTGAAAGGACCCCGCACTAATTACATGAGAAATTGGCCATCGGTTAAATTGGCTGGAATTTTTTTATGTTATAGTTCTCATCATTCCGAACAAAAAACCTAATGGTCAAAAAGTCCGTCTATGCATAGTTTTCGAGATATATTTTTTTAAACATTAAAAACACGATTATTTTGCATGTATGTTTCGATAAGCGTTGGGCTGTATTATCTTCACTCTGTATGCATGGATTGAATACATGTATGCTCGCATGTATGTTGGCATGAATCTGTATCACATGTATAAACATACATGCATGAATATACAGGGTGTCCATGTTTTTTGCACCAGGGTATTGCACTTGGATTTTTCATTCGTATTCACCTGTTTTTGTCGTCAACATTGGATATTCTTCTTCTCTCGAACGGACGTGGTTCGCCCGGAGAGCGTTGTCATTAGTTCTTTTTTCACTCAATACTTGGATTTTTCATTCGTATTCACCTGTTTTTGTCGTCAATATTGGATATTCTTTTTCTCTCGAACGGACGTGGTTCGCCCGGAGAGCGTTGTCGTTTGTTCTTTTTTCACGCAATACTACGATTTTTTCTTCGTATCTTATTTAAAATTCTTTTCACCCTCATTGTCACAAAAATCTTACAATGCCTTTCATGTCCCGCAAACGTTGTTACGTTTGTAATCGTCAATTCAATCCGCGACAAATGGTGCGAATTGACGATGATCAAGTGATCAGACAAACCGCTATCCTCAGACGAGAAGAACATGGTTCGCAGCCCATCGAAATTGATGATGAATCTAAAATATGTTTTAATTGCAATATCAATATAAGAAACGATATTGACGAAATAGAACGGAATCCAAGTTGCTTGAGACTCAACGTCATTACTGACATTTCCAACCATTCTTGTTTGTTCTGCAGAGCTACGAACAATGTTCGGCGGTTGCCTATCACGGCTAGGGTGAACGTTTTCATTCTGAAGAATATTTACATCCCGGAAACAACAAGATGTTGTGACCGACATTTAGATGAGGATGGTTTGATTCACAAAGCATTATTACCAGGTTTGACTTCTGTTCACACGTCATATGTCATTAAAGGTCAGGAGTTGCAAATCTTCTTACAATCCCTCCGTGATGTAGCACTTAACAAGTGCAATTATGAAAATGAAAATGATTTCACTGATGAAGAGTTCGCATCCATAGCTCCTATCACAAAAGAGCAGTTCCGAGAACTGTATACATATTGCGACCCCGTTCCTCAAGCACGTGGTGTTAGAAATATCAGTAAGAAAGATCTCTTGATGTTTCTATGTAAACTACGACAAGGGTTGTCTGATGAATTTCTCAAGGTTCTATTCCAATATTCATCTCGACAAGCGGTTGGTTTGGCAATTGCAAACGTTCGCTAATCTCTTCTTTATAGATTTGTCCCAGCCAATATCGGTTTCCAAGCCATTACTCGGGAACAATATATAGTGGATCATGTAATTTCTTTCGCTAATGAATTATATAATCCCGAACCAGATTCCCCGAGAGTTATTGCTTATATTGACGCAACTTACTCGTACATTCAGAAAAGTAGTAATTTTCGTGTTCTACGTCAATCATATTCAATTCACAAAGGTCGACATTTGATCAAACCTGCTCTGATAGTTGCTCCAGATGGGTACATATTGGCGATTCAAGGACCTTATTTCTCTGATTATTACAATAATGATGCTCAAATGTTGAGTAACGAGTTCCGACTCGATGCTGACACCATGAGAGAGTGGTTCCACGATGGAGATATTTTGATATTGGATCGTGGATATCGAGATGTTCAGCCATTACTGCAAGAGCTAGGGATTGATAATAGAATGCCAGCTTTTCTTATGCCAAATCAGAAACAGTTATCTACTGAAGAAAGTAATGAGTCTCGATTGGTAACGAAAACTAGATGGGTAATTGAAGCTAGAAATGGGCATATCAAAACAATTTTCAAGTTCTTCGACCATACAATTATAGTGCCACATCTTCATCATCTTGGTGAGTTTTATAATATTGCGGGGGCGATAATTAATGCGTATCACCCTTAATTCAAATGGAAGGAGCCAATGCGGAATTGGCACAAGAGCTCCTGAATAGGTCGAAGGAAGTGAACGTTGTTCAAGCACGAGTAGAAGTTGAGAGAATGTGTACCAGGAATGCACAATGGATTCATCTTCAGAATGGTCAGTTACATGATTTTCCACGTTTGTCATTGGAAAGTTTACGGGACTTGACTGTGGGAACGTTTCAGGTCAACCTGGCACCATCGTATATACAAGATAAGATGCAACGTGATGGACAAGAGGAGTTCCAACTCGATTCCCTTCTCGGGGAACCAGGATTGATAAGGGTTCGGATTTTCTCACGATTTCGTCGTGCAACAAAGCATCAAATATTCATAGCATACAATAACGATATGACAGATGACGATGAGTTGGATACTAGGGACGTAATTTTGGATCATTATTGCACTTGCAGGTCAGGTGCAAGAACATTGGGTACTTGTGCACATATTGCCAGCGTGTTGTGGTATCTGGGATATGCGCGTCATCAACCTGACATTAGATATCCGTCCTCATCGCTGTTGGATACTGTGTTGGATGCTGCTCACAGGCAACCCCAGCAGAATCTCAATGAACTTGGGAACGTTTGAAATGCTCCCGATCTTTAGGACACCACTTGCGTGGATGGATGATGAACATACGTTATTTCCGATTATTATAAACAGAGGTACACACTCTGGGTGATTACTTCCGCGGAACTTCGATAATTGCTGATTATTTTCAATGGTTTTTGGAGACGAATCACGGGAATCTCTGCCAATGACGATGATATCAGATAATTTTCGATTATTTTCGGATGTTCCGAGGATGATGGATCATGTTTGGTCATCTTCGACTGTTTTAAATGATTTCCGAGTATTTTTAATGATTCCCGATCAATTTTTCCAGCAGTTCTCATACTGAGTGATTATTTTCGAAGAACTCTGATGATTTTTGATTATTGTCTATTCTTTCTGAAGCTTAGTTTGGAAGGATTCAGGCTATTTCCGATTTCCATCGCCAGACTCTACCTAAGTTAATCTTTTCCGACCTTCCCCGATCTATTCTGTACATTGGGTACATCCCTCCAACATCGTGAAACGAAACATCCGATACATTCCTTGATCTCTCTGAATGATGAAAGAATTTTTCACCCATTTCGAACGTTGAAGTATGATAGGGGTATTCCCCATTTTTTTGGACACCCTGTATATTCATGCAAGTATGTTTATACATGTGATACAAATTCATGCCAACATACATGCGAGCATACATGTATTCAATCCATGCATACAGAGTGAAGATAATACAGCCCAACGCTTATCGAGACATACATGCAAAATAATCGTTTTTTTAATGTTTAAAAAAATATATCTCGAAAACTATGCATAGACGGACTTTTTGACCATTAGGTTTTTTGTTCGGAATGATGAGAACTATAACATAAAAAAATTCCAGCCAATTTAACCGATGGCCAATTTCTCATGTAATTAGTGCGGGGTCCTTTGATTATAAAATCCCCTCTAAATAATTATGAAACATAATTATTTTACACTTACTTTCATTTATTATAACATTCTTTTAAATTTTAGAGAATTTGTGTAATTAAAAGTTTTTTAAATTGCGCATACAGCGCAGGCACGTATCCGGATAGTGCAGGCGATACAGGCACGTATCGTCACTGAACATGGGTGGGGTTGCTTTTCTTAAAAACGCCGTTCCTTACTCGGGTTCGAACCCGAGTCTATGCGGTAACAAACAAGCCTGCACTTACCACGTGCGGCTATTAATCGTACCAATATTTATTGTATCAATACTGTCATTTATGTTATACTTACATATGTACATAAATATGCATCAAATATGTATATAAATCATCTATTAGTATCACTGAAACTTTACGGCTTGTGTAAAAGATTTCCTGTCTTCCCAGTGAAAATTTGAAAGTCTTATATCCGATGGCTGTGACTTGCCCAAAATATTTTAAAATTATTATTTTCTTATTTTATATGTCCAAAATAATTGTAATACATTAATAAAATTTTGCCGATGAAAATGTCATGAAACACTATGATCCCAGAAGAATGATAATTTTTAATCAATTATGTAATTAAAATTATGATTTCAGTAAAAATAATCCGATTTATGTCGTGCTTGATGTCAAAATGTTTTAATCACTGAAATGTTATTAATCCACTACAATTATTTTCAGATAGATAAAATACGAAATACAGAAATTTTATTTTCTATAGTAAGATGACATACAAATGTGAAAGATGACAGATAAAGCAAATCTCGCGAGCAAAACTCTTCGATATTTGTCATCTCGCTTGCTCCTTCATCCTTCCTCGTTCTCGCTTTTGTTGAATCTCCAGCATCGCGCGGGGATCTTTCCTTGTCTACTATATATAAACAACTTATAAAATAAAAACTGAAACTTTCATATTGTATTTTTATAGTATAAGAATAATTATAATGGATTAATGAGATTCTTGCGATTAAAATGACACAAAATATGACATAAATCGGACAATTTTATCTATCTATCTGTCTATCTGTCTATCTGTCTATCTGTCTGTCGGTCTGTCGGTCTGTCGGTCTGCCCGTCTGCCCGCGCCCGTCTGCCCGCGCCCGCGCCCGCTGCCCGCGCCGCCCGTCTGCCCGTCTGCCCGCGCCCGCCCGTCTGCCCGTCTGCCCGTCTGCCGCGCCCGTCTGCCCGCGCCCGTCTGCCCGTCTCCCGTCGCCCGCTGCCCGTCTGCCCGTCTGCCCGCGCCCGTCTGCCCGTCGCCCGCTGCCCGTCTGCCCGTCTGCCCGTCGCCCGTCTGCCCGTCTGCCCGTCTGCCCTCTGCCCGTCTGCCCGTCTGCCGTCTGCCGTCTGCCGTCTGCCCGTCTGCCGTCTGCCCGTCTGCCCGTGCTGCCCGTCTGCGCCCGTCTGCCCCGGTCTGCCCCGTCTGCCCGGTCTGCCCGTCTGCCCGCCCGTCTGCCCGGTCTGCCGTCTGCCCGTCTGCCCGGTCTGCCCGTCTGCCCGTCTGCCCGTCTGCCCCGTCTGCCCGTCTGCCCGGTCTGCCCGTCTGCCCGTCTGCCCGTCTGCCCGTCTGCCCGTCTGCCCGTCTGCCCGTCTGCCCGTCTGCCCGTCTGGCCCCGTCTGCCCGTCTGCCCGTCTGCCCCCGTCTGCCCGTCTGCCCGTCTGCCCGTCTGCCCGTCTGCCGTCTGCCCGTCTGCCCGTCTGCCCGTCTGCCCGTCTGCCCGTCTGCCCGTCTGCCCGTCTGCCCGTCTGCCCGTCTGCCCGTCTGCCCCGTCTGCCCGTTCTGCCCGTCTGCCCGTCTGCCCGTCTGCCCGTCTGCCCGTCTGCCCGTCTGCCCGTCTGCCCGTCTGCCCGTCTGCCGTCTGCCCGTCTGCCCGTCTGCCCCGTCTGCCCGTCTGCCCGTCTGCCCGTCTGCCCGTCTGCCCGTCTGCCCGCTCCGTTGCCCGTCTGCCCGTCTGCCCGTCTGCCCGTCTGCCCGTCTGCCCCGTCTGCCCGTCTGCCCGTCTGCCCGTCTGCCCGTCTGCCCGTCTGCCCGTCTGCCCGTCTGCCCGTCTGCCCGTCTGCCCGTCTGCCCGTCTGCCCGTCTGCCCCGTCTGCCCGTCTGCCCGTCTGCCCGTCTGCCCGTCTGCCCGTCTGCCCCGTCTGCCCGTCTGCCCCGTCTGCCCGTCTGCCCGTCTGCCCGTCTGCCCGTCTGCCCGTCTGCCCGTCTGCCCGTCTGCCCGTCTGCCCGTCTGCCCCGTCTGCCCGTCTGCCCGTCTGCCCGTCTGCCCGTCTGCCCGTCTGCCCGTCTGCCCGTCTGCCCGTCTGCCCCGTCTGCCCCGTCTGCCCGTCTGCCCGTCTGGCCCGTCTGCCCGTCTGCCCGTCTGCCCGTCTGCCCGTCTGCCCGTCTGCCCGTCTGCCCGTCTGCCCGTCTGGCCCGTCTGCCCGTCTGCCCGTCTGCCCGTCTGCCCGTCTGCCCGTCTGCCCGTCTGCCCGTCTGCCCGTCTGCCCGTCTGCCCGTCTGCCCGTCTGCCCCGTCTGCCCGTCTGCCCGTCTGCCCGTCTGCCCGTCTGCCCGTCTGCCCGCCCGTCTGCCCGTCTGCCCGTCTGCCCCGTCTGCCCGTCTGCCCGTCTGCCCGTCTGCCCGTCTGCCCCGTCTGCCCGTCTGCCCGTCTGCCCGTCTGCCCGTCTGCCCGTCTGCCCGTCTGCCCGTCTGCCCGTCTGCCCGTCTGCCCGTCTGCCCGTCTGCCCGTCTGCCCGTCTGCCCGTCTGCCCGTCTGCCCGTCTGCCCCGTCTGCCCGTCTGCCCGTCTGCCCGTCTGCCCGTCTGCCCGTCTGCCCGTCTGCCCGTCTGCCCGTCTGCCCGTCTGCCCGTCTGCCCGTCTGCCCGTCTGCCCGTCTGCCGTCTGCCCGTCTGCCCGTCTGCCCGTCTGCCCGTCTGCCCGTCTGCCCGTCTGCCCGTCTGCCCGTCTGCCCGTCTGCCCGTCTGCCCGTCTGCCCGTCTGCCCGTCTGCCCGTCTGCCCGTCTGCCCGTCTGCCCGTCTGCCCGTCTGCCCGCCCCGTCTGCCCGTCTGCCCGTCTGCCCGTCTGCCCGTCTGCCCGTCTGCCCGTCTGCCCGTCTGCCCGTCTGCCCGTCTGCCCGTCTGCCCGTCTGCCCGTCTGCCCGTCTGCCCGTCTGCCCGTCTGCCCGTCTGCCCGTCTGCCCGTCTGCCCGTCTGCCCGTCTGCCCGTCTGCCCGCCCGTCTGCCCGTCTGCCCGTCTGCCCGTCTGCCCGTCTGCCCGTCTGCCCGTCTGCCCCCCGTCTGCCCGTCTGCCCGTCTGCCCGTCTGCCCGTCTGCCCGTCTGCCCGTCTGCCCGTCTGCCCGTCTGCCCGTCTGCCCGTCTGCCCGTCTGCCCGTCTGCCCGTCTGCCCGTCCCCCGTCTGCCCGTCTGCCCGTCTGCCCGTCTGCCCGTCTGCCCGTCTGCCCGTCTGCCCGTCTGCCCGTCTGCCCGTCTGCTGCCGTCTGCCCGTCTGCCCCGTCTGCCCGTCTGCCCGTCTGCCCGTCTGCCCGTCTGCCCGTCTGGCTGCCCGTCTGCCCGTCTGCCCGTCTGCCCGTCTGCCCGTCTGCCCGTCTGCCCGTCTGCCCGTCTGCCCGTCTGCCCGTCTGCCCCGTCTGCCCGTCTGCCCGTCTGCCCGTCTGCCCGTCTGCCCGTCTGCCCGTCTGCCCGTCTGCCCCGTCTGCCCGTCTGCCCGTCTGCCCGTCTGCCCGTCTGCCCGTCTGCCCGTCTGCCCGTCTGCCCGTCTGCCCGTCTGCCCGTCTGCCGTCTGCCCGTCTGCCCGTCTGCCCGTCTGCCCGTCTGCCCGTCTGCCCGTCTGCCCGTCTGCCCGTCTGCCCCGTCTGCCCGTCTGCCCGTCGCCCGTCTGCCCGTCTGCCCGTCTGCCCGTCTGCCCGTCTGCCCCGTCTGCCCGTCTGCCCGTCTGCCCGTCTGCCCGTCTGCCCGTCTGCCCGTCTGCCCGTCTGCCCGTCTGCCCGTCTGCCCGTCTGCCCGTCTGCCCGTCTGCCCGTCTGCCCGTCTGCCCGTCTGCCCGTCTGCCCGTCTGCCCGTCTGCCCGTCTGCCCGTCTGCCCGTCTGCCCGTCTGCCCGTCTGCCCGTCTGCCCGTCTGCCCGTCTGCCCCCCCGCTGCCCGTCTGCCCCCCGTCTGCCCGTCTGCCCGTCTGCCCGTCTGCCCCCCCCCGTCTGCCCGTCTGCCCGTCTGCCCGTCTGCCCGTCTGCCCGTCTGCCCGTCTGCCCGTCTGCCCGTCTGCCCGTCTGCCCGTCTGCCCGTCTGCCCGTCTGCCCGTCTGCCCGTCTGCCCGTCTGCCCGTCTGCCCGTCTGCCCGTCTGTCTGCCTGTCTGTCTGTCTGTCTGTCTGTCTGTCTGTCTGTCTGTCTGTCTGTCTGTCTTCTGTCTATCTATCTATCTATCTTCGCGTATCTTTTGGTTTTGCAGGATCTATTTACAAAATGGGTCGGATGTTGCCCACTCCGAAAGGCCAATGGTAAAAAGATCCGAGAAGCTATCGATGATTTAATTATTAATCGATGGGGAGCACCTCGCGTAATTTTGATCGATAACGGGACCGAATTGATCAATCGAGAATTAAAAGCTTTCGCGGAAGAGCATGGTATCGCGCACGTAACAGTACCGCCGTATCACCCTCAAGCGAATCCCGTAGAGCGAGTGAACCGCGTACTAAAAACAATGATTACGGCGTTTATCGAGCAAGATCATCGAGATTGGGATTTACATTTGTCGGAATTTCGATTCGCGTACAATACTGCGTATCATACGTCCTTGCAGGCTACGCCGGCCTTTCTAAATTTTGGTAGAGAACCGCCGTCAGTAAGCTCCAGGCGAGAGGGGCCGGAGCCCGAGCTTCAAAATCGAAGAAACCGCGACCGCGAAATGGAAAGAGCGAATGGAGCGAATCCAAGCGTTGCGAGACTGGGTGGTAGAAAATTTAGAAGCCGCTCATCAAAGACAATCGCGATATTATAATTTGCGTAGGCGCGATAGGCGTTTTGTCGTCGGCGATCAAGTGCTGAAGCGACAGCATGTATTGTCATCCGCAGCGCATGCCATCTCAGCGAAACTCGCCACGAAATTCCACGGTCCGTTTAAGATCGCGAAGGTCTTATCACCTGTCGTATACGAGATCGCGGACCAGGAGGATAGAGCGATCGGAAAAATACACGTTAAGGATTTGAAACCCTATATTGCTCCCTATATTCCGTAGGTGTTATCGATTGACAGGGAGACCACGAGAGCATGAGCTACCGTGAATTCATCCAGGAATGCGCGGAGTGACTGAATGTCGTCGATGAATTGTCGCGTTAGTCTTGTTGTCTCGAGTGTGTTGTGAATTGTCCGTTTTGTGTTTTGGCCTTTACTCTGGAGGTTCCGGTCGCTCTCCGACGCCCGGCTCGAGATTCGGGAAATCGGTATAGTGGCTGCGGAGGGTGATCGACGCCGGTACGGTTTCTCTTGGGAGTGGGGGGTGTGACGTTGCCGTCTCGCGCGCGTCCGCCGAGTCCCTCTCCGATCGAAAAGCGCGGGCTAAAGTGCCGCGCCAGTCGAATCATTGCGAGAACCGTACCGTTACCTCCAGAGAGGCGTCATTAATTAAGATTTCGAGCTTAATATTAATTTCGTTTATGATTTTCTTTCGTATGAATAATTCATTTGGGAGCCTCATCGGAAGAAGGAGCGGAAAGTCGCTGAAGCGTCACGGAAAATACGATCGCCAATCAAGGAAGACCTTAGAGGGGCAAGGAGCCAGCAATTTAAAAATCCAAAACATCTAACGGCCAAACTAGCTACGTCACGACGGGATTCACACGTGATGCGCAACGCACGGGACAGCGAGAGGATCCTCGCGCAAGGACACAGGCCCGTGCGGATCCGGTCCCCGCGGAGGGACTGCAATTCTGCACCCGATAGCGTGACGCGGTCCCGGAAAAGACGGAAAGAAGGGTGACAGCGATGTTTCCGGCCAAGCCGTTCGCCCTAGACCTCGCGACGGCCCCGCGGAAAGGACCCCAGCTAATTATTATTGGTAATACCGGGGGCGCGCGCACCCCCGATACGACCGTGAGCGCGCCGCCCGACGGCCACAGCGCGTGATAACGCGTGATTGGTCGCGATAATACGCACCCTGTGTGCGCAGCCCCGGCTGGCCCACAGGTATCGATTCTGGATCGCGACGATCCAGGATCAGACTGGTGCGAGCCTGCGAGCCGATAGCGAGCGAGAGCGTATAATTTTGTGGCTGAGAGGACGAGAGCGAGACGAGAGCGAGCGGAGAGGATCCCGGCGATCGGCAGCTGAGAAGGACGGACCCGAGGGAGAGGACGTCAACGTCGCTGACCCCGTGTAACCACCACGAGAGGAACGGTACCGGTGAGGTTATCCTCCGCCATATTCGCCACTCGCGATCGCGCCCGGAATCGTTTCGTTCTGTCGTCGTCATCGTGAATTCGTACTTTGGTGTACGGGCTAAGCCCGATTCTTTAGTGTAGATTTTCGCGTCACGGCCACGTCGTCAAGCGATTCGAGCCCCGGAGCCTCGAAAGTATCGGTTTCCGCGGATCGAGACATTACCTCGCGTTTTTAATGAACCGTGTGTCGTCTCTCTGGAGATTCGGATTCCGTAGATTATATTTGCGTTGGTTCTCGCACGTCTAGCGTTTAAGTCTCATTCGTGCTGTATGTCGGTCGTTTGAGTGTGAGTGTGATTCGCGTCAATTTGTTATATTACATTTGTCCTTCGTTTGTGAATCTTCGCGTATAAAATTTGCGTGCACGTCCGGTGCAACTTTCCTTCACGATTATTGTACGGGTTACGTGAGAGTGTGAATCGCGTAAATTCGACGTATTATGTCGGTTGTAAAGCACCGCGTCTCGAAATTGTGAGCGCGTTTTGTGAGAGTTTCCTCGCGATTCTTGCATGAACTGCGTGTGTGTGCCGAGCATTCGATTCTGCGTAAAATGTCCGTCCGAAATCGAAGCATGTCTGCGTTGTATTAATTGCCTGTTAATCTTAAGTTGCGTATTGATAATTTCGCAGTAATAGCGGGCGATAAGATCGCCGTTGGCGAGGCGATATCGAGAATTGATTCGGTCTTGCGCCCGAATTATAGAAGAACGTAATATTCAATTTCTTCGCAGTGCGAGGCGTAATTCAAGCCGAGCGAACATTCCGGCCGATCTAACGGGTCGGTCTCGGCGTCCACATTACGGGGTTTCGCGCCCCGCGTCTAACACCCAGTCTCGCAGCCGCGTTTCTTTTACTGCAGCCGTATATCCGCGCGGTTTATCATTACTATTCTCGAGGAGCTGTGGCTCCCGCTATTATAATAAATCTGTTAATTTCTTTGTTTAATTGGCGAGTTTCTTTTCAGTTGTGTTTGTCGTCTCCGTAATTGTCGCCTCTTGCATAAATTATCGCGTTAGGACAACACTCGCCCTGCCCCTCTACCGTTAGGCGAGTTAGTCAGCCCGTGGCGAATTCCGGCAATTTCTTTCGCGTTTATTTCGCGCTTATTTCGTGTTTTGCGAATTGATACGTGAAAGATCGTATCTGGCGCCCAAGTTCGATTCTCGCGATTATCTCTCGGATCTCGTCACGGTACGCGCGGAACTCCTAACATCCCGTTCCCACCTGGCGCGTGGATCTTTTTCTCCGTTTTCCCGTTTTTGTCAACGACCATTCCGCATCTCCCGTTCGTCGAATTAGCTCCTGTTCGTCGGCGCAATTTACACCCGCGCGACGGAGAGAACGAGTCGGCGGCCGCGTTTATCGCTCAGCCGCGAGACGGTAGGAAATGTCGTCGCAGCGCTTATGCAAATGTCTGTGCTCGGGCCCTAAACCTTACCTCTTTCGAGCCTGATTCTTTCTCTATATTTAAAAACCTGTCAAGCTTGGTCTGTCCTTCAAAAGCTAACGCTCCTGCGCCACTGGGCTTAATTTCCTTCGGAACGTCTGAAAAATTTGCAAACAATCTTTATTAATATCCTCTTATCATCGTCAGAGCCAAACGAGACAATATGTAACATCCACATACCTTTCTTCTTCCAACAGATCCATTCGCCAGAGTCCTCATCGGATGAAATAATTATATAATCCTGTAAAAACATACAACGATTAATATAAATATCCGGAATAAACAAAGATAACTTGATAACGTGTATTTAACGTAATCTAATAATATTGATACGTTTCTTGTTACATACCTCATTTTTAGACATCTTCCTTCTGTACACAGGACACAGCGAAACAGTAAGAGCGAGCAAGAGCGAGCAAGATTGCCCTCGAACGACGGTTAGGGAAATACGGCCAGAATCCAGCGTATAATCTATACACAAGTACTCAGAACGAGAACACAAAGGCGCCAACAACAAAAAATCCTCCTAGAAGAGGAGAAAGTTCAAAAAACAGTACAAACAAAGAAAGGTATATATTCCAAGATACCCAAGCATCTTATACGGGAAAATGCAAATTTACTTATTTTATTTAAACAAGATGGTTGAAACATGAAACATGTATACAACGATCATGTAAATACTGACATGTCTTACGACAATTTTCGCGCATTCTGTCAGGATTGTTGGCAACACAAGTATGGATTTGTAGTGATTGATAAAGACAGTTTACAGACTAATGGACGATATCGAAAAGGATTTAACGATTTTGCAATACCGTAAAGTGGTTAGTCGCTATTGATACATCGATCGAGCAACGTCTAAAAATTTTCGTCCGAGCGCAACATGACGACGACGATTGACAGTGACGATCGTGAGAAGATTGCGAGAGACATTGCAAAAACGAGCGAATCAATCCGCAAAAAATATCGTTCTTTAAAAACTGGTCAAATGGAGGAAGACGTCGCATTGGAGAGGCACTTTAAACCAATTATCAAACCTCTAAAACAACTTGTCGAAAATACAATCAATGTGGAATCTAATGAAGCGAAAATTGAACCATCGAGTATGCTCGAAGACAAGCATCTGAAAAAAGAGTCAAAGTATGGAACAAAGCGAACACGGTCAAATATATCATTAAACGATTCGCTAATAACTTCTATTCCAAATCAATCAAAACGTAAGCGAATGAAACAAATCGAACCATCGGGTATGTTCGAAGACAAGCATCTGAAAAAAGAGTCAAAGTATGGAACAAAGCGAACACGGCCAAATATATCATTAAACGTTTCGCTAATAACTTTTACTCCAAATCAATCAAAACCTAAGCGAATGGAACAATTATCGAATGCGGTTACTCCGATAAATAACGTACAACCACGTCAAATATTGCACGAAAAACCGTCTCCATCGGTGGATGAAATTTTCGTAACCACGCATGAAACGCTTGTGACGTCGGTTCAACATCTATTACAAACCTCCGAGAGTCAAAATACATTGCGCGAACACTTGGGCCTACTAGGGCAAAAATATGTGAGAGCTATTTTGAGTCAAGATAAAAATAACTGTATGGATTATGTTTACGGTGTTAAATTTTGCAACGAAGGAATGATGATTGGTGATAATATTTTTGATTTGGATAAAGATGACAATATAATTATCGGTGGAATAAGATACGTGGGAACACCAGGTCTTTACGAGTTGATTTTCAAAAGAATGCCCGACGGTGACGTATACACTGACGATGATAAAATTAAATACAAAAATATTTTACAGGCGACAAATGCGCATAGACGTGCGCAACAATATGTGTAATCCAGTATTAAATAACAAGGGATACAAGTATAAAAATATAATAGCGCCATTAATCTCTATTAAAAATATAATAGCGCCTGGAAAAAAAGCAGGAAGAGATATAAACATACCGCGCGCTATGACGTTAAACGATAATAAGATCAATTACGTGCATTGGAATGATCCCAACGAGTTGGTAGATCGCTTGCGATTGTTGGAAACCTCGCGTCAAGCCGGCAACAATGCCCACGACAATGAAATATTATCAATTATCGAGGAACTTTGCGAAGCTGGCCTTATTATAAATTAATCTATGCATCGACGAAATGAGTCAGTTTGCCATTATTGTTTGCATCGAAATGTCGATTAATAAATTTGGATTATCGTTGAGAACACCGAACAACTTATACTATCAATGAAATGGATCACTAAGAAATTACGTGCGCGGTAACGCTCTGTGTCAGACAGCCTCCGGCTTTGACAAGGTCGCGCAAGATACAACGCGTAGCGCAACCGGAAGATGATACTGATGTCGCAAACAAACAGTACGTGGAAATAAGTGTCAAGCTTTTAGAAGATAGACAGGAAGAATTTGAGAAAAAAACATAAGAAAAATATAAAGAATATACGTGAAAGAATTATCTCATTATTACGAATTATGCCTCGATCAAATATGCCACGGAAGACCTCTGAAAAACAGCTGCTTGTGGAAAAATTGCATGCTCCAGCGAGAAAAAATTTCCCACGTAGACGTGTCATAGTACGCGGATACGACGATCTGTGGCAGGCGGATGTAGTCGAGATGCGTCCATATGTACGATTCAACAAAGGCTACAACTACATAATCATAGTTATCGATGTGTTGAGCAAGTATGCGTGGGTTGTACAGCTCAAAAGTAAGAGTGGAAATGACATGTCGGAAACGATCGCAAAGATAATTCGAGACGATGGAAGATGTCCGAAAAATTTTCAAATCGACAGAGGAAAATAATCTTACAACGCAATTGTACAGAAACTTGTGAAGAAATACAATTAATCATTATTCGACGTACTCTGTCATGAAAGCTTCGGTCGTCGAACGATTCAACCGAACGTTAAAGAACAATATGTGGAAAATGTTTACGCTTAATGGAAGTTACAAGTGAATCGACGCGTTGTCCCGACTCGTTGGAGAGTACAATGCGCGAAAACATCGCACTATCGGTATGAGACCTATTGATGTTACCCCCGCGATCGCCGTTAAACTTTTAAATACGGTATATAGCAACGTAAAGATTGCGGCACCGGCAAGATTCAAAGGCGATCCGGTAAGCATGAGTAAATTCAAGACCATCTTTGACAAAGATTACAGGCCAAATTGGACGACCGAAGTGTTTAAAATCGTTAAAGTGCAGAAAACTAATCCCGTGACCTATGTACTCGAAGATTCGTGCGGAAATTCCGTTCGCCGGCGGATTTTACAAATACGAGTTACATCGCGTTGCTAATCCCGACGTACATCTCGTGGAAAAAGTGATACGCAGAAAGGGCGACAAGGTTTATGTGAAATGGCTGGGATTTGATGCAACACACAATTCTTAAAAAGATATAAAAGTAAGGCTCTTAAAAGATTAAAATCAAGTAAAATCAGAGTAAAATGGCAAAAGAGCCACGCGCAGTTTTTAGGGCGCAAAGATATATAATTTAAACCAAAAATAAATTAAAAAATTAGAGAATTTCTTTAATTACATGATTCGCGAAAGGCGGACGTTTCGGCCCTTTTTTTGGCCATCATCAGCGCAAATAATACTAAATTCAACAATATAAACGGTATACAAAAAGAGTCTTAAACAATTAGAGCGCAGAGTTACATGGTAACCAACGGTAGAAGGCGTAATCCCTCATGTCGCTCCAAAAGCTGATGATGGCCAAAAAAAGGGCCGAAACGTCCGCCTTTCGCGAATGATGTAATTAAAGAAATTCTCTAATTTTTTAATTTATTTTTGGTTTAAATTATATATCTTTGCGCCCTAAAAACTGCGCGTGGCTCTTTTGCCATTTTACTCTGATTTTACTTGATTTTACACAATTCTTGGATACATAAAAATAATATATTATAAATATGTTAACAATAATACATAATATTAAAAATATTTTACAAATATATAAACAAAATTGTACACTTTATAAAATATACATATAATTTACA
Organism: Formica selysi; assembly: GCA_009859135.1. Lineage (NCBI taxonomy): Eukaryota > Metazoa > Arthropoda > Insecta > Hymenoptera > Formicidae > Formica > Formica selysi. Next base: position 350,910 of record WHNR01000045.1, on the reverse strand, counting down.
ATAAATATACATATAATTTTTATTTACAATAAATATACATGATTTTTATTTATAACGGTATTTTATAATGTCCCCACGTTAGCGTGTTAGTGATTTCGGGTACGATATACCGCTTGTCATCGTACGGACTTAGAGCAATTTTTGTCTCGCGAATAGTGTATACTTCGTGTAATTTAGATCTTATACAAAACTGCTGACGCGTCATTTCAATCTCTTCGTTCAAACACCGCGTATAACCGTCGAATGTTATCGTTCTCGCGACGACGTTACTCTTGACGCCTTTTACCTTTCTCGAATTCTTCTTACCATCTACTCGCAACGCGTACATTTTTGCCCGACAAATTCGGTCATGATAGCGCCATTATTTTCATCCTTCATTAAGGGGATCCCAAAGGGTCTGTTTTACCGATAAAAACTTTATTTTGCAAAATCTTTTTGTTGATTATAGATATCAAAAAATCCTTTTCCACAATTAAAGTGTACATAATAACGGAGGGCGGAGTTTAACATTTCATATGAAAAGTGGAAAAAAATGATAAAATTACAGTTTAGTTATCGGCCTGTGCCGTCAACATTTACTTAATATAAAAGATTTGTAATCTGCACGTGCCTAATCAGTAAACCCCGCACTCGGTATTTCATCAAAGAGTATAAGTGAGCTTAGAGAAGTGAGTTTAGAAGCTTTATAAAAAAGATTCTGCAAAATAAAATTTTCGTGCATATGTGTGTGTGCGAGATGGAGGCTCAAGAGTAAAACAGAGCAGTAGATTAGTTGCGTGATGTCGCGATAGACAGAGCTGCAATCGTACATGACAAACACAGACATAATCGTACTATCTTCGTCTCTTTCATGCGTGTGACAGTAATATACATGTACGCACTAACATTATTGCAGTATCTTTTTTCTCTCAATCATACGCTCTGTCACGCTCTGTCTCTTTCTAATCACTTGCTCGCTATGTACTACGTATCGCTTCATGCTCCTCGCATATTCACTTACGCGTTCACTCGCGCTTCTCTCTCTCTCTCTCTCTCTCTCTCTCTCTGCTCGTTCATTATTGTATTCTTTTATTCCCATTATTATATTCTTTTATTTGCTCAACTTTTATTCTTTCTATTCTCGTCTCCTTACATAAAAATAAATAAATTTATTTATTTATTTTTATTTTATACAGCATAAATGAGATATACAATACGTTATTTTCTTTTTTTATTTCACTATATATAGTTAATACAATACATAATTACGTTTCACTTTAGTTAAATACAACATGCACATACAAAAATACACACGCACACGCACACATACATAATACTTTTTTTATTTATAAAATATACAATATCTTATTTATGCTTTATAAAATAAAGATGAATAAATTAATTTATTATCATATAGGAAAACAAGAATAGGAAGAATAAAAGTCGAACAAATAAAAGATTTTAATAATGGGAATGAAAGAATACAATAAAGAACAAGCAGAGAAAGAGAGAGAGAGAGAGAACGAATGAGGAGCAAACGAGATAGCTAACATGAAAGACTTCCGAAGTCTCGCTCGCGAGGCTCGCTTTATCTATAATCTTTCGCGTTATATACCGTTACTGTAAAATTTTTATTTTTCGCGCTTATTGATCCGAAAATAATTACAATGAATTAATGATATTTTACCAATTAAAATAATACGAAACACGAAATCGGATAATTTTTAATCAATTATATAATTAAAATTATGATTACTTATTTCATTAAAAATAATCCGATTTATGTCATATTTAGTGTCATTTTAATCGCAAAAATGTAATTAATCCATTACAATTATTTTCAGATATATAAAATGCGAAATACAGAGATTTTATTTTCTATAATAAGATGACATATACACGTCAAAGATTATAGATAAAGGGAGCCTGGCGAGCGACACTTCGGAACTCTTTGATGTTTGTCATCTCGCTTGCTCCTTCATTCTTTCTTGCTCTCGCTTTTGTCGATTCTATAGCATCGGGGATCTTTCCTTATGTATAAAATATAAACATTTTACAAAATAAAAACTGAAACTTACATTTTGGATGTTATTAATATGAATATAATTATAATGGATTAATGAGATTCTTGCGATAAAAATGATAACAAACATGACATAAACTGGATTATTTTTAATCAATTATGTATTATATGTAATTATGATTACTTATTTCATTAAAAATTATACGATTTATGTCGTGTTTAGTATCATTTTTATCGCAAGAATCTCATTAATCCATTATAATTATATTCATATTAATAACATCCAAAATGTAAGTTTCAGTTTTTATTTTGTAAAATGTTTATATTTTATACATAAGGAAAGATCCCCGATGCTATAGAATCGACAAAAGCGAGAGCAAGAAAGAATGAAGGAGCAAGCGAGATGACAAACATCAAAGAGTTCCGAAGTCTCGCTCGCCAGGCTCCCTTTATCTGTAATCTTTGACGTGTATATGTCATCTTATTATAGAAAATAAAATCTCTGCATTTCGCATTTTATATATCTGAAAATAATTGTAATGGATTAATTACATTTTTGCGATTAAAATGACACTAAATATGACATAAATCGGATTATTTTTAATGAAATAAGTAATCATAATTTTAATTATATAATTGATTAAAAATTATCCGATTTCGTGTTTCGTATTATTTTAATTGGTAAAATATCATTAATTCATTGTAATTATTTTCGGATCAATAAGCGCGAAAAACAAAAATTTTACAGTAACGGTATATAACGCGAGAGATTATAGATAAAGCGAGCCTCGCGAGCGAGATTTCGGAAGTCTTTCATGTTAGCTATCTCGTTTGCTCCTCATTCGTTCTCTCTCTCTCTCTTTCTCTGCTTGTTCTTTATTGTATTCTTTCATTCCCATTATTATAATCTTTTATTTGTTCGACTTTTATTTTTTCTATTCTTGTTTTCCTATATGATAATAAATTAATTTATTCATCTTTATTTTATAAAGCATAAATAAGATATTGTATATTTTATAAATAAAAAAATTATTATGTATGTGTGCGTGTGTATTTTTGTATGTGCATGTGTTGTATTTAACTATAGTGAAACGTAATTATGTATTGTATTAACTATAGTGAAATAAAAAAACAAAATAACTTATATTGTAAATCATATTTATGCTGTATAAAATAAAAATAAATAAATAAATTTATTTATTTTTATGTAAGGAGACGAGAATAGAAAGAATAAAAGTTGAGCAAATAAAAGAATATAATAATGGGAATAAAAGAATACAATAATGAACGAGCAGAGAGAGAGAGAGAGAGAGAGAGAGAGAGAGAGAGAGAAACGCGAGTAAACGCGTAAGCGAATATGCTAGAAGAATAAAGCTAAGCGATATGCAGTACGTAGTAAGCGAACGATTAGAAAGAGAGATACAGAGAGAAACAGAGTAAGTGTGTGATCGAAAGAAAAAAGATATTAGAAATTGCGATATGTTAGTGCGTACATGTATATTACTCTCTCACGCATGAATTAAAGTTTGGTAATTTATCAATTAATTATTGTATTATATATAGAGTAAGTGAAACTTTAAATGCTCGGTTATCAATTATTAGACGCACGAATCACAGGCGATCATCTAAATCATAAGTTGTAAAGTGAAAGCTATTACATTTTAAAAAATACTGCTTAAAAATAAATTGATAAAAATTTATGTTATTTGATATTTCCAGAATTATTCCATTGCAAAATTTAAATTTTGAAATTTTAAGGGACACCTTGTATATAGCATATAATGTGTAATATACAAAAATAATACAATTATTATAAATTATACAGAATAATCCATATAATTAATTTTATATAATGTTTTCGTTAAATATAAATAATGTTTTTATGTATAAAATTAATTTAGCAATATAAAAACAATGTTTTTATTCGGTTGTACAATATTCATTTATTAAGATAAACATTTATAAAGATGTGCATTAGTTTTCATTTTCATCATAACGCGATATCTATAGCAGTCAGTACGTAAGTATGTACGTATTGGGCAGTAAGTCGGCTGTACGCACACACACATGCAAACAGACGAACGCGATCATATCAGTGCGCGGCAGCTCAGTCTCAGTTTGTCGCGTGTGTTTTGTACATACGCGTAACAACAGATTATCGCGCGCTCAACCGTTATAACGCGTTATAACACGTTGAAGTCAAAAAACTGTGTTTTTGTGTTTTTAATTTTTAATATATAGTGTGTCCACATAATGGGACAAAAATATAATGATAAACGCTTGCCTCTCTCTGTCCGAAGACTTTCCTTAAAAAGAATAAGGGTCAAGAGGTTAGTATTATTTATATATAAGGTATATTTACACAGGATGTCTGAAAATTCGCGCAACACCCTTTAAGGGAAGGTAGAGGGTGTTATTCTGAACAGAAAAGTCCTGTAACATTTTTTTCTATAACGTTTCACAAAGGAGTTATTATTGAGTAAAGTCTGATCAATTAGCGCCGACTTTTAGCCGGGCGCACGTCAGTGAGCCCCGCGCGCCTAGTAGTGTGCGGCGGCGCACACTTCGCAGCGCGGGGCTCACTGACGTGCGCCCGGCTAAAAGTCGGCGCTAATTGATCAGACTTTACTCAATAATAACTCCTTTTTGAAGCGTTATAGAAAAAAATGTTACAGGACTTTTCTGTTCAGATTACTGTGCTCTACCCGCTCACGAGCGTTGGCACAATCTTTACCGGACACCCTGTATATACACAAGTCAATCATCGCCTATCTTTAGCCGGGCGCACGTCGGTGAGCCGCGCGCCTGGTAGTGTGCGTGAGCGCTCAGCTGTTACAGCTACAGCGCGGTTCACCGACGTGCGCCCGGTAGTGTGTGCGCGCGCGTGTGTGTACACACAGTGTATATATATAAATAATGCCGAATATATAACATAAATCTCTGAAAAATAAGAACGCAGTCTTTTGCTTATTTTGATATTTTATTGAAAATTTATTATATTTGTATTTTATAATAGTAGTTAGTGCTACAGTAGTTAGTTAGCCAGAGGCGGTCAGTTCGTGAGCTGGTTGTTTTAAGAATATTTGACACCAAATGCGTTTTGCATGTTCGCTTTGGTTAAAAAATATATGCCAGAGGCGATCAATTCGTGAGCTGGTTGTTATTTCACACTAGATGCAATTTGCATGTGTGTTAAAAAATATATGCCAGAGACGGTCAGTTCGTGAGCTGGTTGTTTTAAGAATATTTGACACCAAATGCGTTTTGCATGTTCGCTTTGGTTAAAAAATATATGCCAGAGGCGATCAATTCGTGAGCTGGTTGTTATTTCACACTAGATGCAATTTGCATGTGTGTTAAAAAATATATGCCAGAGGCGGTCAGTTCGTGAGCTGGTTGTTTTAAGAATATTTGACACCAAATGCGTTTTGCATGTTCGCTTTGGTCAAAAATTTATGCCAGAGGCGATCAATTCGTGAGCTGGTTGTTATTTCACACTAGATGCAATTTGCATGTGTGTTAAAAAATATATGCCAGAGGCGGTCAGTTCGTGAGCTGGTTGTTTTAAGAATATTTGACACCAAATGCGTTTTGCATGTTCGCTTTGGTTAAAAAATATATGCCAGAGGCGATCAATTCGTGAACTGGTTGTTATTTCACACTAGATGCGATTTGCATGTGTGTTAAAAAATATATGCCAGAGGCGATCAATTCGTGAGCTGGTTGTTATTTCACACTAGATGCGATTTGCGTGTGTGTTAAAAAATATATGCCAGAGGCGATATATTATTCTGTTGCGATGGAGACAAACAATGTATTATAAATCTTTATTACAAATATATAAACATTTATGTATACGAACAAAAAGAAGACAATATAATATATATTTGTATAAATAATACATTGTTGTTATATATCCATTGATTATATCGATTGAAAAAAATTAGCTGCATTGCATAGATCGCAACTTATAGAAAGTTACATGATAATATTCAGAATATATGTATATATATCATACACATACATCTGTATACGTCTATGTACATATTATACATATACATATATATATACACAATTATATATATAACACCTAACCAAATGTTATTTCTCTTGGAAAATATATGGGAAGACACATAGCCCGTATGAACAATGTGAAATTATGTTCAAATATGTGATAAAGGCAGACACGTCTATATTATACTGTTATCTATACGCTTAAATACGCTTAGATATGCGTGCGAGGCAATAGAGCAGTAGAAATACACGATGTTGTCCGATTTCAACATATTGAACATAATTCTCTTTCAAATATGCATAGAACATGCAAAAATATTCATATCGGTAACAGCGGAACTAAAATTATTGATATTATCGATAATTTCGGTCGGTATTATCGATAATTTTAGTTACGCTTGGATGAGGGCGCTAACCCGTCGGAGTTCGGCCGTCACTTTTGGATCCCCTTAAGAGGATGCCGGAGCGACGGGCGAACTCCGATGGGTTAGCGCCCTCATCTAAACGTAACTAAAAGTGTCGGTATATTACCAACGCTTTATAGTTACATTACCGATATCATTATGTAGAGTAATTGTCAAGGATATGTGCATACTTTGGAAAGAGCAATAAAATACAAGCTTTTCGCATTGTGTTAAATATGTAGAGACAGAAAATATGTTGGATTTCTATTCTATTTCTGTTCTATCGTCTCGTAGAAGCAACGACTTTACACAGATATCTGTTTGTGTCGCGTACATATTTTGAATACAAATCTATAATATTGCTCATATTATCTCTTTTGATTTTATCATAATGTAGATATATACATATATTCATCATACACATATAACATGTACATAATAAGTGCACATGTTACATCTATGTTATACATATATGTATAACATAGATTATCGTGAAGCGAGGGGGGATTTAAGGCGGGAAGAGGCACGAACCAAGCATCCATCTCTCTCCGTGGCAGCGGCACTGTCGTGTCTGTGTAGGGAGTTTACATACTTCCTCAGCCCGACAAATAATTGTTAGAAAACAACATTTGCGGGTCTGAAAAAATATGCGAGGTATAAGTGGCTGAATCGGGAATCGAACCCGAGTCTTTCGCTTTCCGGGCAACTGCTCTTACCACTGAGCTATTCAGACCTCACACCTTACGCCACTCTAACACAGTACATACGACTCCAGAGCGATGTTGGAATGTCGCTCAATGGATGCAGTGCCGATTGCCACGGAGAGATGACATCCCCAGCACGTCTCCAGAGCGGTCCAATCATATCAAACGATTGAAAATTGGCACCCGTAGCCGCTCAGCGATGAGTCTTGACTCGTCACCAGTATGGATGGATATACATATATGTGGGTTACAATTTATAGTAGTTATAGCAGTATAGTTCGAGAAAATTGAACTAAACTATATTATATATGGATGTAAATATATTATACATATAATTTTGAATACGATGATAAATCTTTATCATCGACAGTATATCGGTATAATCGATATGATTGAGGACTAATGAGTAATATATAAACTTCTTCACTATAAATGTGAATGTTTATATATTCTTATGACATAAGTATGCACATATTAAAATTTACATTTATATAAATATTAATATAAATATTTATAAATGCAAACACATAAATTCTCTGTCCGCAAAACATTGCAACAAAATTTTATGATTGTTACAATATTTTGGATATTTATAATATAGAAAGGACTCCTCCATCGCCCATTTTCGTGAGAACGCAACCAAAATATTTTATTTATTATTTTCATATCTGCGATTATAATTTGCAAGCGAAATTGAGGCATCTTTTTTCTGGCCAATATTGTTACGAGTATCAGGATAGATTTTTTTAAATCATAATTTCTTATCATTTTAAAAAAGGCAGCAGTTTATTGCTTGCTATAATATTACAAGACCGTTTCCTCATACTCTTTACATCCTTGGAGTATTTTTTCTCATAAGGATTGCCTCCTAATAACGAAGATGTATATATTTTTTCTCTTTAGCTACCAACTTGTATATACACAGCCTGATAGACTATTATATACGCGAAATTTGGTGCCATCAAAAAAAGAAAAAATACATCGCCAGTAATCACAATAATAATTCCTTCCAATAATTTGTAAGCTTTTGTTACTATACCAGGTATATAAATATGAAACCGGAATTTGCCCATAGATGGCCCTAGCTGTCAATGTAGTTACCGTCAAACCGCGTCATTGGCGCCATTTTCTTGTTTTGACATCTGATAAAGATTTTCAACTCACAACAATACAAGTTTCATACAACAGCATAGTTTTTAATAGCGTTGAACATGTCGAATTTTGTGCTTGGAAACTACGATTTGCGGACAGCATTGATTTTCTGTTACCATTTGAAGAAAACTGCTGCAGAATCGCATCGAATGCTTGTCGAAGCTTACGGTGAGCATGCTCTTAGTAAATCACAGTGCTTTGAGTGGTTTAAAAAATTCAAAAGTGGCGATTTTGACGTGAGAAACGAAGAACGTGGAAGAAGGGTGTGATCTATTATGAACTGCTAAAACCTGGCGAAACCGTTAATACTGAACGCTACCGACAACAAATGATCGATTTGAATCAAGCTTTGCATGAAAAACGACCAGAATATCAAAAAAGGCAACACAAAGTGATTTTGCTTCATGATAATGCACCATCACACACAGAAAAACCGATCAAGGAAACGATTGAGGCGTTTAGTTGGGAAATACTTTCGCATGCGGCTTACTCACCAGACTTGGCTCCATCCGATTACTACTTATTTGCATCGATGGGACACGCACTTGCTGAGCAGCACTTCACTTCTTACGAAAATGTACGAAAATGGCTCGATGACTGGTTTGCCTCAAAGGAGTAACAGTTTTTTTGGCGTGGCATCCACAAATTGTCAGAGAGATGGGAAAAATGTATAGCTAGCAATGGGCAATACTTCGAATAAAATATTTCTTATCATTTTCACACAATAAACGTGTATTTTCTGTACAAAAATTCCGGTTTCATATTTATATACCTGGTATATGATTGGTTGCAATTATATGAAGGAATACCAGATATTGCACACTTAGTCTTTCAAAAACGGAAGTTTCTTTAAATTTCTTCTGGAATAACTGTTTTTTAATAACCAGAATATTCATGCACAAACCGCATATGATATGAAATATTTTTTAAAGCAACCAGCACACGAATAAAAATCGCCTCTGGGATAAAATATTTTTTTAATAACCAGAGCGCACATGCAAACCGCTTCTGGAATAAAATATTTTTTAAACCAACCAGCACACGAATAAAAATCGCCTCTGGGACAAAATGTTATTTTTTTAATAACCAGAGCACACATTCAAATCGCATCTAGTGTGAAATATTTCTTAAAACAACCAGCTCACGATTAAAAATCGCCTCTGGAATAAAATGTTATTTTTTTAATAACCAGACCGCACATGCAAAACGTTTTTGGTGGGAAATATTATGTTCGACAACCAGTTCACGAATTGATCGCTTCTGGGATATATTCTTCAACCAAAGCGCACATGCAAAACGCATTTGGTGGGAAATATTTCTTTCAACAACCAGCTCACGAATTGATCGCCTCTGGCTAACTATAACTACTGTGACACAACTACTATTGCAAAATAAATATAATCAATTTTCAGTGAAATATACAAATAAGCAAGAGATTAATGATATTTTAATAAGTTTAAAGTTACTATTACATATACACAAACATATACACACAGATAATATATAACACACATATAGTATGCTCGGATAAGAAAGAGATGGGCAGAGAAGAATGGGCAAAGAGAGAAAGAAGATATGAGTGTAACTGAGCAAGTGTGTACAAGTGCCAAAAGTAAGAAAAAAAAAGGAAATAGTTATATCTTTCTCCGTAGCAATACTTTATGCTCACTAATGTTTAGTGACTGATGTGAATTATCAATCGATATATCGTTTTACAGCCATTCCCTCGCTTACTCATTCCTATTCTCTCTCTCTCTCTCTCTCTCTCTCTCTTTCTCTCTCTCTCTCTCTCTCTCTCTCTCTCTTCCTCTTTCTTTTTTTGCCCATATCTGTCCATTTATTTATAACAAAAATACTATATGAGTATTAAATACTATGTGCATCATATATAATGTGTATGTTTATGTGTATAGAGTAGTCATTCTAAATTCTATTTGAAGATCAATTTTATGTTATAATTTTTTATACAAAAGTCTTTATGTTGTTTTCTATTTAGGAATTGTTTTAAAGATATAATTAAAAAAAAAAATTGGAATATTATATTTTTATATAATATTACATTATCATATTTATATTTTTGTGTAGACTGCACGGAAATAAAATTAAATATTATCTAGCAACATATTAGTATATAGTATACATTAAAACAATTTCTTCTAAAATTATGGTATATAAATATACTAATCTTTTGACCCTTATTCTTTTTAAAGAAAGTCTGCGGGCAAAGAGGAGCAAGCATCTCTCGAAAATTTTCGAATATTTTTGTCCCATTATGTGGACACACTATTAAAACCACACTACAAAAACACAACACTCGTTTTTTAAATTCAACGCGTTATAACGCGTTATAACAGTTGAGCGTACTTTTGCGGTAATCTCTTGTTAAGACCGAATCACACTAGCGGCTCGCGGCCGCGACTGCGATTGCGTCTGCGATTGCGATTTGCTACGCTTCAATCACACTTGCAATTGGTGATTGCGGCAACCACGGCTCACACTCAGTATTTTCTCTGAAGAATATAGTGTAATAATTAGTGAAATATTAGAGGAATCTGGTGATAGTGAACTGAAAAATAGTTAATATGAATGCAAACCTACAAAGATTAAGAAATACACGTATAAAGAAGAGAAAAAAAATGTGTGCATTTTTGGCATTTCTTATTCTTAAAGAATATCATGATAGTCTTCCTTGCAGAAAGATATGGGTGAAATCATGGGTGGCAAGGAGGAAGGAAAAAGGTTGTCATCACAATCTTTTCTTAGAGTTGCAGTTGGAGGACCCAGATAAATTTCGAAGGTAAATACAGTAAAGCACAGATTTTTGAAATTTAATTCTGTATTATTTTTAAGTATTTTTTACTTTTCTACGTACCAATAATAAATAATAAATATTCTTTGCTATTTTATTTAACTTTTATTTTTTTGCACAGATGTCTTCGAATAAATATAGACATATTTGAAGATCTTGTTATGAAAATAACACCTCTAATTCAGAGACGTGACACACATCTCAGACAAAGCATTTCACCTGCTGAGAGGCTGTCAGTAACGTTACGTCACTTAGCAACAGGTAAAACTTTTCTTGGATTTATCTTTTAGCGTTTTTGAATGAACGGGTTAATCTAACCTGAATCAATTCTCACTATATTTTACTATGAATTCAAGTCTTTTATTGGTAGAGACGATGCAATGACATCATTAATCGCTCTCAGAGTGATTAAACTTGCTACATTCGAAAACGCTATTTGTATTTTTTTTTACTTGTAGGTTTAAATATTTCAAGAAAATTTTTTTGCTTATCTTATAGGTGAAAGTCAAGAGTCTCTCTCAATGAATTTTAGACTTGGGCAGAGTACTATTTCAGGTATAATAAAAGATACATGCCGTGCTCTGAGAGTTATCCTTCAAGAAATATACCTAAAAATTCCTAATTCTGAAGATGAATGGAAAGTAGTGGCTCATGACTTTGCAGATAAATGGAATTTTCCACATTGTCTTGGAGCCATGGATGGCAAACACTGCCGCATTGATCCACCCTTCAAATCTGGGTCTTTATACTATAATTATAAAGAGACGTTTAGTATTGTTCTCCTTGCTCTCGTTGACGCTCAACTTAGATTTATTTACTTCGATGTTGGAACTAATGGCCGAGTGTCTGATAAAGGGGTGTGGAATAAAAGTACATTAAAGAACCTCCTGGAAAGAAATGAACTAAGAATTCCGCAACCAAGCCCTTTACCGGGTACTGACAACGATTTTCCATTTGTCATTGTAGGGGATGAAGGTTTTACATTATCTGAACAAGTACTCATACCTTTCCCTAGAGAGCAGTGTTCTGGAAAAAAAAATAGGAGAATTTTTAACTATAGGTAAGTTGTATCTCTGAAAGAAGGATGATATAAAAATTTGTAATTATTAAAATTTAATTATGAAAATTGACTTAGAAATTAGCGCAGAAAATTTATTAGCACTTTTTCTTTTTATATGATTGCAGACTGTCTCGTGCCAGAAGATGCTCTGAAAATGCATTTGGTGTTATGAGCAGCCGTTTTCAAATTTTTAGATCTCCAATGAGATATGATCCAGACGATGCCTGTAATATTATAATAGCTATATGCTGTCTACACAATATGCTTCGTACAGATGGTGTATGCTGTTGGCCGCGCCATGTATACACCACCATCATATATAGATGTAGAGGACGAATCGACAGGACATTTTTTTCGTGGTGACTGGAGAAATGAACAGGTCCAAGGCTTAGTGAGATTTCAAAATCCAAGGGGCTACCGACATGCTAATCGCGCTTTAGCCTCACGAGAAATGTGGTGTGAATATTTCAATGGCGTAGGATCGGTGCCATGGCAAGATAAAGCTGTGGATTATTAACTAACTTATCAACTAAAAATGATTACAAAGTTATTAATAGTGTATTAATATTCCATTTATTTGTATTAATATTTGTATTAATATTTATTTATATTAATAATGCATTTATTATGATATTGTGATACTCTATTTAATGAATAAAAATGTATTATTTCCATAAACTTTACATATTTTACTTTAAAACAATTTCTACGCTTGTTCATATATTCTAAAAACAAAAAATACAGTACAAAATTTAGAACTTAAATCAACTATAATTTTCTATACTGGCAGTATTATATCAAAACATAACCTGAATAAAATGCTTCACTAATACATAATAATCTATCATTGGATACTTTTAAGAACTAAATATATAATAAAAAATTAGCCATTTACATCACAGTAGCACAGCCGAAAAAATGAAATCATAAATTAATAAATAAAACTAGGAAAATTAAAATAGATTTCAACATACTTTAAAGTGTATGAAAAGGTTAACAAATATAAAAATATTGAAAAATATTAACACAAGTTAGTTTTAAACTCTCCTCAAAACCTTGTTAACAGTTTCAAAATTTCGTCTTCACACTGTTTCTGGTCTTCTGGTGACAATGAACGAAGCCTGCTTTCTACAAATAGGGCCAAAGTATGAGCCGAATCACTGAGCGTTTCGGAAGGTGGAGCTGGGTCCAATTGGCAAAACTGTTTCAAGGCATCTACAGCCTCTTCCATTAGTGTTGATGATTTCTTCATTTTCGATCCTCTCTTACAAAATAATTGCTCTTCTGATGCTCGTTTGTTGGTAGCTGCAGTAACAGGATTTATTCGTTGATGAGCAGACTGAGTGCTTATGCTATTGGGTGCAGGAGTAGATGCCGGTTTTGGGAGAGATTGAGGTGATAAATACGTCTCTGATAGAGGTACACTATTAACTGTGCTTGGTTCAAATTCATTATATGCACTAGAAGAACTTTGATCAGAAATTTGTCTGTTTCTACACTTGCTTCACGTGATATTAACATATATTTCTGAAAAGGAATTGCAGATATACAAAGAGTTAGTTTCTATGCTATCATTTGCTAAGATCATAAAAATAGTTCTACATATGTTTACTTTAGAAGTAAATTTTTACTTTGAGAAATAATTTACCTGCAATGCATCATCATAGTAAATGTTGAAAAGTGCCATGTCTTGTGAACATGCTGTATCATTCACTTTATTACAGGATTGTGAAAATTCTGAGTTTGATTCTGAATTTGCAGTTGCCTTTAACTGGATAGAGGGAATATTTGATTCCGATTCTCCTTGGACACATGTCTTTTTGAGGAACATCAATCGCTCAAACATGTGCCACTTGGGTTTGTATAAATTGTCTGTGCCAGCTCCACTGCGTTTTGATTCTTTCATACTTTTAAAATTTCTTGCAAACGTATCTTTTATGTTTTTAAAACGGTTTGATACAACAACACCTGCAAATAATACCAATAAAAAGCCTATTAAATAATTTTATTATATTAGTTCTGTATAATCTCAATTCAGTTTAAGTATTTTTTACAAAATTGCAATTCTTTCTCTTTAACCCAAAACGTTAATCGTAAGAAATATTTTTTTTTGATCATAAGATATATATTAATTATAAGAAATGTTAATCTTAGAGTAAATTAATAAATTATAAATAATTAATTGATATTGTTATTTACTTCTGAGACATACCTGTTAAATGTGAATCCAACTGCTTGGCTATTTCGTCCCATGCTGCAGTTTTCAGATCAGTTCGTCTATAAATTTCACTCGTGCAATCCCAAAGAAGAGGTTTACACTCCACAAGATCGATCAAACGGTAGTCCATTTCTTTAGAAAAATTATGTTTTGGTGGCATTGTGTCTATTTAGTTAATATTTCTCAAATCATCACATGGACATACGGCATCCTGTGATTGGCTGCGACTGCGACTGCGACTCGAAAAATGGACGAAAGTCCAAACGGCAGTCGCCAGTCGCAATCGCTGACCGCTGCTTTCTGATTGGCTGAGGCAGAATCGCAATCGCAGTCGCGGCCGCGAGCCGCTAGTGTGATTCGGTCTTTACGCGTATATACACAACACGCGCGACTGAGACTGAGTATCTGCCGCGCACTGATATGATCGCGTGTGCCTGCCTGCATGTGTGTGTGCATGGTACAGTCGACTTATTCCCCGATACATACATATATACTTACATACATGCATGCTACAAATATCGCGTAATAATAAAAACAAATGCGCATCTTTATAAACAAATATTCTCTAACCAAATAAAAAAAATATTTTCATATTGATTAAAATTAATTGGATACATAAAACCATTATTTATAAATATTTTACGACAAAAACTAAATTTCTAAATTTTTGCTTTGGGAAAAGTTTATTTTCTATAAATATAGGCAAGCTTATATAAATATGCAAATGTTTGGTAACATAAGAGAATAAAATATATCAAATTTTCTTTTCTCATTTATGAATTACTAAATATAACTATAAATAATAATAAATTGTCATAAAGATTATATGTATATATATATATATATATATAATAACATCCAAAATGTAAGTTTCAGTTTTTATTTTATAAAATGTTTATATTTTGTACATAAGGAAAGATCCCCGAGAGAGATGCTGAAGAATCGACAAAAGCGAGAGCAAGAAAGAATGAAGGAGCAAGCGAGATGACAAACATCAAAGAGTTCCGAAGTCTCGCTCGCTCGCCAGGCTCCCTTTATCTGTAATCTTTGACGTATATATGTCATCTTATTATAGAAAATAAAATCTCAGTATTTCGCATTTTATATATCTGAAAATAATTGTAATGGATTAATAACATTTTTGCGATTAAAATGACACTAAATATGACATAAATCTGAATATTTTTAATGAAATAAGTAATCATAATTTTAATTACATAATTGATTAAAAATTATCCGGTTTATGTCGTGTTTGGTATCATTTTAATCGGTAAAATATCATTAATTCATTGTAATTATTTTCGGATCAATAAGCGCGAGAAACAAAAATTTTACAGTTACGATATATAACGCGAGAGATTATAGATAAAGCGAGCCTCGCGAGCGAAACTTCGGAAATCTTTCATGTTAGCTATCTCGCTTGCTCCTCATTCGCTCTCTCTCTCTCTCTCTTTCTCTGCTCGTTCATTATTGTATTCTTTTATTCCCATTATTATATTCTTTTATTTGCTCAACTTTTATTCTTTCTATTCTCGTCTCCCTACATGAAAATAAATAAATTTATTCATCTTTATTTTATAAAGCATAAATAAGATATTGTATATTTTATAAATAAAAAAATTATTATGTATGTGTGCGTGTGTATTTTTGTATGTGCATGTGTTGTATTTAACTATAGTGAAACGTAATTATGTATTGTATTAACTATAGTGAAATAAAAAAACAAAATAACTTGTATTGTAAATCATATTTATGCTGTATAAAATAAAAATAAATAAATAAATTTATTTATTTTTATGTAAGGAGACGAGAATAGAAAGAATAAAAGTTGAGCAAATAAAAGAATATAATAATAGGAATAAAAGAATACAATAATGAACGAGCAGAGAGAGAGAGAGAGAGAGAGAGAGAGAGAGAGAGAGAAGCGCGAGTGAACGCGTCAGTGAATATGCGAGGAGCATGAAGCTAAGCGATACGTAGTACATAGCGAGCGAGCGATTAGAAAGAGACAGAGCGTATGATCGAGAGAGAAAAGATACTGCAATAATGTTAGTGCGTACATGTATATTACTCTCACACGCATGAAAGAGATAAAGGTAGTACGATTATGTCTGTCCTTGTCATGTAAGATTGCAGCTCCGTCTATCGCGACATCACGCAACTAATCTACTGCTCTGTTTTACTCTTGAGCCTCGATCTCGCACACACACATATGTACGAAAGTGTAGCATCGTAAAATCTTTTTTCTAAAGCTTCTAAACTCACTTCTCTAAGTTCACTTATACTCTTTGATGATATGCCGAGTGCGGGGTTTACTGATTAGGCACGTACAGATTACAAATTTGTTATATTAAGTAAATGTGACGGCAGAAGCCGATAACAAAACTGTAATTTTCTCATTTTTTTTAACTTTTCATATGAAATGTTAAACTCCGCACTCCGTTATTATGTATACCTTAATTGTGGAAAAGAATTTGTTGATATCTATAATCAACAAAAAGATTTTGCATTCCTACTAATATTCGCATTCTGTCGGTAATCCGGCATCCTCTTAAGGGGATCCAAAAACTCGTCTGTTTTACCGACCAAAACGATTATTACTTTGCACACCGAAATCTTTTTTTTAGTTGAATAGAATAATAAATCCTTTTCCACGATTTAAGTACACATCGAAACAAAGATGAGACTTCACGAGTTTATGTTAAAAACAGAAAGAAACTAAAAAATTACGGTTTTTTTTATCGGCTTCTGGCGTCAGGTCGGAACAATACTTATGTAATGTAAAAGTTTTGCAATGTGTGTACGTGCAAAATAAGATACCTCTCCGCTCGGAAATGCATGAAAGAATATAGGTGAACCTTTAGAAACGTGTTCAGAAGGCTAGTAAAAAAGATTACTGTCTGCAAAAATTTCGTGCATATGTGTGTGTGCGAAATCGAGGCTCAAGAGTAAAACAGAGCAGTAAATTAGTTGCGTGATGTCGCGATAGGCAGAGCTGCAATCTTACATGACAAGGACAGATATAATCGTACTATCTTTGTCTCTTTCATGCGTGTGAGAGTAATATACATGTACGCACTAACATTATTGCAGTATCTATTCTCTCTCGATCATACGCTCTGTCTCTTTCGAATCGCTCGCTCGCTATGTACTACGTATCGCTTAGCTACATGCTCCTCGCATATTCACTTATGCGTTCACTCGCGCTTCTCTCTCTCTCTCTCTCTTCTTCTCTCTCTCTCTCTCTTTCCCTCTCTATGCTAGTTCATTATTATATTCCTTCACATTTGCATTATATTATATTCTTCTATTATATTCTTATATTCGTTTTTTATCCTTTCTTTTATTCGTTTTTTATCTGTTTTTTATTCGTCTCCCTACATAAAAATAAATTATTTTACACACTTTTATAACATATGAAAAATGCTATAAGTTACTTTCTCTTTTTATTTTACTATTCTCTAAATATATTTATATAATATAATGTATATATTGTTTTTATATTTGCTATAAAAATCTTTATAATAATTGATTATTATTTACAGCTATTTATTAATTCATGAATGGAAAAAAGAAAATTAGATATATTTTTTCCTATCTTTCTATCTCCCTCATTTACTTTTGTCTTTGCATGCTCATAGCTTCTACACATTACGAAAATGTCGCGCGAAGAAAAGCTACGCGATACCTGAATCAATTTTTTATTTTTACGGAAAAGCGTTAAATTTTTTGTTTATAGCGTCGCTTTTTACTAGCAGCGTTTTCGTGTCCTGCGTCATTTCATATTACTTCTGTTCGCTCGCTATAACATTTTTTTTCCTTCTGCTCACATCTTTCTTTCATTCACATTGCTTTCTGCTTTTTTCTCTATACAAATAAATAAATTTTTTTATTTTCATTTCATGGAATATATCATTATATAAAATATACAATTAAATTACTTTTTGTTCTGTTTTACTACTTTATATAAAATTCTATTGTATATAAAATAACCAATTGATCACAATTAGTTTTTGCAAATGTAAAAAATATATACAGATTATATTATTTAGATGTATTTAGAGAATAGCAAAACAGAAAAAATTGAAATGTAATTTTATTGTTTTATTGGTAATTATTCAGAATCACGGCTCCACCTGCAAATGGGCTGCAAATTTTTTTACGGACTTTTTATGTTTAGAAAGAAATATGAATAACTATTTTTAGTTGGGGGAGGCCCCCCAAAAAAGTTATAGACCAAAAAAGGGTAATTATTTCGAATAAGGTCTTGTCTGAATTCTGACAAATATGATCGGATCTCTCGGTAAAACTTTTTGTTGTGACTCCAACAGTGATAATCAGTCGGGGAAGCCCGTCCCCCATCACCCCCGACCCCCAAAAAACAAAAAACCCCTAAAATTACCGAAAATTAGGTAATTATGTACTATAAAGTTCACCCCACAACCCAAACCAAATTTTAGTTTTAAATCAGAAATAGATTTGGGTTAGGTTATATCTTCCGGAAGTGGAGCCCCACCGTAGGGGGGCGGAACCCACTGCGTCCACGCATACACTTTCCCATCCACACAACAATTGTGGGGTGGATCTCGCTTTGCTTTGTAAACTATATGCGTGGACACAGTAGGTTCCACCCCCCCCCTTACGGGGGGGCTCCACTTCCGGAAGGTATAACCTAACCCAAACCTATTTCTGATTTAAAACTAAAATTTGGTTTGGGTTGTGGGGTTGACCTCTCTTTGCTTTGGTAATTTTTAGGGTTTTTCGGTTTTTTTGGAGGGTGGGGGTGATGGGGGACGTGCTCCCCCAATTGATTATCACTGTTGAAGTCACAACAAAGAGTTTTACCGAGAGATCCGATCATATTTGTCAAAATTCAGAAAAGGCCTTATCCGAAATAATTACCATAATTACTCTTTTTTGGTCTATAACTTTTTTTTGGAACTTCTCCCAACTAAAAATGGTTATTTATATTTTTTTCTGAACATAAAAAGTCCGTAAAAAAATTTGTAGCCCATTTGCAGGAGCCGTGATTCTGAATAATTACCGTTTTATTTAATAATATTTTCTATGAAATAAAAATAAAAAGATTTATTTATTTATATAGAGAAAAGAGCAGAAAGAGCGACGTGAATGAAAGAATGATGTGAGCAAAAGGAAATAAAATGTTATAGCTATCGAACAGAAGTAATATGAAATTACATAGGATGCGAAAACCCCGCACAGCAAAAAGCAATGCTATAACCAAACAATTTAGCGCTTTTCCGTAAAAATAAAGAATTGATTCAGGCATCGCATAGCTTTTCTTCACGCGTTTTCATTATGTGTAAAAGCCATGATCATGCAAAATAAAAGTAAATAAGGGAGATAGAAAGATAGAGAAAAATAGAAATATGGTAAAGAGAAACAGAATAAATATGTGTGGCGGATAATCCACCACCAAGTATAAGCGCATGCCATATAAGGCGCGCGAAATACTCGCGAGAAATAAAGGTCCACGCGCTAATCACGTGCCGCGCGCACAACGAGGACCACGCGCTAAGCACGTGCCGCGCGCAGGACGAAAAGCACGCGATAAGCACGTGCACAGCAGCTCAGGTAGTCAAATACCTAACCGCGAGACGGCGATTTGGGCAAACCGAAATCTCGCTATTAGAATACCATCAACAACGGTATATAAGGTAGCGAAGCGGCAAGGCAGACCAGTCTACTCACGCTTTCGAGAGCGCAAGCAACAGATCCGTGAGCACGACTCTTTTGACATCCGCCTAGAGCGGCTAAAAGCTGTTAAACAGCACTCCTACAGGTTCGCCTTCACGACCGCTGCCGCCCCGATCACCAGGGGCCGACCTACGGCAGAGAGCGGACCAGGAGAGCACACACCGAACGAGCGAACGAGCAAACAAACGGGTACAGTGGTCGCTGCTGCCCTGGAAGCTGGAGCCGCTATAGCTACCGGCCGCCACCTTCACACGGCCTCCAAGGAGCCTACTCGCTACCTGGGACGTCCAGATAAGGAGGTATACTTCACCCTCCTATCCAGGGATGGTGCCAGCGCGCTTAACACCACCGGCGCTGACACCTCCCAGGAGCGGCCCTAAAAGGGGCGGCAGAGAGGAACGGGCCACTCAGACGCATCGTCGCAGCTTTTTTTTTTTTTTTTGTAACGGAGGGGAAATGCCTTTGCGCATATCCCGCCTCGATGGGGTTCGAGGCGGGGTTACGTGGGACTACCCCCGGCCTAATCAAACGGCAGGGGACTACCCACTAAAACCCCTCCGGGTGGCCCATCTCGGGCGTTTCAGAGGGCCTCTCTGGAAACTGGCATATGCACTACATCAGAGAGGCCATCCGCCCACGAGCCATGCCCTCTGGGGGAGGAGTTTTCCCTCCCCCAGTGTCCCTGTATGTTATAGGGACTTCAGCTCATATCAGCGAGAGGGGGACCACCGCCCCTCTCGCTTCCCTCCCGGTGTTATCCCGGGGAGGGCGTGGCCGGGCCCAGGTACCCCACCTGGGCTCCGACCACCGGGCCCGGCCACAGGTGAGACGTCCGCGACGGAACAGCGGACGTCCCCCGGGTTCGCCGGGACCCTGCGCATACGCGGGGGGAGTTCTGTGGGGCCGGGTCCGATCACGGCCCAGCCCCCTCCTCCCGCGCGCACCCCCCCTTGTCTGGGGCTGGTCTCCGGAGTCGCCGCGGGCCAATGTGGCCCCGGCCCCCGTCAACCCACCCCGGGGGGCCCTTGAGGCACGATGGCGTGTCGTGCCACTACGGCCAGGGGTCGTGAGGGGCCCGCGGGTCCTGCCCGTAAAGGGCTCTTCCCGCGTCTCCCCCCCCCGGTTTCCCCGGCTGCCCCACCTCGGCCGCGAGCTCACCGGCGTCCTCCGGGGAGTCGCTCCCGCTCTCTTTCGGCCTCCTCCTTCTGCAGCATTACTGCTTCACAGAAGGAGGAGACCGCCCTCCAGGACTCCTCGCTCTCGAGCATGACCGCTACGATGCTCGAGAGCGAGAAGTCAGTTTCGCCTATTATTTGGACGAGGACACGACGCCCCTCCGCCCACGCTGGACAAATTTCCAGCGTGTGCTGCGCCGTGTCCTCGTCCCCGCCGCAATGGTGGCAGCGCGCGCTGTCCTCTTTCCCGATGCGACACAGGTATGAGCCGAAGCATCCATGGCCCGTGAACACCTGCGTCGCACGGTACGACATCTCGCCACCGGCCCGATCAGCCCATTTGACCAAATGGGGCCGGATGGCCTCGACGACGCGCCTCCCCGATGTATCTCGGGGGTCGGAGAGATGTTCGTCCCACCTCTCCAAAGCGCGTCGCCTGGCTTGGAGTCTCACGGCGGCCTTGACCCTTGGAGTCAACGCCACGCCTAGCCCGCCGAGCTCCCGCGTACGCCTGTACACGTGGGCGTACATATCGGCGTAGAGCTCGACGGGCGGCGTCGCCGCCAATAATGTGGCCGCCGTGTGCGACACCGTCCTGTAACCGCGGGCAACCCTGATGGCCACCCTCCGAAAAACTCGGCGCAGCAACATCTTGCTGCGCCTTTTGGTCATCAGGGCGTCCGCCCACACCGGTGACCCGTAAAGGGCCACCGCCCGGACGGTGTTCGCGTATAGGCGGCGCACTCGGCCATCCGGGCCCCCAAGATTGGGCAAGAGTCGGCTCAGGCTAATAGCCACCGACTCCGCCCTGGGGGCCAGGCGCTCAAAGTGCCCGCCAAAACTCCAAGCCGCGTCCAGGTAGAGACCGAGGTATTTTAATCGGTCCCCCACCCGGACGGAGATGTCACCTACCGTGACATAGGCTTCGGCGGGGGGAGCCCCATGCTTCCCCCTCTTTTTTTATGCATGAATAGCGCCTCAGTCTTTTGAGGCGCTACCTGCAGGCCCATGCCACGGATTGCGCGGACAACACACGTCGGAGCGACGCCGAGCCCGGGTGAAGTGGCGCCTGGCTGCGACGGAGAGTCGCCTGAGTTCGGCGATCTCCTCGCACCACCAGTACGCCGCCCTTCGCGGGCGGGGGCTGGCTCGGGGCATTGCGAAGTCGCACGCATCGCGCAACGCGCCCCGAAACCAGTTCACCTCTTCGGTGATCCCCCGCCCTTCCCCCCCGGGACACGGTCAGTCTGCCGCGAGGACGGCTGCGATCAGCCTGTCCGGGCTCAACTTTTTGAGGGCCCATCTCCTTGGCCGGACATCTCCCCGGTCTTGGGAGCGGCCGAGCACCCCGTGGCGGGTGGTGTTAAGGACCACCTCTATATAGAGGTGGTCCGAGAGCGTCTCGCACTCCGCCACCCGCCAACTTATGATCATACGTGCGGCGGAGGGGGTGGCCCATGTCAGATCCGGCACCGACTCCCACCGCACTAGGGTGCTCCTCGACCCCGTGTTTATGAGACACAGGCCGAGTGCCGCCGCCCAATCCTGCAGGGCCTCGCCCCTGGCGTCTGTGAACCGGGAACCCCAACGCGTCGATTTTGCGTTGAAGTCCCCGGCCACTATGATTGGACGGGGCATCTGTCGGCGGAAACAGGCCAACACCCCGTCCAAAAACGCCTCATACTGGGCGAGGCCCACGTTCGGGGAGATGTAACACCCCAGCACTGAGATGGGCCCCCATCTGACCACCACAACTCCCGCCCCGGCCTCAACCGGTGTGCAAGGCGGGAGTGTGGGGTCACTCCTCCACGTGGTCGCGACGGAGCCTGTCCGGTCGCCAATCCAACATGGACCGGCTTCCGGAACTTGGTATGGCTCCGCCGCGATCCCCAATCCGAAACCACGCTCAGCCAGGCTATGCAGGAAGAGATCCTGCGCCCGGCGAGCGTGGTTCAGATTGGCCTGCAGTATACCCAGGGGCATTTGTTTATTTGACCCCGGATTCCGCCATCACTACCTCCGCTAAGGAAGCGGGGGATGTGGCGGCTGCAGGCCGGGCCCTCGGGGGCCTTTTTTCCTTGGGGGCCATGTCGGGGTCCCCCTATCCTCCGCCCCGCGCTTGCGGGTGTCGGAGGACGCCGCGGTGATCTCGGCCAGACTAACTGGCCGAGGCACTTTCGCGGCCCCTGTCGCCGGGAGACCCTCCCGCCGTTTGTCCGGTCGCCTTTTAGGGGGGGTGCACTTGGCACTACCCACCTTATGGTCGGCTGGACGACCAAGTCCTGCGCAGATCGGGCACCTGACTTTTTCGGCGCAATTACGCGCCAGGTGCCCAGGTCCGCCGCATCTATAGCAGCAACCCCGGCGATCGATGGGGCTGCTGCAGTGCTGCTGGACGTGCCCTTTCTCCAAGCATCTGAAGCATTGGAGCGGGCGCTTGTCCAGCAGCTCCGCTTGTGCCCGGGACCATCCTATTTGGATGGCCCGGGCTGCCGCTATTTTATTTGCTCAATGGGCACTGTACCCAGACAGTGCCCAGGCCGCGGGTTGGGAACTTAACATCCCCAACCCGCACATCCGCTGCCTCGCAGCCCCCCGCCCCAGAGACGGCCGCCGCGATATCGGCGGCCGCGAGGGATCGGTCGAGGCCACGGAGCCTCAGCTCCGCCTTTCTAATGGGCCGGGCGAGACGGACCCCCTCGTCGCCGGCAAACACACGGCGGAGGTCGGCGTAGAGGGCATCAGCCCTCTGTGTCGCCGTTGGCCCATTTTTCTCGCCCGATCCCGTGAGCTCCACAACCATGGCCCCCGTGGCGGCCTCACGGACCCGGAGGGAGTCTATTCCCAATTTCGGGAGGTCGATCTCCCTCCGGGCCCTGGTCATGGTCTCTTGGTACGCCCCGTCGGCGCAGGTTATGGTAACCGCTGCCGATCGGGGCGCTCTACGCCTTGAGGCGTCCCCTCCTGGACGCCTCTTAGGCTGCTGCCACTGCTGCCGTCCCCCAGCGCGCTGGGTGGACGGCGCCGCCCTTGCGGCACCCTTCCCGGCCGGGGGTTGGGCCGCTTGTGCGGTCTTCGCCCGAGCCGTCCGCTCCCTTCGCCCCACGACCTTCGACCAGGATTCATCCTGGCTAGGGGCATGCGGGGCCGGGGGGGAGCCATTGATCCCGTGGAGCCGGTCGAGTGGCATCGGGAGGCGGTATTTTTGACCGCCCTCCCGCCCCCGCTGGCGCGCCACGCGGAGCAGTGGGTGGGGGAGGTGGGGGCCTCGTGCCCCCCTCTCCTGCCGCACCGCGTCCCCCTTTCTTCTTCCTCCTTTTCTTTCCCTGTCCCGGCGCCGGCAGGGGGAACAGGTGGGAAAGCCCCCCCGGGCGGGCGACCGGCCGTCGAAGCGGGCCTATGTGGTCCGCCCCGGCCTATCGCCGCCCGTAAGTCGACGAGGGCAGCGATTTGCTCGGTATACCAATCGTGCCAAGCTCGCTCACCCTCGCCGACGACTCCCGGCGGGTAGCTCTCGGGGAGCGGCGCAGAGGTGCCCCTCAAAGGGGGCCTCATCGCCGCATTACCCCGGCCACCCGCCAACGTTGGGGATCTACGTCCCTTCCCCCCCCCCCCCCTGAGGACGTTGGGGACCCTTGTCCCTTGACCACCCCCAGGATACGTTGGGGACACAGGTCCCGTACCCCCCTTACTCAACGTTGGGGACCTCTGTCCCTTCCCCCCGGCCGGGTGCTCCACCCTCACTGGAGCATCCAGCACCTGCACCGACTTCACCCGAGGCACTCCCCGCTTTTTGCGGGGAGACTTCTCGGGCGAGCCGGGGAGGGCCAACTGAAGGGAGGGTTTGGCGCGTCGGACGGCCTCCAACTCCCCTCTGAGCTCACGGACCTCCTTTTGGAGGTCCGCATTACGGTCTCCGAGGGACTTCATGTCCCTACGGAGAGCCGCGAGCTCTCTTCCCCCTTCAATCCGTTGGGCTCTCTCCGCCAAGGTGCTGGACGCCACCCTCACCAGAGCCGCGGCCTCCCTCAGCTTCCTCTGGAGAGAGCCCTTTAGATTCCCGGAGCAGGCGGCTATCCGGTCTATGGCCGCCGCCTGCTTCAGGCTGCGCGCCGCAATGTCCGGGGTGGGAGCCTGGTCCACCTCGTCGGCGCACTGTGCCTCGTAGGCCCGTAAGTCCCTACTAGGCGTAGGGAGGGGAGCGTCCTCCGATAGGGCCTTCCTGGTCCCCTCGCTCCCTCTCCCTCTCCTTCTTGAGGGCGGCTTGCCCCTCGCGCTTCTCGCGGAGGCCGACAAACTCACCCGTGGTGGGCGGTCTGCCTCGTCCCCTTTTCTTTGGGAGGTCGTCCTCTCCCATAGCGTCATCCCCATCGGGAGACGCGTACTCCTCAGTGTCCTCGCTGACCAGCGAGGCCCTTGAGGAGGAGACGGGGGTGGTACGTTTACTACCCCCCCCCGTGACGAATCCTCCGCCCTCTCGTCCGAGCGGGTGAGGCTCTTGCCCCGACCCGCTTCGCCCCGGTTATAGGGGTGCGCCCTCGCGGCCGAGACCGAACGCGACCGGAGCTTTGACTTCGATGAAGCCGGGCCAGGCCGGTCGACCCTCCGCGCGACCACCCTCACCTCTATCCACGGCGATAGTACGCTCGCCAGTGGTGCTCGTCGGCAACACCCCTGGTGGCCCGTCGTATGATGACGACGAGGGGGGAACCGGGACTGTATCCCCCCCACGCCGGTCGCTGCGGGATCCGAAGCCCGCTGCGGCAGTAAACTTCTTATCTTTACTTACCATTTTGTATCAAGAAAGATGGTTTGATTTCGGTGTTTCCTTCACCTAGGTCGGTTGGCTTCACCACGCCTGACGAGCCCGACCTGCCCGGGATTTTTTACTGAGGTTACCTACCTCACCACCCCACTCGATCCCACATCCCCACCCCAGACACACACCCCACCCCCCTTACCCATAAAACCCCAGCCTACCCCACCCTTCCCCGATACACACCCATACCCGCACTCACCCCCTTCAAGCCCACACAATCCCCCAGAAAACCCCCCAAAACCCCCGATAACCCCTCACAATACCCCAAACCATTCCACACCATTCACCCAAAATAAATAAAAACAATACCCATTCACACGACGATCGAGTTGTTTGGTGCACTCTTAGACCCCTTCCAAAAATGGAAGGGGAGCCCCTCCACCACGACAAGGTGGTGCACCATCGGAGGGAGGATCGTCGCAGCCTGGTGCATCGCGGCACACAACATCGTCAGCCGCAGACACAGGAGCGGGCCACGCAGTTCTCTGATTCTGACTGGGAGGCCATGACCAGAACAACGGCCACGCAAACAGAGGCAAATCATCACAGAGTCTCCACGCACCTCCGACGAGCTGCTTCAACACCAGCGAAGCCCAGGGTCTCGTCCAAACAAGGACCCTTAAAGTGGACTAAGACCACGCCACAAATCTCGTGGCGAGAAAACCTCGCCACGCGTAGGAGTCGCTAAACGCGACGCAATCGGCCCTTTTCAGGGCCACACAAAATTTAACACTTGTACATATAACCAGGAGAATATATTTATTGTCGATACATAGAACGTGCATTTTACCTTTCAATCGACATCCTATCTTCGAACATATCCAAACAACCTCCACAATACCTAACCTAACCTGATGGCGACCCGCCTGAAAATTCGGCGCAGCAGCATCATGCTGCGCCTACTCGCCATCAGGACATGCGCCCACAATGGCGACCCGTAAAGGGCCACCGCTCGGACGGTTGTCGCATATAGGCGGCGCATTTTCCCCCCCGGCCCCCTTAAATTGGGCAGGAGGCGGCTCAAGGCTTGAGCCACTGCCTCCGCCCTGGGGGCCAGACGTTCGAAATGCCTATGGTACTTCAATTGGGTTCCCACCCGGACGGAGGTGTCATCCACCACGACACAGGCCGTTTCCGGGGGGGCTCCGTGCATGCGGTTCTGCTTCCCCCGATGGAGGTAGCGCCTCACAAGTCTGAGGCGCTATCTCCAGGCCCATGCCGTGGATCACACGAACGACGCACGCCACCGCGACGTTGGCCGTTCTTACGGCTTCCCCCCAGCTATCTCCCCCGGCCAGCACTATCGTGTCGTTGGCATATCCGACGAAACCGCCGCCAGGGGAGAGGGCAGTGCCCAGGACTTTGTTGTACGCGAGGTTCCACAAGGTGGGGCACAAAACTGACCCCTGCGGAACCCCGCAGTACACTCCCCTTCCGCGTAGGAGTACACTGCTATCAGTGTACTCCAACCGTCTGTCCCGGAAGTACGCTCCCAGGATCTCCACCAGGTAGAGGGGAGGTCAAAGCTGATAGCGGCCTCCCTCACCCTATTCCAGGGCAGGGTGTTGAAAGCGTTGCGGATATCTAATGACACCGCAATCACCACCCTGCCCTCCTCCATGATGGACTCCGCGAGGGATTGAACGCGCATGATCGCGTCGATCGTAGATCTTCCCTCGCGGAATCCATATTGCTCCTGGTGGAGATCCGCACCACTCCGGGACAGATGCCGGACGAGGCGGTCTACCAGCACTCGCTCCAGCAATTTGTCCGCCTCGTCCAGCAGGCAAATCGGCCGGTAGGCGGAAAAGGAATTCCCAGGCCCGCCCCCCTTGGGGATGAGGACCAATTTGGCCCTCACCCAAGCTGGGGGAAATAACCCTGCCTGAGGCAGCTCGTGAAGAGCTGCCTCAAGCGCTCGGACAGGTGGGCCAAGGCCATAACCCAGACCCGGTCGGGGATACCGTCGGGGCCCGGGGCCTTATTGCCCCGCAGTCTCAATCGGCGGATTACCCCGGCCATTTCGTCCTCCGTCACCTCCAGGTCCTCAGTCCACGGAGCGGCGGTCTCCTGGCCGCCGCTCTCGGAGAATGGGTGACCCTCTAAAGGGAAGAGGGTCCCTAGGACTTCGTCGAGGACCTGGGGATCAAGGGACTCCGTTACCGAGGGCGCCCATTGCCTCAGCCTGTTGAGAACAAGCTTATAAGCGCCCCCATGGGTCTGAGTTTAGGGAGTGGAGAAGTTCGTCCCAATCCCTAGCCTTGGCCCGTCTAATCGCGGCGCTGAGTGTATTCCGTGCGACTCGGAAGCACAATACGCCGTGGCCGTCATCTCGGCGTTGTTACGATGCCGAGTTCAGGTGAAGCGGCGTCTGGCGGCTATTGAAGATCGCCGTAATTCGGCGATCTCCTCATACCACCAGTACGCCGCCCTGCGCGGGCGGGGGTTGGTCCGGGGCATTGCAAAATCATACGCATCGCGCAGTGCGCCCCGGAACCAATCAACCTCTTCCTGAAACCCCCGCCCTTCACCTTCAGGGCACGGCCAGTCGGCCGCGAGGACAGCCGCGATTAGCCTGTCCGAACTTAATTTCCTTAGGGCCATCTCCGTGGCCGGGCATCTCCCCGGCCCTGGGAGTGGCTGAGCAGCACGGGGCGGGTGGCGGTAAGGACCACCTCAATATAGAAATGGTCCGAGAGTGTTTCGCACTCCGTCGCCACCCGCCAACTGCTAACCATCCGCGCGGCGGCAGGGGTGGCCCAGGATAAATCCGGGACCGACTGCCACCGCACGAGGGTGCTCCTCGACCCCGTGTTCAGCAAACACAGGCCGAGTGCCGCCGCCCAATCCTGCAGGGCCTCGCCCCTGGCGTTCGTAGTCTGGGAACCCCAACGCGTAGACTTCGCTCTGAAGTCCCAGGCCACCAGCACGGGACGGGGCAGCTGACGGCGATAAATGGCCGGCACTCCGTCCAAGAACGCCTCATATTGGGCGAGGCCCACGTTTGGGGAGATGTAACAACCCAAGACGGAAATGGGCCCCCAACGCACCGCCACTACTCCCCGTCCCGCCTCTATAAGCGTACAGCGGGGGAGTAGGGGGTCGTTCCCCCACACGGTCGCGACAGAGCCCGCCCCGTTACCAATCCAGCATGGGCTGGTTTCGGGGACATGGTAGAGCTCTGCCGCGATCCCTAAACCACAACCACGCTCCGCCAGGGTATGCAGGAAAAGGTCCTGCGCCCGGCGGGCGTGGTTGAGGTTCGCCTGTATCAGGCGAAGGGCCATTAACTAATGGTGGCCCTTTCTGGCATTGCCATCTCCACTTCAACTAAAGATGTAGGTGGAGAGGAAGCCCTCGGCTTGGCCTCTTTTCTGGGAGGCCTTTTCTCCTTGAGGATTCCAAAGGGTCCCCTGTATCGTCCGACACCCGCTTACGGATGTCGGACGTTATCTCGGCCAGCCTAACTGGCCGACACTCCGTCGCTGAGGGGAACGTCGGAGGCCCCCTTCTGTCCGGCCTTCTTTTGGGAGGGGGTGCATCTTGCGCAGACCGGGCACCTCACCTTCTCGGCGCAGTTGCGCGCCAGGTGGCCCGTTCCGCCGCAGCGATAGCAGCAGCCGCTACGATCCGTAGGGCTGCTGCAGTGCTGCTGGACATGCTCTTTCTCCAGGCATGTGAAGCACTGGAGTGGGCGCTTGTCCAGTAGCTCCACAGTTACACGGGACCATCCAATCTGGATGGGCCGTGCTGTCGCCAACTTATTGGCTGCCTTCAAGGGACACTGGGCCCATATCGTGCCCATGCCGGGTCGGGAATTTGAGGTCCCCGACCCGGACGTCCCCCGAGAGGCAGACCCCTCGCCCGCGATAATCGCCACGTTGTCGGCCGCCGCCAACGAGCGATCGAGCCCCCGGAGCCGCAGCTCAGCCTTGCGAATGAGGCGAGCCACCCCCTCGCTGCCGGCGAAGATCCGGTGGAGGTCGGAGTAGAGGGCGTCGGCCCTCTGGGCGGCCGTGGGGTCCTCCTTCTCTCCGGATCCCGGGAGCTCCACCACCATCGCCCCGATGGCAGCCTCACGTATTCGGAGGGAGTCGAACCCCAATTTTCGGAGATCGACCTCCCTCCGGGTCTTCGCCAGTCTCCTGGTATCCCCCATCGGCGCAGGTGATCGTCACCGCTGCCGTACGAGGGGGCCTTTTCCTCTTGGCAGTCCCAGAGGGCTGCCGTTTGCCCTGCCGCGACTGCTGACCCTCTTTACCCTTCGGGGTTTGGGGGGGCTTCGCGGCGGGCTTCTTCTGCCCTTTTGGCTGGGCCTGTTGAACGGCCTCAGCTCTCTGGGCCCTCCTCTCCCTCCACCCCACAACTCGAGCCAACGAATTATTGTGGGTCCGCTCGGATGGGGGCGGTAGGGGAGGAACTGTCCTCCCGACGTCGTCGGATGAGCAGCGGGGGCCGGTACGCGGCTCCCCGCCGCCCCCACGCCGACGCGCGGGTGGCAGGAGGGGGGAGGTTTTGCGCCTCTTCCCCCAGTCCTCTTCTTCTTCTTCCTCTTTTTCCGCCCTCCCTCCCAAGCCTGCGCCGGTAATAACGCAGGGGGAGAAGGGGGCGCACCGCCCGCAGGGCTCCGGGGGACAGGAGGCCTGCCAGTGCGGGAACTTCCCCCCTCCAACGCCGCTCTATAGCCGACGAGAGCGCTGATTTGGTCAGTGTACCAGTCGTACCACTGGCGCGTGCCCTCGTCGACAATCCCCGGGGGTAGTGATCGGGGAGGGGGCCGAGGTCCCTCTCAACGGGGGCCGCATGGCCATACTCCCCCGGTCTTCCCCCCACGCCGGGGGCATAAGCCCCGTACCCCCCGACGTTGGGGACAAAAGTCCCTTACCCCCCGAGACGGACGTTGGGGACTTAGGTCGCGAAACCCCTCCCCCCCCCCGCCGTTGGTCGGTGGGGCCCTTAAGCCTCGCCCCCCAGATGGCTGCTCCACCCTAATGGGGGCAACCAACACCTCCTCATAGGTGATGCGCGGCACCCCCCTCCTCTTGCGAGGAGACTTGCCCGGTGAAGTCGGCGGGGAGGTACGGGAGGACTGCGCCCGACGCATCGCGTCGAGTTCCCCCCGCAAAACACCGATCTCCTTCTGAAGTTCGGTGTTCCTCTCCCCTAAGGGACTTGCGGTCATTCCTCAGGAGAGTTAACTCCCCTTGTCCCTCCATCTGTTGGGCCCTCTCAGCGAGCGTGCTCGCCGCTACCCTAACGAGGGTCGCGGCCTCGCGCAGCTTTCGCTGAAGAGAGCCCTTGAGGTTGCCGGAGCAGGGCGCGATACGCTCTATCGCCGCCGCCTCCTCCAGGCTCCTCGCCGCCACGTCAGGGGTCGGAGTGAGTCCCAACTCCCCCGCGCAAAGGGCCTCAAAGACCCGAAGCTCCTTGTTTGGGAGAGGGGGCGGGACATCATCCGATAAAGCCCTCCTGACCTCCATCTCCCGCTCCCTCTCCTTCTGAAGGACAGCCTCCCGCTCCTTCTTTTGGCGGAGCCCGACATGTTCCCCAGTTGTTGGGGGTCTGCCCCTGCCCCTTTTCTGGGAAGGGTGTCGGGGTCCTCCTCCCCTAAGGACTCAAAGTCCCCTTCCTCGCTTACCTGCGAGGCCCTCGATGATGTCACAGGGGAGGGGCGATGACTGCCCTCCCGCGACACCACATTTTTTTCGGAGCCGTCCGGGCGCGCCTGACTCGCGCTCCGGCTTTGGCTTCCGTCCCTTCCGTACGGGTGTTTTCTCGCGAAGGAGGACAGGGACCGTGACCTCAGCTTAGAGCTGAGGGAGTCCGTTCTGTCCACCCTCACCGCGACTACCCGCACCTCCTTTATTACGGCGATAGCACTTT
Organism: Formica selysi; assembly: GCA_009859135.1. Taxonomy (NCBI): domain Eukaryota; kingdom Metazoa; phylum Arthropoda; class Insecta; order Hymenoptera; family Formicidae; genus Formica; species Formica selysi. Next base: position 318,952 of record WHNR01000045.1, on the reverse strand, counting down.
CGCCCACGGCGCTCGTCGGCTACGCCGTGGGTAGCCCATCGCTTGATGACGACGAGGAGGGGACTGGGACTATGTCCCCCCCCCCCCCACGCCGGGCCCTGTGTGTTCCGAGGCTCACTGAGCCGGTAAGTTTATTACCTTTAGTGTCACTCATTTCATGGTTGATCAAAAAAGTGGTTTGATTTCGGTGTTTTCCTTCACTTAAGCCAGTTGGCTTCACCACGCCTGACGAGCCTGGCCTGCCCGGGATTTTTTAGCGAGGTTGCCTTCCTCTCTGCCACGCTCGGCCAAACTTCCCGAACGGGACACTCACACCCCTTATCCACAAAAAACCCCAAACCACCCCACCCAATCCCACAAAACCCTACACCCCTCCCAAACCCCACAACACCCCCCACAAAACCCCAAAAACCCCCAAGAACTCCCCACAATATCCCAAACCAAACCACAACACCCGCTCAAAATAAAGAAAAACAAAACAAATAATCCGACCGAGACGTTTGGCACACTCTTAGACCCTTCTAAACAAGCGAAGGGGAGCCCGTCCACCACGTCAAGGTGGTGTGCCATCGGAGGGGATATATACCTAACCTATATCTTAATAATAACGGGGCACATATCCGGTTGGTGCAGGGGGTGCGAGCACATATCCGGTTGGTGCAGGGGGTACGGGCACATATCCGGTTGGTGTAGGGGGTGCGGGCACATATCCGGTTAGTGCAGGGGATGCAGGCACATATCCGGTTGGTGCAGCGGGTACGGCCACGTATCCGGATGCTGCAAGAGGCGTGGGCATGTACCCGGATGCTGCAGGCGGCGCGGGCACGTATCCGGATGGTGCGGGAGGCATTATCATATATCCCGTTGGAGGTGCGGGCATGTACCCGGACGGCATTGCCAGCATGTAAACGGAGTATTTCTGCCTCCTCCTCTCCCGATATACCGCCCGCCGTACATCATTAACGCGCTGAAAAAATAAATTAAAATATTAATATTTTTATATACATACATACATACATACATACATGTATATATATATATATATATATATATATATATATATATATATATATATATATATACAGAGTGATTCACGATCTCTGTGATAAACTCTGAGGAACGATAGGTCTCGCACAAAGGAAATTTTCTGTGAAGCAATCCATATTCTCTGACGCGTCGTTCAGGAGCTACGCGATCGCGCATATAGATCTTAGGTAATATTTATTATAATCAGAAAATATCGGTTACTTCACAGAAAATAATCCTCTTTGCGAGATCTATCGTTCCTCAGAGTTTGTCTCAGAGGTCCTGAATCACCTTGTATATATATATATACAGTACTGGACAAAATAAATCATACACCTTTCAACAAATTGAATTTGTTAGTATAACTATTCTTTTAACAAGCAAATAGATTATTAGATACAGGAAAGTCGAAGCATTTCAAAGTATTTAAATAAAGAAAATATGAAATAATAAAAATTATGCTCAATTCTTTTGTAAAAAATTTATTATTAAATATTGTTACATTTTGCCATGGACAAAATAAATCATACATTTATATAGTATAACGTAGGGAACTATCAATATTACATTTCATCGTTCTGCTGTTGTTCGTCATTCTATTGTTTGTTTACATTGTATGTACGACTAGAATTTACGTGTTCGGTGAGTTAGTAGTAACTGTGACGAGCAAGAACAATGTCACGGAAGCAAATTTCTCTTGATATCCGAAATCTGGTCATTCGCGACCGACAGAATGGTGAATCTTTTAGGATAATTGCTAATAAATACTCGATCTCTATTGGAGCAGTGCAACACATCTGGAGAAAATATGAAACACATGGAATTGTGGCAAATTATTCCGGAAAAGGTCGAAAGCGGGCTACAACTTTTCGTGACGATACCAGAATCATTCGAATGGTAAAACAAAATCCGAAGCTATCATCAAAAAACATTGTGGAATCGATGAACCTGACTGTCAGCAGTCGTACTGTGCGTCGTAGGTTGAGGGAATCTGGATTAAAAAGCGTGTTCGCATCAAAGCGTCCCTTCATCAATAAAATAAATAAGAAAAAGCGATTCGAGTTTGCCAAGAAGTACGCGAATATGTCTCTAGACTTTTGGAAAAAAGTATTGTGGTCTGATGAGAGCAAGTTTGAATTATTTGGACAAAAACGGCGATCTAGGGTGTGGCGAAAACCTGGTGAGGCTCTTAAAGAAGTAAATATTCAGAAGACTGTAAAACACGGAGGCGGTAATATTATGGTATGGGGATGCTTTACATGGTCTGGTATCGGTAATTTGGCTCGAATTGAAGGCATTATGACGGCAGAAGGATATATTGATGTATTGTGCGAGAATTTGGAAGAATCTCTTTTAAAATTGGGTTTAGAAAACAACTTTATCTTCCAGCAAGATAATGACCCTAAGCATAAGGCGAAGAAAACCACTGCATTTTTCAAATCTAATAAGGTAAAACTGCTCGAATGGCCGCCACAATCACCAGATTTAAACCCAATTGAAAATTTGTGGGCTTATTTGGACGTGAACGTGAATAAAACGAACGTAAGTGACAAGACATCGTACTATGCAACACTCCAGAAGGCCTGGGAGGAAATTAATCCTGAATACTTAAAGAAATTAGTCGAGAGTATGCCTCGCCGACTGGAAGCGGTATTGAAAGCCAAAGGTGGCCATACCAAATACTAATCACCATTAGAATTAACTTTATTTATTTGTTAACTATTACTTCTAAAAGTGTATGATTTATTTTGTCCAGAACAAAATGTAACAATATTGAATAATAAATTTTTTACAAAAGAATTGAGCATAATTTTTATTATTTCATATTTTTTTTATTTAAATACTTTGAAATGCTTCGACTTTCCTGTATCTAATAATCTATTTGCTTGTTAAAAGAATAGTTATACTAACAAATTCAATTTGTTGAAAGGTGTATGATTTATTTTGTCCAGTACTGTATATATATATATACAGGGTGGTCCTCGTAACGGTCGCCACGATTTTTAAGGCACTTACAATAATCTGACATAAAAAAGTCATAAACAGAAATTTATCAGTTTCTAACCGGCAACAAATTGCAATAATAAAAATTGACCAAACATTTTTTTTCCATAAAAAAGCAAGGTCACCTTCAATTTTTTAAATGGAACTGCCTACTTTTTATTACATATTCTTGTAGCTTATCTCGAGAGCTTTTCAAAACACTATAATAAAGTATTTTTTCATTCAGTACTTTTTGAGTTATTTTATATTTTAATCTGACATATTTCGATATAAAAATTAAAATATCTCGTAAAATATTTAGTTTTCGATAATCTTACCGTAACACTTTTATGTACAGAATAATGAGACAAATCAATTAGTTTTAAAAAAAACGAATAATTGTTTAAAAAAATACATTATAAATAATTACATACTTTTTCTTAAAAACAATTATTTTTTTTTACTAATTGATTTGTCTCATTATTCTGTACATAAAAGTATTACGGTAAGATTATCGAAAACTAAATATTTTACGAGATATTTTATTTTTTATATCAAAATATGTCAGAATAAAATATAAAATAACTCAAAAAGTACTCAAAAAGCTGACACGTTTTCTGAACAGTGGCTGCAGAAATCTGTTGTCGACCAGCTCGAAACTTAATATTAAATAAATCTCGGACATCTCTGAAAGACCGTACGCGGTCTCCGTATTCCCGCATCATCAAAATAATTATTCGTTCTCTTTCGGTAAGCGCCATTTCAATTAAATCAATGAATGACTGTAATATTTCTATCGAAGAATCTTCACTCGTAGCAGTCTTACAATGTGTACTCGAGCTTGGTGGATCTTCAACGCTTGAAAATTTCAAGTGAAGGCCGGTTGCGGTCTTTTTCTTTCAAGCGTTAAAGATCCACCAAGCTCGAGTACACATTGTAAGACTGCTACGAGTGAAGATTTCTGCAGCCACTGTTCAGAAAACGTGTCAGCGTTTTTAGGATATAGGAAGCGTTAAGGATCGGCAAAGGTCGGGTAGGCCTAAGACCGCTACGAATGAAGACTCCTCGATAGAGATATTACAATCATTCATAGAAGACCCCCATATCTCTATCCAAAAAGCCGCGCAGGTACATGACACTAGCGTGTCATCCATTCGTCGTGTTCTCAAAAATGCAAAATTTCACCCATTTAAAATTAATCTTGTTCAGGAATTAATTGCAAATAATTTTGATCGTCGGGTAGAATTTTGCGACATTATGATACAAAAAATTGATGAAAATCCTGATTTTATAAATAGAATTGTTTTTTCAGACGAGGCCACGTTTGTATTAGACGGCACAGTAAACAGGCATAACAGTCGATATTGGAGTGATTCTAATCCGCATTGGATGAGAGAAACAAAATGGCAATTTCCACAAAAACTGAATGTATGGGCTGGAATAATTGGAACGCACATAATAGGGCCATTCTTCATTGATGGAACTCTAACAGCTGAAAAGTATTTGACTATGCTCCGAGACGATATTGTTCCTGCTATTCGCAATATTTTCGATCTAAATTTTGAAACAGTTTGGTTTCAGCAGCATGATGCTCCGCCACATTTTGGATTGGAAGTGCGAAATTTTTTAAACGATACTTTTGCTGAAAGATAGATAGGAAGGAGAGGAACTATCGGGTGGCCACCCCGATCACCCGACATGAATCCTTTGGATTTTTTCTTCTGGGGTTATTTAAAAGACCGAGTTTACAGAACCAAACCTCGAAATTTGGATGACCTGCGACACCGAATTATTACTGAAGTGGCATTAATTACCATCGAAATATTGCAAAACGTTATTAGTAATTTTTATCATCGATTGGCTCACTGTCAAACTGTACAAGATCAACAGTTTGAACATTTATTGTAAACGCACTCACTTACTCACTCACTAACTCATTCACGCATTCATTTACTCGCTCGCTCGCTCGATCATTCGCTCACTCACACACACATTGTAAACGCACTCACTTACTCACTCACTACTCACTTACTAACTTGTTTACTCATTCATTCACTCGCTGGCTCACTCACACACTTACACACACACATTGTAAACGCACTCACTTACTCATTCACTACTTACTTACTAACTTATTTACTCATTCATTCACTCACTCGCTCACTCACACATTCACACACACACTCACTCACTTACTCATTCCTTCATTCATTCACTCACTCACTCACTCCTTCCCTCACTCATTAACTCACTCGCTAGCTCGCTCAATTATTTACACACGTGCATTTAAACACAAACACACACACACGCACGCACACGCACGCACACGAGATGTAAATCCGACCGAGCAACCTCCACGCGGTACATCTTGGATTACGCTAATGCCGGCGGTACTTAAACTATGAGGACTCATAACTCAGAAAGTTCTCATCGAAAAAAAATTTGTAATAAGTGTTTTGAAAACATCTCAACATTAGCTATAAAAATGTGCAATAAAAAATAAGGGATCCCTTTAAAAAAATTCAATTTGACCTTGATCTGACATTGGCAACGCCATCCAAGGTCAAACAGCTATTACCCTTGAATGCGTCTTTTTAAGCCTTACAACTTTTGTCTGAAATATTTTTCTCTAAAATGCAACGTTTACGAGATATTTGAGTGTATCCAGACTTTTGACACACCCTGTATAATATGTGTGTGTGTGTGTGTGTGTGTGTGTGTGTGTGTGTGTGTGTGTGTGCGCGTGTGTGTGCGTAAATGTATGCGTATATGTGTGTGAGTGAGTGTATTAAATTGTGTTATAATGCGCGGTAAATATAGCGAATAGGGGACCCAGCCCCAATGACCTTGATCTTGACATATGCTATCAAGGACATAATTCTGAGTAACTTTTTCTTCTAATTTAATCGTCGCTCGTTGCTTATTAAAAAGTTATAAACAAACAAAAATTTGTAAAAATCAAGATTTAAACATAGTCTGACAATGAAAAACTGGATATTTAAGTTAGTTTACAGAAATAGTCCTACGTATACTACACATATAAACTGAAATAAACACAAATTTTTACATATATAGGGTGTTCAAAAATAAAATATAAGTATGTTGAATTAATTATTTATTGGATATAATCTGCTCATTATTTAAAAAAAAACATCAATACGCTTATCAAAAGTATAGTCTTTTAAATAAAAATTCAGCAATATAATGTTGATAATGATATTCTCGAGTACCGAAACGTGGAAGATTAGCACGCATTTCTCTCCATAATCTCTCTATGTTTTGTGTATGAACTGGGAGTCCCGTTTGACCATGTTGATATTGACCACGGTCCCGATTGACCACGTTGAGATTGACCACGTTGCGATTGACCACGTTGATATTGACCACGTTGATATTGACCACGGTCCCGATTGACCACTGTCCTGATTGACCACAGTCTCGATTGACCACGTTGATATTTACCACAATTCCGATGTCCCCCGGCGGGGCCGAAGGCCCCCCTTGCACCCTCCCCGTGTGTGTGTGCGCGTGCGCGCGCGCGCGCGTGCTTCCTGTCCGTGCATGTACTTTGGAATATTTCAAACTTTTTTTGTTAATAACTTTTTAAAAAGCAGCGAGCGACGATTAAATTAGAAGAAAAAGTTACTCAGAATTATGTCCTTGACAACATATGTCAAGGTCAAGGTCATTGGGGCTGAGTCCCCTATTCGCTATATTTACCTAATGCGCGATCTTTTTTTAAAGCTAAAATATCATTTCTCATATTTCAGTTTTAAAACCATTTATGGTGAAGCAGTAACTGGCGTGTGCTTCAATATATTACTGTATTCTTTGCAATTCATATGTTAATTTTATGCGTGATTTGCTAATGATATAATATGTTCAACCATGCGCCTGTTACCATTTCACAAATGGTTTTATTTAAAACTGGAATATGAGAAATGATACTTTAGCTTTAAAAAAAGATCGCGCATTATAACACATTCACACACACACACACTCACACATACACATACGCATATGTATTTATTAAAACATAATTTATAATAAAGCTAATCTTCTGTACATTTTGTCCTCTGGGCCTCGGGCCCGTCGCCATCGTCGTGTCTGGCGTCATCGGTGACGTCACCGTAGTCGTCCTCGACGTTGTCGACAGCGTCATCGGCGTCGTCTTCAGCATCGACGTCCACGCCGTTGTCGTCCTCGGCATCGACGTCGACGTCGTTGTCGTCCTCGGCATCGATGTCGACGTCGTTGTCGTCCTCGGCATCGGCGTCGATGCTGAGGACGACGACGCCGACGACGCCGTTGTCCTTGTCGCCATACGTTCTGCATTTGCAGTCGCACTGCCTTCACTTCGTGCTGCCATAAAAATTATATTATAATATTCCTTTTCTTTATTTTATTTTTTTTCTAATTTTGAGGGAGAGAGAGAGAGAGAGACGAAAGAGAGATTGAATAATAAAGAGCAGAGAGAGAGAGAGAGAGAGAGAGAGAGAGAAGAAGAGAGAGAGAGAGAGAGAATGAAGAGATTTAAATATAATTACTAAATAAATTATACTTACGTCTAGGCATGGCTCGCAAGCTTCCAAAATGACTTGTGTTAATCGTCGTCTGTCTCTGCAAGACACTCACCAACTGAACGGCTAAACGGAAGTGTTGCCAGAACGAAGTCCCAGCTCACACACACACACAATCAGAGAACCCCATACATGTACACGAAACACGACATAAATCGGATAATTTTTAATGAAATAAGTAATCATAATTGTAATTATATAATTGATTAAAAATTATCCGATTTATGTCGTGTTTCGTGTCATTTTAATCGCAAGAATCTCATTAATCCATTATAATTATTTTTATATAGATGAAATGGAAAATACAAGTTTCACTTTTTATTTAGAAGATGTTTATATTTTGTAGATAAGGAAAGATCCCCGATATTAGAGAGTCGACAAAAGCGAGAGCGAGAAAGAATGAAGGAGTAAGTGAGATGCCAAACATGAAAGAGTTCCGAAGCCTCGCTCGCGTGACTCCTTTTATCTGTAATCTTTCACGTATATATGTCATCTTACTATAGAAAATAAAATTTTTGTATCTCGCATTTTATATATCTGAAAATAATTGTAATGGATTAATTACATTTTTGCGATTCAAATGACACAAAATACGACATAAATCGGATTATTTTTAATGAAATCAGTAATCATAATTTTAATTACATAATTGACAAAAAATTATCCCATTTATGTCGTGTTTCGTGTCATTTTAATCGCCAAGATTTCATTAATGTATCATAATTATTTTGGATATATAAAATAAGAAAATAATAATTTTAATATATTTATTTGGACGTCATAGCTATTGGATAAGGCTTTCAAATTTTCACTGCAGAGACAGCAAATCTTTTATACAAACCATAAAGTTTGTGTGATATGATTTATATACATATTTGATGCATATTTATGTACAGAAATAAGTGTAACATAAATGACAGTATTGATACAATAAATATCGGTACACGATCAGTAACCGCACGTGCTAAGTGCATGCTTCTTATCGCATAGACTCGGGTTCAAACTCGAGTAAGAAACGGCGTTTTTAAAATAGGCATTCTCCCCCCCCCCCCTCCCAATGTTCAGTCACAATATGTGCCTGTGTCGCCTGTACCATCTGGATACGTGCCTGCGCTGTATGCGCAGGCATACCTTTGCAATTTTTTTTTAAATTTTAAAAAGGAAATGTAAGAATGTTAATTATCAAATTAAATACCGAACTAGTTTTGTTAGTAATAATATGCTAACAAAATGTATGTATATATATATATATATATATATATATATATATATATATTTTAAAAAGGAAATGTAAGAAAGTTAATTATCAAATTAAATACCGAACTAGTTTTGTTAGTAATAATATGCTAACGAAATATATGTATATATATATATACATTTTGTTAGCATATTATTACTAACAAAACTAGTTCGGTATTTAATTTGATAATTAACATTCTTACATTTCCTTTTTAAAATTTAAAAAAAAATTGCAAAGGTATGCCTGCGCATACAGCGCAGGCACGTATCCAGATGGTGCAGGCGACACAGGCACATATATATATATATATATATATATATATATATATATATATATATACATCTTTACCTTTATATAAAGTTTAACATTTCTTATTTATATCGATATGTGTAAAAGGAAGATGCAATAATTAATTGATCACTTGAATACCGAATTGATCTTGTTAGTTATTATGTTCAAGATTGAGATGTTGAATTTAATCGATTTTAAACTGAAAATTCAACCGACAAATCTGACCGGTAAGAGCCGCAATCAAGACACAAGCGAGAATAAACATCGTCGCGATCAGCCGATCGGCGCGTAATCGCGCGATCATAACAAAGAAAAAGTGTGACAAACACCTAGATTCTCGAACTTTCGGCGCCGAAAATATCCTTTTATGGAAATCGGTCGACCGCGACCCTTTTCCGTCGTTCTTCGCTCTGCCGCTGACAACGATTCGAGCTGGTCGATAGCAATCGATCATAGTTTCTCGTATCATCATTTCTCGTATGATATTCTCTCGTGTCGTAATCTCGCTCGTGTCGTGTCGCGCTACTCATTGTCAACTTCGCGTTCTATTCAATTTCAAACCGAAGTGTCTCGCTCACGATCGCATCATATTATCGTGACAATCAGTTCTTTATGGTTAAATCGTTTAATCGTTTCGTTTGTTAGTGAAGATTGTTCAATTGTAAGTGGGGAGTCCGAGAGCCGCCGACCGTTCACCGCATTGCGTATGTGCTCTGCCTCGCGCTAAAAACCATCCGGCGTCCGCGCGCAAGATTTCCGGTCTCGCGAGGACTTCTAGCAAGAAGTCCTTCAAGATTTCCGAAACGCGGAGAAGGGCAGGTCATCGAAGGACATTCAGAAGATTTCCGATCTTAGTCGCGGGACACGTGTCGAGGCTCGTTCCCGGTGTTTTCTAATAAACGTTCTTAAAACTACGCTCACGTAAGTAATCTTTCAAATCCTATTCCTCCAGCGAATCTACTGATTCGCGATACACATTGCTTCTCGCTCAACTCTGAGCGTATCTCTCAAGATTCGGGCGATCTCGTCGAGGTCGACTCCCGAACATATTATATGCTAATAATGTATGTACATACATATATCTCCATCTTCATTAATAACTTCACAACTATATATATATATATATATATATATATATATATATATATATATATATATATATTGTAACCGTAAATTTCTTTTGTTTAATTATTTAAATAATTAATTATTTATTCGGCGGGCGGTTCTTCGGTGTCCACGGCACACCTTCGGCGCGTACCTCGATTATCGATCCCGATATCTCGAAAAAGCCAATATATCACCAAATAACCGAGTTGGGCGCCAGGTACGGTAGGCCGCACCATTCACGATAAACGCAACACCGAAAGACAATTTCGAGATCGATAATTAACGCGACGGCAAAATTCCGCGGCTACTCACTATACCCGAAATGGTAGAGGGGGAGGTTCGGGGGAGACGGGAGAAATTCTGAGAGTCGAGAACACGGGAGCGAGAATGAGCATTCGATAAATTAACAGTAAAGATAACAATAATATATTATAAAAAAAAAGAAACAAGAGTATAGAGCAGTTCACATAAAAAAAATAGCCTTTGATGACAGTAGTTATTTTACAGGCGAATTAGATATTTTATTTCCGCGGAGATCGGCACGACCGTGCGCAACAGTATTAAATTACCGGGCGTCTTACGCGCTTTAACTCGACTTTTCGGCCGCGAGGATTTCCGCCGTACGAGACTTAATCAGGCCGCGACAACTAAAGAAATCTCTCAAATGCGCCGGTAACTACTTTACGCACGCCCGTGAATCCGCTTCAATACAATATAAATTTTCCGGACTCGAATCGGTCTTTTAACGCAGCTCGTGATGTTGGAATGTGCCTCAATAATAATAACGGCGACCTTTGCTTGAAATATGCCACATATATTACTCGGATGACTCGCAAAAACTAACGACGGGGTCACAAACACCCGATAGATCCTCTGCTCGATACCGGAGAATTGCGCTTTCTACTCACTCTAATTACGCATAGCGTGTACAAAATAACTGCTAACAATACTCAAAAAGAATACGAAAACTATCGGTGACGACTGTGGTGTACGAGTCGTATGACGCAATACTTTGCGCGATCCGGAATATCGATCGCGCGAGCGTGAAAATCCCGATATTTTACAACACGTACTAATTACAAACGCGAGACTAACACTAATGACTGTCGGCGGCGGCGAAATGAATAGAGAGAGCCTATTTTATATAATTCGGATGAGTGACGTGTGCCCGTCGGCCGTGCGACGTAATCTACCAAAATGTTCACAAAGTTAATTCACCAAAACGCGTGGTTCGACAACTATTAAGGGCGCGACTCATCCGAATTAATTACCTACAATATATCGGCAACAAAATCGGTCGACGACGCTCGTCCCACCGGCAGAAATCCTGTAGTTTTTCCTCTCGTCTTATAATATCGCTTGCACGCTTTGGGAGACCTGCGTCCTTCCGGAAAGCTCGCCGAACAGTGCCGAGCGAGAGTCCTGCAGGAGACACGCCGGCGCGATAAATCGCTATCGCGCCACTTGTGGCGCTTTCGTATTACGCAGGGCCGTCCGGCGATCCTTGCGATCCTTGTGGTCGTCACGGCCGTATCGGTGGGCTCACCGCCCCGAAATTTCTAAATTCGATGGCTGCTGGACTGGCAGATGCGGAATTCCGGCAGCGTCCGATCGGCTCTCTTTCCTATCTTGTAGAATAGGTCCATGGTCGAGAGCCCTCTCGCCGCTCCGTCCTTGGGACTCCCTCGCTTCGCGCGGGTGGAGTGGCCATCCCTTCGGCCGGGTCCTTCCGGCCCTTCGCCTCTGTTCCTGTCGTAATAATGCAAAATTATTGGCAGCGATGTGTGTTAACCACCAAGAATGTAGTTAATAAAAAAACTACGACCTGACGTCTCTCGCTCCTTGAAAGTTTCGGACTCCCGCTCTCGGCCGCTCCTCTTCCTTCTTCCTTCCTCTCTGCCGGATGGGATCCCGCCGCTCGATCTCGTGCCGACAACCATTTCGCGGGCTCATTTCGAGCTTACAGTTTCGATAAATATTACTACCACAAGTCAGATCTCGTCGATCTGACGATTGGGCCGCTCTCTCCCTAAATAGAGAGGACGCAGGCCCCCGAAAAACCGCCCCCGATCGGGTCATTCGACCCTTGTGACGGACGTCCCAAAAACGTCACGTCACAATATATATATATATATATATATATATATATATATATATATATGTGCATATATATAAAGTTGCTAACTTTAGATGAAAATATATGCATACACATACGTTATCAGCATATTAGAGGTAACAAGATAAGTTCGACATTCAATTGGTCAATTAATTATTGCATTTTCCTTTTACACATATCGATATAAATAAGAAATGTTAAACTTTACATGAAGGTGAAGATGTATATATATATATATATATATATATATATATATATATATATATACTGGGTGTCCTAAAACTACCGTATTTCCTCTTAATAACAGATTCCTTAGACAATTTCAAGACGAAAATCCTAATACAAAAATGTCGAGACTATAATAGTTTTTAAATGGGAAGCGATTATATTTTACGAATGACAGGGCTGAGATTTGGCGCGCTCAGGTACGGCGAAATAGTAGACACCTTCATGGTAACATTGATCGACCAGTTTGACAGCTGAAGTTGAAACATGTCACAAATTTTTACTTGGATCATTTTTTAGATGCCTTTAGTTCTTGCATCCATTATTCGTAAAAAGAATATACTAATGCAATGCGTGAAAACAGAAAAGCGGGAAAACATAATGACAATGCTATTGTAAATTTATACGATAATCATAATATCATAAAAAGGGCGCCCCATTCATAGAACACTTTTTTCACTTGTTATTTCGCCGTGCCTGAGCGCGCGAAATTTCAGCCCTGTCAATCGTAAAATTTAATCGCTTCCCATTTAAAAACTGTTATAGTCTCGGCATTTTTGTATTAGGATTTTTATCTTGAAATGTTCTAAGGTATCTGCCATTAAGAGGAAATACGTAGTTTTAGGACACCCTGTATATACATATTTTGTAAAATGTAAAATTTTTTATATGAGTTTCTTTCATGACTCAACACTATACTTCAATATTTATTTTTATATATAAAATAACAAGAGAAATGTGCTTTAATATTTATCTTTATATTTAACTATTATTATTAATAATAATAATTTTATCAATAATGTTTCATTAACAAAATGAATAAAATAATATTTTAATTAATCAACAATCATGATATGTGATTATTTAGAGACAAAGCACGCGTGTCAAATATGATAAATTTATGTGTCAAGGCATTCCTCTATTCCCGATCGTATAACAATTACTAAAACTTTAAAGGTTATTGTAAATATAATAAATATTAAGACATTTAATACAATTCGATAAAATTGAAAGTAATGTAACTAAATTTAATGCGAAATATTACGTTAGCCTCAGATATTTTCTGTAATAAATAAATATAGAATTATAGAATAAATTAGAAATAAAAATTACCTTAACTCCTCACGCCAATCACCAATATTTAAAACTACTACACTGCACAAACTATAACACAGTGAATCGCGTTGAGACAACGAAATCGAGAATCACTCTGCGCTGTGCGCTGTGCTACGATCTGCGTAAAAGTGTATGTAAAACGTTCTTCTTCTTCTTAAAAATTAAATTAAATGTTTTTACTTCATTCGCTCCTCATCAGCGCCTTTGTATTTGTAATGTTTATTTTGGAAGTATGTCCAAACAACTTTACCGTAAGATGTGTTAACATATCATGTATTTAATATGTCAACAAATTATGTATCTATTGTAACGAGAAAGACGAAAGATATACTTATATTTCATTTATTATATATATTTATTATATATTAACGGAAGACGCTATCGCGTTTCTTGATTTTCCTATACAGGATGTTTCATAATTCCCTATTTCGAATTATTCTATACTGCACGGAAAAAATGCAGTAAATTTTCATAAATTATGAAAAATTATTATTTAATATATTATTAATTTCATTTTAATATTTATGACTTACATGCGTGCATGTGTGCGCGTGTACGTATACGTGCGTATATGCGTGTATGCGTTACGTGTGTGCGCGAATTGTGTGTGCGCGCGTATATAGTACGCGTATATAATATATATATGTGTGCGTGCGTATACATATCAATGAATCTGGAACAATATGGCATCTTGCGAACAAAGCGACATACGTCTAGCGGCGTATCAGTGAACCTGGAAAACGGACTAGCAGCATAGCCTAGCGGCGTATCAGTGAACCTGGAAAACGGACTAGCAGCATAGCCTAGCGGCGTATCAGTGAACATGGACAAACATGGCGTCTCTAAAAGTGACACCTTTTTGGCCGAAAAATACATATGAAATATCGAGATCTGTACATCAAGTGCAAGTACCAGTGTCATTTTGATATTATTATATTCGGAAAAATCCATGTTCTCGATTGATATGTTCATCTCTCGAAAGGATGGTCCGACGTACGAGATATTTCGAATTCATTTTCTAAAATTTTCAAAAAACGTCCTCGCTCCGGTAAATGATACACGGTAGCGTCTGTTTACAGTAAACAAAAAAACCACGAAAGATATACTTAGCGAGACGCTACCGCGTCTCTTGATAATAACAGTTCTCTCTATATTTATTAATTTAATCAAAAATAGTAAAAACCAAATTAAAAATAACAGGAAGGGGGAAGAGAAAGTTTTGTTATGTTAATAATAGTTATATTACTAATAACTGATAAAAATAATTTTATATATGATGTATAAATGATTATTTATGTATAATTATATATGGTACTATTTCCCTCTCTTTCTCTCTCTTTTTTTCTATACATATATTAAAATAGATTTAATCTATAATTTAAAATTAAATTAAAAGAATATGTGTATGTATGAGCACGTATGTATATATGTGCAACTAAAGATAGGAAATTTTAAATATACAGGGTGAGCCATTTTAATCAACGCACGCAAATATCTCGTAAAGTAAGCAAGATGGAAAAAAATGTTTTATACAAAAGTTGTAGAGTTCAGAGGGGGACACATGATGAAAATATGGACTTAACTTTGAGTGACCTTTTCAAGGCCAAGTCAATGTGATCGATATTTTCTTAAATGGAACCCCCCATTTTTTATTGCATATTCTTATAGCTTATGTCGAGAGCTTTCCAAAACACTATAATAAAGGATTTTTCATTAAGTACTTTTTGAGTTATTTTATATTTTAATCTGACATATTTCGATATAAAAATTAAAATATCTCGTAAAATATTTAGTTTTCGATAATCTTACCGTAATACTTTTATGTTCAGAATAATGGGACAAATTAATTAGTATAAAAAAATTGTTTTTAAGAAAAAGTATGTAATTATTTACAATGTATTTTTTTAAACAATTATTTGTTTTTCTCTTTACACTAATTGATTTGTCTCATTATTCTGAACATAAAAGTATTACGGTAAGATTATCGAAAACTAAATATTTTACGAGATATTTTAATTTTTATATCAAAATATGTCAGATTAAAATATAAAATAACTCAAAAAGTACTTAATAAAAAAATACTTTATTATAGTGTTTTGAAAAGCTTTCGAGATAAGCTACAAGAATATGCAATAAAAAATGGAAGGTTCCATTTAAGAAAATATCGATCACATTGACTTGGCCTTGAAAAGGTCACTCAAGGTCAAGTCCATATTTTCATCATTTCCTCCTCTGAACCCTACAACTTTTGTATAAAACATTTTTTTCCATCTTGCTTACTTTACGAGATATTTGCGTGCGTTGATTAAAATGACTCACCCTGTATACAAAACTGTTACATAATATTTTTATATTTGTTATTACTTCTTATAATTATTTATTTTTATATATTTAAAAATGAATAAGTTTATGATAATTGAATATAGACCAGTATTTATTTATTCAAGTTCTTGTTGGTTAACAGGAATACCCACATACATTTGGTTATTAATATTCATAAGAACACAAATTGTTGTAATATTGTTTACAGGAATTAGTACAATATTATTTGTTACATGACATTTGTGTAAAAAAGTATTGCTAACATACATAAAATTGTTTTCTTGAATAATTAATATATTATCTGTTACATTTTTTTCAATTACAACATAATGGTTTCCATTACATCTACATGGCTTTCTTACACGATTACAATTAGTTATTTTAATAAAATAAGATATTGATCCTAATTGCAATCGATTATCATTTACATATTGAACAATATAAGAATGACTTTTCAAATCTCTTTGATACATTTTCGATACATATAATTTTCTATTTTTTAATAAACGAAAATACTTATAAATTACTACATTTTGGAAGATGCCAAGATTATGTAATCCATTAATAAGTTCATCTGATATTGGCTGCACATTTTGATATACACCAACAGTGAAAGAATTCTCAGAAATTTTTTCAATAATTTTCACCTGCTTTTTCTGACTTAAACAAAAATCTCGGGTAATTATTCAGAATTACGGCTCCACCTGCACCTGGGCTGCAAATTTTTTTACGGACTTTTTATGTTTAGAAAGAATTATAAATAACCATTTTTAATTGGAGGAGGCTCAAAAAAAAAGTTATAGACCAAAAAAGGGTAATTATGGTAATTATTTCGAATAAGGCTATTTCTGAATTTTGACAAATATGATCGGATCTCTCGGTAAAACTCTTTGTTGTGACTTCAACAGTGATAATCAGTTGGGGAAGCACGTCCCCCATCACCCCCCCCCCCAAAAAAAAGAAACCGAAAAACCCCAAAAATTACCAAAGCAAAGCGAGGTCCACCCCACCTAAACCAAACCAAATTTTAGTTTTAAATCAGAAATAGGTTTGGGTTAGGTTATATCTTCCGGAAGTGGAGCCCCCCCGTAGGGGATGCGGAACCCACTGTGTCCACGCATATAGTTTACAAAGCAAAGCGAGGTCCACCCCACAATTGTTGTGTGGATGGGAAAGTGTATGCGTGGACGCAGTGGATTCCTACTGATTATCACTGTTGGAGTCACAACAAAAAGTTTTACCGAGAGATCCGATCATATTTGTCAAAATTCAGAAAAGACCTTATTCGAAATAATTACCCTTTTTTGGTCTACAACTTTTTTTTGGGGCCTCCCCCAACTAAAAATGGTTATTTATATTTCTTTCTAAACATAAAAAGCCCGTAAAAAAATTTGCAGCCCATTTGCAGATGGAGCCGTGATTCTGAATAATTACCAAATCTCGTATAGGGCCTTCAGGTAACTGATCCATTAATCGTATCATTTTAATACATCGATCATGAGCTCTAGCAATTTGTGTATCAATATGGTTTGTTCCATGTACTAATTTTAGTAATCGACCATTTATATTTTCATATTCAAAACATGAAAATGTCCATAATGATCCAAGTCTTCGTACACAATCCGGTAAATGAAGTAATTGATGTACATTAATTGAACAGAAATTTAAACCATATAAACTTTCAAACTCTCTAATAAATTTGTTTAAAAAATCCTCAGCTACTGTTATAGCCCGAAAAGGCTATACACGAATTAATAGATATATAGTATTTTAGAGATATTATTTTATACGATAAGACATTGCTCAACGTGTAACGCGAATACAGATCACGTTACGAACGTTGACCGAGCGAAGCGCTGACAACGCGAGCCACGCGCGAAGCCCGAGCGACCGCGCAATCACTCATTACGAAAACGCGAAAATCAAGGCAAGCGAAATAAAGGCGTTGCGAAAATGCAACGTAGAGATCCTACCTAAAAGCGAAAAGGAAATTGCGAAAATGCAAGCAAAGAAGTCCCTTAGAACTCCTTAGCTTGCATCCGGATCTTGCCGCAAAAATCGAGCGACACGACACATGGTCGCTAACCGATCCCCTCCTGGGAAACCAAGGGGAGATAATAAAAAGACCCATCGCTAACGAGCGGCGGGCAGTCTTTATCATCAATTAATATTACGCGGGCAGTCAATAACGCTTGTTACGGGAAACTATTAAATTAACGCTACGCAGTCGGCAGAAAGAAATACATAAGATCGGGAAGTGAGTTTCGCGACCGAAACTCAACTCCAGACACGCGCACGCCAAGATATCCGATATCGTGATACGCGACGCGAGAGATGTGCGGAGACTTTGTAATTAAACCAAGTTACGAATAAAATAGTTATATATACATTTATTCAGAATACGAAAGTGTCATTTTTAATTATAATAAATTCAGTGAACTACTCGGGCGGAGCCCGAATTCCCAAATTCCTTCCGGCAAACGATCCTAACTACCGTGCCTCTCCGGAGGCATAACAGCTACATTTATCATAAATGGCGTAATTTTTTCAGAATTAAGTAAAGTTATTGCTGTCACTAAAAAAAGATAATGTTCAAAATAATCTTGTCGCAACACACCTTCAAGTACAGGAATGGAATAAAAAAAGCACCACATTTTTAATTCTGATACTTTCCAATGAAGTAGCTCGTCGATAGACCGTATCATGCGGTGAACAAATTTTGGCGGTTTTATTGATGTTAATTTACTATTTATGATATCTTTAACTATATACAATGAAGAAGGTTCCGCATTATATTATATTTGGGATCAAACATTAAACTTAATTTTTAATAACACCTCCGTCAACTGCATGCATCCTATCAATTCCCATTCCTTTAATAAAATCAGGCATTAATACTGAAAGCATTGTCGGACCTCTGATACCCATTATGGGATTTTCTGGTGTAGCTTCATTAGCCCAATTAATACATTCTTGTGACGTTTTAAATATTACATTATTTACATAGGGATAAATATGAATCAATCCTCTCGGAAGAAGTGCCAAATTTTCATCTTTGATATAACATGTAGGACAACCATAATAACCATTAAACTGTGTAAAATTCATAAATTGATTTTTTGCAAGAAGATCAGCAGTACTGTTCAAGATTGAGACGTTGAATTTAATCGATAAATTTAAACTGTAAATTCAACCGACAAATCTGACCGGTAAGAGCCGCAATCAAGACACGAGCGAGAATAGATAAACATCATCGCGATCAGCCGATCGGCGCGTGATCGCGCGATCATAACAAAGAAAAAGTGTGACAAACACCTAGATTCTCGAACTTTCGGCGCCGAAAATATCCTTTTATGGAAATCGGTCGACCGCGACCCTTTTCCGTCGTTCTTCAGTCTGCCGCTGACAACGATTCGAGCTGGTCGATAGCAATCGATCATAGTTTCTAGTATCATCATTTCTCGTATGATATTCTCTCGTTTCGTATTCTCGCTCGTGTCGTGTCGCGCTACTCATTGTCAACTTCGCGTTCTATTCAATTTCAAACCGAAGTGTCTCGCTCACGATCGCATCATATTATCGTGGCAATCAGTTCTTTATGGTTAAATCGTTTCGTTTGTTATTGAAGATTGTTCAATTGTAAGTGGGGAGTCCGAGAGCCGCCGACCGTTCACCGCATCGCGTATATGCTCTGCCTCGCGCTAAAAACCATCCGGCGTCCGCGCGCAAGATTTCCGGTCTCGCGAGGACTTCTAGCAAGAAGTCCTTGAAGATTTCCGAAACGCGGAGAAGGGCAGGTCATCGAAGGACATTTAGAAGATTTCCGATCTTAGTCGCGGGACACGTGTCGAGGCTCGCTCCCGGTGTTTTCTAATAAACGTTCTTAAAACTACGCTCACGTAAGTAATCTTTCAACTCCTATTCCTCCAGCGAATCTTCGGATTCGCGCTACACATTGCTTCTCGCTCATCTCTGAGCGTTTCTATCAAGATTCGGGCGATCTCGTCGAGGTCGACTCCCGAACATATTGCGATCGTTTCCACAAAATCAGCTGATAATTTGTATCGCGAGGATCAACCAGAATTTGGCGATACATTTTCGCGATGTCGGATGAATACTCGTATTTATAGCGTCGCCACTGTAATATTACCGACGTGAGATCGGTTTGTAATTTAGGACCAGCGTGTAAGTGATCGTTTAGAGATGTGCCGTTCGACGTAACGCTTGAAGCGTTGAAAACTACGCGAAGACGAGTGGTTGAGCTGCTTTCCCGGATCACCCCGTGATGCGGGAGATAGACAGTTGGTTCTATGTCACCTTGCGGCATCGGCACTAGCCGCATATGCCCAAGACGTTCATATTCGGCAATAAAGTCGGAATATTCTTTCGCGACCTCGGGTTTGTCGCGAAATCTCCGTACTAGCGAATTTACAATGTTTTCGGCGCGAAATCTTGAATTACCGATATCGATCGGAGGACTCGTTTTGAACGGAAGGCGAACGATGTACCGGCCGTCGGAGTCGCGGAATACGTGCCGTCGCTCGCTCCTATTATTTAAAATTAAACGAACATTGAAAACAATTTGCAATCAAGTATTTTCTGAACATCTCCTTATCCTCCAACGGATCTCCGGATTCGCGTTACACACCGCTTCTCGCTCATCTCTGAGCATTTCTCAAGATTCGGGCGATCTCGTCGAGGTCGACTCCCGAACATATTGGTACCTATTAATAGAATTCCTTTCATTAAGATTGGATTATTTTCTCCTGGTAAGAAGACTTGTATATCTTGAGCTATTTGTTCAAATTCTGAACTTAATTTATATAGAAATAAATTAGCAAAAGGCTTTTTTTTCCAAACCATAGTCCAAGTAATAGAGTATTCTCTAGTCTTTTTCGGTCCTTAAAAGGTAATTCGTTAATAGTTAAATAAATAGGCCACATGCTAATTTGGGTAGATTTAAAAACTGGTACTCCATCGGTATACCAACTTAAAGAAAAATTATGAGGATTTTTCAAAAAACCATTATCCATCCCATATCTGTATATAGACCCATCATATATATCTGCTATATCATTTTGATTTATAGGTCTTTGAAATCGTCCTTGCAAATTATTATAAAATCCAACTCGACTTAACATTTCTTTTAAATGTTCGATAACAGATGTTACGTCCGGGGTACTCCACGATTCCTTCCTTCCGCGAAGTGTCGGCAATGATCATCGATGGGTGAGACAAACGAATCGCTCAGTAAACAGACCAACGTAACGGATCGGTGAGGAAACCATGTCGGTCTCCTCGAGATAAATAAAAATCAATAGATATCCCTTAGTAGAATTTGCCAGCGGAAAAATAAAGAGGCATCGACAAGATAATATAAAATTTTCCAACAAACTTTTTCTAATCTGATCACGTGCAAGGAATTTTCGAATGAATATCGAACTCACCAATGGACGATCACTACGGGTAAAACGTGAAAAGTAGGAGAAACACCCCGCCTAACGAAGACACTGGCACATTTTTAATTTGCCAAGATTGAAAAATCCCCACTTCTGCGCAAATTCAATTCGTTGTAGTTTTGGAAGTTTCTCACTCTTAGAATTAGAATACGCCCCAAAAAGAAGATTATAAAGAGAGAACTCGCAAACACATCACGCTCTTATTCTCCGGTCTTCAGCTTCACGCAGTCTTACTCTGTGCTTTTGCACCGTAATTCGTGAGTTAGGCACTTGTACCACCAGTGTCCTCACTTGGCATCATCTCCAGAGCAACTACGAATGAA
Source organism: Formica selysi (assembly GCA_009859135.1). Lineage (NCBI taxonomy): Eukaryota > Metazoa > Arthropoda > Insecta > Hymenoptera > Formicidae > Formica > Formica selysi. The sequence continues at coordinate 297,164 of WHNR01000045.1, read as the reverse complement.
ACAACGGACTGCCGACATGAGACGCACAACGAAACACCGTACAAATTCGCCACTCCTCCACCTCTGAATTTCTATTTAAAAAAGTAAGTTTAATTGAATAATTTTCCTTTTCCTCTTTTTGTCTTGTTTCTTATTTAAATCAAAACTTTCCGAAGAATGTTTCATTCTTTTAAATCATCAACCCGTTTCGGCGATAAGTCTTAGAAATTTTTAAATCCTGATCTTAATCTAACACATATGCGAGCGACCAATTTTATACTTCTGACCGTTCTTAACATATACACTTATTGACTTATACATATTGATTTTGATTTTATTTTCTTTTTATCCTTTAGTCGAATATATTTTTATATTGTACTAACCAGTCAGAACCTAAAAATTAACGATAGAATCTTTCCCTTGCATTCTGACTGATGTCCTCCGTATTAATGTAACACCCGCGAACTAAAACACACACACACACACACACACACGCGTACACTCACCGAGAAATTATAATCAACAATATTTTATTTTTATTTTTATATAATCATGTACATCTGTCATTTATTTTAAAAAATGAATAAATTTATATTTTGTTAATTAAAATTAAAGTAACCCTTTCTTAAATCTCCACTCATTCCTAGTCGAAAGATCGCACTTGGTTCCATCCCGCGTAAATGAGATTAAATTCTCTTACTAAAAAGGGACCACCGAACGAATGTCTGAATAACCAGCGTAATAGCGACTCAGTCGTTTACCTGCTTTTCAGACCTGTCAGTTCGTTCGATCCGATTCCAAACGCCACGAGACGTTTAACTTCCGGATAATAAAAGATAGTTGTTGCGCCCTTCCGTCGACTCATCCTTCCCCGAGTCTGGACGTAACACAGGCATTTGAATAAAATAAGAATTTTTTTGTTTTGTACATAATGGACAAATATCATTGACATCTTCCAATTCGCGATCACATGTGGCACAATAATAATTTCTTTTTATATTGATTTCCTTAAGAGAAAAGAATTTTTTAAATTTAAAAACAGAATTTTTTTTTAATTTTGAGCTGGACAATGCAAATTAATAACATTTATTATATCAGCAAGACATGACATATTGAGATTATGACGAATAGCAAGTGTCAAAATTAACAACATACTCTGAGAGACATTTAATGGAGCACAAAAACATAAACGTTCATAGCCATGTTCAATGTCATCATGATCATTTTCTATTCCTATATCAATATTTTTCTCTTCTTCTTCCTTCTCACTTTCTTCCTCTATTGCTTCCTCTTCTTCTTCTGTATTATCTGTTTCTTCTTCTGTATTATCTGTTACTTCGTCTGTATTATTTCTTTCTTCTTCAGTATCCTCTCCTTCTTCGACTTTTGCTTTCTCCTCATTCTCATTGAATATTATATTCCTAAAAAGCGAGATGATATTCTTATAATGATATATCAAGTTTACAAATACATTAATATAAATTAAAATTTAGATCTGAAATATATTTTTTAAATTATAAATTATATAAGTATGTGATAATTAAGTTACACAGTATTTTTTTCATGCACACAGTACTTTTAATATAACTTTAATATTACACAGTATTTTTAATATAACTAAATAACATTATTATAATTTTCGAGATTATTGTGTGACAAAAGAAAATAAACAATACTTACATTTGATTTGGAAGTTCCAGTTCTAAAAACTCATTCACTTCATTATTGTCATTTGCACTTGTTAAGAACTCATTTAATCGTTATATATTTGAGTTTTTCTTAATTCTTGAATGGATTTTTTAGATATTTTATCTTTAGACACGAAACAAGTAGTCTCACCTAGCAGCAATAATGGAAAAAGTACTGTAATCTCCCAACGAGCGCAAATTGAGGTTATGTTTTACTTGGCGATTGCAACGCTCATGAATCATTATATCCTTGTAGTGAACCGAAAATCAAATAAAGACAAATGCGATATTCGCAGAGCGTTCTGTGCATTACATGTACACGGTTTACGCTTGTGTGCGTATCCTCTCATCACGCTATGGCAGCGGGCAGCGTCTCGAAACTGGCATCACTGCTTGCGATCGCCAAGTGGAACGTAATCTTACTGATCAACATCAGAACTAATATCGCAACAATCTTTTCACAAAAAAAATTAATATGCCGTTATTTTAAGTATAATATTTATATTTTTTTTCAAGTTTGTAAATACATAATACTTTATATATATTTGAAAAAATTAATTTCTTTTTTAATCTTCTATGACTTGTGTAGTAATAACCTATCACAGGTTTGTGCTTTATAACTGAATTTTCTGTACTAGTGTGTACTACATCACTTTCTTCTCTACCTCTCTGTATGCAGCTATATAAAGAACAAAGTGCATGACTTTCGGGGATTCACACATCTATATGTTACGCAGTTTATAATTCGTGTGTTCTACAACGTAGTGTTAATTGTACGTTTGCATTTCATTCGTACATCCATTACTCAGACTGTAAATTTATTTGTGAAATAAATAATGCCATCAGTGAAACAACAATTTGCATTGATATGGTGGATAAAAAGTGGCCAATAGCGGGATTCTCTAACATCTTAGCGGCGAGTGTCGCTATCGTTAAATGTACTTATCGACAATTTTTGTTGAACGCTATTCTGTATCGAGCAGTTATCGACATTTCTTGTTAAGTCAAATCGTTAAGTTCCGAAAATTGTCGCAACGTTAACGACAGGCTTTGGAAGTCTCGCTACCCATTTAGCGATATTCGATAACTTGTCAGTGAGGACACATTTATATAATACATATATAATTGTGTGAAGTTTAAGTTTTTTAAATTAATAAAACGGATTAGGGATCCCAATAAGTAAGTATACTATTTTGCAGATAAATATATTTATCTATAAGTTTTCTAATAATTGACTCATTTTATATTCATTTAATAATTTCATAGAAAAATTAATCATAGTTAGGTTAGGTTAATTTCACCTTTCATAAAACAAATAACATTTTTGTAATGGTTTATAATACAACTTGTTTATATAAAAATGATTATGCATATAAAACATGCAATAAAAATATAAAGAGAGAAAAATTATTTAAGTATCACATTATGTAGGTTACATTGCTGCAGACTGATGGAATAGAGAGATCATTCCAATATCAGTAAAACAGTGTAAGCTTAGTCAAGTGATATCAAACTGTTCTTTTTCTCTTTAAATTCGCACTGCTGACTTACAGATAACAGAATTAAATAACATAAATAAATAAATTATTTTCAGAATGGCTGGTGCTTATGTTATAGCCCGAAAAGGCTATATACGAATTACTAGATATATATTATTTTATACGGTAAGACATTGCTCAACGTGTAACGCGAATACAGATCACGTTACGAACGTTGACCGAGCGAAGCGCTGACAACGCGAGCCACGCGCGAAGCCCGAGCGACCGCGCAACCACTTCATTGCGAAAACGCGGAAATCAGGGCAAGCGGAATAAGGGCGTTGCAAAAATGCAACATAGAAGTCCTACTTAAAAGCGAAATAAAAAGGAATAAGGAAATTGCGAAAATGCAAGCAAAGAAGTCCTACTTAGAACTCCTTAGCTTGCATCCGGATCTTGCCGCAAAAATCGAGCGACACGACACATGGTCTTGTCGCTAAACGATCCCCTCCCGGGAAACCAAGGGGAGATAATAAAAAGACCCATCGCTAACGAGCGGCGGGCAGTCTTTATCATTAATTAACATTACGCGGGCAGTCAATAACGCTTATTACGGGAAACTATTAAATTAACGCCACGCAGTCGGCAGAAAGAAATACGAAAGATCGAGAAGTGAATCTCGCGACCGAAACTCGACTCCAGACACGCGCACGCCAAGATATCCGTTATCGCGATACGCGACGCGAGTGACGTGCGGAAACTTTGTAATTAAGCCAAGTTACGAATAAAACAGATATATATATATATATATATATATATATATATATATATATATATACAGGGTGTCCCATAATTCGCGGATCACCCGCCATGTGCAGGTAGAGCACATGAAACCGAGAAGAAAAGTCCTTTACCATTTTGCGATTTTCGTAATAATTATTAAGAAATTAATTTAAAAAGATGGGCCAATCCATGCCTTACACAAGCGCGCGGCGAGAAGAGACTTTCTACTCAGGCGTTGCTCGGTGCGCGGCGAAGCGGTGGGAGGGGCGCTGAATATGGCTACGTACGAGCGAACGCTGAAGCCACGCATCTCGAACTATTCTCTCTCTCTCTCTCTCTCTCTCTCTCTCTCTCTCTCTCTCTCTCTCTCTCTCTCTCTCTCTTTCTTTCTTTTTCTCGCGCGCGCGGCATAGGAAGCAGAGTTGGGCAAAAATGTAATCTAATTAACAATCACAAATTTCAATTACAATGTAATTCTTAATGCAATTAATAATTACATTTTATAATCGTTAATTATTGCAAACAATGTAATTGTTTGCAATAATTAACAATGTAATTGTTTGCAATAATTAACGATTATAAAATGTTATTATTAATTGCATTAAGAATTACATTGTAATTGAAATTTGTAATTGTTAATTACATTACATTTTTGCCCAACTCTGATAGGAAGTATTATGCTATCGTTTCCACACCACCTTGCGGTAGATAACACAGTGCATTTTTTTTAAAGTGGTATCCCCAATAGGTCTAATCCACTCTCATATGTTAATGTAAAAATTGTTCGAAGTGCCTTCCTCGTTCTCGTAAACAGAGTTCGGCTCTTCGAGTAATATTGCGCGTCGTGCGATACGCCATTTCCGGCGTGATGGTATTAAAAGCTGCGAGAATTGCTTCTCGTACTTCAGCTTCTGTACCATCACGCCTGTGTTCTACTAAATTTTTTATGTGACCCCATACAAAATAATCTAAAACATTAAAGTCTGGCGATCGCGCCGGCCAAATGATTGGGCCACCTCGACCCATCCATCTGTCCGGATAATGCGCGTTTAAATATTCGCAAACCCGGCGAGCGAAATGCGCAGGAGCCCCGTCATGTTGGAAGATGAGTTGATTTCTTAGATTAAGAGGAACATCTTCCAGGAGAATGGGTAACTCGTTTTGGAGGAAGTTTAAATATATTTCCCCATTTAAATGTGGCGGTAGGAAATAAGGACCAATCTGAAAATCACGAAAGAAAATGATATATTAAAACTGCGAAAGAAAATTCCTTGATTTACTAAAATTTACTACTTACGACTCGGTTCGCTGTTATTCCTGCCCATACATTTATCGCCCATCGATATTGGAACGAGCATTCCCGAACGGCGTGCGGATTGTCTTCCGCCCAATATAAATAATTACGACTATTAAATACGCCGTTCGGGGTGAAAGTTGCTTCATCCGTCCATAAAATTCGGTCGGGGAAAAAATCGTTTTGCCGACACTGAGCGAGAAACCCTGTGTATGTTTCGCTGAGTGTTAATATATATTTTTTTAATAACACAAAAATATTAATTGAAAATGATAAGAATACCTTCAGAAAAATAGATGCGCTGTTCTGCATCTCTCGCCAAAAGTTGTTGTACTCGTTGGTAGTGATACGGGTGCAATCCGTTTCGGCGTAGAGTACGGTGTACCACTTGTCGCGATAGACCGAGCATATGAGCTACATGGCGCACGCTATTTCCGGGGTTCTCCTTAAACTCTCTTAAAATTCTTTCTTCGTCGTTTACACCGTAATGCATTGGTGCACCAGCGTTTCCACGATTTGGAATAAGAATTCCCGTTTGTCTCATTATTCTGTACATAAAAGTATTACGGTAAGATTATCAAAAACTAAATATTTTACGAGATATTTTATTTTTTATATCAAAATATGTTAGATTAAAATATAAAATAACTTAAAAAGTAGTTAATGAAAAAATACTTTATTATAGTGTTTTGGAAAGCTCTTGATATAAGCTATAAGAATATGCAATAAAAAATAGGGGATTCCATTTAAGAAATTAAAGGTGTCCTTGACTTGACCTTAACAATGCCATCCAAGGTCAAACCAATGACACCATCTTATGTTCCCCTCAAAACCATACAATTTTTGTTCAAAACGTTTTTCTCTAAAATGCTTAGTTTTTGAAAGAAAAGGAGTGTACGGGTGGTCTAGGACACCCTGTATATACCAAATAGCATTCTGACAGATGGAAAAATACAATATAACAGATCTATTATATTCATTAACAATACTGAAACATACTTCATCTATTTCAAGCAATGCATTCGCATCGAAACAAGAATTAACTACAATATGTTGATTTGCAATAAACATGATGCCACAGGCTTTGTCAAAATCTTATCAACAGCTCGAAAAATTCTTCTACTTCCACTGAAAAATAAATGTATATTTATAAATTATTCATAAGACATGCATTAACTTTACACAGACTGCATTTCACCAATGTTATTTATACTTATCTATAGTTACATATGATGCATGACGAATAACTATATTTATCTATCTTTTTTAATAATTTATAAATTTTTATAATAAATTTATAAATACATTTATTTTTCAATGGAACTAGAAAAATTTTTCAAGCTGTTAAGATTTTGATAAAGTCTGCGACAACACGTCTATTGCAAACCAACATATTGCATCCAATCCTTGTCTCAATACTAAAAAGAACAAAATAATCAATAATATCAGTTTTAATAATAAATTCCTTCTGTCAAATATATATACCAAATAGCATTCCGACAGATAGAAAAATACAACGTAACAAATCTATTATATTCATTAACAATACTAGAACATGCTTCATCTATTTCAAGCAATGCATTCGCATTGAAATAAGAATTAACAATAATATGTTGATTTGCAATAAACATGATGCCACAGGCTTTGTCAAAATCTTATCAACAGCTTGAAAAATTCTTCTACTTCCACTGAAAAATAAATGTATATTTATAAATTATTCATAAGACATGCATTAACTTTACACACAGACTGCATTTCACCAATGTTATTTATACTTATCTGTAGTCATATGATGCATGACGAATAACTATATGATGACACTCCTTTAACAAATGCATTCAAATATACTAGATTCTTGTGTGCGTATGCCTATATTACTGTTCGCAGTTATCCATACTGGTATTTGACGTTAAATTTTCCAGAGTGCAACATTATATAGCATAGCACTCTTTTATTTATAAAAAAGTAAAGCTGCAAAATTCTTCCTGATACTTCTGGGTAGTTGAATCTATAAAATACACACACACATATCTTATAATAAACATATTATAGAATACACATATATTTTTTATAAATATATGTATTGCGATGCTTTGTTCTGTTTTTACATATACATAAATTACTTTTGTAATGTTTTAGTTTTCTCTAATATAAATGAGATATACCTGATCCAACTATCCACAAGTATTACGAAGAATTTTGCATCTTTACTTTTTTATAAATGAAAGCGTACGAACACTGCACCTGGCATTTTGCAAACTTAACCTATACCTGTCAAAAGCAAGTATGGATGCATGCAAGCAGTAACATCGAAGCGCCGTTAGCGCAATCTTTCGTCAAAGACCAACCGTACAAGAAATACATTGCCATTATTACATGTGTGTTGTGTACGTGTATATATACGTGTAGCATAATACCACTATATTCTATGCATGTGTTGTGTACATATATAGCGGTAAAGGGACGACGACCAGGAAGACGATGATGATGATGATGATGATGATGATGACGTTTTTTACATGAAAATTTCCACATTTCGACTTTGCTTCATAATATCTCTGCTTTATAGAACAGGCAGAGCGAAAATAAAGACACTTTCCTTATATAAATCGAACCCAAGCTATCGATTAAGCTTATCAAGAATTCGATCGGTTCAGCCGTTATTCAGATCTGGTAATCTAAGGTACTCTCAACTATCCGACTCGCGTATAGATACCCGAGGTGCCTCGCTATTACTACGCGCGGTCTTTGCTTCGCGTGACTTGGCGCGAGACACTACTGTGTTTCTTGATAATTTTATCTGCTTCGTGTGATTTTATGATTAGGACTGCCTAGCGCTCGTTCGAGGTGAGAAGCCTTCACTTGCGCACAGTACAATTGGACACGTTGCAATTGCACACTGTGATATTAGACACATAAAGTTGCGCACCGTTCGATTGGACACATTTCAATTGCGCACAATTCGTTTGGACACGTTTCATTTGCGCACCGTTCAATTGGACACGTTGTTTTTGGACACAACACATATTTTCGTGTAATTTGGAATACATACACACGTATGTATGCATGTATAATTTTGAAATTTTTTGACATTTATTATTAACTTTATTTGGTAAATAAACGTTTGTTACAGTTCGTTTACACACAGTTCGTTTGCACACAGTTCTTTTGCGCACAGTTCTTTTGCGCACATTTCTTTTGCGCACATTTCTTTTGCGCACATTTCTTTTGCGCACATTTCTTTTGCGCACAGTTCGTTTGCACACTTTCCCATCCACAAAACAATTATAGGCATCTCGTTTCGCGTTGTAAAGTATATGCGTGGACACAGTGGGTTCCGCGCCCCCTACGGGGGGCTCCACTTCCGGAAGATATAACCTAACCCAAACCTATTTCTGATTTAAAACTAAAATTTATGTGCGCAAATGAAATGTGCGCGAAAGAAGTGTGCGCAAAAGAAATGTGCACAAAAGAAATGTGCGCAAAAGAAATGTGCGCAAAAGAAATGTGCGCAAAAGAACTGTGCGCAAAAGAACTGTGTGCAAACGAAATGTGTGTAAACGAACTGTAACAAACGTTTATTTACCAAATAAAGTTAATAATAAATGTCAAAAAATTTCAAAATTATACATGCGTGTGTGTGTATTCCAAATTATACAAAAACATGTGTTGTGTCCAAAAACAACGTGTCCAATTGAACGGTGCGCAAATGAAATGTGTCCAAACAAACTGTGCGCAAGTGAAATGTGTCCAATCGAACGGTGCGCAACTTTATGTGTCTAATATCACTCATATACAAAAACATGTGTTGTGTCCAAAAACAACGTGTCCAATTGAACGGTGTGCAATTGCAACGTGTCCAATTGTACTGTGCGCAAGTGAGCCTCTCCCGTTCGAGGTGGATAGTTTTATCACGTCCTGTTCGATTAGTTTTCGGAGGGGATAGCTTAGCGACAGGACCATAGGTGGTCGTGTCGCTCGATTTCGGGTGGAAAAAACCCGCATGCAAGCTACGTATATTCTTTGCTTGCATTTCCGGCGCGTCGTTCTTCAAATCTCGCGATCGCGTGGCCTCCGCGCATGGCTCGCTTTGTCAGCGATTGCTCGTAACTTTATACGTCTTCCTCGACTTCGAGTTATAGTCGGAAGACGTTAAATAATATTTAATAATTAATAATTATACTAATTTGGTTATAGCCGTTTTGGGCTATAACATCCCTCCCCCGTTGAAAAAAGAAAAACGGGGGTACAACGTTTTTCTTTAGTTATACCCTTTCTTATTCTAACGAATACATTATTTTTTCCGTATATAATATTTGATATAATCGTTTCTTACTATCTAAAATCGCGTACTTAGACTACGTAAAATGCATGTTCTATTTTTATGTCCATCTACTTTAATTGTAGCGTACATTTTTCCTATTGTGTGTACTTTATGTCCGGTTATGCCGGTGAGCGCGATCTTATCCTCGTATATGAGGGTGTCGTCTTTTAATTGTTTTAATTTTATTAACGAGATGGTCGATCCTGAATCGTATAACATCCGTATTTTTTCATCCTTTGCTTGTCGGATGGGTAGTGTTACTAACAATAAATCTGTTTTCTTCTGTGTGCGCGGCATATCTTTAATATGCGTAACGCGATATTCGCAGGTCGCGGTTGTTTCCTTTTAGATTTGCTTTTATCGTCTTCGCTGTTGTTACCGTCGGACTCGGAATCTCGCGTTTGTTGTCGCAGATTCTTTCGGTCGCGTGTATTTTCTTCGCGTTTTTTCTGGTTACCATCTTTTATTTTATTTGTATCAGTTTTCGGTTTACCGTCCAAACTCCAGCATTCGTCGCGAGTGTGTCCGGTTTATTGACAATGTTTGCAGTATTTATTTATTGCATTTATCCGCGTGGATTTTTCCGGTTTAGGAAGCGCGTATCGACTACTTCGACAATCGCGTCCGTAATGTCCATTTTTTCCACACTTAAAGCATTGCGAAGTCGAATTTCGAATCTGTCGCGAATTGCTCGATTCGTATTTATTTTTATTCGGGAAGTTGCTTATTCTTGCCATTGGTCCAATAATTTTTTCTTCAGCGCTCGCACCCGTTATCGCTTCTTGGAGCGTCGTATATCGTTGCGCGCGTACGAGTACCTTTAATTCGTCGCGTAATCCGATTTGAAAATTTATTAATGCCTACTTTTTAATCGTGTGTTGGATCGTGCGTTTTGATAGTGAGAAGTCCTCTTCTCCTTCAATCATAGCATCGTACAATTTCATTGCTAGTAACTCAACGCGTTGACCGAAAGCGTACGCGGTTTCATTTGATTTTAGTCTTAATGAATTGAACTCGATTTGTAAGTGCGTAGTACTTTGTTTAGACTGGTAACAAGTTTCAAGTTGCTGCTTTAATTCGTCGAACGTTTATATATCTCGCGTCTCAAAATTCTGCATCGCTTTCCCTTTTAATTTTGTAAATAAGATTGCTTGAATTAACGATTCTTCGTCCGCGGGATTTAAGTTCTGAACAGCGTATTTACACGCGTTTAAAAATTCTTGCAGTTTATGTCGCGAGGTTCCGGCGGCAACGACGAACATAAAATATAATCGAAAATAAGATAATTTCTCGTAAAAATAAATTGAGATTGTACACTAATATATATTTTTTTTAAATATTCTTGACGTTATTTCGTATAAAAATCATTATGAGATTTTCGATAAAAATAATTTAATAAATTCTCCAAGCATGTTGTACTTTTGTTAGTGTTCAGAATTGAAACATTAAATTCAGTCGATGGAATTAATCGGCAAATTCAACCGACAAATTCGAACAATAAAAGACTACATCAAAACACGAGCGAGGGTAAACCGTCGATCAGCCGATCAGTGCGTGATCGCGTGATATTCGAAATGAAAAACTGTGACAAACAGCTGGATCTCGAAGGTTCGACGTCGAAAAAACCTTGTTATTCCCATCGGCAGAGCGCGAGTTTCCGCGGTCGGTCGATTTAGTCTGCCTACGACAACGATTCGAGCCAGTCGAAAATCATCGCACATCTCAATTCGCATTTCTATTATTCTCGCTCGTGTCGCGTACGCAGTAGGCTTACTCGTTTCAGAATCGTTCCGAATTGTCTCGCATCCGATCGCGCACATATTCTCACGGCGGTCAATTCGGGAAAATCTCACGCTGTATTATTTTCTCTTTTCGTGCTAAGACATTGTGAAAGTTAATTGTTTGGAGTCCGAGAGTCGACGCTCGTTATCCGCATCGCGAATGTCCTCTGCCTCGCACTAAATTCCATCCAGCGTTCGCGGTCAAGATTTCCGTTATCGCGAGAGTTTCTAGCAAGAAGCTCTTAATCAAGATTTCCGAACCGCGCAAATGGGCAGTAATTAACAGGACAATCAATATATCCGTCGGAACCGCGGAATACGTGCTCGCTCCTATTCTTCTAAATTAAACGAAATCAAAATCATCTGCATTCGAATCTTGTCTATCAACACCTTATCCTGCAGCGAATCCACGGATTCGCGTTACACACCGCTTCTCGCTCATCTCTGAGCGTCTCTCTCAGTTTCGGGCGATCTCGTCGAGGTCGACTCCCGAACAGTTAGCGTTGCAATTGCTGTGACATTCAAATATTGTTTAAGATATTCTTTAAGCTTTAATTAAAAATCTTGATTTTTGTTTTACAGACGATGAAAATAAACTTTATAAAACAATAGTTACTGATACTGGTGACACACGATTCAAATAAAAAAATTTTTTCCGCACATATAATAAATAAAAATAAAACTTTGGTTAAAAACAAAAAATTAATTAAAGATATTAAAAGTTCAAATAGGAAAGAATTAGAAGATAAAATTAAGAAGAGTCAACATATAGTGTGTAAAGAAAATCATCCATTATCTACATATATACCAAAAAGAAATACATCACTGCATACAATGCAAATATATAAACCCAAACCAACATCAACACTTCAAAGCAACACTCCAAATTCTTCTGTATATAATCAACAGGTATTACACATTTTACAAGTATTACATATTTTACGTAGGTATTACACATTTTATAAAAAAAACGTACGTTACAAAATATTGAACATTTATTGCTACAAATACAATTCTACATAATTATATTATTTTGTAACGATGCATCCCCCCATCGTTACTGCACCGTACCCGGCCGCCGATCCGCCGGAAGTCCGCCGCCCGACAAACACCGGTCGGGCAAATGCGGAGGCGCCGAGCGCCCATTTTTAAACGATAATAGAAACACGCGCTTATTAAACCGCCGTTAGGCGCGCGTAAACATCTCGAATCGACGACGCGCTCGGGTAACCGACCCGACCTGTACCGAAAATACCCGAGCCGCGCGCGCCGCTTCGAGATATTACCGGTAGAACAATACGCGAATTACGCAGACGCGCGCGCCGGAGAATTAGTATAAATAGAGCGCGTTTCTAATTATCGAGACCAGATCTTCCGCACCGCCAGAGTCTGTAAGACGCCTGGAAACCGCCTATATCATTAACCGCTCAGAGAGAGAGAAAACGGGGTTGGGTGTACTCCGCCTCCGCGGAAAAGTTTGCGGCATCTCCAAGAGCGATCCTTCCGATTCCGATTAAAACGAGGCAAACGGGAACGGGCGTACTCGTCTCCGTCGAGAGTACTCGACACCTCGCATAAATCCGACCACCTGCGTGCAACGGCGACCTTCTAGTGGTGGGGAGTTCCCTGCCATCGACGGGTGTTCTCGTCGGCCGTTGCACTCCTTAATTACACGGGGACAGACCATCCAGACGTACTACCGACCGCACTAGACACGCGTATCTAATACGGCCCGACCGCCACTACGACATCGGGACGCGCCATTAGTACGGGAGCGCTAAGTCCCGCGCCGAGGGCCGACCTGCGCCCTACCGCGACACCGATCGACAGCCGAAATCCCCGCGTCGAAGGACCGCCCACCGCCCACCGACGCGGCCGAAAAGGACCACCCGACAGCTAACGGCTCCTGCCGGATTTACGCTGCGCGATTAATAATCGATACGCGACCGAACACCCGAAAACGCAAATCGCGCTGCACGCAATCGCGGTGCATTGCATGCACCCACCGACATTGCGTAACCGCACACACACATTGTACATACTCGCATCTATACTTTATACGTATTCGCACACCGACATTGCGTAACCGCACACACACATTGTACATACTCGCATCTATACTTTATACGTACTCGCACACCGACATTGCGTAACCGCACACACACATTGTACACACTCACAGCTATACTTTATCCGTACGCGCATACATACATTGTCCGTTCTCACACTCGCCCCTCGTCTCGCGCGCACATACACTCACACACCTCGCACACCTATACATACACTCACGCTACCAACACACATTTACACGCAATAAATTACATTTTTACCAAACAACCAATCGCATTCGTGTCTCGATACCGCTTTCCCGAACCCAGGATCCCGACCGAGTTATCCGTCGCCCGCCTCGCGAAAGCGGCTTGTTACAATTTTATAAAAAACTTATGATTCCTCATTTTCAACAGATACACAATGCAGAAAATAATATCATAGTATCACAAGCAGATTATTCATCACACATATATCCAAATAATGAATTTATTTCAAATATAAATAATACTATAGAAGTGTCATCAATGGTATATGATTCATGTGCCACAACATACAATGCGTCACCTCAAAATTCTTTTATCAATTTGGATAAAGATAGTAGCATACCATCTTCTCAAATATACTTTGCAGCATCACGCACATTACAATATGATCAAAATGTTATTTCAAGTAACGATAAAATCATGGAGACAACACCATCAAGAATATACATATAGTTCGCATGAATCAACACATGACACTTTATATACTCAGAATGCATTTAAAGATAGTTCTAGTATATCCAATGCATTCATCATGCACATTTCCAAATGGTCAAAGATTTGCTTTAAATACAAATAACATCATGAAATCAGTACCATCAACAGTACACAATTCAAATGAATCAATCTGTGATACAAATACTCATAAGAAATGTATGAACCCAGAAAAAAATATCACCACACCATCTTTAACGAACTCTGAATCATCATGCATACTTTCAGATCATCAACAATGCACTAATGCATCAAGTTTTTCAGGACTTTTTCCATGGACAGGTTTGTGACAAATGTGTTTGTTATTACTTTTATATTGTTATATATCATATCTTATATTGTTTTATCTCTATATATCTCTACTATATTATTATATTGTTGTATGCATTGTTGCACACACACACACACACACACACACGCGCGGGCGCGCGCGCGCGCGCGCGCCCTTACACATATATGTTATGTATAATCTATATCATTTATAAGATGATGGTACTATTCATTCTTTGCAGTAAGAAAACGAGATATGAAAGTAGTAGAACAGTTATTAACCATGATGAAAACAGCTTATAGAGAACAAACTAAAATGAACATAGGAACTCTAGAAAAATGTCCAGTAATGTATACGAAAAAAATATTATAATTATTTTGAAATTAATATTACTCTTATGATTACTATTATGATTATTGATTAATTTTTTCAGATATCTAGCACTTATTTTGCAGACGATGATAATAAGGTACAATTATATGGATTAATATGTAATTAATATGTTATTTCTAAAATTAAAGTTAATTTAAATAAATAATTTAAATAAATAAACTAAGAGCCGAACGGAGATGGCAGTGCATAAAGTTTCGTAAAAAATTAATCTTTCTTAGAATTTGTACCTTGTGCATAATCAATTAATTTCATAGAAAGATTAATTTTCTACGAAACTTTACGCACTACCATCAGCATTCAGCTCATATTTGCCAAGGGATTTCAAATTTGTGAATTTCACATTAGAGCCGTAATAATTCCGTTTAAATAAAATAATTTAAATTAATTAAATTTTGTAAATATTACAGGAAGAATTATCACCAAACTGTGGTTTTTATTTTCCTAAATCAAAGAAGACATATATTAAATTAAAATATGATATTCATCAGGATTGGAAAATACTGGTACGAGAAACGCTTCTTGAGGTTTATGGCTTGAGTATTGCAAATTATTCAGCTACTGGCAAAAGAGGTAATCGCCCACCTATCAACCGGCAATTATTCAACGGACTATTTGGTAAATACAATTATATAAAATTTAAAACACACACACATATATATACACACACATAATATACGTAATACACACACAATGTGTGTGTGCGTGCGTGCGTGCGTGCGTGCGTGCGTGCGTGCGTGTGTGTGTGTATACATAATAATTCGACTATGTACTGTGAAATGTACTAAATAAATATTGTGTTTTTTTGTAAGAATGGATCAATAACTGTTCACTAGAAATAGTCGAAGAAATACATATATAAACTTTATTAATAAATTAATATATAATAAAAGAAAGTATATTACAACGCAGAAACAGCAACGTCAACAATGTTCTGATGAAGATAATAGTTTTGAAGAAGAAGAGACCTCGCGAATAAACGAAAACGATCAAAATGAAAGGAATGACAATGTTGAATCCGGTAAAAATTAATATTTTATTGATTTAAAACACAAATTATTGTAAAATAAAATGTTTTAACAAAATATTTTTTCAGATGATAACTATACATATATGGATTTATAATAAAAAAGATAACCGAAAAGATAAAAAAACAAAAAGTTAAAAAATATATTTTAATCGTTTTGAAAAAGATTTTTGTATAAAACATTTAAGAAAATATTATTTGTGATATGCGATTAGTTATTTGGTATTAAGATACTTAATTCTAAGATATTAATTTTAAGTTTGATTAGTATTAAGATATTTTTAATTTTAAGATAGTCAGAAAGACATTCCTTTATTTTAATTTTAATTTTATTCAAACTCAATTTCAATTTTTATTTTTATTAAGATATAATACACATATTAATTTCTTTTAAAATTTATTTTTCTCGTTATGATATAATATGATTTTAATTTTGATTGTACATAAGAGTACATAAACAAGTAGATAAAAAAAAAGTATAAGCAAATAAATATGTTCTTTGTACTTTTGAAACAAACGTGTGCGTGTCGATCTCATATTATTTTTGACTCTCCTATACTATTTACCACATTATCTTATTAATATGTTTTATGTCACGTATATTATCAGTGACTTGCAGTGGAGTTTTTATTTAAATTGTGTTTCAGATAGTTATGTAACGGCAGGGCCGTTACTACGGCCGTTGTATATATGTATCTATTGTAACCGTAATTTTTTTCTGTTTAATTATTTAAATAATAATTATTTATTCGGCGGGCGGTTCTTCGGTGCCCACGGCACACCTTCGGCGCGTACCTCGAATATCGATCCCGGTATCCCGAAAAAGCCAATATATCACCAAATAACCGAGTTGGGCGCCAGGTACGGTAGGCCGCACCATTCACGATAAACGCAACACCGAAAGACAATTTCGAGATCGATAATTAACGCGACGGCAAAATTCCGCGGCTACTCAGTATACCCGAAATGGTAGAGGGGGAGGTTCGGGGGAGACGGGAGAAATCCTGAGAGTCGAGAACACGGGAGCGAAAATGAGCGTTGAGAAGTTAACAATAAAGATAACAATAATATATTAAAAAGAAACAAGAGTATAGAGCAGTTCACATAAATAGTAGCCTTTGATGACAGTGGTTATTTTACAGGCGAATTAGATATATTATTTCCGCGGAGATCGGCACGACCGTGCGCAACCGTATTAAATTACCGGGCGTCTTACACACTTTAACTCGACTTTTCGGCCGCGAGGATTTCCGCCGTACGAGACTTAATTAGGCCGCGACAACTAAAGAAATCTCTCGAATGCGCCGGTAACTACTTTACGCACGCCCGTGAATCCGCTGCAATACAACATAATTTTCCGGACTCGAATCGGTCTTTTAACACAGCTCGTGGTGCTGGAATGTGCCTCAATAATACTAGCGACGACCTTTGCTTGAAATACGCCACGTATATTATTCGGGTGACTCGCGAAAACTAACGACGGGGTCACCAACACCCGATAGATACTCTGTTCGATACCGGAGAATTGCACTTTCTCCTCACTCTAATTACGCATAGCGAGTACAAAATAACTGCTAATAATACACAAAAAGACTACGAAAACTATCGGTGACGACTGTGGTGTACGAGTCGTATGACGCAATACTTTGCGCGATCCGGAATATCGATCGCGCGAGCGTGAAAATCCCGATACTTTACAACATGTAATAATTACAGACGCGAAACTAACATTAATGACTGTCGGCGGCGGCGAAATGAATAGAGAGAGCCTATTATATCTAATTTGGATGAGCGACGTGTGCCCGTCGGCCGTGCGACGTACTCTATCCAAAAATATTCACAAAGCTAATTCACCAAAACGCGTGGCTCGACAACTATTAAGGGCGCGACTCATCCGAATTAATTACCTACAATTATTCGGCAACAAAATGGGTCGGCGACGCTCGTCCCACCGGCAGGAAGTTCTCGGTGCTTCCTCGATCGTCTAATATTCCGCTCGCTCCTTGGAAAACCTGCGTCCTCTCGGATAGCTCGCCGAACAGTGCCGAGCGAGAGTCCTGCAGGAGACACGCCGGCGCGATAAATCGCTATCGCGCCACTTGTGGCGCTTTCGCATTACGCAGGGCCGTCCTGCGATCCTTGCGATTCTTGTTGTCATCACGGCCGTGTTGGTGGGTTCATCGCCCCGGAGTTCCTAAGATTTTCTGCTTTTTGGCTTAAAGGTGCGGGCTTACGGCTGCGCCCGATCGGCTCTCTTTCCTATCTGGTTGGATAGGTTCCGGATTGAGAGTCCGCTCGCCGCTCCGTCCTTTGGACTCCCTTGCTTCGTGCGGGTGGAGTGGCCGCCCCTTTGGCCGGATTATTCCGGCCCTCCGCGCTCCTTTCCTGCCATAAGAAATATAAATTTACCGGCAGCGATGTTTGTCAGCCATATAAAATGTTTTTAATATTAGACAACTACGACCTGACGTCTCCTGTTTCCCGGGTGTCCTGGACTCCCGCTCTCGGCCGTCGCTCTTCTCTCTTCCTTTTCTTCCGCCGGATGGGATCCCGCCGCTCGATCTCGTGCCGACAACCAACTCGCGGGCTCATCTCGAGCTTACATTTGCGATAACTATTACTAACCAAAAGTCAGATCTCGTCGATCTGACGATTGGGCCGCTCTCTCCCTAAATAGAGAGGACGCAGGCCCCCGAAAAACCGCCCCCGATCGAGTCATTCGACCCTTGTGACGGACGTCCCAAAAACGTCACGTCACACTATCTAAATATATAACTAGGCATACGCATAACCCGCTTATCTTATCCTGCTCTATCTATCCCGCTTGCACGCACACCACACGCGCTATCTCACTCGCTCGTACGCTGCACGCGCCGTCTCGCTCACTCCCTAAACGCTATCTCTCTCTCGGTCCCCCCACGCGAAACCGATTCCACCGCCGGACCGACAACACATAGGGCTGTGTTCCGATTCTTCACCCGAAGGGTGATAGTCGGGTGAGCGGGTGATGGGCGGAGTTTAACGAAAAGTGTCTGAGAGGATAATGGAATCAGAACGCACTCCGTAGGAATCTGAAGTCTCCAAACGGCGTTGGCATCTTGGTAATGCGTGATCGCCCTATCTAGTTAGAAATTAATCAATGGTTGAGTTATCAAAGGAAAGCGGGCAAAGAAAGAAAATTGTTGTGCCTTATATTTGTAACTTATGTGTTTGCGAGGAAAAGAGATCAGTTCTTGAGCCAAATCTGGTTGTAAGTATATTTAAAATGTTTATATGAAAACTGACTGTGTTCCCTAAAAACATTTTGCTTGCAAATTATGCAAACAAAATCCTATCTTAGCGAGTCGTTATAAAAATAATAACCAAATTTTATATGAACTTGGTATTTGCGTGCATATACGCAAAATACGTACAATATAGATTAAACATTCTACGAGCAAACAATGAGCAAATTTCATATTATCTAAATAACAATTCTTGTATGCATATCTATATATTTTATGCATAAATCTACAAGATTTGCCTGAATTTTGCTTGTAAATGGCTAGCATGTATAAATTTAGCTGGTCATTTGCTATTTCTATGAGGATGTACTAAGATAGGATTTTGTTTGCATTTTTTACAACGAAAATATTTTCTAGGTTTATATCTATATAACCGTTTACCATTTCTAGGAGTTTCTTTACAAAAAAATTGAACTCTTCATTAAAGAATCTCTTACACATGAGTGTAATGGATGAGTGCCGGCGAACTATTGTGCTTACAGCGATTACTCTCAGTAATGAGTTTCTCCGTTGCCAAGTATCTTTTGATATAGATAGTGAAACCAATGATGATTCGGATTTAGACGAAGGAGATATAAGAAGAAGAGTTCAGTTACGTGGAGTTCAACGAAAACCTGCAAGAGTTGAAGGTTATGTAGAAATAACCGTTCCAAGATTAAACGCACAGCAGTTTAGAAGACATTTTCGCATGACCCCAACAATATATGAAAATCTAGAAACAATGCTCGGTCCTGTACTCTCATTTTCCGAAGGAAAATCTGTAATTCCAGTGAGGAAACAATTACTAGGAACGTTATGGTTATTAGCAACACCTGATTCTTATCGGTAAGTTTCTGATGAACATTTGCTCTTATGCAAACAAACAATGTATGATGATTTAATTGATATGAATGATTGATTTCAGTTCTGTAGGGGAGAGGTTTGATCTTGCTAAGAGTTCGTTAAACAAAAGTTTCATGAGAGTCATTGAATGTTTAAATGACATAGCAAGCCAAACTATTGTGTGGCCAAGAGGGGAAGAACTTGATAAAGTGAAAGCAGATTTCAATAAAAATTCATCATTGCAAGGCATAATTGGAGCCATTGATGGCACGCATATTCCCATAAAAGCTCCTAAGGTATGTAATTACACTATTGATATATTGTAGCTTTAATGTAGTTGGAATTAGAATTAGGAGATAAGAAAAAATAGTATCATGCATTTCTTTCTTTCCAGATTGATTCCCAATATTATAAAACCTATAAGAAAACGTATGCCATAATTTTGCAGGCAGTCTGTGATGCTCATGAAATTTACTGATTGTTTTGCGGGATTTGCCGGTTCAGTTGGAGATCTAAGAGTCTTCAGAAATTCAGACTTGTGGAGAGAAGTTCAAGCACATAAACAGTCCTACTTCCCAAATGATGAATTTATTATTGGTGATAAGGCATATCCTGTCTTAACATGGTGTATGTCCCCATATATTGACCGTGGTCAACTTACAATTGTAAGATGATTTTATTACATATTTTTATATTTTTTCTTATAGTAAGAAAATTTATTCAAATATGTACATTTTATGATATTTTTTTAGGCCCAGAAGAAATTTAACATCGCTCTTTCATCAAAACGTGCATTTGCACTATTAAAAGGTAGATTCCGAAGGCTGAAGTTTCTTGATATGAACGCTGATGAGATGATTCCTTATGTCATAACTGCTTGTACAATATTGCATGATATATGCCTGGATGGTATTGACAAAAATTGTAACGACAGAGTCGTTCCTACCATGTACATAACTGTAAATATTGTAAATACGTTAAATATGATAAAATATAAAAGGGTATAACCTCGCATGCCTCACTGTCTCTTCCTGCTACACCTATCCTGCTTGCGCATGCGTCCCTCATGCTATCTCGCTTGCACGTACGCCGCTCGTGCTATCTCGCTTGCGCGTGCGCCGCTCGTGCCATCTCGCTTGCACGTACACCACACGTGCTGTCTCGCTTGCACGTACACCACACGTGCTATCTCGCTTGCACGTGCGCCGCTCGTGCCATCTCGCTTGCACGTACACCACACGTGCTGTCTCGCTTGCACGTACACCACACGTGCTATCTCGCTTGCACGTGCGCCCCACGTGCTATCTCGCTCACACGCACGCCGCTCGCGCTATCGCGCTTACCCCCACGGCGAACCGACTCCCACCGGCGGACCGACAATGCGTAGTGGGGGCGCCGGCCGGGTATATAAGCCCGGCCGGCCGAGACATCGGGACCAGATCCTGTCCCGACATCCTGCTCCTGACACCGAGCTGACCACTACCTCTTGGGGCTAAGGTTTTCTTAGCTCTGCCAGGTTTTCTGGCTCTCTCTCTACCTTCCGGGCTGAGGTTTTCTCAGCCCTGCCGGGTTTTCCGGTTCCCATACCTTCCGGGCTGAGGTTTTCTCAGCCCTGCCGGGTTTTCCGGTTTCTTGCTCCAGCCCGGGCTGAGGTTTTCTCAGCCCCGCCGGGTTTTCCGGCTATCCGTTGCAGGCGGAGCTCGACGTGACACTCGGGCCTGCCGGCAATACCCAGCCGCCTACCCTGACCGTAGCTATAAGCGCATGCGAACCGCGCCGTAATTGTAAGCCGTTAGTAATAAGTCCGCTAGCTATAACCGCGCCGCAATCCTATAATCGGATAGTAATAAGTTCACTAGTTATAACCGCTCCGTAGAATTACGCCTGCTAGTAATAAGTCCGGGTAATTGTCAGTCCGCGCTTGCGAACCGCGCCGTAATTATAAGCCTGCTAATTATAAGTCCGTACCTGCGAACCGCGCCGTAATTATAAACCCGCTAGGAATAAGCCCGACCGGAATAACCGCGTCGCGATTAACCCGCGTGTACATAACGTCCCCGTAAATACTAAGCTAACGCGCATGTAAATAACCTTCTAGTTAAGTCAAATCCGCTTCACGCTGCACGCCGCTTCGCGCCGACCGCTTCACGCTTACGCTTCCCGCTGCGCTCGCGTCTGCCACCCAGCGCACGCCGCCTACCATCGCACGGCCCTGCACGCTACTCTGTACATATTTCTCTATCAATAAACTATCTTTCTACCTATACTGTGTCTACGCAAGCTTGAATCTCCTTCCTCTCGAACCCGGACACCGACGAGCCGATCCGAGCGTCGAGCGAGGTGACCGCGTTACAAAATGATATAGACGATTTCATACAAGAAGGTATGGAAATGGAAAATGATGAGGCTTATATCGGAAATATACTTAATGAAGAAGCAGGAGAAAGAAAACGTGAATACTTGTGTGCACTTGTCGCTGAAGCTTAATATTAACAAAATTAATTTGATCATTCCTCTTACAAGAATGTATTTTATTTAAAAAGATATTATAATTGTTATAATATTTAACATAGTAAAGATCAAACATTTTATTTTGTAATGTAAAAGAGGCAGATGTAGTTTGTTTTACTAATTTGAAGTTTTTATTTATTTCGGATTTAAAATATTAAATTCTGCATTTTGTAATATGTATACTTATATCTAATAATAAATACGCAAGAGTTCGTATGCATGCATGAATATTCGCTTTATTATAACTCTATATAGACATTTCATTTCTTTCATATGTGATTTATTTTATATAATTTCTTTATTATTTTGTGTATAATAAGATATATATAACAAATTTGTTGTATTATAAGGATTATATTATAAAGAAATATTATTTAGTTATCTTTTTATTTACTGAACTAAAACTTATGTTGTAAAATTACATTGTTACATTGTTATAAGAACAAGAAAAGATGTATATATAAAAAAATAAAATAAACTTTCTACTATTTTTCAATATAAGAACAATATCTTTTAACTGTTCTAAGTATAAATTTAAAAACTATATTAATTAGAAGGTACAGCTTATTCGTAATATCAAAATAACTTTTCTGTTTATTTTCTTAACAATAATAAAAAATTAACTAAGGAGAAAAAGAACTTTATAATCTTATCTTATATATCACATAAAAGAACCAATGGTTCTATAATAGAAAAATGAAAACATTTCTGAACTGAACTATATATTATTGTTACGTCCTGGTGACTCCACGATTCCTTCCTTCCACAAAGTTGCGGCAATGACAATCGATCGGTGATAGAAATGAGTCGTTCGGTAGATAGAGCATCCTGCGTCACACATTCCTTAAACATTTAGTCACTTATCAATATCTATATCTACGAGTAACCGTGAGAAAGACGCGACGAAGCCGCGCCGGTCGCCTAAAAACAAATAAAATACAGTAGATACCCTCGCAGTGGAATTCTCCAACGGAATAAAAAAGCTGATAACGAAAAGATAATAAAATTCTCACAAAATACCCGATGAATACAACTAAATCAATAATGACGAAACTTCTGTGACGTCACATTTGGACTTTGTCTGAATCAAATCACGGGCGTAAGGGAAACTTAGAGCTCAAGGGACTCTGAACTGATCACCAATCGACGATCGTCATGAGTGAAAATTTGAAAAGTAGGAGAAACACCCCGCCTAATGAGGACACCGGCACAACTTTTAATTCGTTAAAGTTTTGGAAGATTCCCACACTTAGAAATTAGAATACACCCCGAAAAGGGAGATATAAAAGAGGACTCGAAGGGACATACGATCTCTCACTTACGTACTTATTCTCCGGTCTACAGCTTTACGCAGTCTTACTCTGTGCTTTTGCACCGTAATTCGCGAGTTAGGCACTTGTGCCACCAGTGTCCTCACTTGGCATCATCTCCAGAGCAACCACGAATCGAACATCGGGCTGCCGACATGAGACACAGGGCGAAACACCGTACAAATTCGCATCCCCTCCACCTCTGAATTACTATTGAAAAAAGTAAGTTTAATTGAATAATTTTTCTTTTCCTCCTTTTTGTCTTGTTTCTTATTTAAATCAAAACTTTCCGAAGAATGTTTCATTCTTTTAAATCATCAACCCGTTTCGGTAATAAGTCTTAGAAAATTTTAAATCCTGATCTTAATCTAACACATATGCGAGCGACCAATTTTTATATTTCTAACCGTTCTTAACATATACACTTATTTACTTATACATATTGATCTTGATTTTATGTTTTTATCCTTTAATCAAATATATTTTTATATTGTATCACCCAGTCAGATTCTAAATTTAACAGTAAAATCATTCCATTGCATTTCTGACTGATGTCCTCCGTATTGATGTAACACCCGCGAATTAAAAAACACACATACACATGTACACTCACCAAGAAATTATATTTTATTTTCATTTTTCTTATATAATCATGTATATCCATTTACTTTAAAATAAATAAATTTATATTTTGTTAATTTAAAAATCAGAATAACTCTTTATTAAACCCCCCACTCATTCCTCCAGTCGAAAGATCGCACTTGGTCCCATCCCGCGTAAAAGAGATTAAATTCTCTTACCAAAAAGGGACCACCGAACGAACGTCTGAATAACCAGCGTAACAGCGACTCAGTCGTTTACCTGCTTTTCAGACCTGTCAGTTCGTTCGACCCGATTCCAAACGCCACAAGACGTTTAATTTCGGGAAAATTAAAGATAGTTGTTGCGCCCTTCCGTCGACTCATCCTTCCTCGAGTCTCGACGTAACATACTGCTCTTAAATTTTGGAGGCTCGTCCGGGATTGTAATGTGCGATCTTTTAAACTGGAATGAGTAAAGGGACAAGAGGTACAGCTGATAAAGACGAAGTAGAACGAAATTTTCAGCTTGCTCAAGACACATACAATCGAACAAAATCTAACAAATCAGAAACACATCACACTTCCACTCCTAATAAAACTACTAAAAACATTAATTTTTCATTAAACGAAACCGTAATTGAAAAAGATTTTGAGAAAAAGTTTAGCGAAATAGCGGCCGAGTCTCATTTTGCCGATTCCTGCGATAAGACTATTATACCTGAATTTAACAAATACGAAAAAAAGAAAGACCCGAGCGGTACCGGCGGCAACATGACTCAAAATAATCCTTTCGCTACTTTGAAATACGCGGTTGAAGCCGTCCCTTATTTTGACGGTCAAAATATTCCATTAAATTATTTTATCGAGGGATGTGAAGAAGCAAAATCTATGTTGCCTAGTGAGGCTGAATTACAGTTTACTAAAATAATAAGAACCAGGATAATAGGGGAGGCTCGCCGAACTATACAAGGTCAAGATTTTGATAGCGTTTCTCAATTAACTAAATATTTAAAACAAATTTATGGACCAGCAAAAAACGTTTATCAATTACAAGGGGAATTGGGTTGTATATATCAAAAGGGTGATGAAGATGTAATTACTTATGCAAATAGAGTAAAGATTCTTGGAAAACAAATTTTAGAAACATATAGAAGTTCGGGAAACGTGTCGTCTGACCAAAATATTAAAGCATCATTAGAAAAGGACATGTGCAAGTGTTTTATTAGAGGGTTAAAACCAGAAATTGAACAACGAGTTGCAAGAAATTTATTAAATGTACAAGAAACTGCAGCCGACGCTTTAAGGATAGAAAGAGAGCTCCGAGAAATGACAAATTTACGACAGGGAATAGATAACAGTTCAGGTAGACAGAAAACTAACAGTCTAAAAGAAATTTGTCAAATCTGTTATAAGGAAGGGCACGTAGGCAGTAACTGCAAGAAATATTTACAAACATCTCAACAAGTTAATAACCAGATTGATTTAGGAACCGCGATATTAGTATGTCAAATTTGTAAAAAACGTGGGCATGGAGCAGAGAAATGCCGCTTTCGCGATCCACAACAACGCCGACCGGTAAACGTAGTTCAAGGGAAAATAATAACTTGTCAATTATGCTTAAATTCCGGTCATGATGCAAAATCTTGCCGACAGAATAATACAACCAATAACAATAAAATCTCGGTAATTTGTCAATGGTGCGAAAGACCCGGCCATTCTGCAAATAATTGCTGGAAGAAACAGAACGAACAACGTTATGCGGGAAATAAAACTCGCGTAACTTGTCAAATTTGCAACACATTGCTAAAGATTGTCGATCAAAACTAAACCAGCAAACGGGATCCAGGAATTCTTTATTCTGCCGCTATTGCAAGGAGCAAGGTCACCTTCTCGAAAATTGTCAATTACGCCATGCCAGTAACTTTCGGAAAAAAGAAAATAATCAGGGAAACTACAACGGCCCCTCGACGTCAGGTGCACAGCAGGGGTCCGAACGAGAGCCGCACCCGTCCAAAACTCAGGTAGCCAAGTAGACAAGGACAGAACTACCATAAGGCCCGTGACTGTAAACCTCGACAAACATAGTCGCGTGCTTACCGTTCAAATCAACATCGATAATTTAACTACTAGTATAACTTTTATGCTAGACACGGGATCTGGACCTAATATAATTAAAGAAAATCTCGTTCCCGAAGAAATAAATATTAATTACACTAATATCCTCAAGTTGAACGGTATAAATAATTATCCTGTGTACACCTTAGGTGAAATTACATTAACTCTTTTTGAAATACCGGTTATATTTCATATTGTATCTAACGATTTTCCAATTTCACAATCCGGCATATTAGGAAACGATTTCTTTAAACAAACTTCATCGAAAATAGATTACGCACAAGGGCACTTGGATGTCTCCGGAATCAACATACCTTTCTTATCACCTGAAGCCATTATAGTAGCTCCGCGATCCGAATCATTATTTTTTATGTAAGAATAGAAAATCCAGAACTAAAAGTAGGATATATACCGAGACTAAAAGTGGCACATGGAATTTATTTGGGAGACACCATCGTGGAGAACGTTGCCGGAAAAGCATATTTAAACGTTATAAGTACTTTAGATGAAGAGGCGGAAGTACATGTTCCGACTTTGCGCCTAAAATCATTGAGCGAATTATTAGACGACCATGATTCAAAAATTGAGGCTCTAAACAGTCCAGAAGAACCAAGGAATAAGGAAGAAGAAACTACTTACGAATTCGACGATTATGAAAATAATATGAATATTGAAAATGAAGGTGAAAATGTGGATGAAGAAAATATTATTATCGAAGAAATTAATTATGAAGACGAAGAAAAAACCTTAAATAAAGAAGGAAATAAAAATAAGAATAAAATTAAAAATAAAGACAAGATAAAAAATAAAACTGAGAGGAAAAATAAAGAATTGAATGATTCAAAAATCTTTGGAGAGGGAAATTACCAAACCTCTTCTGAAAATCTAATAAATCCAACCATTCCTGGAGGGGGAAATTACCAAACCTCTCCTAAAAATTTAATTAATTTAAAAACCCTCGAAGAGAGAAATTACCAATCCTCTCAAGAAGGGAATAATTCTAGGATTTCGGAGGGAAATTTCCAAACCTTGTCAGAAAATCCTAGCTCCGTCGATTGCGAGGAGGAAAATTATAAAACCTCACTACGTATTTCGGCAAAACCTTATTCCAAAAAGGGGAGAAGTCCTTTATCCTCCCTAGATATCAAATTTCCTAAGGTTGGATTATTTAAAGAAGAAAATGATAATGAATTAAAAACCTCTCATGTTACAATAAAAGACCTCCTTGAAGAGGCTCAAAAATATAATTTAAATATTAAAAATTCGAATCTACGAAATATGAAAAATAAAAATAAACCGTCTTCAAAAATCCTTATATCCTTGTTGAATAAATCTCAAGAAATTTTAGAAAAATTTATGCGAAAACGCAAAACAAGATATAAAAGAAAACAAGAAGTTGAAAATTATAATTTGCATAATTGTCTAACAATCTCCGAAGAAAAAGGAAAGAATCGACCCGCCGAAATCATAGAATCATTGCGATTAGAACATTTAAATGAAGCAGAGAGAAAAAGCATTATAAAATTAATAACGGACAGTCAAGATCGATTTCATATTCCTGGAGAAAAATTAACCGCAACTCACGTATTACAATATCGAATACCTACTACAGATGGCCAACCAATAAACACTCGTCAGTATCGATTTCCGCAAATTCATAAAGAGGAAATAAACAAGCAGGTAGAAGAACTGTTAGAAGGAGGAATTGTAAAACACTCACAATCGCCATATAACACGCCTATATGGATTGTACCTAAGAAAGAAGACTCCAAAGGAAATAAACGATGGAGAATGGTATTAGATTTTCGCGCTTTAAATGATAAAACTATCGGAGATGCATATCCTTTACCAAATATCGTCGATATATTAGACCAATTAGTCCCAATTGGACCCGATTCCAAACGCCACAAGACGTTTAATTTCGGGAAAATTAAAGATAGTTGTTGCGCCCTTCCGTCGACTCATCCTTCCTCGAGTCTGGACGTAACATTATAAACAAACAATAATATTTATATTTATGTATCACATTTATCTTTGTAATTATATATCACATAATTAGCTACTCCTAAGAAAAACAAAATTGCTCAAATTACTACTCAAAAGTATTACATAAAATATGAAAAAATAAAGAAACATAAAATATTTTATGAAAACAATCAGTTGTATGTCAAACCACAACATAACAAAATTTATGTCTTAAAAATAAAACATTTTGAAAAATAAAAATGCTTTTATAAAATTGCATTATAAAGCAATTAACATTAACAAGAAAAAAATTAATAAGTCGATTTTTTAAGTTAGTAATACATTACATGTTAGAGTTTTTCAAGTAATTTATCCATTTGCTCTTTACAAATTATAGCTTTATCTTGTCCTTCCATTTTCTCCTTATGTCGCTGCATTCTAGTTTGTTCCCGTTCCTGTGCTTCTAGTTTTTGTTGTAAACCCCATTTTTCAAATTCTTGCGTTATTCTACTTTTCTTTTTATTTGGCATTGATAATTCATTTTCTTTTTCATCACAACTGTCAGAACTACATTGTGATACTGTTCTCTCTGAATTCATACATAACCTCTTTCTCAGCGTTGATGATATTGAAATTGGTTTTATTATTGGTTTTTCACCTAAAACAGCCTCCATCTCTTCATAAAATTTACATGTTTTGAATTCAGCTCCACTCTGATTGTTATGATCCTTTATTTTGGTATATGCTTTTCTAACATCCTTAAACTTATTCTCACATTGAGTACCAGTAAAACTCCACAAGGGTTTTTCTTTTTTTAAATCATCTGCTATCATTTGACATACCTTATTGTTTCTGATCTGGGTATTTTTGAAATCATTTTCGTGATTTTTCCAATGTGTGATAAGTGCTTTAACAGCATTGGCATCTGTCCATTTAACTGGTACCAAATCCGACGAAAAAAGATCTGTATTACAATTTTCTACAATAAAATGATTACCAATAGAAGAAAAGCATATAATACATATGAAACCAAATTTTTATTTATTCAAAAATATACCTGAATTGTTGTAGGGTCTGTTTAGAATAAGCTCAGTATTACTTATATCAGTTTCATCAGCGCTTGATAAAACTGGGGGTATAATATCAGTATTACAATTTTCTGCAACACAATAATGCACTAATAGCAAAGACACATAATAAAAAGAAAATCAATAGTCTATTTATACAAAAATATATATAAAAATATACCTGAGTTTTCTACTACATGAAGATTAAAAAACTGTCTTGTTTTCAATGTGTCAGGAATTACCATAAGAACACCAGTTGTAATAAATCATATTTATTAGATTATAAATAAATAAATATATATAAGTAGTATAGGTAGGCCGGTTCTAACGCAGGTCCTCTGAGGGGGGGGGGGGAGAGGGGCAAGGGGAAACCGGCGCGGGGGTATGACGTCACACGGGGAATCGCGTCCTAACCGGTTGGCGAGGGGTCCGCGGAGAGGGGGGAAGGGAACCGCGTCCTAACCGATGGGCGAGGGTTCCGCGGAGAGGGGGGAGGGGGACCGCGTCCTAACCGATAGGCGAGGGACCTGCTAACCTAACCGGTAGGCGAGGGACCCGCGGAGAGGGGGAGCGGGACCCGCGGCGAAACCGATTGGCGAGGGACCCGCGGGGAAGAGGGAATGCGAAGGTACGATGCCGCGAGGAGGCGTGGGAGAAGGATAGCGCGAGGCGTCCGCAATGTGTAAGAGAAGGATAGCGCTAATGATATTCTATGGGCGTGGGAGAAGGATAGCGCGAGGCGTCCATATGAGCGTAAGACAGGGATAGCGTCCGCATGCACGTTGGAGAGAGATGGCGCGAGGCGTTCGCGTGTAGGAAAAGGATGACGTTCGCATGCACTTGGGAGAGAGAGAGATAGCGCGAAGCATGCACGTGGATGATACGGCGTTCGCAAGGCGGTGTGAGAGAGATAGCGCGAGGCATGCACGCGTGTAGGAGAAGGATAGCATCCGCATTGGCGTGGGAAAAGGATGACGTTCGCATGTATATGGGAGAGAGAGAGACGGCGCGAGGCATGCATGGACGTGGGAGAAGGAGGTGCAGAAATAATCAATATTTTTTTAAAATATAATAATAATAATATTTATTCAAAATTTATGTTTAATATAAATGGCGTGCCGGGTGCGGTGCGTGCGTGCGGGTGCGTGCGTGCGTGCGTGGGCGTGCGTGCGTGCGTGCGTGCGTGCGTGCGTGGCGTGCGTGCGTGCGTGCGTGCGTGCGTGCGTGCGTGCGTGCGTGCGTGCGTGCGGCGTGCGTGGTGCGTGCGTGCGTGCGTGGGCGTGCGTGGCGTGCGTGCGTGCGGCGTGCGTGGGCGTGGGGTGCGTGCGTGCGTGCGTGCGTGCGTGCGTGCGTGCGTGCGTGCGTGCGTGCGTGCGTGGCGTGCGTGCGGGTGCGTGCGTGGGGGGGGGGGGGGGGGGGGGGGCGTGCGTGCGTGCGTGCGTGCGTGCGTGGGGGGGCGGGTGCGTGCGTGCGTGCGTGCGGGTGCGTGGTGCGTGCGGGTGCGTGCGTGCGTGGGCGTGCGTGCGGCGTGGGCGTGCGTGCGGCGTGGGGGGGCGTGCGTGCGGTGCGTGCGTGCGTGCGTGCGTGCGTGCGTGCGTGCGTGCGTGCGTGCGTGCGTGCGTGCGTGCGTGCGTGCGTGCGTGCGTGCGTGCGTGCGTGCGTGCGTGCGTGCGTGCGTGCGTGCGTGCGTGCGTGCGTGCGTGCGTGCGTGCGTGCGTGCGTGCGTGCGTGCGTGCGTGCGTGCGTGCGTGCGTGCGTGCGTGCGTGCGTGCGTGCGTGCGTGCGTGCGTGCGTGCGTGCGTGCGTGCGTGCGTGCGTGCGTGCGTGCGTGCGTGCGTGCGTGCGTGCGTGCGTGCGTGCGTGCGTGCGTGCGTGCGTGCGTGCGTGCGTGCGTGCGTGCGTGCGTGCGTGCGTGCGTGCGTGCGTGCGTGCGTGCGTGCGTGCGTGCGTGCGTGCGTGCGTGCGTGCGTGCGTGCGTGCGTGCGTGCGTGCGTGCGTGCGTGCGTGCGTGCGTGCGTGCGTGCGTGCGTGCGTGCGTGCGTGCGTGCGTGCGTGCGTGCGTGCGTGCGTGCGTGCGTGCGTGCGTGCGTGCGTGCGTGCGTGCGTGCGTGCGTGCGTGCGTGCGTGCGTGCGTGCGTGCGTGCGTGCGTGCGTGCGTGCGTGCGTGCGTGCGTGCGTGCGTGCGTGCGTGCGTGCGTGCGTGCGTGCGTGCGTGCGTGCGTGCGTGCGTGCGTGCGTGCGTGCGTGCGTGCGTGCGTGCGTGCGTGCGTGCGTGCGTGCGTGCGTGCGTGCGTGCGTGCGTGCGTGCGTGCGTGCGTGCGTGCGTGCGTGCGTGCGTGCGTGCGTGCGTGCGTGCGTGCGTGCGTGCGTGCGTGCGTGCGTGCGTGCGTGCGTGCGTGCGTGCGTGCGTGCGTGCGTGCGTGCGTGCGTGCGTGCGTGCGTGCGTGCGTGCGTGCGTGCGTGCGTGCGTGCGTGCGTGCGTGCGTGCGTGCGTGCGTGCGTGCGTGCGTGCGTGCGTGCGTGCGTGCGTGCGTGCGTGCGTGCGTGCGTGCGTGCGTGCGTGCGTGCGTGCGTGCGTGCGTGCGTGCGTGCTGCGTGGCGTGCGTGGCGTGCGTGCGTGTGCGTGCGTGCGTGCGGCGTGCGTGCGGTGCGTGCGTGCGTGCGTGGCGTGCGTGCCGTGCGTGCGTGGCGTGCGTGCGTGCGTGCGTGCGTGCGTGCGTGCGTGCGTGCGTGCGTGCGTGCGTGCCGTGCGTGCGTGCGTGCGTGGCGTGCGTGGGCGTGCGTGCGTGCGTGCGTGCGTGGCGTGCGTGCGTGGCGGTGCGTGCGTGCGTGCGTGCGTGCGTGCGTGGCGTGCGTGCGTGCGTGCGTGCGTGGCGTGCGTGGGCGTGCGTGCGTGCGTGCGTGCGTGCGTGCGTGCGTGCGTGCGTGCGTGCGTGCGTGCGTGCGTGGCGTGCCGTGCGTGCGTGCGGTGCGTGCGTGCGTGCGTGGGCGTGGGCGTGCGTGCGTGCGTGCGTGCGTGCGTGCGTGCGTGCGTGCGTGCGTGCGTGCGTGCGTGGCGTGCGGTGCGTGCGTGCGTGCGTGCGTGCGTGCGTGCGTGCCGTGCGTGCGTGCGTGCGTGCGTGCGTGCGTGGCGTGCGTGCGGTGCGTGGCGTGCGTGCGTGCGTGCGGTGCGTGCGTGCGTGCGTGCGTGCGTGCGTGCGTGCGTGGGCGTGCGTGCGTGCGTGCGTGCGTGCGTATTTTATACCTGATCTAATTATCCGCAAGTATCACGAAGAATTTTGCAGCTTTACATTTTTTATAAATGAAAGCATACGCCATATAACACTGCACTCTTGCATTGCAAACTTAATCTATACCTGTCAAAAGCAGGTATGGATGTGAGCAGTAACATTACGAAGTGCCGCTAGCGCTATCTTATGTTGAAGGCTCCAACCGTACACCGTTCGCACATGCGTATTGGGGACTTGCGTGAATGACGTGGACGTTTCTTAAAGAGAAAATTTCACATTGAGACTTTGCATCATGATATATCCGTTTACAAAGCACGTAGAGCAAAAATAAAGACACTTTTTTTATGTAATTTAAACTCAAGCTATCGATTAAGCCTGGTAAGAACTTGATCCGTTCAGCGGTTATATTGAAATCTGAAATTCTCAATACTTTCAACGGGCCGACTCGCGTAAAGATACACGGTGCGTCTCGCTGTTGCGCGCTTACTTGGCGCGAGACACTACCGTGTCTCTTGATGACGATACGCCTATGACAATATTCTTTCCACGAAGCGTACACGAAGGTTACACGAAGCGTATACTTATCGTATAGTAAAGATAAGAAAATTCATTTGGATTCATTCAACAAGATATCGAGCGATGATGAGGACGTGATTATATTATACAATTATATTCAACGGCATAGAAAGAGAAAAAGATATTGGCTACATCCATATATCGAAAAAAATATTAATTGCAGATTGTTTGTCACTGCGAGGGAATTAGCTGAAGATGTTCATGTATTTCAAACATTTTATAGAATGAGTAAAAATAGCTATCAAAATTTAATGGAAATGGTAGGACCATTAATTCAAAAACAAAACACCAATATGCGACAATGTGTTAGTCCTGAAGAAAGAATTTTAATAACATTGAGGTAAGTAGAAAATTAATATATATATTAATATTTACTGTAAATTAATTTGTGTTACTTCTGTTACAAAGAATCAAATTGCAATTCTTTGGTAATATTAGATGTATCAGGTAGTGTATTGATCCCATTAATATTAGTCCACTGTGTATTTGGCAAACCTGAAATTGCAAAATTTAGCGATGAAGGAGTTTATGTATGTGAGATAAGCGATTTTGTGGATGAAATTGGTGAAAAGTTCTGGTAATCATGTGTTAACTTAGACCTTATTTGAGTTCTTGAAAATATTTGCTGCGTAGAAACTTGATCCTGTCGTGGTCGTATCAGAATTTCATCAAGCAGCATTAAAACTTTTATTTTAGATTCTCGCATTTGCTCATCTAAAAGTTTATTTACTTCTGGTAACAAGCTAACAAG
Organism: Formica selysi; assembly: GCA_009859135.1. Classification (NCBI taxonomy): domain Eukaryota; kingdom Metazoa; phylum Arthropoda; class Insecta; order Hymenoptera; family Formicidae; genus Formica; species Formica selysi. Next base: position 263,130 of record WHNR01000045.1, on the reverse strand, counting down.
GAACATTTTTCTATGATCTTCGTTGTTTGGTTTTTTCTTTTCTTGCAAATAATCTATAAAGGCTTTGTCCACTTCATTATTACAAGGCTTAATTTTTCTTTTAGGTTTTTTAAATGTCTGACTCTGACTGACTGACTGACTGGTAGATTCCGTCGTGTTCTCATAGATCTATTCTTCATTTTGTATTTCATTTAATTGTTCATTTATTTCATTTATTTGTTTGTTGTTTTGTGAATTGGGTAAGTTTCCAGTTGTATCTGTGTGAACTACTGGTCTGACGTAAGGCAAAATAAATTGCATCTCATCATGTAAATAATATTGTTTTTTTTGCTTGGCAGAAGATCCGATAGGAAGTTGTTTTAGACTTCTCACAAATCCATTTCTAATATTCTTCCATTTTTCTTTGCAGTCAGCCACTGGAAGAAGACATAATTACATTATTTCTTTTCAGGTATTTAGCTACTGGCTCTTCATTTAGAGCATCAGCATTGTATTTTGCGAGAGGGGAATGTGCAATATCAAAAATTATTGCAGAAACAACGCAGGTTATATGGAACGCACTAAAAAAACCTATATGCCTATACCGACTACAGATGAATGGAAGAGAATTGCAAGAAGATATCTTGAACTTTGGAATCTGCTAAATTGTTTGGGAGCTATTGACGGCAAACATATAAGAATTCAAAAATTTCCCAACACAGGATCTGCTAATCTCAATTTTAAAGGATATCATTCTATTACTTTATTGGGATGCTGTGATGCAGATGGCTATTTTATCACCGCTGAATGTAGTTTTGCTGGAAGAAACAGTGGCGGTGGTGTGTTCCGTGTGTCAGCTTTAGGGCAATGACAGAAAGAGACGGTCTAAATATTCCTACTGCATCACCATTGCCTTACGATAAAACTGGGAATGAATTTCTGTACTATTTTGTTGGTGATAACGCGTTCCCTCTAAAAAAAAACTTAATGAGACCTTATGCTCTGAGGGATCTTGATAATGTGAAAAGAATATTTAATTATAGATTGAGTCGTGGACGAAAAAGTATAGAATGCGTATTTGGAATGTTGATACAAAAGTTTCAAATACTTCTAAAATCGATCACATGTCGTAAATATGAAACTATAATTTCAATAGTTAAATGCGCATGTATACTTCACAATTACATACGTAAAAACGATGGAATTCCATACACAAACAACATAGACAATATTACAAATCTTTCACGAAATATACCAAAGAATCCCGCACTAATCATATGGAAAATCTGTCCCGGTCAAATCAATTGGTTTTTACATATGTTGTAGCTTATGACCTACTGAACAAAAGATGTAATGGGCACAAAGCTCAATAATGAACAGTTATCGAGTTATAACTAGTCAAACATGAAAAATTCGGACTGCCGAATAGTCAAATCTCGGAAGGTATTGATTTTTTTGAAAAATGTTTGAAACAAACATAGTAGGGTTTTACAAAATCTGTTAGTTGGTGACATTATTTGTGAATTTTGAATGACCTTGAAAAGCTCCGTGAACAAAAATCTTTATGTGTCACAGCAGAGATAAGGACCCCACGGTTCGTCACTCCCGTAGTATTTTTTGACTCCAAACCCTCTCTGCTGTGTGTGTATGTGCGTGTGTGTGTATGTGTGGGGTAATAAAATAAATGATCTTATTGTATATTACTCATTATTTGGATCCTGCTGTGGTGGTCTCTGAGCGGCATCTAATATTGTGTTCAATAATGATGAAGAGGGATAACGAACATTGGGCTGGTGTCGTGCATATCCTAAATACCACAATACGCTGGTTACATGTGTACATGTACCTACAGTCCGTGCGCCTGACTTACAGATGCAGTAATAACCAAAAATCGCCTCCCTCTCATCATCTATATTATCTGCATCTCTTATGTTGTAAGCTATAAATATTTGATGTTTTGTAGCATTACGGAATCGTGAAAACACTCGCACCCTTATGAAACCTTGTTCATCAAACAACGAATCCAATTGAAATTCTTCTTGTGCATCACGCTGCATCTTATCTTGAATATAAGATCTTGCTAGACGAATCTGAAATGTACCAATAGTCAAATCTCGTAAATATTCTAATGTTAGGCGTGGAAAGTTACGTAACTGTCCTTCATGTAAATGTATCCATTGTGCATTTCTATAGCACATCCTTTCTACTTCAACTCGCGCTTGAACAATATTAACCTCTCTAGATTTATCAAGAAGTTCTCTTGCTAATCCTGCATTAGCTTCTTCCATTAAAACTAAAGGATGATATCTATTAATTATAGCACCTGCAATGTTATAAAACTTGCCCAAGTGATGAAGATGAGGCATTATAATTGTATGATCAAAAAACTTGAACATAGACTTGATATGTCCATTTCTAGTTTCAATTATCCACCTTGTTTTTGTCACCAATCGAGACTCATTAGCTTCTTCAGTGAATAATTGTTTCTGTTGAGGTCCAAGAAAAGCTGGCATTTTATACTCAATGCCTAATTCACGAAGTAATGGCTGAGTATCTCGATATCCACGATCTAATATAAAAATGTCACCATCATGAAACCATCCTCTCATATTGTCCGCATCACGTTGAAATTCATTATTTAATATTCGAGCATCATTGTTACGAGAATCAGAAAAGTAAGGATCCTGAATAGCCAGTATATACCCATCTGGAGCAACTATAAGAGAAGGTTTTATCAGATGTCGACCTTTTTGCATTGAGTATGTTTGTCGTAAAACACGAAAGTTGCTACTTTTATGAGTATAAGAATAAGTCCCGTCAATATAAGCAATTACTTTCGGAATAACTAGCTCAGAATTATATAATTCGTTTGCAAAAGGTGTTACATGTCTCATTATATACTCTTCTCGAGTTATAGCTTGAAAACCAATATTATCAGGGACAAATCTGTTTACTAAAGACTGCCGAACTTTGGAAATCGCTAAACTCACTGCTTGTCTAGAGGAATACTGAAACAGTACTTTAAGAAATTCGTCAGACAGTCCTTGTCGCAGCTTGCATAAAAAAATTAAAAGATCTTTTTTAGTAACGTTTCTGATACCATGTTCTTGGAATATGGGATCGCAATATGTATACAATTCTTGAAACTGTTGTTTTGTAATGGGTGCTATACATTTAAATTCATCCTCTGTAAAACTATTTTCGTTTTCATAACGATTATTATTATTTGCTATATTACGAAGAGCTTCTAAGAAAACTTGCAGTTGCTGACCTTTTATTACATATGGTCTATAAATAAATCGCAAACCTGGCAGCAGTAACTGTAAAATAAATCCGCGATCATCCAAATGTTGGTCACAACAATAAATGTGTTCAGGAATATAAATATTTTTTAGAACAAAAACATTTACCCTGGATTCTAACGACAGTGGTCTAATATTTACAATAGCATTGCAAAATAAACAAGAATTATTTCGGGTTTGGGTAATAACGTTGAGTCGTAGGCAAGTCGGATCAAGTTCTATCTGTTCTATTTCATGTACAATAGATACATTGCAATTAAAACATAATCGGCTTTCATTGTCTATATCAATGGGCTCCTTACCCAGCCCAGTTCGCCTAAAAACAGCGATTTGTTTTTTAATTGCATCATTATCGCCATTGATTCGTACCATTTGTCGAGCTTGAAAAGCACGATCGCAAACATAACAATGGATTCCATGTCTGTAAGCCATGATAATACTTTATTATCGAATTGCGTAGCAATATCAGATTGATTAGATATTAAAAACTTTTCTGGTGAAATAATTCCTGAGACCAAAATGAACAGAATACACTGATATCAATAATATCAATATCGGACGTAGTAATGCCAGAAAGTAATAGCATTTGGCAGCAATAACGCTAGAATAGATACGCTTAGTGATGACAATGCCTGCGCTAGCAATATCAACCAATATGATTTCTCACAGATTGCAGATAGAGTATACAGTATACCGCCCGCAGTGTAGCAGTGGGGATGAGTCGCCTGACGGCTCTAGCTGTACGAATCGAGCGCTCTACACATAACTCTACGCTCATAACCAGAGATGGTAAATCGTGTATATTAGTTCTCAAGAAGTTGTAACGGTTCACCTTTCCCGTACGCCGCGGATCAAGGCTCGCCGGTGCCAGGATTCGGGAGAAGGGGGAAGCTCCAACTTACTCTACCTTCGTGTAATCGGTTTAAACAAGTCCGTTTATTCATGCGGTCAATATAAAAGATCTTTAACACTGATAGCGATGCGAAGCAACATGCGGGAACGGTGCGTACAGAGTTTCGCGCGGTGTTGATGCGCGGGGAGCTCGGGAAGCGAACGTGGCTCAAGCGGCCGTATTCTGCAAGCGCGGTGTTCGCATGCAAATAAGCTATGACAATTCTTTGCGGTACAGTGCAGGTCTTAAACACTACGGGGTGTCGCGGGGCCTTCAATGTAATTCCAACTGCCTGACTGCCTTATCCTTAAAAGGACGGGGCGTCGGCGTTCTCGGCGTTCTATCCTTAAAAGGACTGACGCTCCGTAGTAGTTTGAAGGCCGTGTGTGAAGATAGAAACGGCGCGACACTGGCGGGAATCCTAATGTCTAATTAACTCTTCAGTTAAAAGTCGCGGTATGTACAATGCGGTCTTATAATACGAACAGGTCGCGGTATATATACAACGGTGCTAGAGTCTACCAGGGCGCGGAGGCCGGAGCGGTCTTACGGGTTACGGTATATGTACAACGGTATTACAATGTATCAGGTCGCGGTATATGTACAAAGCGGTACTAGAAGCTATTAGGGCGCGGAGACCAAAGCGGTCTTATGATACAAACGGGTCGCGGTATATATACAAAACGGTCTTACGGTATAACGCGGTGCGAACTTATCAACTAGTAGGATGCGCCGTCCCAGCAACCGGGAAGCCCGGGCTAACTACGGGAAGCCCGTAGCCTTGTGTAACGCGAGGTATCAGGATGCGCCGTCCCAGCAACCGGGAAGCCCGGCCTAACTACGGGAAGCCCGTAGCCCGGTGTAACGCGAGGTATCAGGGTGCGCCGTCCCAGCAACCGGGAAGCCCGGCCTAACTACGGGAAGCCCGTAGCCTGGTGTAACGCGAGAGGTGGTTCAGGATCCGGAGAGTTGTACGTGACAGGAATCGGGATCGAGAACTGGTAACGCTACGCTCGCCGGAGCGCCTTATATACCGGCGGCCGGCCTCCCACTCACGCGAGTCGGCGCGTGGTGGGATCGCGTGGTGGGGCGGCCCCACGGTGGGGCAGCGACACGGGTGTGGAAGTTTAGGGGCGCCATAGGCGCCGAGCCTCAAAATTGCGGGCCGCTGGTCGGCCCGCGAGGCTGGTAACGTATCGTTACAAAGTTTTAGTAGAAAAAAGGTTCATCAAAAATATTTTGAAAACGTCTCGAATTTAGCTACACGAATATAATAAAAAATAGGCATTTTTGTGGAAGATTTTTGTTCACGGAGCTTTTCAAAGTCATTCAAAATTCACAAATAATGTCACCAACTAACAGATTTTGTAAAACCCTACTATGTTTGTTTCAAACATTTTTCAAAAAAATCAATACTTTCCGAGATTTGACTATTCGGCAGTCCGAATTTATCATGTTTGACTAGTTATAACTCGATAACTGTCCATTATTGAGCTTTGTGCCCATTACATCTTTTGTTCAGTAGGTCATAAGCTACAACATATGTAAAAACCAATTGATTTGACCGGGACAGATTTTCCATATGATTAGTGCGGGGTTCTTTGCAATCAAATATGAATTTCATATCTTCTCCTTCAGGTTTACGTAATTACCTAGCTAACTAATTTTTACAACCAAATAACGCATTGCCGTCGCAATGGAATTATTGTATAAATGATGAATGAATGTTTATTTATACTTACCGGGCCATTTCATTCTAGCCGCTACTTCACTCCATGCTTTATCCGTAATGTCCTTCCTTGCATATTCTAATAAAGTGTGGCGGTTCAACGAACCACCACAAGGTCGAAACGACCACCCGGTATATGCGACGACGAACTCCGACGCGCAGGGCGCGCGGAGCTCGCGCGCAGGAACGAAACGAGCCGCAAGAGCTCACCGCGACGCGGCGATCATCGCGAGCGCTATCAGTGAGTGGGATCCGTTGAGTGGGGTTTATAAGGCCGTGCAGTAGGCCCAGACGGCGAGTCGTCGCTCAGCTAACGGAGAATACATCCAGAAGCAAAGACACGTATAGAGCGGAGAAATCCGCCACCAAGCATTTGTCCACAGGAGACTGACACCGAGGGCAAAAACACAGCGCAACCTTCCACGGTCCAGACCGCCGCCCAAATCACCGGGCAACGAGCGGACAGGAGGAACAGAGAGTCCACAGTCGCCGGAGCCGCTTCCAAAGGAGAAACACGTAGGGTGGTGCCTACTTCTGTGGAAGCTAATCCCGCTGGACTTGGAGCCGCCTCAATTAACGCGGCCCACACGGTTCTTCCTCAAGACGTGGGACATACGCTTGAGACGCTACACGTCACCCAGAGAAGCCTGGACAGCACCGCCTCTATTATCGCCGCTCCCAGCTTCACCAACACGTCCGGTGACAAGGGAGACGCAGACAATACCATCAAGCCGAGTACACCGCGGCGTCCAAGCAGGGCCACCTTCTAGAGTCGACCAGGCGTCCCAATCGGACAGCGACTGGGAACCTTCCACGCGCGTTTCCAGCACGCAGACAGAGCCGGAAGTCATCGCCCGAGCGACAGAGACAGGCAACGACCGTAAGCCGAGTTCACCGGCAAGGAGCTCTCAACCTAAGGCCTTGTCCACGAGGAGCCGGAAGACACCGCAGCACGACCTTAAGCCGAGTTCACCAACACCGAACACTCAACATAAGGCCCCATCCACAGGGAGTCGAAAGCTGCGGAAGATCGCACGGCACGAGCAGTGGGGACCGTTGCAACATACTCGCTCCACACCGTCCATCACGTGGAGAGAAAAGAGGCAACGATAACCAGCTCTTGTAAGGGCTCAAACGAAACGGCCCTTTTCAGGGCCACCAAACATATAAACGTAGAACACTGTAGATTGGCAATTAAATAAAGAAATCTAGTCACTCCACTTGCGCGTCGTCAATTCAGAAAACCACTCCTTGCGAACAATAAAAATTAGTTGCGGAATACAAAATAGCACTAAAGTGGTGACCCCGACAAGGAGAACATGCCAAAAGATAAAGACGCGACGATATTCGTCGACGACGAAGAAAGCAAGGTCAACAGGATAGCAGTAAGAATTCCACCATTCTGGCCAGAAGAACCAGAATTATGGTTCGCACAATTAGAGGGGCAATTCTCGCTATGTGGAGTGACACAAGACGAAGCCAAATACGCATACGTACTATCGAAAATAGAGCCAAGACAAGCGCGGGAAATTAAAGACGTAATAACACACCCGCCGGCGTACCACAAATATGAGGCAATAAAAAAAGCACTCATACAAAGGCTGACAGACTCTCACGAAACCAGGATAAAGCAGCTGCTAGAACGCGAAGAGCTAGGTGACCGAAGGCCATCACAATTTCTCCGGCATCTCAGCACACTGGCAGGCACGACAGTACCGAACGAGCTGCTAAGAACTCTCTGGCTCGGGCGACTACCACAACACATGCAGGCCATATTAGCGACACGCAGTAACGACGACTTGGAGGAAGTAGCAGAGCAAGCAGACCGAATCCACGAAATCGGCAACAGTAAGGCGTTGGTATTCGCAACATCCGCAGAAACAACGAACAAAAAGCCGTGGGAAGAGCAAATACAAGCTCTCAGCAGGCAAGTCGCCGCACTGACTACACAGATGGCAAACGCAACCAAACGATGGGACCGAGAAAGAGGCAGAAGCCGGCAGAGAAACCGTTCGGGAAACAGAGCACGAAGCAAAACCCCCAAGCAAGAGGGCGTATGCTTTTACCACCAACGCTTCGGAGAAAAAGCACGAAAATGCACACAACCGTGCACATACAAAAAAAACGAGGAGGGCAGTCGCTAATGGCGGCCAGCGACGCTAGCCCGAAACCCAGCCGCTTGTTTGTGACAGACTATATCTCAAAAACGAGATACCTCATAGACACCGGATCGGACGTCAGCGTCTACCCACACACGATGATGCAAAAGAAACAGCGAGAGGAAGCATACGAACTCTACGCAGCAAACGGCACAAAAATCGCAACTTACGGCTACACAACGATAAAACCCAATTTCGGCCTACGAAGGGAGTTTCCATGGCGGTTCATCATCGCCAACGTCACGCAGCCGATTATAGGGTCAGACTTCCTCTCGCATTACCACCTGCTCCCGGATATCCGAAGAAAGAAATTGATCGACGGAAAAACCGGACTAATCGTTCCAGGAGCAACCAGCAATAACGAGACAAGCTCCATAAAAGCAGTACAAAACAACACGAAGTACCACCACATAATATCGGAGTTCCCGAGCATAACGCAACCAACGGGAATGAGAAAGACGGCAAAACATACCACAAGGCACTACATAAAAACAACAACGGGACAACCGGAAGCATGCCGCCCACGCAGATTAGCACCGGAAAAGCTGCAAGCCGCAAAAGCAGAATTCGACCTGCTGTTACAAGAGGGAATCATACGGCCATCAAAAAGTCCATGGGCAGCACCACTACACATGGTTCCCAAGAAAAGTAATGCATGGAGACCGTGCGGGGATTACCGAAGGCTCAATGCAAGAACAACGCCGGATCGATATCCAATACCGCATATCGAGGACTTCGCACAAACACTGCATAATAAAAAAATCTTCACAACCATCGATCTTGTACGTGCATACAACCAAATACCCGTACAGCCGATGGATATAGAAAAAACAGCAATAACGACACCGTTCGGATTATTCGAATTCGTATTCATGCCGTTTGGCCTACGTAACGCAGCACAGACATTTCAACGCTTCATAAACGAAGTATTACACGGGTTGGATTGTTGCTACGCCTATATAGATGACATACTCATAGTATCAGCCACACCAGAGGAACACGAAGACCACCTACGACAACTCTTCACAAGGCTAGACGCATATGGCATCCGAATAAACACAAACAAATGCATCTTTGGGGACAACGAAGTAAAATTCCTCGGCTATCTCGTTTCGGAAGAAGGAACAAAACCTTTACCGGAAAAAGTAGAAGCTATACAAAGTTTCCCAAAACCAACCAACGTCAAGCAACTACGACAATTCCTGGGAACAATCAATTTCTACCGGCGATTCATCCCAGGAGCCGCAAAGGACCAGGCCACGTTGAACGACGTACTAAAGGGCCCAAAAATGAAAGGAAAAATCCCGATCATATGGACAAACGAGTTAGAACAGGCATTCGACAAATGTAAGAACAGCCTCGCTAGAGCCACTCTTCTGATACACCCGGACCCTTCAGCAGATCTGGCGCTGACAACCGACGCATCAGACATAGCAATAGGAGCGGTATTGCAACAGCAGACACAAGAAGGATGGCAACCGTTGGCATTTCTGAGTAAAAAGCTCAACCAAGCACAGACGAAATACAGCCCATACGATCGGGAGCTATTGGCGGTATATACGGCTATTAAACACTTCAGACACATGGTAGAAGGAAGAAACTTTACAATCTACACCGACCATAAACCTATCATATACGCCTTCAACCAAGATCCACTGCGCAGCTCTCCACGACAGGCCCGCCACCTCGAGTACATAGGACAGTTCTCCACCGACATCCGACATGTATCCGGCAAAGACAACACAGTAGCGGATGCACTATCAAGAGTAGAAGAGATACACAGGACGGTCGGAAACGAAGAATTAGCAACAGGACAGAAAGACGACGAAGAGTTGCAAATAATTCTAGCCAACAATCAGGGACTGAAGCTAACCAAGATACGGATTCCTGGCACCGCAACAGACATTTATTGCGACGCAGCCACACCGATAACACGCCCATACGTGCCTAAACCACTGAGAAGGCAGGTCTTCCAGGCCCTGCATGGATTAGCACATCCGGGAACTAAAGCATCGGCAAAACTGATCTCGCAACGATACGTCTGGCCCCAAATCCAAAAAGATTGCAACACATGGACGAAAACCTGCGTGCAGTGTCAACGGGCGAAGATAACAAGACACAACACAGCACCACTAGGAACATTCCAGAAACCAACAGCACGGTTCGAACACATACACATGGACATAGTCGGACCTCTACCATCATCGAATGGATATAAATACTGCCTCACGATCGTCGACCGGTATACACGGTGGCCAGAAGCTACACCAATACCGGACATCACGGCAGAAACAATCGCAAAATTTTTGTTCAAAGAATGGATTACGCGGTACGGGACACCGGCAAGGATCACAACGGACCAAGGTCGACAGTTCGAAGCCGATCTCTTCCGACGTCTTGCACAGCTAACAGGATCAGCACACCTCCGAACAACAGCGTATCACCCGGCAGCGAATGGGATGGTCGAACGCTTCCATCGACAGCTCAAGGCAGCAATAAAATGCCACCAAACAGACGCATGGACCGAAGTACTTCCAATGGTGCTAATGGGCATACGGGCAGCACACAAAGAAGACCTGAACGCCACAGCAGCAGAATTAGTCTTCGGGGAACCAATCCGCCTACCCGGACAGTTCCTGCAAGACCAAGGAAGGACGCCACAAACAGACAAGAGCGACTTCGTCGAGCAACTACGAAGGACAATGCAGACATTGCGACCACAACTCAAACGTCACGGACAGACAAATACATTCGTATTTAAGGACATGAACAGCACGACAAGAGTATTCGTACGACATGACGCACCCACAGGGGCATTACAGCAACCCTACGACGGGCCATACGAAGTACTCAACAGAGGCGACAAAACGTTCAAGCTACGGATCAGAGGGAAGACGGTAAACGTCTCCATAGACCGGCTAAAACCAGCATATACTATAACAGACCATACAACAGCTGAGAACCCCAGCACGGAGACAACAAAGGAAGTCATCCCAGAAGCCACACGGACAAGAAGTGGACGACAGACACGACTGCCAGTCCGATTCGCACCACAATAGGAGGGCTCTAATTCAACCAAGGGGGTCCTGTGGCGGTTCAACGAACCACCACAAGGTCGAAACGACCACCCGGTATATGCGACGACGAACTCCGACGCGCAGGGGGCGCGCGGAGCTCGCGCGCAGGAACGAAACGAGCCGCAAGAGCTCACCGCGACGCGGCGATCATCGCGAGCGCTATCAGTGAGTGGGATCCGTTGAGTGGGGTTTATAAGGCCGTGCAGTAGGCCCAGACGGCGAGTCGTCGCTCAGCTAACGGAGAATACATCCAGAAGCAAAGACACGTATAGAGCGGAGAAATCCGCCACCAAGCATTTGTCCACAGGAGACTGACACCGAGGGCAAAAACACAGCGCAACCTTCCACGGTCCAGACCGCCGCCCAAATCACCGGGCAACGAGCGGACAGGAGGAACAGAGAGTCCACAGTCGCCGGAGCCGCTTCCAAAGGAGAAACACGTAGGGTGGTGCCTACTTCTGTGGAAGCTAATCCCGCTGGACTTGGAGCCGCCTCAATTAACGCGGCCCACACGGTTCTTCCTCAAGACGTGGGACATACGCTTGAGACGCTACACGTCACCCAGAGAAGCCTGGACAGCACCGCCTCTATTATCGCCGCTCCCAGCTTCACCAACACGTCCGGTGACAAGGGAGACGCAGACAATACCATCAAGCCGAGTACACCGCGGCGTCCAAGCAGGGCCACCTTCTAGAGTCGACCAGGCGTCCCAATCGGACAGCGACTGGGAACCTTCCACGCGCGTTTCCAGCACGCAGACAGAGCCGGAAGTCATCGCCCGAGCGACAGAGACAGGCAACGACCGTAAGCCGAGTTCACCGGCAAGGAGCTCTCAACCTAAGGCCTTGTCCACGAGGAGCCGGAAGACACCGCAGCACGACCTTAAGCCGAGTTCACCAACACCGAACACTCAACATAAGGCCCCATCCACAGGGAGTCGAAAGCTGCGGAAGATCGCACGGCACGAGCAGTGGGGACCGTTGCAACATACTCGCTCCACACCGTCCATCACGTGGAGAGAAAAGAGGCAACGATAACCAGCTCTTGTAAGGGCTCAAACGAAACGGCCCTTTTCAGGGCCACCAAACATATAAACGTAGAACACTGTAGATTGGCAATTAAATAAAGAAATCTAGTCACTCCACTTGCACGTCGTCAATTCAGAAAACCACTCCTTGCGAACAATAAAAATTAGTTGCGGAATACAAAATAGCACTAAAAAAGTATTGTTGTATAAACAAGGATATTTCTCAATCGTGTTAAAGCATGTAGAATAAGATTTAAATTCGCCGCGCAAGATGGCGGACGAAGTCAATTGTAGGAGCCATGCGCAGCTACCGAAAGGGGTGTTCGAAAGTCGGTCGCGTAGAGAGAGAGTCGAGTCGTGGCAAGTGTGTAAGGTTATTACGTTTTGAGCGTAACCGGTGGTAGGAAAAACGTGTCGTATCACGCGGTTGAGAAAAGTGTGTGTGTGGAGAGCCCTGCCTCGGCGGTCGAGGGCTTATCCGAGAGATTGTGTCGAGGAGACAGAAGTGTCTTGTATATTCTTTATATTGTTTGTATCATTCATTCTTATCATTATTCTCATTTGTAAGTTGTGTGCTCTGGTTCCTAAAATCACACACATATATATATATATATATATATATATATATATATATATAAATAAAGTATTTATTTGTTTCTCTCTCTAAAATATCGGTCATTGCAAAATTTATTACATCATTCAATTCACCGTTTCCACCATCCTACGAACGTCGATAACAATTGCAAGAGCCAAGCACGTGCAACGGAGAAAAGAACTTAACAAAAATCAGAAGTGGGATACATGTATTTTTCTCTATATCGTGAGAATTCGCGTGTCGTTAATATAGCGTGAACATCCGTACGTTTCGTGAGAATATCGTGCGTAGTGTGAGTAATCAAAGTGAGACGGTACGTCGTTACAAGACACGTGTGCGACGAGAAAAGCTGCAAGAGCGTTATATGTCCGGATAGAAAGGTATAATGCCGCTAAATCACAGTCGAGGACGTGGGATAAAGATATGAGAAGGGGAAAGTAACATGAGCACATCGACAAGTACTGCAGGCCATACAAAATTGTCGTGGACGAGAGATGCGGGTCATACAGTGAATCAACATGACGGATCCGCACATCCAACGTCCCACCCCACAGCAGCGATCACGACGGCTACAACGACGATTACGAGAGATCAGCCGCCATTATATGAGAGGCCGCGTTCAGATTCCGAAGTGTGGACGAGTCGTGCGCCGAACGAGTGTGAAAGCATGGTCGACAAATCAGGTTCGTCGTACGCGCGAGAGCCCCCACCGGGACATTCATCGTTGAACGAGCCGACGAATGGGGCCTTGGTTAATGCGTTTCGTAATCTCTTGGCAAATGAGAACCGAGACGACGCGTTGGCGCAAATATTTGCTAGTCTGATAACCAACCAGCAACGTCCCACGCAGGCACAACAACTAGTTGCACAAGCGATTCCGACCTATCACGTTATCCCGGATCTATCTAAAAACATCGAAGTATTTACGGGAGACGATGACAGTGCACGAGCACGATCGTGGATCGAGAATTTAGAAGCAATGCAACAGTTACACCAGTGGCCGGAGGAATCTTTATTTGAGTCAGCGCGGACACATTTACAATATGCTGCGAAGGACTGGTATCAAGGTCGTATGAGACAGTTGACGTCGTGGTCGAGTTTTCGTGAGGCGTTTCGGGAAGAGTTTATTGTGCGTGATGACATGTCGACAAAGTGGACGAGAATGAAATCGCGTGTTCAAGATAAATCGGAATCGATAACTCGGTATTTTTATTCGAAGACGAAATTGTGTAGTGACTTACAATTGACCTATCGAGAAATCAAGGCAGAGGTGCTTGTAGGGCTGTGGTCTCGAGAATTGGCGAGTGTCGTAATGCCAACGACACAATACACTACAACGGAGTTGTTACACGATCTATTATACTATGACAAGATTATTAGCCAACGTACCGAGCGAATACGTACTTCTCGCGACGCAAATACTGTGATGGCGCGCAGATCCGTGGATAAATCGTGCGCGAACGACTCTAAGAAACTCGAGGGCGCGAGCAGTGTGAGTAAAGAACCTCGAAGAGTAGCCGAATCGAAAAATTCAAGTGACATTCCGCGACAGTGTTACAATTGCAAGAGAACGGGACATACCGCGCGTGACTGTCCTGAGCCAGCACGCGAGATCACGTGCTATAAGTGTGGTGAAAAAGGCCACGTTAGTAAGAAGTGCACCGGGGAAAATAAATCAACGGTATGAACGATCGGTCAGGCGCGAGATATATCGGCGACAAAATATATGAAAGTGGCGGAAGTTAACGGACGTAAAATCGATGCATTCATTGATACAGGAAGTTCTGAATGTACGATAAAAACGACGCGAGTAATAGCGGAACAATTTACGGTGACCCCACGCGTGACCGAGTTGAAAGAGTTCGGACCGCCCGAATTCGTAGTGACAAGTCCGGGAATCGTAAAAGCGACCATCAGTGTTGACGACGTGGAAGTTCCAGATGTCGAGATGCGGGTGGTACCAGATTCGGCCCAACCGTTCGATACTATTATTGGACGTACGTTTATCGATAAAACTTACGTCGAGTATCACAAGGTAGGTGATACTCTTACCTTCAGGCGCAATCGAGATCTACCTGATCAACTGGAGCCAATGCCATCGTATCCGTCAACGACGCAGGATACCACCTTACCTCCGAGGATGATCAGCTTCATCGACGTAGCCGACTGTTATGATACGTACTCCGTACCTATTCTTAATCTCGGAAGTCGTGAGAATATTATGAAAAAGAGACATAATAGCCACATACGAGGTGAGGTGTCGCGTCTCTTACCAGACACTAAACCGGCAAGCGACCCCCCCGTTGTTACACTTCAAGATATCAACGTGGGACCAGAACAACCCGAGGACATCGTACACGAGTTGTGCAAGATCATCAACGAGTACCGCGATTGCGTGTCGACAAGTTTGCATGATTTAGGGTGTGCAACAAATATCGAGATGGACATTCAACTCAGGGAAGCGTCGGTACCTGTACATAGTAAACCGTATCGAACGACGGAAAAAGAGCGCGGCGAGATAAAAGAAATTTTAAACGAATGGCGCGAAGCGGGAGTTATTACTCAATCCCCTTTTGCTAGCCCGGTGTTGATAGTTAAAAAGAAAACGGGCGAATCGAGGCATTTTGCAAAAAGCATGGGATTCGGCACACCTTAAATTCGCCGCGTCATCCCCAAGCGAATGAGCAAGTCGAAAGAAACGCGACCTGCCATTCAAAATAATCTTGTCCAGAATGATGGGAGAGACTGGGACAAAAATATACGTAAAATACGCAATGATTTAAACGAGATGAAAAACGAAAGTACGGGTAAGAGTCCGTTTGAACTCGTATACGGTTATGTGCCTAGATGAGGGCGAAGTAAGGAAACTAACGTGTGATAATGAGAGTACGTATAGTAATCCGAGTAAATTACAACAAGAAGCGAAACGTAAAATCGCAAAAGAACAGGCTAAAATGAAAATTCGATATGACGCGAATCGAATACGTAACGTAGAGTTTGATGTGGGTTGCCTTGTTTATATGAAGACTGCACTGATCGCAACGAGTGAGTCAACAAAACTACAGTCGAGGTATCGAGGTCCTCTAGTCATCGTGCATAAATTACCGAGCGATACGTATCTCGTTAGTGACTTAAACGATAACGTGCCAGGACGGCGCTATGCGGCAACAGCCCATGCAAGCCAACTAAAACTATGGGAAGCCGGAAGGATCGAGTCGGACGACGATGGCAACAACGACGAGAGTGGCCCTGATACTTCCTCGGAGGACGAAGCGCGTATACAACAAAGAGACAATGTTCCAAAGTCACGTAACAACGATGTTACTACATGTAATGATGTGAATGTGAGTGTGAGTGAAATGTCCGAAATAGAATGTCTTAAAAATGATTGTCAGAAAGCTAATGTAAGTATGAATGCAATAAAAGAGAGTGAATTACGAAGGTCGACACGAATAAAGAAAGTACCTCAAAAACTCAAGGATTATGAGCTCAACGATTAGACGCTCGAGGACGAGCTTGTACTAGCATGGCCGAGTGTTAAAGCATGTAGAATAAGATTTAAATTCGCCGCACAAGATGGCGGACGAAGTCAATTGTAGGAGCCATGCGCAGCTACCGAAAAGGGTGTTCGAAAGTCGGTCGCGTAGAGAGAGAGTCGAATCGTGGCAAGTATGTAAGGTTATTACGTTTTGAGCGGAACCGGTGGTAGGAAAAACGTGTCGTACCACGCGGTTGAGAAAAGTGTGTGTGTGGAGAGCCCTGCCTCGACGGTCAAGGGCTTATCCGAGAGATTGTGTAGAAGAGACAGAGGTGTCTTGTATATTCTTTATATTGTTTGTATCATTCATTCTTATCGTTATTCTCATTTGTAAGTTGTGTGCTCTGGTTCCGCAATCCACACACATATATATATATAAATAAAGTATTTATTTGTTTCTCTCTCTAAAATATCGGCCATTGCAAAATTTACTACATCATTCAATTCACCGTTTCCACCACCTACGAACGTCGATAACAATTGCAAGAGCCGAGCACGTGCAACGGAGAAGAGAACTTAACAATCGTTTGAATAAATATCGTAGCCGACATAATGCTAAATACACAAAAATGTAATTAGAAAAAGCAACCGAGAATATGTGCGTTGCGCGTAGTGCTCTGATTGAAATGCGGCTGTACGCGCATGCGTGCTTTTGCGCATAGCGCGAATATAGCGACGTACATGTCGCGCGTCGTACGCCCGGCGACCGACAATGCCGTACGCCAGGCTTCATGACGAAAGCATGCAGCGACGAAAACGCAACATTGTTGCTTCGGCGACATATGCCCATTGTTTTACATTGTTATTGCATGAAAGCGTACAGTAAGCGTAGAATATCTAATACGCGTCTATGCAGCGACGCCTCCGTGGACAGTGGGCCTTAGCAGTTCTACCGGCGTCATATGACACGCGAATTTTTACGAAGTAACCCGATCGAACTGATCGGAAGAGACGTGCGCATGTAGCCACTCGTCACTTTCCTATACAGTTAACTTCACAAGGAGGTTGATGTATAGTCAACGCGATAAACTTTCTCAACACTACCGCCGTTTGAGCGTTTTACATGCATCGACGATATATTTATACAGTCGCATAATTTTCTAAAACGATCTTTTGATAACGCTTTGGTGAAGATGTCGGCCCATTGATTTTCGGACGGAACGTATTCAACAGTTATGTCCTTATTGTCAACTTTTTCTCTTATAAAATGGTAGCGAACATATCTATATGTTTGGTACGTTTATGGTAGACCGGATTCTTAATCAACTGTATTGCACTTTGATTGTCTATATACAAGATGGTTTCATTCGTGCATGGGCATCCGATGTCGTGTAGTAGTTTACGAAGCTACATGGCTTCCCTCGCCGCCATTGATGTCGCTACATATTCGGATTCTGTGGTGCTTAGCGTAACCATCTTTTGTCTCTGTGAAGACCATGAGACAGCACCATTTGCCAAACAAAAGACGTACCCTGTAGTAGATCTTCTCGTTTCGATGTCGCCCGCATAATCTGCATCGAAAAATCCGATTAATTCGGATTCGCTACCGCCGCCTCTATCAAGAGACGCGGTAGTGTCTCGCGCCAGGTCACGCGCAGCAACAGCGAGACACTCCGGGTATCTATATGCGAGTCGGACAGTTGAGAGTACTTCAAATTATCGTTTCTCAATAATTCTCAATAACGGCTGAAGCGATCGAGTTCTTACTAGGCTGAAACGGTAGATTGAGTTTGAATTATATAATGAAAGTGTGCTTATTTTTCATTTAATTGTTTTATGAATCGAGAAATTGCAATACGAACTTTGAAACACGAAATTTACGCTTAAGAAACATCCCGGTCTTCTCCATCGTCGGAAAAATGTACGTTTTCTATCTTTAATACAGAGATGGCACTAAGAGCATCCGCCGCTTATGGTAAATCATCTGTAACGTAGTTTGTAATTAAAAAAAGGTAAAAAAAAGCGCCAAGTACACGCGCCACTTGTGAAAAACTGTATTTATATATATTTATGAAATAGTGTTATTTTAAATTATTGGAAATAAAAACTTATAAAAATATTTTAACCAAAAAAAAAATTGTACAAATATATCTTACAAAAATAATGATATCAACAAATTGCGCTAACTGAAAATAAAAATTAAACAAATATTTTAGCCGAAAACAATTGTACAAAATAACTGTTTTAATTTCTATAAAAAATTAAAAATTTATACCAAAATTAAAAATTAACACACAGTTTTTTTTTTTAAGGCACAGTTTTTAAGGCACTTACAATAATCTGACATAAAAAAGTCATAAACAGAAATTTATCAGTTTCTAACCGGCAATAAATTGCAATAATAAAAACTGACCAAACATTTTTTTTCCATAAAAAAGCAAGGTCACCTTCAATTTTTAAAATGGAACTGCCTACTTTTTATTGCACATTTTTGTAGCTTATCTCGAGAGCTTTTCAAAACACTATAATAAAGTATTTTTTCATTAAGTACTTTTTGAGTTATTTTATATCGTAATCTGACATATTTTGATATAAAAAATAAAATATCTCGTAAAATATTTAGTTTTCGATAATCTTACCGTAATACTTTTATGTTCAGAATAATTTACCCTCTTACATTCTTATTATAAGAGTGCCTTGTACAAGATTTTAGAAAGCGCATAAAAAAAATAAAAAAAATAAATCTCTAGAAAAAAGAATGATGTGAACGCGTACACATTTTATAATAAAAATGTATGCATTTATAATAAAATTGATTAAAAAATAAATCTCTCTCTCTGATACATGCTCTCATTATAAATAATAAATATCAAGTTTAAAAATATCTCTCTCTCTATCTCTCTCTCTCTCTCTCTCTCTCTCTGTCTTTGACTCTCTCTCTGATACACGCTCACATTATAAATAATAAATATCAAGTTTACAAATATCTCTCTCTCTCTATCTCTCTCTATCTCTCTCTCTCTCTCTCTCCCTCTCTCTCTCTGTCTCTGACTCTCTCTCTCTCTCTCTGTTTCTCTCTTTGTCTCTCTCTCTCAAAATGTTCGTTCAAAATAAGCGAGTGATTTTCGAGAGAGAGATTGTGCGTGCGTGTGTGTGTGTGCATGCGTGCGTGCGTGCGTGCGTGCGTGCGTGCGTAGATAGTGCGCGTGTGTGTGCGTGTGTGCATGCGTGCGTGCGTGTGAGCGTGCGTGTGTGCGTGCGTGTAAGCGTGTGTGCGTGCGTGCATGCGTGAGAAAGAGAAAGAAGACACGACAGACACTAATATGTGTGTTTGATGTATACATGTATATTACCCTATACATGTATATAACTCTGCATGAAAGAGACGAAGATAATATGATTGTCTGTCTTTGTCAACTACATCGATTACAGCTCTCTCTATCGCGATATCACGCAACTAATTTTTTGCTCTGTTTTATTCCTCAGCCTCATCTCGCACACACACATATAAATGAAATATTTCTATATCGAAATTTTTTTTATTAGACTTCTAAACTCATTTCTGCAAGTTCACTGATACTCCTTCATGCAGTCCTTAAGGCGAAGTTCTCTTATTTCGAATGTACAAATTGTAAAACTTTTATATTAAGTAAATATTGTTGTGAGCTGTCACGAGAAGCTAATAAAAAAACTTGAATTTTTTAATTTTTTGTCATTTTACATTAAATTCGGATCACTTCGCACTAGATTAATATATTCACTTTAATCCTGGAAAAGCTTTTTTTATTCTATTAAACCAATAAAAAGTTCTCGATATAGAAAAATATAACCGTTTTGGTCCGTAAGACAGACGCATTAGGATCCCCTTAAGGGGATCCAAAAGTGACGGCCGAACTCCGACGGGTTAGCGCCCTCATCTAAGCGTAACTAAAATTATCGATAATACCGACCGAAATTATCGATAATATCAATAATTTTAGTTCCGCTGTTACCGATATTAATATTTCTGCATGTTTTATGCATATTTGAAAGAGAATTGTGTTCAATATGTTGAAATCGGACAACATCGTGTATTTCTACTGCTCTATTGCCTCGCACGCATATCTAAGCGTATTTAAGCGTATAGATAACAGTATAATATAGACGTGTCTGCCTTTATCACATATTTGAACATAATTTCACATTGTTCATACGGGCTATGTGTCTTCCCATATATCTTCCAAGAGGAATAACATTTGGTTAGGTGTTATATATATAATTGTGTATATATATATGTATATGTATAATATGTACATAGACGTATACAGATGTATGTGTATGATATATATAAATATATTCTGAATATTATCATGTAACTTTCTATAAGTGCGATCTATGCAATGCAGCTAATTTTTTTCAATCGATATAATCAATGGATATATAACAACAATGTATTATTTATACAAATATATATTATATTGTCTTTTTTTTGTTCGTATACATAAATGTTTATATATTTGTAATAAAGATTTATAATACATTGTTTGTCTCGATCGCAACAGAGTAATATATCGCCTCTGGCATATATTTTTTAACCAAAGCGAACATGCAAAACGCATTTGGTGTCAAATATTCTTAAAACAACCAGCTCACGAACTGACCGCCTCTGGCATATATTTTTTAACACACACGCAAATCGCATCTAGTATGAAATAACAACCAGCTCACGAATTGATCGCCTCTGGCATATATTTTTTAACACACATGCAAATTGCATCTAGTGTGAAATAACAACCAGCTCACGAATTGATCGCCTCTGGCATATATTTTTTAACCAAAGCGAACATGCAAAACGCATTTGGTGTCAAATATTCTTAAAACAACCAGCTCACGAACTGACCGCCACTGGCATATATTTTTTAACACACACGCAAATCGCATTTAGTATGAAATAACAACCAGCTCACGAACTGACCGCCTCTGGCATATATTTTTTAACACACACGCAAATCGCATCTAGTGTGAAATAACAACCAGCTCACGAATTGATCGCCTCTGGCATATATTTTTTAACACACATGCAAATTGCATCTAGTGTGAGATAACAACCAGCTCACGAATTGATCGCCTCTGGCATATATTTTTTAACCAAAGCGAACATGCAAAACGCATTTGGTGTCAAATATTCTTAAAACAACCAGCTCACGAACTGACCGCCTCTGGCTAACTAACTACTGTAGGACTAACTACTATTATAAAATACAAATATAATAAATTTTCAATAAAATATCAAAATAAGCAAAAGACTGCGTTCTTATTTTTCAGAGATTTATGTTATATATTCGGCATTACTTATATATATACACTGTGTGTACACACACGCGCGCGCGCACACTACCGGGCGCACGTCGGTGAACCGCGCTGTAGCTGTAACAGCTGAGCGCTCACGCACACTACCAGGCGCGCGGTTCACCGACGTGCGCCCGGCTAAAGATCGGCGATGATTGACTTGTGTATATACAGGGTGTCCGGTAAAGATTGTGCCAACGCTCGTGAGCGGGTAGAGCACAGTAATCTGAACAGAAAAGTCCTGTAACATTTTTTTCCATAACGCTTCATAAAGGAGTTATTATTGAGTAAAGTCTGATCAATCAGCGCCGACTTTTAGCCGGGCGCACGTCAGTGAGCCCCGCGCGCCTAGTAGTGTGCGGCGGCGCACACTTCGCAGCGCGGGGCTCACTGACGTGCGCCCGGCTAATTATTGCAGGTTGAGTTGAGTGATGCTCATGGCGTGATAAGATTTGCACATAACCAGATTTTTCAAATTTGTTTTTCTATGTTTAGGTGTATTCCTTCATCCGTTTGTGATTCTTTTATTAACAAACAGACAGGCCCTTTGCACTCTTTCCTTTTGAGAGAGCGAACTAGACTAGATAAAAAGTTCGATCTTTTGTTGAAGATATCGGAAGAAGGGAAGTTGAGAGACTTAAAACCGATCCGATATCGTTGCTTTTTACCTCCACAGCAGTCTGACCCTTTGACATTGACGGACCACATATCTAATTTTTCCTTTAAGTTTGACGCCTCCTCACCACGCACTACTGGAGATGACATTGAGATTTTCATTGACCCGGCTAGGTTTGAAAGTGGACGAGCTCCTTTTCAGGTTAGGGATGGTTGGTTTATCAATTTATCCTCCACTCCTATTCCTAACGATGTCCAAGGTCTACTTCAGCTCGGAGAAAATTTTAGTATGCCTCTCACAGATTCTTCTAAGCTAACAATGGAATTTATTAAGAATATTGAAAACAACCTCAGACATCTTCCGGCCTATGCACAGTTATCCATCAGAAACCGAGCCTCCTCTCTTATTAATAATCTTCCTTCGCATTCTCCTTCTCAGGTCAGAGTAAATCTGACGTTAAATCAACTTTATCTTAAGACTAAAAAATTTTTAATTGATAATTCCAACCTCATTCTCACCAGGGCTGATAAGGGAAATGTGACTGTGGCTCTAGATAAAAATGCCTATCTTGTTAATATGAACAAGACATTGAGTGATTCTGAGACTTACGTCGTTCTTTCTAAAGATCCTACTAAGAAACTGATAACATCTTTACGCGAAATATTAACTAGATGGAAGAATTCCAATCATATTTCATCCGCAACATACAAAACTCTTTATTGTAGTGACGGCAATCTCCCTAGAGCATACGGACTGCCAAAAATACATAAACGGGACTGCCCGTATCGAATCATAGTTTCTTCATTGAATAGCCCTTTATACCATCTTGCCTTCTTCCTTCATAAAATCATGTTGAAAAGTTTTCCTAAAGCACATAGCAACATTGTCAATAGCTTTCAATTAACTAAAAATCTGTCTAATGTTACAGTAGCTGATGATTTCAAGTTGCTATCCTTGGATGTGATCTCGTTATTCACCAACATCCCTATTGACCTTGCCATTGAGAGTGTCGAGAAAAGAATAGATCTCATTTTCAACAATTGTTCCATTCCTCCAACGGAGTTTATTTTAGCGATAAAATTTGTTTTAAACTCTACATTCTTTTCATTTAATGGAACAATTTATAAACAAACTTATGGCACTCCTATGGGCTCCCCATTGTCTCCCATTATAGCTGACATAGTCCTCCAAGATTTGGAAGAGAAAGCTCTTTCAACATTGACTTTCATTCCATCCTTTTACTTCAGATACGTTGATGATATCGCAATGACTGCACCATTTTATCTTATGGAGTACACAGTTAATGTTTTTAATTCCTTACATCCAAAAATTCAATTCACCTTAGAAATTGCTGACAATGATAAATTGAACTTTTTAGATATCTCAATACTTCTAATTAACAACCGCTTATTAACTGATTGGTTCCATAAACCTACTTTTTCGGGTCGGTATCTTAATTTTCTTTCTCAACATCCGACATGCCAAAAGAGAGGTACCATTATTGGCCTTGTTGATAGAGCTTTCTTACTTTCACATCCACAATTTCACCAAAAAAATTTGGACTTTATCATAAAAATTCTCCTGGACAATAACTACCCATTAGATTTCATTTTTCAAACTATTTCTAACCGTCTCAAATTTCTGATCACTAGTGGGGGTCTTCCAACTTACGATGTGGATGTCAATAATAAGAGTGTCTCTTATTTTACAATCCCTTTTGTCCATACCATCTCGCACAAATTTAAAAACATCATAAAAGATCTTGATGTCAGGCTTTCTTATTGTAGTCTTAATAAATTATCATGCTTTATTAAGGTACATAAGGACGTTCTTCCCAGTGCATCTTGCATGAATGTCATCTATATGATCAATTGTGCGGATTGTGATGCATCTTATGTGGGTCAGACAGGCAGGAGACTACAGACGAGAATCGGGGAACACCGCAACCACATACGTAGAAATTTAACGGTTGGTTCGGTGATTACCGATCATAGATTAGAGTTTGACCATGATTTTGACTGGGACCATGTCCGGATTTTAGACAGCGAAAAATATCTAAACAAACGACTGATATCTGAAATGTTGTTCATAAGGAGACAAATTAATGGTCTGAATCTGCAAACGGATACCGAGGGCTTGCACCAGACATATATTACTGCGTTGGATAAACTCCCCAACATTTAATGCATAGATGATATTTGATTATTTTCAAGACGCTTATATTTTGATTTCTTCATTCCCGATATAAACACATATTCGGGTAGTGAGTTGTTGTGTTTACTCTTATGTCATCGAGGGCCAATGACCTAGCATTGTATACACACAAGTTTAAAGTCTCGTGAAACATCTTAGAGATAACATGGTCTTTAAATCTTTACGAATTAATAATTGTTTTGCGTCATACTCTCTATTGGGATACATCTGTTGCATTTGCATGTAAGTTCTGCACTATCTCTGTTTACCCTTGAGCACTCTTAACATCTTATTGCACGCTCCTACAGGAGTCTCAACTTTTCTGGTTTCGCATACTAACATGCAGGCAAGCCTTCACAACATCTTACGATGTGAACTTCCTGGCCTATCACCCGGGGAGTTCGTCATCCCGGGATGCCTGTTCGATCGATTCCGTGCGTTTACAATTTAATTTTTAATCATTGACTGCGATATTTTTTATACATATATATTTATTTATTTATTTTTTTTAATGTATTTATTTATTCTTGTATATATTATGTTAATTGCGCTGAAGATGGCCACAAAAAAAGGGCCGAGACGTTATTATCATATGTTGTTTGGTATCACTTTTTAACCGTTTTGATATGAAATTTGTCAATTGCCTTCACACAATTAATAAATCTCTCAACGTGATACGTGTGGCTCATATTGCCTTTTTATTTGCTTACATTTATCAAAATATATTATTTATTTATTTCGTCTCTCCGATTCTAATTTAGAAACATTGAGGCATTTTTTGTGCTCATATACTCTTACGAATATTAGGATACATTTTTGATTAAATGATTGTGCGCGATTGAACGCGAGCGCGAGGAATGAAAGGATTCGAGACACGCAATGTTACTTCACAACTTAGTCAGTCTATATTTAAAGCAATAAATATATGTACAAGTTCGTAACGTTGAAATTACTTCGTTAAATTTATTCTCGTTTCGCGTCGGCTAGCGACCGACCACGAAATTCAAATCCGCGAGCGACGGGACGATCTCGGCTCTAATATTCGCGAGCGACGAATAATTAGCGACGGAGAGATCGCGAGAGTGATATTCACGAGCGATGAATATTCTCGAAAACTAGCGAATTCGCGTACCACGAGCGATGGTATAAAGGCAAAGCGAGCTACTTTAACTTTAGCGAACGTTTTCGAAACGAAGAAAATCACACACTGTCTCGTCAAAAATATCGGATCGAGTGCGCCCGGCGGTTCCCCGAGAGAGCTTATATACAACCGTTCTTTTGCTGCTTCTAGAATATTCGACTTGTTTGTCTCAAAAGATCGCGCCGGTTGTTGTTTGCGATGATTAGTTTAAATTGAACGTTGTTATTGCAATTTGTTATTAATTTCGGCTCTCTCGGGTGACCGCTGCGTGGCCCGCATCGATAGGCACGAGCGATGCCGCGGGCCGGGCGCGATTCGCGTAACGCCGCTTTTGGAGCGCGCTCCTATTGGTCGCGCGCCGTGCGACGCGCGAGATGGCTGCTAGAGCGCCAATTTTCGAGTGCGCTTAGCCGCCCTTCGTTAGCGCTCTCATTTGGTCTTATAATTGCTCTAGTTTTTATGACCGTTGGTTCGATTTCGAACATTCCGCCCGCCTCGTAGATGAAGCCTACGAAAGTTATACGTGCTTTCGGTCCTAGTTTAGAGCGTTAGCGCGTGCGGACTATACACAGCTGTTTCGGCGCTAGATCACGCGGCGGGAGCGTGGTGTTGAGTCGGGCCCTCGGTCGGCGGGGCGCGGTGTGTCGCTGTGGAATTCGCATTCCATTCACGTTTTCGCCTGTTTCGATGTGAATTTGTGTAGTATTTATGCGAGAGTCATGTCGCGATGGCGAATGGTTCGCGACTCTTTCTGTGTGGTGTCCGTTTGATTTGTTTAGTGTGTGAGTGTAACTGTGAAGTGGAGTGTGTGTTTCGTGTAGCCGTATCGAGAGGTGAAGTGTGCAGTGTCAAATGTAAGTGTGGGCTTCGCATAAATTTATTTCTACGGAGAGTACAATGATTATGGGTTTTGTTTATGCGTCGTCCTCCGGTGCCGTACAGACCGGGAGGAGGATAATTTTTGATAGCGGTCGCTTAAAGCTAGAGGTGGCGGTGCGCACGACGACGACCCGGACGACTCAGTCCTCCCCGGGGTGCACGCGTTCGATCCTGGCGAGGGGCCACTTATTCGGCGGCGTCGTCTCGCACTTTAGGAGGTACAACCTTCCCTCGCTGACTTCCCCGTCGGCTTTGCACCATTTTGGCCGGTGCGTCAAGGACTGGAGGTACTCCCGGGTCCACCGACTCCAGAAATGGTCTCGCAGCTGCTGCAGATGTTGCCACCTGGATAATCGCGTCGGGCCTTCCATGGCGAGGGACGGCTCCGGGACGGCGTGGAGTGCTGTGCCGACGAGGAAGTGACCAGGCGTAAGCGCTTCGAGATCCTCGGGATCGTCCGACAAAGCCTGCAGCGGGCGCGAGTTGAGGCACGATTCAATTTGAGCCAACAGGGTGGCCATCTCCTCGAACGTCAGCCTGGCGTCGCCGATGACGCGCCGGAGGTGGTGCTTCGCCGCCTTGACGGCCGCCTCCCAGAGTCCACCGAAATTGGGTGCTGCCGGAGGGTTGAAGTGCCATTCAATCCTCTCGGCAGCGAGCCCTTCCGCGATGCGCCGGCCCTCCTGACCGCTAGCTGCGAAGAGCGCTCGCAGTTGGGCGTCAGCGCCCACGAAGTTGGTGCCGCAATCGCTATAGAGGGCTCGACAAAGTCCACGGCGTGCGATGAATCGGCGCAGCGCGGCCAGGAAGGCGTCGGCGGAATAATCGGAGGCTACATCGAGGTGGACTGCGCGGGTGCTGAGGCAGACGAAAACCACCATGAAGGCCTTAGTCGCGCGCTGCCCTCGGCCCTTGGAGGTGCGCAGCCACATTGGCCCGGCGTAGTCGACACCTGTGTGGAGACAGGGCCGAGCTGGTGTCACTCGGGGTCGAGGAAGGTCTCCCATGAGTGGTTGCGCGGTCGCCGCCCGCCATCGCAGGCACGTCAAGCAGTGGTGGATGCAGCCTTTGACGAGCGCTCGCCCGCGGGGGATCCAATAGTCTTGGCGGATGGAGCCCAGAGTCAGCTGCACGCCCCCATGTAAGGTCCGTCGATGGCATGCCTCGATGACGAGACGCGTGAAGGTTGATCCTCCCGGCAAGATGATTGGGTGTTTGGCATCAAAAGAGAGGAGGGAGTGTTTGATTCGCCCGCCGACTCTGAGGATTCCCTGGGTGTCTCTGAAAGGAGTCAACGGGGTGAGTGTACTGCGTGTAGGTGGAGAATTGCCCTTCGCGATAGCCGCTAACTCCTCCTTAAAGTTCACAGCTTGCACGGCTCGAATCCAGGTCAGGCGCGCCTCCTCGACCTCGGAGGCCCTAAGGACTCGCGGGGCGGCAGGATTGGCCCGTTCTTCGGGAGCCGATCTCACCAAGGGTCGGCATCGCCAGCGACGACACCAGGCCGTGACGCGTAATAGCCGATGAAGGGTAGAGTACTGGCTCAGCATCTCGGGCTCCTGGCTCTCATCCTTGGTAGTCGTAGCGGCGTGCGTCCAGGAGCGCTGCTCGGGGAGCTCGCTCTCGCCGTCGTGGTCCCAAGCGGTCGGCCAGCTTCCTGCCTCCGCCCGCAGCCAAGTCGGGCCTTGCCACCAGAGCGGGTGGGTCATCAATTCCTTTGGTGACAGTCCTCGTGAAGCGCAGTCGGCCGGGTTGTCGCGGCCGGGAATGTGGTGCCACACTGCATCGGGCAACGACGTTTGGATCTCCGACACTCGGTTCGCTACAAACGTCTTCCAGGAAGCAGGGTGGCCGCGGATCCATCCGAGGGCTACCGTTGAGTCCGACCAGAGGTGAAGGGGGGAGTCAGCGGTCTCCAGGACGCGACAGATGTGGCTGACGAGCCGCGAGAGCAGCGCTGCCGCACATAGCTCTATGCGTGGTAAAGTCACCTGTTTCAACGGAGCGACCTTCGTTTTGGCGGCTAGTAAGGTGACTTCAATCTTTCCCTCTCGAGTTTCTGTTCGCATGTACGCGACGGCAGCGTAGGCTTTCTCGGAGGCGTCGGCGAAGCCATGGATTTCCCTTCTGCAAGACGTTCCGCCTGTGAGGCCGCGGGGGACTCTGACAGTTCCCAGGAGGGGGAGTTCGCTCTGGAATTCCTGCCACCGCAGCACGTCGCCCTCCGGAAGCGGGGTGTCCCAGTCGACTCCGAGCAACCAGGTTGCCTGGATCATAATCTTGGCTCGTGCCGTGGTGGGGGCGAGCCAACCCATCGGGTCAAATAACCGGGCTGTCAATGAGAGTACTGTTCTTTTCGTTACAGTCAACAACTGGAGTGGCGGCGTTGAGAATGCGAAGGAGTCTTCGTGCGGATGCCAACGGAGTCCCAAGGTCGAATGGTTCTCCCCGGGCTGCCACCACCGCGGCTCCCGCTGCAATAGGTCTTCCGCTGGCAGATCAGCGAGCAGTGCTGACGTGTTCGCCGACCACTTCTTTAGCGGGAATCCGCCCGCCCTGCAAATCGAAGTTAGCTGCTGTTGCATCTCTTTGGCCTCAGCAACAGTCGGGGCGCCGGTCAGGATGTCGTCCATGTAGACATCCTGGCGAAGCGCGTCTGCTCCTAGGGGCCACTGGTTGGCCTCGTCGTCGGCCAGCTGACGGAGAGTGCGGATGGCTAAAAAGGGTGCGCAAGAGAGGCCGTAAGTAACGGTGTTGAGCCGAAATTCCATCATGTTGGCGTCTGGATGATCGCGCCATAAAATCCGCTGTAGGTCTCGATCCAGGGGATGGACGCTGATCTGCCTGTACATCTTTTCGATGTCAGCGGCGATGACGTAGCGGTGGCGACGCCATCGCAGCAGGATGTCGGCGAGCGCGGGTTGCAGGTTTGGTCCAACCCTCAGATGCTGATTTGAGATGATGATTGAGCGTCTCGCCCGTCGACAATTTGGACGAGCCGTTGAAGACGACTCGTAACTTGGTCGTGGTGCTAGCTTCCCGCATCACCCCGTGATGAGGGAGGTAGCAGCGTTGCCCTTGATCTGCTTCCGCTTCCGGAAACAAGACTGGCGTCATGTGCTGTAAGTGCTTGTACTGACGCATGAACTCAGCATAGAGTTCCTGGAACGGTGCATCTCGGGCAAACCTAACTTCCATGTGCTTTTGCACTCGCAGAGCTGAGCGACGTGTGCTGGTGAGGTCCGGCAGCGGCTCGACCACCGGGAGGCGCACAGTGTAGCGTCCGTCGGGCCCCCGAGAATGCGTGCTCCTGTAGTGCTCCTCGCACTCCTGGTCATCCTTGGAGGTGGTGGCGGCGGTCATTGGCATGTCTTTCTGCTCCCAGAAGCGGCGCACCACTCCCGAGAGGTCGTCCTCAAGCCGGCATTGGTGGGTACGCGTTAGTAGTGTGGAGGTATTTTCGCTGATTGCTCCCGACAGTATCCACCCCAGAGTCGTATTCTGAGCTACAGGTTCGCAGCGCTCTCCTCTCCGTAGGCCCTGGCGGAGGATGGCAGCGTGGACGTCGGCTCCAAGAAGGATGTCGATGTGATCAGCGGCGCTGTATTCCGGATCGGCCAGATCGAGGCCTTCTATATGGGGCCAAGTCATCGCTCTAGAATCAAGACCGCCGGCGTAGACGGTAAGCCGCGGGAGTACGAGGGCGCCGACGGACATCGCTGCTCCCCCGCGACGCGGTGACAGCGCGAGTACGACGCGACCCTTGGCAGTACCGGACTTCTGCCCCCCAACACCGAAGACAGTAACCGAGACGGGTGAGCGCGGCAGTTTCAGTTTTTGTGCGAGGCGCTCGGAGATGATCGACGACTCCGAGCCCTGGTCGATGAGAGCGCGCGCCCGATGTTGTATGCCGTGACGGTCGGCCACGAGAACGCGAGCGGTCGCGAGTAGCACGGTGACTGGTCGGTCGGAAGGTCCTTGCGAGACGAGCGACGATTTCGCGACGGTATTAACGCGACAGGCGTCATGCAGCGACGAGTGATGACGCGCGTCACACACGGAACACGCCCTTTTAGAAGCGCACTCGCCCACTTGGTGCCGGCCGAGACAGTTCAGGCATAATCTATTTTCCTCGACGACTCGCTTCCGTTCTTGGGCCGTCTTCTTCTTGTACTCCTCGCAGAGCATCGGGAAGTGATCTCGCTGGCACAACGCGCAGCGACCTCGTTTGACCTCAGGTTTGCTTTCTTGTTTGCGGGCGAGGTGGCTTCGAGTGGATCTTGGCGTGCTGGACCCTATCTTGTAAGCGGGACCGTCGAGTTTTATCGGCTGCATCGATTCCAGGGCTTGAAGTCGTCTATCTAGGAACAGCTCAAGAGTGTCGAACGACGGAGGCTCCTTCGTGTCGCTTATATAGTTCTCCCATTCGCGGCGCGACCGCGAGTCGAGAAGTTCGACGGCTAAGTACACGAACAAGTCCTCGCTGCAGTCGATCGGCCGGCCGATGTTTTCAAGTGAGCTAACAGTTGACTTTATGCAATGGAAGATTTTCCTGAGCTCGGACGGGGATTCGCCCTTCATCTTCTGAAGCGAGATGAAGTTGGCGATATAGGCGCGCACTAGAAGGCGTTTGTTCTCATAATAGGAGGTCAACATCTCCCACGCGCTCTCATAATTCTCGCCCGTTGTGGAAATGTTACGTATGAGTAATTTTGCCTCCCCCTTTAAGCAGGTTTTCAAGTAGTGCAGTTTTTCAACCTGCGCTATCGACGTGTCCTTGCCGATGATTGACAGGAAGAGGTCTCGGAACGCTGGCCAGTCCTCGTATCTCCCAGAGAAGTTGGGAAGCTGGATCCTTGGTAGCGTCGTGCGGGAGGCGAATCGGGGATCGTTCCCGGAAGGCCCCGCCGGAGACATTGGTGATGCTGGCTTCGTGAGCGTCTCCTCCAGCTCAAGAACCGCTGCACGTTGGAAGACATAAACTTCCTCAACCTGCCCCAGAACGTCCTTTGTCACGTACTCGTGTTTCCTGACCTCCGCTCCATAGTCGGCGACCAGTAGCTCGTGCTGCTCCTCAAACTTAGCCCATTTAGAGTCCAGCAGCTTGAGCGTGGTTGCTACAAGCCCCTTATTGATTTTGGATTGTCCTGCCTTTTTTAGATTGTCGTATGTGCGAGCGATACGACTGCAGAGCTCGTGTTGCGTTAGAATTAACGCTTCCATGTCTTCCTTTCAGGTTCCGTTCGTTCCTTCTCCGGGGAGCACAGGAGCCACTCACCTTGAATTTCAATACGCACTCAGCGGATGCCGGTTGCGAGGAATCCGGCTCGAAGGACCAGAAAATGTGCGCGATTGAACGCGAGCGCGAGGAATGAAAGGATTCGAGACACGCAATGTTACTTCACAACTTAGTCAGTCTATATTTAAAGCAATAAATATATGTACAAGTTCGTAATGTTGAAATTACTTCGTTAAATTTACTCTCGTTTCGCGTCGGCTAGCGACCGACCACGAAATTTAAATCCGCGAGCGACGGGACGATCTCGGCTCTAATATTCGCGAGCGACGAATAATTAGCGACGGAGAGATCGCGAGAGTGATATTCACGAGCGATGAATATTCTCGAAAACTAGCGAATTCGCGTACCACGAGCGATGGTATAAAGGCAAAGCGAGCTACTTTAACTTTAGCGAACGTTTTCGAAACGAAGAAAATCACACACTGTCTCGTCAAAAATATCGGATCGAGTGCGCCCGGCGGTTCCCCGAGAGAGCTTATATACAACCGTTCTTTTGCTGCTTCTAGAATATTCGACTTGTTTGTCTCAAAAGAATTCGAACAATGATAAATTACTTATTACTTTGAAAAAGGCAACAGTTTATTGCTTTCTATAATTTTACAAAAATGTTCTCTCATGCATTTAACATTTTTGGAGTATTTTTCCTCGCAAGGATTGCCTCCTAAGACTATAGTCGTGGCGAAAGCTGCAGCATAAATTCCACAACTCGTCCCATCAGGTTGTGTTTCAACTTTTTCAAAAATTATGTCACTTGAGCTTATAGTCGGATAACGAAGATGTATGTTGTAACGGCAGGACCGTTACTACAGGCACTGTACCGGCCCCAAATACATATATATATAACCACACGGCTTGCTTATTCACCCAGCACAACCTATCCCGCCGCCATATTGCTTACCGCATGCGCACGCCCGCGCGATTCACGCTCTCGCTCCACCGACACGCGCTATCTCGCTTAACATGCGCTCTCGCTCGCCGACACGCTCTGTCTCGCTCGCGCGGAGTCCCCACGCGGTACCGACTCCCACCGCCGGACCGACGGCGCACAGTGGGGGACGTCGGCCGGGTATATAAGCCCGGCCGGCCGAGACATCGGCACCAGATCCTATCCCGACCAGCTCCTGATACCGATCTCACCAACTACCTACTACCTCTTGGGGCAATTTACAATCAGCTAATATGTGGTGGCCCTGAAAAGGGCCGTTTACGGGTTAACGCTGAGGGCGTTCCCGCCAAGTGATACAAGGCTCGGTGGTGGTTATTCGGAGCGAGCCGATGTAGGGTAGCGCAAGTGAGGGTACGGGTCTAAGTGCCGGTGGAGTCCCGGGTGGCGTGTAGCTGCGCTCCTCGCAGGCTGTCTCCGTCTGTGTGGCCGTGTCACGTGTATTGGCTTCCCAATCGCTATCTGATTGCGTGGAGTTGTCGGTTTGCGTCAGTGGTTGATACTGCGTGCCCCTGTGCACTCGTGTGGCCGGCTGTAATTGCGTCCCACAATCACGGCGATGTATCGGCGAAGCTGCGAGTGGTAATAGCAGCGGCGGTAGACTCCACGGTGTTGAGGGAGATGTATATCGCCGTACCCGGATGTCCCACGGGCTTAAGAAGAAACGTGGAGGCCGGGTGTATTGCACCGGCGCCAGCTCTATCGGATGTAGTCTCCACTCCCTGTAGCTCGTGCACGTTCGGTCGCCCGTGAGTCCTGGTGTTGTTTCTCCCTCACTGTGCGAGAGAAAAGTGGACGTGGGCGAGCGAAGCCCTGCGAGAATTTGAACACCGCAAGCGACGGTGTAAACGGCGCGATTCCGCGAGCGACGGAATAAACGGCGCGTTATAATTGCGAGAGATTAATCTCGAGCGAGGAGAAATCTCTTTTATTACTATCGAAAACTTCGCGTTTCGTAAGCGAGAGTACGAACTGGAAAAGCGAGCGACTTTTCTATCACGAGAGTTTAGACGATTTAATAACACACTGTCACGGATGTAATTCACGATCGAGTGCGCCCGCCGGTTCCCCGAGAGAGCTTTTATACAATCGTTCTTTTGCTTCTTCTCGAATGTTCGACGTGTTTGTCTCAAAAGATCGCGCCGACTGTTGTTTGCGGTGATTAGCAAAATTGGAACATTGTTATTCGCATTTGTTATTAATTCTAGCTCTCTCGGGTGACCGCTGTGTGGCCCGCTTCGACGGCACGAGCGATGCCGCGGGCCTGGCGTGATTCGTGTAGCGCCGCTGTTTGCGCGTGATGTGATTTGCGGCGAGCCGTGCGCCGCGCGAAATGGCCGCTAACGCGCCAATTTTCGAGTACCCCCTTTGGAGGCGCTCAATCTCAAACATCCCGCCCGCCTCGCCGAAACTCCGGCGACATAGCACGCCCCGTGGGCCCCCGCATGGCGCGGCCCTGCGTCTGGCCGTGAATGACCGGCGTCGCGAGTTACGCACGATGCTCGCGTATGATCCACGGCACGTGGTCGATCGGTGACACGTGTGGTCGATACGCGAGAACTGTGCAGTGCGTGTCGGAGTGCTACGGTGCATCGGAGTGTCCGCCGAGACGAGACGGGAACGAGGCGGAGATGTCGTGGCGCTGAATTTCACTCCCGGCTCGTGGACGCGGGGAGCGAGGCGCGGGAGCGCGAGCTGGAATGTCCGCTGATCGACGCTGCGAGAGGCTCCAAAGAATGCCAGGTAATTTTAAGATTTGATTCTTTTCTGTCTTTTGATAGCCCGACGGGTGACTCGGCACCCGCGGCGCGCGGGCTTGTTTTCCTGTCCGTCGGAACGGTTTTCCGGCGGGAGGACGATTTGAGCGATCGGGCGCGTCAGCTCTGGCGCGGCGCGGAGGGTGACCACGCAGTCCGCCCGTTGGCTGGCGGGTGCACGCTCGGGATCCGGGCGAGAGGCCATCGTGTTGGCGGCGTGTTGTCGCTCCGGATGAAACAGGGTCGCCCGACGCGCACCTCCTCGTTGGTGGCCGCTGAGTGCTGAGATACCAGGAGACCGCGATGAAGGCTTCGTATGAGCGGTGTCCTCGCCTGGTCGTTGTGTGTAGCTGGATGGGGTTGGCGTAGTCCACGCCGGTAGGCAGCGAAGGCCTTGCTGGGGGGACGCGACGACGTGGTAGGTCCCCCATGATCTGCTGCTGCGTGGCCGCCCGCCATCGCGCGCAGGTGACGCGACGCTGGATCGCGGCCTTGTCCAATTGCCCTCCTCGGGGAATTCAATCCCGTGGCCTGATGGACCCGAGGGTGAGTTGCACGCCTCCGTGCAAGGTTCGCCGGTGACGAGCTTCGACGATGAACCGCTTGAGGGGGGATGAACGTCGCTGGACCCACGGATGTCTCTCGTCGCAAGCCCGTGGTGCTTGCGGGCGGACCGCGCGGCGACCTTGACGCCGACGGTGCCCGAGAGGATCCAACCCAGCGTTGTCCTCTGAGCCACGGGTTGCTGGGGTCCTCCGCGGCGCAAACCCGGCTGGAGGATGCCCGCGCAGACATCGGCACCGAGAAGAAGCTCCACTGGATCGGCCGCGAAGAAGTCCGGGTCGGCGAGCTCCAAATTGTCGACGTGGCGCCATGAGTGCCGATCCGCTCGGAGGCCGCCGTTGTGGGGCGTCAGCCTGTCCAGGACGAACGCCGATGCCCTCAGAGGCGGACCGTCTCGCAGCGGCGTGAGCGCGAGCTCGACCTGGCCCCTAGGAGCGGTGGACCGCCCGCCAACGCCGACTATGGAGGTCGAGATGGGTGCCCGGGCCAGCTCCAGGCGCTGCGCTAGCGACTCAGCCACGAGTGAGACTTCGGAGCCCTGGTCGACTAGGGCACGCACGGTGTGCTGGACTCCGAACTTATCGGCCACGCGAACGCGCGCGGTCGCGAGAAGCACTTCCGGTGCGGCTTTCGCGCTTCGAGCTGCGGAGAGCGAGGCCCTGGCGACCTCGTGGGTGTCGCCCGCGTCGTGGAGCAGCGTGTGATGGCGTTCGCCGCACGACGAGCACGTCTTCTCCGACGGGCAATCGCTCACCCAGTGTCTTCTGAGGCAGTTGAAGCACAGCTGGTTCACTCCGATGTGCTTCCTTCTTTCCGACGCCGTCTTCGCCTTAAACGCGTCGCAGTGCATGATGTGGTGCTCCTGGTTGCACATCGTACACCGCCCGCCCTGGCCGTCCGGACTCCGGGGGTGAAGCACGCGCGTCGGGCGCCCGGAACTGGTCTCCGGTTTCGCGTAGCCCGATTCCGTTCTGCTGAGCGGCAGTGACTCGAGCGTGTGTAGCCGTCGGTCGAGGAATTGGATTAGCTCAGCGTACGACGGCGGATCTGTCGTATCGCTGATCGCGCTCTCCCACTCGCGTCGGGATCGGGAGTCCAACAAATCTACCACGAGATGCACGAAGAGATCTTCCCCGCGCGTGATCGGTCGTCCGATGCTCTCGAGCGAGCCGACGGTACTTAGCACGCCGTGATAAAGGTTGCGTAGGTCCGCACTAGACTCAGCCTTCAGCCGCTGGATTGCCGTGAACCTCGCGATGTAGGACCGCACGAGCAGGCGCTTGTTCTCGTAATAAACCGTTAACGATTTCCATGCGCGCTCAAAGTTCTCGTCGGTCGTCGGAAGGCTGCGGATTAACAGCTCTGCCTCTCCTTTTAAGCACGCCTTGAGGTAGTGCAGCTTCTCTACCGGGGCAGCGGAGGTGTCCTTTCCGATGAGCGAGTGAAAGAGGTCCCGGAACGAGGGCCAATCCTCGTAGAGTCCGGAGAACTGCGGGAGTTGAATCCTCGGCAGCGTGGTTCGCGCCGGATGCGACGGCGCCGATCCGAAGGCTGTGGTCTCGGTCATCTCCGCGGCTCTGAGGCGTCGAAGCGTGTCCAGGAACATGCCCTTCTGCGTCAGGTATGCCTCCTCAGCTAGCGTTGGCATGTCTGTTTTCACGTATGTGCTTTCCGACAGGGCTTCCCAGTGTTCGAGCAGCTTGTCGTGCTGGAACTCGAACTTCGCCCAGTTGGCCTCGAGGGCTTGGAGTCGCGCTTCCGCCAGCCCGATCGTTATGTTGGCGGTTCCCGACTTCCGCAAGTTCTCGTATGCGCGGGAAATGCGCCCGTATAAGTCCGACTGCGAACGGACCGTTGGTTCCTTGTCCTTATTCATCTTTGTCTTTTCAGATGAGTGACGTCCGGAAGAGCACAGACGGATTCACTGCAGGCACTGCACTCACTCCACGCACAGGCACCGGATAGCAAGATCCGGCTCGAAGGACCAGCAAATGTGCGAGAGAAAAGTGGACGTGGGCGAGCGAAGCCCTGCGAGAATTTGAACACCGCAAGCGACGGTGTAAACGGCGCGATTCCGCGAGCGACGGAATAAACGGCGCGTTATAATTGCGAGAGATTAATCTCGAGCGAGGAGAAATCTCTTTTATTACTATCGAAAACTTCGCGTTTCGTAAGCGAGAGTACGAACTGGAAAAGCGAGCGACTTTTCTATCACGAGAGTTTAGACGATATAATAACACACTGTCACGGATGTAATTCACGATCGAGTGCGCCCGGCGGTTCCCCGAGAGAGCTTTTATACAATCGTTCTTTTGCTTCTTCTCGAATGTTCGACGTGTTTGTCTCAAAAGATCGCGCCGACTGTTGTTTGCGGTGATTAGCAAAATTGGAACATTGTTATTCGCATTTGTTATTAATTCTAGCTCTCTCGGGTGACCGCTGTGTGGCCCGCTTCGACGGCACGAGCGATGCCGCGGGCCTGGCGTGATTCGTGTAGCGCCGCTGTTTGCGCGTGATGTGATTTGCGGCGAGCCGTGCGCCGCGCGAAATGGCCGCTAACGCGCCAATTTTCGAGTGCCCCCTTTGGAGGCGCTCAATCTCAAACACTCACAGAAGGGCTGCCGATTAGTCCCGGGTGAAGTGGGAGGCAGCTGTGGTCGAGGAAGACTCAGGTCCTGCGGTAATACAGGAGGCAGCGTAGGCTGTCGCTATACAAAATAATCCGTAAGCTCGGACTATCGGGCAGGAGGTCCTTTCCGCAGTCAGAGCGGGCCGCGAATCAAACTCTTCTCGCCGTGCGCCGTCTTATAAACCCCACTCACTGGATTTCACATTGCTGGCGCCGACTCCCGCTCGTGGCCGCCTCCCGGCGAGCCTTCGTGGCTCGCGCGGTGTTCGCGCGCGGGTTTCACGTGCTCCGCGCGTGAGAATTCGTTCGCGCGTCTACCGGGTAGTTCGCGCGTAATTGTGGTGGTTTCTCGAACCGCCACAGGACCCCCTTGGTTGTATGGAAGCCTCTTAAGTGTTGAACCTGATTGGCGGGCGAGATACTCGTCCGCTTCTTGTCGTGGCTGGTCGTACTGTCGCTTCCTGGTTGGTGGCTTATGGTCCTTCTTCTTCTTCTTCCATGGTGTACGCTGGTTTCAGCCTGTCTATCGATACGTTGACTGTTTTATTGTTCATCCGTATCTTGTATGTTTTTTCACTTCTGTTTAGTACTTCATAAGGTCCGTCGTATGGTGGTTGTAGTGCTCCTGATGGTGCGCTGTGTCGCACGAAGACTTTTGCTGTTTTGTCCATGTCTTTGTACATGAACGTTGCTCTTTGTCCATGTCTTTTGATAGCTGGACTGAGTTTGGTCATGATGCTTCGTAGTCTGTTCACGAGGCTGGTCTTGTCTTCTGCGTCGTTGTTTTTTCCTGCCAGAATTGTCCAGGTAATCTCATCGGTTCTCCGTAGACCAATTCTGCCGTTGTTGCGTTTATGTCTTCCTTCCAGGCGGCCCTGATGCCCATCAGTACGCCTGGGAGGATTTCTGTCCAGTCTTCTGTTTGATGGCATTTGATGGCTGCTTTTAATTGCCTGTGGAACCGCTCTATCATCCCGTTGGCTGCCGGGTGGTACGCTGTTGTTCTTATATGTTTTGAGCCTGTCATTTGCGTTAGGCGTTTGAAAAGATCTGCTTCAAATTGTCTTCCTTGGTCGGTCGTGATTCTGTCTGGAGTGCCGAATCGCGCGATCCAGTTTATGAACAAGTGCTTTGCTATCGTTTCTGCCGTAATGTCTGTTTGTGGAATCGCCTCCGGCCATCTTGTAAAACGGTCCATTATGGTGAGGCAGTAGCGTTTGTTATTGGATGTTGGCATTGGTCCGACTATGTCCATGTGTATGTGCTGGAAGCGTCTTGTTGGTAGGTCGAACTCTCCTATCGGTGCTACGTTGTGTCGCGTGATTTTCGCTCGTTGGCATTGAATGCAAGTTTTGGCCCATCTGCTGCAATCCTGCTGTATTCTTGGCCATACGTATCTTTGCGCTATTAGTTTCGCTGATGCCTTTGCTCCTGGATGAGCTAGGCTGTGCAGGGAGTTGAATACTCTCCTCCTGAATTGTTGTGGCACGTATGGTCGTGTTATCGGTGTTGACGTGTCGCAGTATACTGT
This sequence comes from Formica selysi, assembly GCA_009859135.1. NCBI lineage: Eukaryota > Metazoa > Arthropoda > Insecta > Hymenoptera > Formicidae > Formica > Formica selysi. The sequence goes on along the minus strand of WHNR01000045.1, from coordinate 224,012 downwards.
TGTCGTCGTTTCCGGTATTGCGACTTTCGTGAGCAGCAGACTTTGTTTCGTACTCCTTATCTCTTGCATTTCTGCATCTTGTGCTTGTACTTCTGCCAATTCTTCGAAATTGACTGCCTCTTCTATTGCTTCTACTCTGGAGAGGGTGTCGGCTACTACGTTTTCTTTCCCTGCTATGTGGCGAATGTCTGTTGTAAATTGGCCGATGTACTCCAAGTGTCGTGCTTGGCGTGGTGAGCTTCTTAGCGGATCTTGGTCAAATGCGTAGGTGATTGGTTTGTGGTCCGTGTATATAATGAACCGTCTTCCTTCTAACATATGGCGGAAGTGTTTGATCGCTGTGTATATAGCCAGTAGTTCTCGATCGTATGGACTGTACTTCGTTTGTGGTCTGCTGAGTTTTTTGCTTAGGAATGCTAGTGGTTGCCATTCCCCTTTAACTTTCTGTTGTATGACCGCTCCTAGTGCTGTGTCCGAGGCGTCCGTCGTTATGGTTAGTTCTGCTGTTGGATCTGGGTGTGCTAGGAGTGCTGCTCTAGATAGGCTGTTTTTGCAATTGACAAATGCTTCTTCCCTTTCTGGCGTCCATTGGATTGGTTGTTGTCCTCTCTTCTTTGGTCCTCTCAATACTTCGCTCAACGTTGCTTGGTCCTTTGCTGCTCCTGGGATGAAACGTCTATAGAAGTTGATGGTTCCCAGAAATTGTCGCATCTGTTTGACCGTCTTTGGAGAAGGGAAGTTTTTGATTGCTTCCACCTTCTCTGGTAGCGGTCTGCTGCCTTCTGCTGAGACCAGCCCAAGAATTTAACCTGTGCGGCTGCGAAGGTGCACTTGGCTGGGTTAATTCTCACCCCGTTGGTTTCTAGTCGGGTGGAAAGTTCCCTCATGTGCTTTTCGTGTTCTTCTTCTGTTGCTGATGCTACCAATATGTCATCTATGTATGCATAGCAGAAGTCTAGTCCCCGCAGTATTTCATTAATGAATCTTTGGAAAGTTTGTGCTGCGTTTCGAAGTCCGAACGGCATGAATTTGAATTCGTATAATCCAAATGGCGTGGTAATTGCTGTCTTCGGTACGTCCTCTTCATGTACCGGGATTTGGTTATATGCTCTCACTAGATCGAGCGTTGAGAAAACTTTTTTTTTGTGCAATGTTTGCGCGAAGTCCTCTATGTGCGGTATCGGATAACTGTCTGTTATTGTGCGTGTGTTTAATCTTCTATAATCTCCGCACGGTCGCCATGCTTCTTTTCCCTTGGGCACCATATGCAGTGGTGCTGACCATGGGCTTTCTGATGGCTGGATTATCCCTTCCTGCAGCAGTAGGTCGAATTCCGTCCTTGCGATGTGTAGTTTCTCTGGAGATAGTCTTCTTGGTCTGCATGCTTCTGGTTGTCCCGCGGTGGTTTGTATGTAATGGACTGTGTTGTGTTTGACTGGCTGGCTCCTTCCGTTTGGTCGCGTTATTCCTGGGTACTCTTTTACTATGCTGTCGTATTTTGTTTCCCCAACTACTGCTTTGATGGAGTTTATTTTATGGTTGCTTTTTGACCCGTGTGCCGTGAGGCCTGTTTTTCCGTCAATTAGCTTCTTATTTCTTACATCCGGTAGGAGGTGATAGTGCGATAAGAAGTCTGACCCTATTATTGGCTGTGTGACGTCGGCTATTATGAATCGCCATGGGAACGCCCTACGTAGCCCGAAATCCGGTTGTATGGTTGTTGCTCCGTAGGTGGATATTGTTGATCCGTTTGCTGCAAATATCTGATATGTTTCCGCCTGTTTCCGGCCTTGTGTTCTTGCACGTGGGTAGACGCTTATGTCGGATCCGGTATCGATTAAATATCTTATTTTCGTCTTCCGGTCCGTCATATATAGGCGGCGTGGTTCTAAGCCTATGTCGCTTGCCGCCATCAGCGACTGGCTTCCTCGTTTTCCTTTTTGAACGAGCATGGGGTCGTACATTTCTTGGCTTCTACTCCGAAGCGTCGGTGGTAGTAGCAGATGCCTTCTCTTCTTTGTGTCCTGCTACGTTGTCGGTCTCTCGATTGGCTTCGTGGTCGTTTCCCTTGCTGTTCTCTTTGGAACTCCCTGGTCATTTTTGTGACCTGTGTTGTCAAGGCAGCGACTTGATCTCTTAGCGCCTCTATTTGCGTTTCCCATGTGGTTCGTGCTGGCGTGACTGCCCCTTGCATGGTTGCTACCTCCATTGATCTACTGCCTATCTCATGTATTCTGTCGGCCTGTTCTGCGACGTCTTCCAGCTTATCTTGCGCCCGGATTGCTAAAATGGCCTGCATTTGCATAGGTAATCGACCTAGCCATAATGTGCGCAGTAGTTCGTCCAAAACCGTTATGCCGGCTAAGGTTTTGAGGTGGCGGAGAAACTGCGAGGGCTTTCTATCTCCTAATTCCAGCTCTTCATGTTCGAGGAGCTGTTTGATTCTTTGATCCTGGGATGCCGTGAGTCTCTGAATTAAAGCCTTCTTTATCGCTTCGTACTTCTGTTTTAGCGGCGGCTGGGTGATGATATCCTTGATTTCCCTGGCTTGCTTCGGCTCTATCCTTGAGAGGACGTATGCGTATCTCGTTGCGTCGTCTGTTATGTCGCATGAGCTGAATGTTCCTTCCAGCTGCGCGAATCATAGCTCTGCATCCTCCGGCCAGAATGGCGGTATTCTTATGCCGATCTTGTTGACGCTCGTACTGTCGTCGTCGACGACGATTGTCCTGTCTGGGTCCCTTGGCATCTTCCGCGTCGGTGGTCACCAGTTGTGGGTAGTATAGAGGCGTGTTTGCCTTCGAAAGATGGCGCGAGGGATAGGTAGAGCGTAAAGAGGCGAAGTCAATCACGAGACTTCTTTTCTAAGGGTAACAATAAAATATATTTACAGTCTCTATGTACAATTTACAATCAGCTAATATGTGGTGGCCCTGAAAAGGGCCGTTTACGGGTTAACGCTGAGGGCGTTCCCGCCAAGTGATACAAGGCTCGGTGGTGGTTATTCGGAGGGAGCCGATGTAGGGTAGCGCAAGTGAGGGTACGGGTCTAAGTGCCGGTGGAGTCCCGGGTGGCGTATAGCTGCGCTTCTCGCAGGCTGTCTCCGTCTGTGTGGCCGTGTCACGTGTATTGGCTTCCCAATCGCTATCTGATTGCGTGGAGTTGTCGGTTTGCGTCAGTGGTTGATACTGCGTGCCCCTGTGCACTCGTGTGGCCGGCTGTGATTGCGTCCCGCAATCACGGCGATGTATCGGCGAAGCTGCGAGTGGTGATAGCAGCAGCGGTAGACTCCACGGTGTTGAGGGAGATGTATATCGCCGTACCCGGATGTCCCACGGGCTTAAGAAGAAACGTGGAGGCCGGGTGTATTGCACCGGCGCCAGCTCTATCGGATGTAGTCTCCACTCCCTGTAGCTCGTGCACGTTCGGTCGCCTGTGAGTCCTGGTGTTGTTTCTCCCTCACAGAAGGGCTGCCGACTAGTCCCGGGTGAAGTGGGAGGCAGCTGTGGTCGAGGAAGACTCAGGTCCTGCGGTAATACAGGAGGCAGCGTAGGCTGTCGCTATACAAAATAATCCGTAAGCTCGGACTGACTATCGGGCAGGAGGTCCTTTCCGCAGTCAGAGCGGGCCGCGAATCAAACTCTTCTCGCCGTGCGCCGTCTTATAAACCCCACTCACTGGATTTCACTTGCTGGCGCTGACTCCCGCTCGTGGCCGCCTCCCGGCGAGCCTTCGTGGCTCGCGCGGTGCTCGCGCGCGGGTTTCACGTGCTCCGCGCGTGAGAATTCGTTCGCGCGTCTACCGGGTAGCTCGCGCGTAATTGTGGTGGTTTCTCGAACCGCCACAGATAGTATGAACATAATAATTAATACATATATATATATATATATATATATATATATATATATATATATATGTTATAAATTATTAATTAAAATTACTAATAATTTTTTTATTTTTTTAACGTATAAATGATGCGGTGCGACGTGCCGTCAATAAAGAAAAGAGGAAGGCCAAAAAACAACAGCAAAGATACGTTCCCGGTATGCATCATACACAGCAATACATACCAGAGACGTACACACCGGCAGCGTGCACAGGATACATATCCGTAGCACCAGGATACGTGCACACAGCTATGCCCATATCGGCACCTGGATACGTGCCGCCCGCCTCTAATTATATGCCCGCACTATCCGCTCCTCCCGCCTTAAATCCCCCCCTCGCTTCACTCTGCGGTGTACATCTGCGCCAGCGTAAGTGCTGGTAATCTGTCCACTAGATCCACCATGTGGTGACGGTGGAAGATCGTATTATTAATTGGGAGCAGAAGAGGGGTCTGCTTAGGCGTAGTGGTATAGGATGGACTACTCGAGGAGGCTTCCATTCATACTGGTGATGAGTCTCTCCGTGGAGTGAAGCGAGGGGGGGATTTAAGGCGGGAGGAGGCACGAACCAAGCATCCATCTCTTCCGTGGCAGCGGCACTGTCGTGTCTGTGTAGGGCGTTTACACACTTCCTCAGCCCGACAAATAATTGTTAGAAAACAACATTTGCGGGTCTGAAAAAATATGCGAGGTACGAGTGGCTGAATCGGGAATCGAACCCGAGTCTTTCGCTTTCCGGGCAACTGCTCTTACCACTGAGCTATTCAGACCTCACACCTTACGCCACTTTAACACAGTACATACGACTCCAGAGAGATGCTGGAATCTCGCTCCATGGATGCAGTGCCGATTGCCACGGAGAGACGACATCCCCAGCACGTCTCCAGAGCGATCCAATCATATTAAACGATTGAAAATTGGCCCCCGTAGCCGCTCAGCGATGAGTCTTGACTCGTCACCAGTATGAATGGAAGCATCCTCGAGTAGTCCATCCTAAACCACTACTCCTAAGCAGCCCCCTCTTCTGCTCCCAATTAATAATACGATCTTCCACCGTCACCACGTGGTGGATCTAGTGGACAGATTACCAGCACTTACGCTGGCACAGATGTACACCGCAGAGTGAAGCGAGGGGGGGATTTAAGGCGGGAGGAGGCACGAACCAAGCATCCATCTCTTCCGTGGCAGCGGCACTGTCGTGTCTGTGTAGGGCGTTTACATGCCGGTATCTACATCATCCGGATATATCACTTCGATGCCTGCGATGCCATCCGGATATATACCGCCCGCATCTAGTTATATGTCCGTACCATCCGGATACGGGCCCGCACCATCCGGATACGGGCCCGTACCATCCGGTTACGTGCCCATCCATCTAGCACCAACTGGATACATGCCTGCGGCTGGACCATCAACATACATGCCCATACCGCCCTCAAATTATACATTTATGAAATAAAAAAAAAGAAACATAAAAATAAATATAATTGTATACACACACCCACACACACACAATTATATGTACAAACTGTAACGCGGACACACTCACACGCACGCGCGCGCGCGCGCACGTACACACACACACACACCACACATAAAAAATGGAAATAAAATTATTCTAATTACATTTTTATTTCATCTTATTTTTTATTCCTATATCCACATTCTATCCTTCCTTATAAAATAAAAATAGTAATTTAATAAATAATAGTACATAAATTTAATTCAGTAATACATAAGTATTTTTTTAATATAGAGTGAATATGTGGGTGACACCCGTTTGGACACGGAACGATTGGACACTGCACGATTGGACACAGAATTATTGGACACCGCACGATTGGACACCGCACAATTGGACACGCACACTGCACGATTGGACACTGCACGATTGGACACCGCACGATTGGTCACTGCACGATTGGACACCGCATTATTGGACACTGCACGATTGGACACTGCACGATTGGACACTGCACGATTGGACACCGCACGATTGGACACTGCACGATTGGACACCGCACGATTGGACACGCACACTGCACGATTGGACACTGCACGATTGGACACCGTACGATTGGACACTGCACGATTGGACACCGCATCATTGGACACTGCACGATTGGACACCGCACGATTGGACACTGCACGATTGGACACCGCATTATTGGACATTGCATGATTGGTCACCGCACGATTGAACACTGCACGATTGGGCACAGTGGGTTCCGCCCCCCCTTCGGGGGGGCTCCACTATCAAAAAACTAGACACATAAGTTTGCGTTGAACCTCGCTTCGCGTGGAAAGTTGTAAACCTATGTGGAACCTTACTTCGCATTAAAAAGAATATGCGTGGAGGCAGTATGTTCCGCCCCCCTACGGGGGGGCTCCACTTCCGGAAGATATAACCTAACCCATACCTATTTCTGATTTAAAACTAAAATTTATGCTTCTGCTTGTGCCCTCTTTATGCATAATTACCGGTGTCCAATCGTGCGGTGTCCAATCGTGCGGTGTCCAATCGTGCGGTGTCCAATCGTGCGGTGTCCAATCGTACAGTGTCCAATAATGCGGTGTCCAATCGTGCGGTGTCCAATCGTGCGGTGTCCAATCGTGCGGTGTCCACTCGTGCGGTGTCCAATCGTACAGTGTCCAATCGTGCAGTGTGCGTGTCCAATTGTGCGGTGTCCAATCGTGCGGTGTCCAATAATTCTGTGTCCGATCGTGCAGTGTCCAATCGTTCCGTGTCCAATACTACGTGTCCAATCGAGCGGTGTCCTATCGTTCCGTGTCCAAACGGGATACGCCCGAATATGTAATAAACTGTTGTGCCTCCGTGGAAGCTCAACGAATTTTTGGGGATCGTTGGCCAAATTAGAACTAAGGAGTTCGGGATCGGGCAGGGTCGTCTCGCCGTGTCAACAATTTTGTAGTAGTTGTAGAAATAAAGTCATTTATTCGTATACATCGGCTTTAAATCTTCTTGTCTTTCTCGCACTTCAACTCGGCTTATCGTGGTATAGAATTGCTTCGCGTGCCTGATATCGCGGCTGCCGTCGCGAGATCAGCTGGGACGCTCTTTTTATTAAAATGATTTCAATTGTCCGTCTCGCGGTTGCTCTTTATTAAATTTTTCTGTGCTGTATAATTGTATGAATATAACAGTTTCGGGTGGTTTTGTGATTAAGACTGCCTAGCGCTCGTTCGAGGTGGGTAGTTTTATCACCTCCTGTTCGATTAGTTTTTTGGAGGGGATCGCTTAGCGACAGGACCATAGGTGGTCGTGTCGCTCGATTTTGGGTGAAAAAACCCCGGATGCAAGCTACGTATATTCTTTGCTTGCATTTCCGGCGTATCGTTCTTCGAGTCTTGCGAACGCGTGGCCTCCGCGCGTGGCTCGCTTTGTCAGCGATTGCGCTCGTAACTTTATACGTCTTCCTCGGTTTCGAGTTATAGTCGGAAGACGTTAAATAATATTTAATAATTAATAATTATACTAATTTGGTTATAGCCGTTTTGGGCTATAACATCCCTCCCCCGTTGAAAAAAGAAAAACGGGGGTACAACGTTTTTCTTTAGTTATACCCTTTCTTATTCTAACGAATACATTATTTTTCCCGTATATAATATTTGATATAATCGTTTCTTACTATCTAAAATCGCGTACTTAGACTACGCTTTAGTATAGGTCTTGGGAGTTCATAGGATATACGTGGTTCTTCATTGTATATCCTGACTGATGGTCTTTTTATTTTCCTCTTTTTATTTTTTATAATTATATATGTTACAATGGCTATTATAATTATTGTTATGATTTCGCTTGTAGCCATTGGATAAACAAATTGTTTTTGAACAAAGAAGTTCTGTTCGTTGTCTTGTAGATTATTATTTAATTCTTCTCAGTTTATTTTTTAATTTTATTAATTCTGTTCGGTGTAGCGTTACGTTTTCTAGTGTGTCGTTATCGTGTGTCTTGTATATCTGTAGAAGCGTGATCAAGCGACGCGATAGCGTCGCGACGCCAAGTATATAAAAAAAAACGTTTCAGCTTGTCAACGGTTTGTCTATGTTGTTGCCTATGTACAGGGGCCGCGACGCTACCAAGTAGCTTATCCGGAGTTTTACGTTTAATAAACTTTCGATTAAAATTCCTCAGGAACCAAGCCGTTAATCAAAAATCTAACGGCGCTTTTCTTATACAATGTGGATGCAAGCTTTCGATTGCGACCAGTTTGAATAAGATTGGTGCTGTCAATCCTGAGGAATGATAATCCTATACCAGAAATGTGACATTTTTCTTTTTCCATCATTATCATCATAATAAGGTTCAGTTTCAGTTTCAGACTCTCACGTACGTATGCTCGCACGCACACACGCAAAGCGAGTTTGTCCCTCAAGGCGCGTTTGCAGGGCTCATGTACGATTATTCGCTTGAGTGTGCAAATACGCCTTGAGAGACAATGTGTATGTGCGTGCATACGTATATGATACGTGTCAAGCGATACGCGGTAGCATCGCGACGTCAAGATATAATAACTTTATAAGGTTAATGTTCGCGACGTCAAAATATAATAAAACATTATAAGGTTAATGTTATATTTGAATCTGCTGCAGAAAATATATTTGGTCCTTTCGAGTAAGTAGATTGAAATTTTGTATATATATCTGCTTATATATGTTTATTTATTGTTTTATAAGTATATTATTTCTTGATTATATCTGAATATTGTCTAAATTAAAGCGCTTATTTGCAGGATAAAGCAAAATCAATCAATCCTTTCAAGAAGACCGGTATACTTTTAGCTGAAGAACTTTGCTAAACAGCGTAACATATTGGGTTATAGAGATTTGGCAGTAACAGACAGTAAGTACAATATAGTAGCACATATAAAACATTCAGTAGCACATATAAAACCAGATATGTAAATTAAATTAAATATTAAAATTCTGTTCTTTTCATTGCACACAGATAGAGGGAAGTGACCATAAAGCACTTAACTTCGGATGGACATAAAAACGATTAATAACTGTCGAAGTAAAAGAAATATTTACTATTTATAATGCGGTAAAGGGAATCCTTGCTCTTATGTTAAGTGATTGAACTGAAGTTGAATTCAATATGTTGAATAGCTTGAAATTTGTGAAACACGAATACCGAAAATAAATTTAAGCTATAATTATAACTATATAATTATAGCTTAAATTTATTTTCGTTATTCGTGTTTCACAAATTTCAAGCTATTCAACACATTGAATCACGTGTAATATTATAACAGCATGTTGCAATTGCTTGTAAATTCCTACGATTTTATCAAAAATGTAATAATGTCAGTGATTTCTCTCTGATAATGTTCATAAAACTTATGAATATATATCTCGCATTGCAACATGCTATTATAATATTACACGTATGCAAAGGAAGCCAAAGTATTCATACGTATTATTTATTTATTATTCTCAAAGTGGATCTTACTGTAACAAAATTTTGATCGTTTTAATTTATTAATCTGTTCATCAGTATACATACATAGTATGTATACTTTGGCTTTCTTTATACGTATAACTATATTACATTATTTAAGAAAATTCAATAACCGATCAAATGTTATACGTATAACTATATTACATTATTTAAGAAAAAGAAAAACCTATGATAATTATATATCACATTGCACAACATGCTATTACAATATTAGTTATACATATGCGAAGAAAGCCAAAGTATATATATACATAGTATTTATTATTCTCAAAGTGGATCTTATTGGAACAAATTTTAATCGCTAAATATATAAAAAAAATAAAAAACAAGATTTTATTGCCTATATAGGATTCAATAAAATTAAGTGCCAATTCTACATAAATAAAACTACTGTATTATTGTAAGATAATATAATGTAAGCACATATATATTATTGTTGAACATTATATACTAAGTATAGGATTCAATAAAATTAAGTGCCAATTCTCCATAAATAAAACTACTGTATTATTGTAAGATAATATAATGTAAGCACATATATATTATTATTGAACATTATATACTAAAAATAAAATTAATGAATGCCAATTATACAATAAAACTTTATTATTGTAAGATATTCTACATAAATAAAACTTTATTATTATGATTTACTTATAATTATTGAACTTTATTATTATTAGATAAAAACTATATCATATTATTAAAAATAAAACGAATGCCAATTCTATATAAATAAAATCTATTATCGTGAGATAATATTTAAAAAAAAAAAACAAAAGAAAATACTTAAAATAAAAAATACTTTGTCTTCTTTGGTATCTTCTATGGTACTTCATTTATCTTTTTTGGCATTATAAATATTTCGCATTGTACAACATGTTACTATAATATTGGTTATACGTATGCCAAGAAAATCAAAGTATACATATTATGCATGTATACTGACAAAGCAAATAACATTTTGTTACAGTTAGATCCACTTTAAGAATAATAAGTAAATACTATGTATGAAAAAGTGGATCTTACTGCAACAAAATGTTATTTGCTTTGTCAGTATACATACATAATATGTATACTTTGATTTTCTTGGCATACGTATAACTAACATTACATTATTTTATAAAAAAAAAGGAAAACTTCTTTCTTGTAGGAACTTGAGCAGGTAACGGTAGCAGCTTTTATTCATACGGTTCATTATTGCTGGTCATTGCGCCATGTACTAAAAATAGACATAACATTATTAATATCGTTATATTCATAAATTGAAGAAGTTTTGAAGTACAGATCTAAATTTCTTACTTTCTTGGTCTTCCCCGTCTGCCCCAATTATAGTGGGCCGAAGATAATTGATATAGAAATCGCATGAGGCGTTGCTGCTGTCTGCGAGCGCCTGCTGCGTTGCCTCTTGGTCTTTGAGCTATGGAAAATATAAAATATATAAAAATAGTGAATAAAATGTGAATAAATTAAAATTATGTAATTATAATTATAATATTACGTCTATTTTCATCGATGGCGGGACCAACGTCGGCGATGAAATCATCATCGGCAATGGAATTGACATCCGCGGAAAGGACGGCACCAGTGACACCGGCGGCGACGGGACGTGTAGCGACAGGACGTGTAGCGGCAGGACATGTAGCGGCAGAATTACGTCTATTTTCATCGATGGCGGGACCAACGTCGGCGATGAAATCATCATCGGCGATGGAATCGACATCTGCGGCAAGGATGGCACCAGTGACACTGGCGGCGACGGGACATGTAGCGACAGGACGTGTAGCGGCAGGACGTGTAGCGGCAGGACGTGTAGCGGCAGGACGTGTAGCGGCAGGACGTGTAGCGGCAGGATGTGTAGAAACGGGAGCGGCGGCAACAGGATTTGTAACGATGGGAGCCGCGGCAACGGAACGTGTAAAGACGGGAGCGGCGGCAACAGAATTTGTAACGATGGGAGCCGCAGCAACGGGACGTGTAGAGATGGGAGCGGCGGCAACAGGATTTGTAACGATGGGAGCCGCGGCAACGAGACTTGTAGCGACGGGATCATCGGCGACTTGACCGATGGCAACTCTGTTGTTATGCTTCATTTCTTCGAATGAGAATTCTTGTAAGAAGTCTTCAACATCTACAATCATCTAAAATTTAAGTGAAATTATTATGTAATAATTTGTTTTTTAATAAAATATAAAGAATATATTAAGAACGCTACTTACGTCTTCTTTATCTGCCGCCATCTTTGATTATCGATTCAACCATTGATCGATAATTCATTATATAGATTCGTAACTTTAATATAGTGAAAAAGCGTTGTTTCTCATTGGCTGTATTATTTTAAAGGTGGCGCCCCATCGCTTTCAGAACAATTAAACTTGCTTCAATCGAAAACGATTACGTGCTTCACGTCTTCACATAGTAACGGTTAGTTACCATTACAATATAGTTACGACCGTAACCTGTACGTGCTTTACATATACTGATGGACGACGATTCTGAGCAATAGGTATAAAAATAATTATTATACGCTTGGTAATAAGAATGCCTTATAACATGAATTTATGCATATATCGGAATATATATATATATATATATATATATGTATATATACATATACATATATGGAAAATGTATTCTGATATGTGTATAAATTCGTGTATTAACAAGGCACTCCTGTTACTGAGTATATGTACACATATACACATCACAATTTTATTCATAGACATTATATATATCTAGTCCGAGTGTTTGTTTGTATTTAAGTAGTAGAGATAAAAATCGGGGCACAGACTTTTGCATAAAGACCATTGCACATTCAAAAGTTTTAGTCGTAATCGTAAACAAATCGACCAATCACAGTTCAAACATTTTTATTACATTTTAGAATGTTTGATTGTGATTGGTCGATTTGCTTACGGCCTTACGATTATTACAACTAAAACTTTTGAACGTGCAAGGGCCTTAAGCGTATAACCATAAATATAAAGATTGGTCCATAAACATATGCATAAGGAAATGGACCAATCAATTCCCTTATGTTTATGATTATGCGCTTATGCAAAAGTTTGTGCTTTGGCTCTAAAGGTGCACATATAAAAGGGCTTACTCTGACCGGTATTCATAATCCGATGTTATATTTGAGATTGTCTTAAGTTCAATTTTGAGATGAGATCATTTGATTGGTTGAATGAGATCTTAGAAATGGAATCTTAAGATAACCTAAGACCACACTTAAGACGATCTTAAATATAAGAACACATTACGAATATCGGCCTCTGTTCTGTGCCTCTTGCGTTCTCGCTCGCTCGCGCGTAGCATAGCGAGAGAGAACGTTATGTTACGTGCGAGCGAGAAAGAAGCACGGAACAGAACGTGTCCTTTTCTACGTGTATCTTGGCTCTTACTCCTCAACACTTGGTCTAGATACTATGTCTATGATTTTATCTTATTATAGCTGTTATTATTGCAGCTACCACAGAAAGACAAAGTGCCATAGGCTTTCGACAGCGGCAAATATCCAATTGTTTAACATTACATAATAAAGGTATTATATAAATAAACATTGAATTAAATTATGGATTGTAATTAATTAATTAATAATGAATAAAATATTTTTATTTGCAGGTTAAACGTGAAGAGAATTTTCTTTAATAATTGTTATAGTGGCTGCTCTCTGGCGCTAAGTTTCGGCTGCCATAAGCGCTGCATTAAAAAATCGGCTGCTATAAGCGCTGAAAACTCAGCTGCAACTCAGCTCAGCTCAGTGCTAAGTTTTTCCTTTCTTAGCAGTTTCATTGTTGATAAGAATTGTTTGCTATAAAGGCGTTGAATTTAAAGTATTGTTAAATATTTAACGTTAGGCACCTAATTATTAAAAAAGTAATAATAAATAAATATTCTAATCTTTATTGTGTAATTTATTATGTCTGCTAATAAAATAAATGATAATACCCGATCCCTAAATACTTATGCGATGCAGATAATAGTTGAAAATAAATGGTTAGAAGACATTCATATTGATCACTTTGGGTTATTATTACGATCTTGTTCAGAATATCGACCACGTGAAACATGGAGAATACAATGTCCCAATACAATCGAATCTGTTTGTAAGGAACATAAACATATTCAAATATTACATAGTTGTAGCGATATGATTACTAATGAAAATGGGCATTGGGTTTGTAGCTATTATGATACAAAAGATATTTATATTTACGATTCATTGAATTTAAAACGCTTGCATGCTCATCATAAGATATATCTTGACAAGTTATATCCATTTTATTCTTTCGATAAGAAACCGGTACGATTTCCGTCAGTTCAAAATCAATCTAATGCTTATGATTGCGGTGTTTTTGCAATTGCATTTGCAGTATCACTTTTATTTGGCCTTCGACCAGATACAGTTATGTATGACCATACTTTAATGCGTCAACATTTGGTACACATGTTTCAATTAGAAAAAATAGAACATTTTCCTCGAATTATAAGACCTAATAATCCAAAAAAATTATTTAGTTTGGATGAAATACAAAAAAGGGAAGCCTTAGCTAGAAAAAAAACGAGAACGTCGACAAAAAAAAGCTGAACAAGAAAGGTCTGTAGATTTAATAAAATCAAAAAATAATATAACTGAAATGACAATGGAGCAAGTAGCAAAGAAACATGTTAAAGATCCATTTGATCATTACAATATAATAAATAAAAATAATAATATTGTAAATGAATGTAATGATGTTGAACATTCTATTCATGACACTTTTAAGAATTCCTTTTCATCACTGCATATTTCTTCAGACAAAACGCAAAATAATATAAAGAACAATACATGTATTCAGGAAAATACGTTGTCAGATGTCAGTTCTTGCATAACAAAAATAAACGAACACAAATATACAAATCTTGTTGCAAATATTTTACCTCTAAGCATGCAGTATATACAGATTATTCTTAGAGGTAAATGGTTAGAAGATATTCATATTGAGTATTTCGGTTTATTATTGAAAAGTTGCTCAGAATATCAACCACGCGAACCATGGAAAATTCAATGTCCTGATAGAATTGAACCTGTTCATAAAAATCAGAAACATATTCAAATATTGCATAGCTGCAGCGATATAGCGACTAATTTAGACGGTTATTGGGTTTGCAGTTATTACGATACTAAAATGATTTATATTTATGACTCATTGAATATGAAACGATTACATGTACACCATAAAATTTATCTTGAAAAATTGTATCCATTTTATTCTTTTGATAAGCAACCAGTACAGTTTCCAACAGTTCAATTGCAACCTAATGGTAATGATTGCGGGGTTTTTGCAATAAGCTTTGCAGTATCCCTTTTATTTGATCTTCAACCAAACAGAATTATATATGACCATAATTTAATGCGTCAGCATTTAGCAGAAATGTTTCAATCGAATAGAATAGAACACTTTCCTCAAATTGCAGGAGTAATTGATTCAAAACAAATTAATCATAAATATGCATCCAATGAAAATAATATAAAAGATAGTATCGATATTAATAACATTACTAAAGATTTAACTAGAGATCAACATGGTATAAAAAGAAAAGTAAATTGTAATTATGGAGATAGTAATAAAAAGCGAAGTAAGAACTGTAAGATTTATTCGGAAAATGTTCTATCGCATAAGACAGATGTTATTAGTTTACGTAAAAATAAAAGCGTTGTTAATAAAAAATATTATAAATTACATAGAGACGATTTATTAGCAAAATAAAAAATTTATAATGAAAAACACAGAAATGATATAAAAAGATCGAACAAAAAATATTATGAAAAACACAGAAATGACATAAAAAAATCGAACAAGAAATATTATGAAAGCACAGAAATGACATAAAAAATCGAACAAGAAATATTATGAAAAACACAGAAATGACATAAAAAAATCGAAAAAGAAATATTATGAAAAACACAGAAATGATATAAAAAAATCGAACAAGAAATATTATGAAAAACGTAAAAATTATTTAAAAAAATGGATGAAGAAATATTATCAAAAACGCAGAAATTATTTTAAGAAATCGATGAAGGAATATTATGAAAAACGCAGAAATTATTTTTAGAAATCGATGAAGGAATATTATGAAAAACGCAGAAATTATTTGAAGAAATCGATGAAGGAATATTATGAAAAACGCATAAATTATTTTAAGAAATCGATGAAGGAATATTATAGATTACATAGAAACAATATACTACTAAAAAAAAACATTTACTATAAAAACAAAATAAATAAAGAATTAAAAAATAATTATAACAAAAAAACAACAAAAATAAATGATATGAAATAAAATAAAGAAAAGTGTATTAGAAATATATCAAAAATTCTTAAAATGTCGTCGTTGTCCGAAAATAGATTGGAAGCTGAACGTATAGCAAAATGGTGCTTTTATATAAGAAAAGTTTATATTTTACAAATGAAAAGAACATTTAATAAATGTAAACAAAAAATGGAAGTTTGTTTGACACGTGCAACGGAATGTTCTTCATCAAAATTTACCGAATATGTAAATATGTTTTGTGGACAAGATAAACATACCGCTTCTTCGGAATTATATTTTGCAGAAACTACCTATCATACATATAATGTTTCTGAACCTATTATAATGGATTCCGAAGGTAAAGCAATTAACATTTTACCCTTAATAGAATCAAAACATAAAACCACAAAAGCATGGCGCTGTAGTTCCCTTTGTAAAATGGAAGAGATCATTATTAACGATTTGAAGTGCTGCTTTGAAGAATTTTTAAATTGTACATTAATGATAATCTACGTAAAAAATTTTTATGTTCTCATAATTGTTATAATCAAATACATCAAGACAAAATGGGTCATTCTCATGGCTGTTATATCGACTACAAAATGTGTAAATCATGGTTTTTATCTATTGAGATGGTATCTCCCCATTATCCGATGATACGATATATTAAAAGATTAATATATAATTTGATTAATTTTAATAAAAAATTAAATAAATTACATAAAGCATTAAATGATGTTGATATAAACACTCTAAAAGATATTGCAATTGAGGCTCAACAAAAAGGACAAACTGTAACACAGGTTAATGCGGAAATTAATTTAAATGAAGATGAAATTCATTCTCAATATTACTTAGCTTTTACAGCATTTACGAAACGATCGATAGATGTTCCAAAGTTTGCTTGTATTTCTTATACAAAATATTGCTTCAAAAGAGATATTGTTATAAAAAAAATTTGTAAGAAAAATGATACAACAGTTTGGAACAATTTTATTAATGATATAGGATTAAAAATTAATGAAAAATATATTATTTGCAACTTTTGTGATCGATATTTCAAAAATAATAAAATGCCACCAACATGCAGAATCAATAAGCTCGAAGTGCTACCAGTACCAAAAGAAATAACAACATTAAATGATTACGAGAGAATTCTTATACAACGAGCGAAAGCATTCCAAATTGTGCAAAGAGCGCATACGGTAATAAATAAAAATCTACCGCACAGAGAAATGATATCAAAAGTGAAAGGTAGAACATTCCATTTGCCATTGCCGTTAAACGAAACGTTAAACAAAATTTGTTCTTCAACTGAACCTATTAATTTAAATCATGAGCTATATATATTAGTTCGTGGTATTCCAACTAAAGCAAATATAATGTGGGAAAAATTAGTCGATGTAAAAAAAGTATGGACTGCCTTAATATGGTTAAAACAAAATAATCCTATATATTCAGATATTATACTACCGACATCTCCTGAAAATTTGTTGCATTCCAAATTACGAGATGTTGAGTTTCAGAAACATGATTTGGAACTTCATGACAAGACTTTGGGGGAAGATAATGAAGAAAATGAAAAAAATAATACTTCTAAGGAAGAATGTAAGGCATTATTGACTCAAATGTCGCAAACAGATCAATATTATGAACAATTTACTATATATCCAATGTATGAAAAAAGAATAAATGAATCTGCAACTACACTTTATCAAATGATAAAAGTTCAAGATATTCCATTGGATAATCGTAATAAAGATATGGATATAAAATGTTTTCCTGATTTATATCCATATGGTGCGAATGGACAGCATGAAGATAGAAGTGTCCGGATAACTGATTTTGAATATATTAAAATGAGACTTATGTCGCAACACTCACAATTTCGGTTAAATATACAATATCTTTTCTATTTATTACATAATAACAATATGCGACAATTAAATAGTGGAATATTTCATAAAATGAATGTTACCAATTCTCGTGAAAGATATACAGCTGCTACTTATTTGGAGCAATTATCTAACCAGCAGCTTGAATCTAATTTAAGTACTATATTTTAAAAGTTACGTAATACAGAACAATATTGGAGAATACCTAGAAGTAATTTGCATTGTATGATATGTAATTATGGACCTGCTACTTGGTTTCTTACCATCAGTCCATGTGAGTGGTTATGGACCGGTTTGATAGAATATCTTCGAGAAATAAATGAACCAATTGCCAATCAAAAATCTGCGAACGAACTTATTGCTCTTGATACTGTATCAACTTCGAGATTCGTAGATAATAAATTTAAAGCTATGCTTGATTTTATTTGTTCACCTGATAATCCAATCGGAGAGGTCACTCATTACTTTTGGCGTCGTGAATATCAAGGTAGAGGTATGCAACATTTTCATTTGTTAATTTGGATAAAAGATGCTCCGATAATTGGTACATCTTCTAATGAAGATATTGCATCTTTTATTTTAAAATATGTCACTTGTAGAATTCCAAATAAACAGTTATCACCTGAATTATATCGACGTGTAAATACACATCAACGACATAAACATAATAATTACTGCTTGCGCACCAAAAAAACTAAAGTAGGTTTTTCTAAAGTATGCAGATTTGGTTTTTCACGATCCGTAACAGATACTTTGAAAATTAAAGACGTTGCTGTTTCAATAGCAGATAGAAGAAAATTGAAAACAAAAAGCAGACTCTACGATTTGCCACGATCTAAAGAGGAAGTCAATATTAATGATTATAATCCAGCTATTCTTACTGCTTGGGAAGGAAACATGGATATTCAATTTGTAGGTGAAAAATCTACGTTATTAACTTGGTATACTACGAAATATGTTTCCAAAGCAGAAAAGAGTAATAACGCAGAAGATACATTTGAAAAGATAAATTCAACAAAATCGTTGAGAAGTTGTCTTTGGAATATTGGAATGCGTATGTTGAATCATAGAGAATGTGGAGCTCTCGAAGCTGCTGACACTTTATTAGGAATACCATTATATGGTACTGACAAAGAAACGACTATAAGATAGTTAGATGTAAATATGATTAGAAGTAGAAGACTTAAATCTCGCAAAGAGATTGAAATGCTAAATTCTGAATCTATGGATATTTTTTATCCTTCTCTAATTGATACATATTATCCAAGCAGACCTAAAGAACTAGAATCTACTAATTTGTATGATTATGCAAAATGGTATGATATTACGAAAACTAAACCAATTTCTAAGACAATAAAATATTACGTGCTTGGTGAATCTTTATATTTAAAGAAACGTAAACGTGGATATCTTATCAATCATTACAAATATAATGTCCATACTCAACCAGAGCGTTACTATTTTTCATTATTGTTATTATTTCAATCTTGGAGAGATATTAGTGAATTAAAGAATGAATGTGATAATTATGCAGAAGCATTTTCTTTAATACAATATAAATTGAAAGATGCTCTTCAGTATCATGAAAAAATAACCAACATTCAGCAAGGTATGGATAATATTAAAGAATTAATTGAAAAAAAATATCAGAAATTACAAAAAATGAAGATGAAAATGACTGTCTTGAAAATGGTGCATTAGAATGTATTCCTGTCGAAGTTGAAGGAGCTATGAGGGACTTTAAAGATGTTGGCAATAAATTTGAAGTTAATGTCGATGAAATGGTGACGCAATTAAATATTGATCAAAAACGAATCTTTGATAGAATTACTGCTGGTATATCTGATGATAATAGTGAAGTTCTTAGACTTTATGTAAGCGGTGAAGGTGGTACTGGAAAGAGTTTTTTGATAAAAACTATTAGATGTTGGATTAAAAAATATATTGAGAAAGACACAGCGGTAACTGCACCAACCGGTATAGCAGCTTTTAATATTGATGGATTTACTATTCATAGATTATTTTAATTACCGGTAGAACATGGTCGTACTGCCAAATATACACAACTTTCTGATGTAGTTCTTAAAATTATACGAGAGGAACTTAAGAATGTTGTTTTAATAATTATCGATGAAGTTTCAATGATTTCAAATATCACTTTAATGTACATACATCTTCGATTAACAAAGATATTTAATACCATGGATTGCGATAATGGATGGTTCGGCAAAAAACATATACTTCTTTTTGGAGATTTATTGCAACTTCCACCTGTGCATGAAGATCCGCCTTTTATTGAATTATCAAAATTAAAAATTGAGAAATACATTGGTGCAATGGGTTCTATAAATTTATGGTCTTTATTTAGTTATGATGAATTACAAATTAATGTACGACAACAAGGTGATAATTCTTATCGAGATATATTAACGAGAATTCGAATTGGAACAATTACAGATTCGGACGTAACTATTTTAGAAACGAGGAGAATCAATTTTAGAGAAACTAATTGTAACGACCGATTACAAGAATTATGTAATTATTTACAAAATTTACCAATGGATACTGTTTGCTTACTTCCAACTTGTGCATTATGTGATATTTTGAATACTGCAATGTTAAATCGTATTTCTTCGGATAAGATAGAACTCGTTGCTCAAGATCTGGCAGAATGTGCACCATATTTAAAGAAAAAAGTTATGAAGATATTAAATAAAGATGATGAAGATAGTTCTCGAACAGCTGGATTAGCAAGAATCATAACTGTCAAATTAGGAGCACGTATAATGGTTAGAAGAAATATCGATGTTAGTTTAGGTCTTGTAAATGGTACGATTGGTACAATTACATCAATTATACGTAGCGCAATTGACAATGAAGTAGAACAAATTAAGATAATAGTGTCATCAGGAATAGAGCATATTATAGAACGTTTAAATGTCAAGTTTGAAGTAATGGATAGAGCATTTGTTATAAGAAAACAATTTCCTATATGTCTAAGTTATGGTATGACTATTCATAAAAGTCAAGGTCTGAGTTTAAAACATGCTGTTGTGGAAGCTGGAAATTCTATATTAAGTTGTGGACAAATATATGTCGCTCTTTCACGAGTGACTATCCTGAGTGGATTGCACCTTATAAATTTTGATCCCTCTTCTGTAAAAGCAAATGAGTTAGCTATAATAGAATATAATAGATTGCGAACACAATACAGGCCAGATCTTATACATATTAATATTTTGAAACAACGTGTTCATAAGATTCGTGATACAATTTGGGCAATATCATCAAAAAATGTCTTGGAATGTCAAGTTAATGATAAGGATATTAATGATTCTACTTTATGGCATATAAGAGGACTTCCAAATGTTGATAATATATCTTGCTATGCTAATGTTTCAATTCAATGTATACTTCATTCTTCTATTCTCAGAAAATTGTTGCTTCGTCTTGAGCATAAGAATATTATAAGAAGATTTATTAATTGTTACATGTCAAACGACGAAACTATTAATATAATGGCAATACGCCAATTGGCAGGAGATCAATATCTTGAAAAGATTCAACGAGATGTTAGTGAGTTTATTATACATCTTATTAATAACATAGATAATATAAAGAGTGTAATCGAGCACCAATTAAACATAACTTTACGATGTAAGGTATGCAACTATACAAACACAAAAATTTATACAAATTATATATTATTGCTCCAATTACCCAAAAATTTTAAAAAATCATATACTTTACAAGAATTAATACAATATAATTTTTCACATTGGAATAATGTTGAAAAAATATGTACCAATTGTAATGCTGTCTCTGTACTTGAAAAGACTGATATAATAATAACAGGAAGTATTATTATCTTACAGTTATCATTATTTAAAATTAGTGATACAAAAATTATTAAAGTAACAGATTTAAAAATTAAAGCTGTACCTACAGAAAAGATATGTATTGGTGCGAATATATATAAAGTTATTAGTGGAATTTTTCATCAAGGTAAAAGTACAACTGATGGACATTATACAAACATAGTACGTGCTAAAGGTACCGAGTGGCAATTAATAAATGATTCAAAAGCACAAAAGTGCAGTTGGCCTCGAAATGCTAAAAACGCATATACATTTTTTGCAGAAAAAATATAAATTTTTAAAAAAGCAATGAGATCACCTAAAAAAAACCTCACAAAGGTAAAAAAAAATACGCCAAGTATATAAAAAAATCCCAACATGTACGCAAAAAAAGTTTAATATCTATCCCTACAAAATAACTTTTAAAAAAGTTATTCCTTGTACATTTTTTGCAGAAAAAATATAAATTTTTACAAAAAGCAATGAGATCACCTAAAAAAACCTCACAAAGGTAAAAAAAAAATACGCCAAGTATATAAAAAAATCCCAACATGTACGCAAAAAAAGTTTAATATCTATCCCTACAAAATAACTTTTAAAAAAGTTTTTCTTTGAAAAATAATTTTCATACAAAATAAAAAAATAAAAAAAGATTTTCCTCTAAAAAATAACTCTAAAAAAATAAAAACCTTTAAAAAATCAAAAATCAAAACTAAATGAAATCAATAATTAACTAGCCAAGTATTTAGAAGCAATTCAGTTTATAAAGATTTGTAATTAGAAATAGTATTTGTCATAAAATCAATCTTGTATTTATAGAATTGTTATAGACAGATTCACAGATTCACGGGTTTCTATGAAATTAAAACACATTTTATTTTTATTAACAGAAATCTGATTTTCAAAATAAGTTCAACAATTTTGAATATTGTATATCACAAATTACACTATTATAGAGTTTATTAAGGGTATTATATGCTATAATAAACAAATCATATTGTTGATGTTAAGTGCGATTAAAATTCCTTTGCAAAGTATATCTTACAGGATGTATAATTCGAAAGAAAATTTTTCATAAACTCAAAGTCGCATAAAACAAACTTACACCAAAGCAAAGTATAAAAACTTGGCGTGCCCGGGTCGTATTAAAATATATGGTCCCAGATTTGTATCGTTCATACAATATTTCATGTTATATGAAAATTATTGCATATATATTGTTAGAAATTAAAATAATTTTATATATTTATAATATATACACGTCTTAATGCGACCCGGGGAACGCCAAGTTTTTATACTTTGCTTTGGTGTAAGTTTGTTTTATGCGACTTTGAGTTTATGAAAAATTTTCTTTCGAATTATACATCCTGTAAGATATACTTTGCAAAGGAATTTTAATCGCACTTAACATCAACAATATGATTTGTTTATTATAGCATATAATACTCTTAATAAACTCTATAATAGTGTAATTTGTGATATACAATATTCAAAATTGTTGAACTTATTTTGAAAATCAGATTTCTGTTAATAAAAATAAAATGTGTTTTAATTTCATAGAAACCCGTGAATCTGTGTATCTGTCTATAACATTTCTATAAATACAAGATTGATTTTATGACAAATACTATTTCAAATTACAAATCTTTATAAACTGAATTGCTTCTAAATACTTGGCTAGTTAATTATTGATTTCATTTAGTTTTGATTTTTGATTTTTTAAAGGTTCTTATTTTTTTAGAGTTATTTTTTAAAGGAAAATCTTTTTTTATTTTTTTATTTTGTATGAAAATTATTTTTCAAAGAAAAACTTTTTTAAAAGTTATTTTGTAGGGATAGATATTAAACTTTTTTTGCGTACATGTTGGGATTTTTTTATATATATTTATTTCTGGTAAGTAGGTTTCTACATTTGTTTCGTATACTGTTTTTATTGACTGTAACGTCATATCTGTTGTCGTTAATTTACATTTTCCTTTTAATGTAATTTTTCCTGTATTTTTAATTATTCTTTTTTGTTCGTGTCGATTATCGCATTGTATCGTTATCTATTGGTCGGTCGCGGTCGCATATAACCAAGTGTGCGGTTGTCGTAGTGTTGTCCAGATCACATTTTTCGAGCTTATCAATTGTGTGTTACAATTGTGTTGTCGTGATAGTGTATACATTTGTATTTCGCACGGTGCGTTTTGATTCATGCGACATATCGGTATCGTATTTTCACACGTATATTTGGAATTTATTTCTATACAATTTTTTAAATCGCTTTCCGTTATTCTAAGATAAGTTAATTTTTCCTTATCTATTGCAATTATTTTATTATTTATTTCGGTTACGGTAAATATGTTATTATTCATCGGTACGGGAAATGTAATTACATTTATAATATCGTAACTCGGTTGTGTAATTAATGGGAATCGCAATATGGTATAAACATTTCTTTTATCGTAGAACGCGCTTATTTTGGTATATTCTTCTATCGCTAGCCAATCTTCCGCGTGAACTTTAAACGGGAAATACATTCCTTGTTGTAATTGTTGCGTTGCTTCTTTTAAATGTGTAATAATCGTTTCTATCGGCATTAATTTAGGATGCATTGCTCCTTTGCGTATATATGTTAAATATTCGATTGTATTTTCCGCGTCGCGTATTAACTCTGTTATAACCGCGGTGATTATTATAAAATGTTCATTTATTTCGGCGCGTTCAGTATATACCGTTACCCGTTTTTGTAAAAGTTTCTCATTTCGATCTATTATATTTTCTAATTTTTCAATATGCGCTATAGTATTATTTACTACTTTTATTTGAGTTCGAACCACGTGTTGTAGCGTTTGTTGTTTATTTTCTAATAAATTTAATTGTTCGTTAATATGCTTTTCATCGTTCGCATCCATTGTTCCGAACAATGTTTTCGCTATCGAGCCTATTCCGTCTATCAGTCCTCTGCGTCTGTTAGTCGGTGGTTTATATATTGTCTGAATTTGTGTCATTACGTTTTTTAGATATTTTGCTTCTCGTTTCGCTATAATATCAAGATTATTGCAAGCGTCTCGATGGTAGTGATTCTGTAGTCTCATTGTATCGCACGTCGTCTCTGTTTTTTGCAAATACTCCAATATTTGTTCGTATCTGTCGTTTAATATTGTTAGATCTAATTTGATTACTAATTTCCATGTTCCCTTGACGTAGTATAGCTGTCCAATTTTTTCAAAGTATAGGCCCGGGTTATATTCAAATTCTTGAATTTCATATGATGAGTCCGTTTCATATAACTCCGTGAGACCCGCGGTCCGTCGGCTGTTCCAGCTGACGAGTATCCTGTAATATTATATACTTTAGTTTTATATCCCGTGAGTATCATTGTTATCGGTTAGTATTCTTTTTCTGAGGCTGCGATTCTGCGATTCTTCTGCAGGCTCTTCTGCGGACCGTCGCGTTTTCGTTTAGTCTCCTACCGATTTTTATACGGTCGACAGCGTACGATAGTTTGTTAATATTTTACATTATGTCGGCTGACAATGAGTCCGGTGATTATCGTCGAGTCCCGGTTTGCGGACCGGAGTTGCCCCTCGATCCTTTCGAGCGAGCTTGTGCGGCCGTGTACCGTAGTTTGGAGCCATATTCGCTCCGTATTACTATCGATACTGTAAGTGGTGATCGTATAGTGGAGGAGGTGCTGCCGTATCCGCGCAGTGATTTGCGTTTTTTGGGGACGGAGTTGGGCATTGCTCGCCTTTATGATGGTCGTCGGTTCGAGGATCTTCGTTTACCTGCGGTCTTTATTCCTCGAGGTCGTGGGCTACTGGGTCCACTAGTTGGTAGAAGCCACTTCCGGCGGGGAAATTTTCCTGGAGGTCGCGGCTGTGGAGGACGGGATCACGCCTCTGTGGAGGACTTGCGTCGTTCTTTTGAGCGGATGAGGTGTCCCGGTCGTTCCCGCAACGAATAAGGTAAGTTTATTTTAATTTTCGATAAATTGCTTCAGCTTATTTGTGTGCATGCGGATTGCTTTTCTCCCCTTTTTTATCGTGTAATTTACGTCTGAATTCTTTTCAATTATCGTGTACGGTCCGATCCATAAAGATTCGAGTTTTTTAGATCGTCCGCGTCGGAGTGTCTCGTCGTACACTAATACTTTGTCACCGACTTTAAATTTTATTTCTCTAGTATTTTTATCGTACTGTTGTTTAGCTTTAATTTTTTCTTCTTTAACATGCTCTTTTGCGAGCTGATTTGTTGCCCGTAGTCTTTCTTTTAATTCTTGCGCGTAATCGTCGTAATTATATGTCGGCTTAGGCGGTCTCGTCAGTGCCGTAGGTAGATCGGCTTGGTGCCCGTAGACTAGTTCAAAGGGTGTATATCCCGTAGCTGTGTGTGTCGTCGTATTATACGTGAACATTGTGAAGGGTATCCATTCGTCCCAGTCTGTCTGGTCGTAATTTATATAATGTCTTAAATATTCGGCTAATGTTCGATGCGATCGTTCTAACGCGCCATTACTTTCCGGATGATAGGCAGTTGTTTGTATTTTATTTATTTTTAATAATTTGCATGTATTTTTAAATATTTCGCTTAAGAAATTTGTGCCTTGATCCGTTAAAATTTTTTGCCGGAATTCCATGTTCGAGAACAATTTTTGTAACGAATTCTTTACTGACCGTGTTCGCTTCTTGATTTGGAATCGGTATCGCTTTACTGAATTTCGTTAAATTGTCTTGAAATGTTAATAGATATTTATTTCCGTTGGTCGTTATTGTTAACGGTCTTACGATATCTAACGCGCATTTTTCGAAAGATTTTGTCGGTGTATCCGTGATTATTAACGGTACTTTATTTTTTCGCGATAATTTATTTTTTTGGCAAAATTCACATTTTGATATGTATTTTTCGACGTCTTTTGTTAATCCGTGCCAATTATAATTTAGGCGGATTCTTTTTATTGTTCACTCGATTCCTTGATGTCCTCCTGTGGGTGCATCGTGATATTCGTATAATATCTGTTTCTTCTCTTCCTCCGTATATTTTTTCTCTTCGTCGGAGTTCGTTTCTTCTTCTATTGCGAGGACTTCTCGCTCCTCTTCTGTTTCATGGGTGTCTCTTTTTACATTGCGGCTCAGTGCATCGGCGTTCGCATTCGCTCGTCCGGCTTTATGAATGATTTCATAATCATACTCTTCGAGCTTTAATCTCCATCGGATCAATCTTGATCCGGGATCGTTTACATTAAATAACCAGATTAATGGTTTATGATCGGTTACGATTTTGAATTTCGTACCGTATACGTATGGCCTAAAATGTTTTACAGCCCATACAATTGCTAATAATTCTTTCTCTGTTGTATTATAATTCTGCTCCGCCCGCGATAAAACTCTGCTGGCGTAAGCAATTGGCCGGTCATTGCCTACCTTTCCTCGTGACAATACTGATTGCATAGTCGGAGGCACCGGTGGTCACTATAAACTCTTGAGTAAGGTCTGGATATTTTAGCACTGGCGTCGTCATTAATTTTTCTTTTAATATTTCAAAAGCATTTTGCTGTTCCATTGTCCACTCGAATTTTTCTGTTTTCTTCGTTAATTTAGTCAGTGGCTTGGCTATTCTTGAGAAGTCTTCTATGAATTTTCTGTAATATCCGGCTAGTCCTATGAAAGATTGTATATCCTTCACTTTCTTTGGCGTCGGAAATTCTTTTATTGCTGTTAATTTCGACGGATCCGGAGATATTCCATCCTCCGAAATAATGTGATCTATTGGGTTGTTCGGAAAGTAATTTCGTTTTTTTTTATGAAAATGAAAGACGATTTTCTTATAGTGAATAAATATTTTATTGAATTATATATTGTCCATTCTGGTCCAATACCTTTTGCCATCTTTCTGGCAGTAGCATAAAATTTTTGTTTTTTGCTGGCAAAAAACTGATCCAAGTGATTTTTGACCTCCTCATTTGTAGTAAAGGTTTTACCGTCTAAAAAATTTTGTAGAGACCGGAACAAGTAATAATCAGAAGGTGCCAGATCTGGAGAATATGAAAAAAAAAAAAAAATTAAAAAAAAAGTAAAAAAAATTAAAAAAAAATAAAATAAAATATGCCGAAAATGCTGCTTTTCGCTTTCCATATTTGAAACGGTACCAACCAAAAACTACTGCGTAGAATTAATCGAACTTTTTCACAAGCAAGCCTTGCTATATCAGCTGTTAAAATATATAATGATTATACGGCTTAAGTGTGAAGTTGGCTGTGAAAAAATACAATTAAGTCCTCTGTTGGAAAAAACGAAATTACTTTCCGAACAACCTAATAGATAAATCACTTCCTTGCGTAAAAATTCGCATTTATCCGGCTGCAATTTTAAATTATTTTCTCGAAGTCTCTGTAGTACTTCCTTAAGTCGTTTGTTGTGGTCTTCTAGGCTTGATCCATATATAACGATGTCATCCAGATAAACTAAACATTTTAGTCCTTGCATTCCTGTCAGAACTGAATTCATCAATCGCTGGAATGTTGCTGGCGCATCCTTTAGTCCAAACGGCATTCTATTAAACTCGTAGTGTCCGTAGGGCGTTGAAAATGCTGTTTTATTTTTATCTCGTTCGGTCATCGGTATCTGGTGATATCCTGATGCCAAATCTAAGGTAGTGAAATATTTGGCGTTTCCTAACTGGTCCAATATATCGGTGATGTTGGGCAGTGGAAACGAGTCGCCTATCGTCAGATCATTTAGCTTCCGAAAATCGACTACTATTCGGAGCTTTGGTTTTCCAGATGCATCGGCTTTTTTCGGTACCACTAATAGGGGTGCGTTCCATTGACTCGCGCTTGTTCGGATTATGCCGTTTTTTAACATTTCTTGCACTTGTTTATTTACTTCCGTTTTATGCCTTTCCGGAAGGCGATACGGTCTCGTGTTTACCGGTGAGGTATCGGCGCGCGTGTTTATCTCGTGCTCTACCGTCGCGGTGCACGTCAGTGGTTCTCCGTCCAACTGAAATGTATCGTAATATTCTTCGCATATCCGTAAGAGTGCCTGTTTTTCTTCTGAATTTAGATGCTGTGTTCGTAGTAGTTGTCAAATTTGCGAGTATCGTGAGGAAGTAGGTTTAGAATTTTTTCTCGTTTGTATAGTGTGTACTTCGGATTCTCGATCGTATTCTACATCTTCGATAACAACATGTGGCGTTTGTATCTCGACTTCTGTATCGGTCGTATTCATTACACTAACGGGGCATGCGTGATCTTTAGGTTCTACTAGACAATTTCCGATATAGACTCCTGGGGCTGTTTCTTCTGCTCGTACTACTCCTATCCGATTTTGATACGTTGTCGCTTTTAAGATGGTTTCGCTGCGCGGTTTTAGAATGGTTTTATTAAATGAATGGAATTTGAGCACTGCGTCTCCTATTTTTAGTTGATTTTGTTTGTAGTCGCAGGATACTGAGTGTTGTCAGAGGAAATCAATCCCTAGAATTCCTTCATATTCGATCGGAATGTCGTCTCTTACAACGTAAAATGCATGTTTTATTTTATGTCCATCTACTTTAATTGTAGCGTACATTTTTCCGATGGTGCGTACCTTATGCCCGGTTATGCCTGTGAGCGCGATTTTATCCTCATATATGAGGGTATCGCCCTTTAATTGTTTTAATTTTATTAACGTGATGGTTGATCTGGAATCGCACAACATCCGTAATTTTTCATCCTTTGCTTGTCGCATGGGTAGTGTTATTAACAATAAATCCGTCTTCTTCTGTGTGCTCGGCGTATCTTTAATATGCGTAACGTGATATTCGGACGCAGGTCGCGGTTGTTTCTTTTTAGATTCGCTTTTATCATCTTCGCTACTGTTACCGTCGGACTCGGAATCTCGCTTTTGTTGTCGCGGATTCTTTCGGTCGTGTGTATTTTCTTCGCGTTTTTTCTGGTTACCGTTCAAACTCCAGCATTCGTCGCGGGTGTGTCCGGATTTTTTACAATGTTTGCAATATTTATTTATTGCATTTATCCGCGAGGATTTTTCCGGTTTAGGAAGCGCGTATTGATTACTTCGACAATCGCGTCCGTAATGTCCTTTTTTTCCACATTTAAACATTTAATTTGCGGAGTCGAATTTCGAATCTGTCGCGAATTGCTTGATTCGTATTTATTTTTATTCGGGAAGTTGCTTATTCTTGCCGTTGGTCCGATAAGTTTTTCTTCAGCGCTCGCGCCCGTTATCGCTTCTTGGAGCGTCGTATATCGTTGCGCGCGTACGAGTATCTTTAATTCGTCGCGTAATCCAATTTGAAAATTTATTAACGCCTGTTTTTTAATCGTGTGTTGAATCGTGCGTTTTGATAGTGAGAAGTCCTCTTCTCCTTCAATCATAGCATCGTACAACTTCATTGCTAGTAACTCAACGCGTTGTCCGAAAGCGTACGCGGTTTCATTTGATTTTTGTCTTAATGAATTGAACTCGATTTGTAAGTGCGTAGTACTTTGTTTAGATTGGTAACAAATTTCAAGTTGATGTTTTAATTCGTCGAACGTTTGTATATCTCGCGTCTCAAAATCCTGCATCGTTTTTCCTTTTAATTTTGTAAATAAGATTGCTTGAATTAACGATTCTTCGTCCGCGGGATTTATATTCTGAACGGCGTATTTACAC
This sequence comes from Formica selysi, assembly GCA_009859135.1. Classification (NCBI taxonomy): domain Eukaryota; kingdom Metazoa; phylum Arthropoda; class Insecta; order Hymenoptera; family Formicidae; genus Formica; species Formica selysi. Next base: position 193,946 of record WHNR01000045.1, on the reverse strand, counting down.
GCGTTTAAAAATTCTTGCAGTTTATGTCGCGAGGTTCCGTCGAACTCGGGGATCATTATTCTTGCTTCCTTTAACGGTAGATAATTCGGGGCGACGCTTCGTCGATTTCTGATATCGCGTCTCGTTCGCCCGTATGTTGTTTCAAACGCATCGTTATCGTTTTCTCTGCGAGTATCTGTATGACGGGGTAATTGTGCGTCCGCGCTTTCTAGTCGAGTTACTCGTATGTTTAACGAATTAATATCCGCGCGTATTTCATTTAAAATGTGGATGATCTGTGTATAATCTCCTCTTTCTTCGCGGTTTCTTTCGGGAGGCGGCGTGCGGTCGGCCTCCGCTATATTTTGGTCCATCTGGCGGATGGATCGTCGCATATTGTCTATTTCTTCGTCTACCGCGCCTCGCGGCAGATTTGCGGGAGTACCTTCGTGCGGATTTCGTGATTCGGCCATATTATTTTCTTGTTGGCGGTAAATTTCTTCCGGGTCAAACAGATCGCTCTCGTAGGAGGTTAATGAAAATTCGTGTCGTAAAGATACTCTACTTGGAGTTCTGCTAATATACGGTCGCGTACATCTAGTCTCGCGTTGAGTGTGGTCAGTGAGGTCAGTCGTATCACACGGAAATAGGCTTTCGTCGAAACTATTGAACGGAAATTCGCGTTCGTTGATGACGTGCTCCGGTAACTCGGGCTCGCTTTCGCTCGAGTATTGAGTTTCCAAATTTCTTCGCGCGTTGTCAAAGTTTTTTCGCGGTGTTAGACTTAAGCTAATCGCTTGTCGCGCTGGTTCGCTTAATAACCACGATCGGTTCGCTATCGGTTTCGGTACGTTAGAACCTTCCGACATTCACGCAATTACAAATATATTACGGACTTACAGTAATAAGACGGCTCGCATGTTCGCTCACTGGGTCAGTAGGTTGCTGATGCTGCAATCTCTCGCTCGGCGGCTGATAAGGCTGGCGGCCTGATGCTCGTCGTACGGCGGTCGTTGCCCGGCGGCGATGCGTCGTCCTTAGAGATGTCGTAGGTCGGCGTTGGTCCTTGGACGCTGGCGTTCCTACTCGGGTTTCAGCTGCTTGGCCGTGATTCTCGTACTGCTTGTGTCGTCCGTATGTGTTGCTTCTGCTTGTGTCCGTCGGCTTTAACTTGTTTGCTGACGTGCCTGTTATTTACTCTTTTGGTTTTTTACAGGTCTTTATTCGGCGAGTTGGCTGGCGATCCTTTGGCACATCCCACCGTTGCCACCAATTTTGTTGTGCCTCCGTGGAAGCACAGCGAATTTTTGGAGATCGTTGGCCAAATTAGAACTAAGGAGTTCGGGATCGGGCAGGGTCGTCTCGCCGTGTCAACAATTTTGTAGTAGTTGTAGAAATAAAGTCATTTATTCGTATACATCGGCTTTAAATCTTCTTGTCTTTCTCGCACTTCAACTCGGCTTATCGTGGTATAGAATTGCTTCGCGTGCCGGATATCGCGGCTACCGTCGCGAGATCAGCTGGGACGCTCTTTTTATTAAAATGATTTCAATTGTCCGTCTCGCGGTTACTCTTTATTAAATTTTTCTGTGCTGTATAATTGTATGAATATAACTGTTTCGGGTGGTTTTGTGATTAAAACTGCCTAGCGCTCGTTCGAGGTGGGTAGTTTTATCACTTCCTGTTCGATTAGTTTTTTGGAGGGGATCGCTTAGCGACAGGACCATAGGTGGTCGTGTCGCTCGATTTTGGGTGGAAAAACCCCGGATGCAAGCTACGTATATTCTTTGCTTGCATTTCCGGCGTATCATTCTTCGAGTCTCGCGAACGCGTGGCCTCCGCGCGTGGCTCGCTTTGTCAGCGATTGCGCTCGTAACTTTATACGTCTTCCTCGGCTTCGAGTTATAGTCGGAAGACGTTAAATAATATTTAATAATTAATAATTATACTAATTTGGTTATAGCCGTTTTGGGCTATAACAAAACAATCACTTTTTTCTGTTTTATTATTATTTATATTGTTATTATTTATATTATTTTTCTGTTTTATTATTATTATTTCTGTTTTATTATTATTATTATTTTATATTCTGTTGAATTATTTATTAATTTACGAAACAAAAGGAATTTTTGGTACATATTTTATAGTTTATATTATCAAATGTTAGCCAAACATAATTACTTCTACATTTATAATTTTTATTTTAAAAGAAAGTTTAGTTTCTTATAAATATAAAGCTTATAAATATATACATTCACACATAAGCTTATAAATATACACATTTATCATATAACAAAATCATGTGCATATTATACTCTGAAATAATACTATTATTTGTATGCCACTATATATGCATGTTTGACAACATAAACAGATAAAATATATCAAACTTTCTTTTTTTATTCAGAAATAAATATTACTTACAGCAATATTTATTTCTGAATAAAAAAAGAAAGTTTGATATATTTTATCTGTTTATGTTGTCAAACATGCATATATAGTGGCATACAAATAATAGTATTATTTCAGAGTATAATATATATGTATATATGTATCCTTTATTCGTCCCCAATGGGGTTTGAAGGCGTTTTTTAGGAACGTACCCAAACCTTTACACTCCTCTACCTTCCTCTACATTTTCCATTCTTATTTAAACCCGACCTGGCCCTTTGCGACCTTACAAATATTCCTCCCTCCCCTTCATCGTCCCACCATCTCCCTCCCACTTCCGCTCTCCCCACCTTCCCCTCTCTCCCCCCCTGTCTTCCCTCTTCTCTCTCTTCTCTCCTTCCCGTCCTTCTTTCCCTTTCCGTTTCCTCTTTCCTATCCATATCCATTCTCTCCCTTCCATCTAGATCCTTTTGTTGCCTACTACCACGCTTCTTCCATACCCTCTTTCCATCTTCGCTTTTTCCACCATTCTCCGTTTCCTCTCTCCTCTCTTCCTCTTCCTCCTCGCTCTCCTCCTTTGTCACCTCCCTTACTCCTTCTACCTCTTCTCTCTTTCCTTTGTTCGGTCCCTACAAGATGGGGTGATATTCTCCTTTCTCTCCTCTTCCTGCTCTTCTTCGCTCTCCTCCTCTGTAATCGCTGTTGACCTTTTACCCTCTTCTTTCCTTCCTCTCTCTCTCTCTCTTCTCTCTCCATAGTCTTAATTCATTCCTTATTCCCCTCACTTCCTCTACCTGCTCCTTCATCCACTTCTCCATGTTCTCCGTCTTCTTCTTCCTTCAGTCTCTCCTCTACTTTCGTTTCCTTCTTCTCTTCTCACCTTTCCAGATCCTTTTGTTGCCTACTACCACACTTCTTCCGTATCCTCTTTCCATATTCGCTTTTTCCACTATTCTCCATTTCCTCTCTCCTCTCTTCCTCTTCCTCCTCGCTCTCCTCCTTTGTCGCCTCCCTTACTCCTTCTACCTCTTCTCTCTTTCCTTTGTTCGGTCCCTACGAGATGAGGTGATATTCTCCTTTCTCTCCTCTTCCTGCTCTTTTTCGCTCTCCTCCTCTGTAGTCACTGTTGACCTTTTACCCTCTTCTTTCCTTCCTCTCTCCCTCTTTTCTCTCCATAGTCTTAATTCATTCCTTATTCCCCTCACTTCCTCCACCCGCTCCTTCATCCACTTCTCCATGTTCTCCGTCTTCTTCTTCCTTCCGTCTCTCCTCTCCTTTTGTTTCCTTCCCCTCTTCTCACCTTTTCACACTCTTACTTCTTCCGCCTCTCTGCACTTTAACCTCCTACAGTCTCTCCTCTCCTTTCGTTTCCTTCTCCTCTTCTCACCTTTTTACACTCTTACTTCTTCCGTCTCTCTGCACTTTAACCTATTAAGCTCTACTGTCCGTTTCCTCTCCCTAACCTAGCTTTCGTCGTACTATTCTTTAATTTGCCTGACCATTCTTTCTCCGTTCTTCTCTTCCCCCTTTGCCTCCTGTTTCCGTGTTCAACCGCCATGTGCTTGTTCCACTTCCTTTCATCTGCGCCATCTCAAATCATGCGTCTTCCCTCTCTGCTCTTTGTCTCCTTGTCCCGTTACACTGCTCTGCCTTATCCGCTTCTACTCTCTTTCTTACCGGCCGTCTTTCCGTCGCTTCCCGCGTGACTCTCCTCTTCTCTCTCTTTCCATTTTCTCTCTCTTTCCTCCATCTTCCTAACCTCCAAACCGCTCCAACCTTTGCATTCTTCCTCTATCCCGATCCTTTACTCCACATATCTCCCTTCATTCACCTTGATGCACCTCCTCCTGCTCCTCACTTTTGTCCCTTGCGATCTCTCTCACTTCTCCCTATCCCGTCTCTTCCTCCTCTTCCCCACAAGCACATTTTTTCCCTGTCCACACTTTCCCACCGGAAACGGAAGTCCTATTTCAGAGTATAATATGCACATGATTTTGTTATATGATAAATGTGTATATTTATAAGCTTATGTGTGAATGTATATATTTATAAGCTTTATATTTATAAAAAAACTAAACTTTCTTTTAAAATAAAAATAATCAATTGTTATAAAGAATATTTTTATTGCAAATGTTAAAAAATATATGTACATGTATTCAGAATAGTAAAATAGAAGAAGAAAGTAATTGATTGCATATTTTATATGTATTAAATAAAAATGTATAATCATAAAAAATTTATTTATTTCCATGTAGTGAGATGAAAGCAGAAAGGATGAAAGATAAGAGTGCGAATAAAAAAATATAATAATAAACATGCAGAGAGAGAGAGAAAGAGAGAGAAGCGCGAGTGAACGCGTAAGTGAATATGCGAGGAGCATGAAGCTAAGCGATACGTAGTACATAGTGGGCGAGCGATTAGAAAGAGACAGAGCGTATGATCGAGATTGAAAAGATTCTGCAATAATGTTAGTGCGTATATGTATATTACTCTCACACGCATGAAAGAGACAAAGATAGTACGATTGTCTGTCCTTGTCAGCTCAACAGATTGCAGCTTCATCTATCACGCTACCCGGCAACTAATCTATTGCTCTGTTTTACTCCTCGACATCGAGTCCGCACAGATACATGTACACTAAATCAGTTCATATACTAATCTTTTTACACAGGCTTCCAAGCTCATTTCTATCAGTCTAGTATTATTCTTTCATGTTATCCTGAATGCGGGCGCTATATCTTTTGCACGAACAAACTGCAGAATTTTTATATTAAATAAGTATTGTTACGACCTGATGCAAGAGGCCGATAAGAAAACTGTAATTATTTAACTTTTTGGGGTTTTTTACATTAAATTATAGCGTCCGCACATCGTTATTATGAGTACTTTAATTCTAGAAAAGGATTTTTCATTCTGTATAGCCAATAAAAAGATTAGTACTTGAACTCATTCTTCGCGTTTTTATCGGTAAAACAGACCTTTGAGGATCCCCTTAAGGGGATCCAAAACCGACGAGCGAACTCCGACGGGTTAGCGCCCTCATCTAAACGTAACTAAAAATGTCGATAATGCCGACATTTTTAGTTCCGCCATTACCAACATAATTATTTCAAACATGCATAATAGAAAACGCAATCTTTTGCATTGTGTTCCATATATTGAAATGAGACAATATCAGAATATATTTTTACTGCTTTATATACAATAATTAATTGATAAATTACCAAACTTTAATTCATGCGTGAGAGAGTAATATACATGTACGCATTAACATTATCGTAATTTCTAATATCCTCTTTCTCTCGATCATACGCTTACTCTGTTTCTCTCTGTATCTCTCTTTCTAATCGCTCGCTTACTACGTACTGCATATCGCTTAGCTTTATTCTTCTAGCATATTCGCTTACGCGTTTACTCGCGCTTCTCTCTCTCTCTCTCTCTCGCTCTCTCTCTCCTTTTGTTCATTCATTATTCTTTCATTCTCATTATTATATTTTTGTATTTGTTCAACATTTATTCTTCTATTTTATTCTTATCTCTCTACACGTAAATAAATAAATTTATTTATTTTTATTTTATATAGCATAAATGAGATATACAATACAAGTTATTTTCTTTTTTATTTCACTATATATAGTTAATACAATACATAATTACTTTTTACTATAGTTAAATACAACACATGCACATACAAAAATACATACGCACACGCACACATACATAATACTTTTTTTATTTATAAAATATACAATATCTTATTTATGCTTTATAAAATAAAGATGAATAAATTAATTTATTATCATGTAGGAAAACAAGAATAGAAAGAATAAAAGTCGAACAAATAAAAGATTATAATAATGGGAATGAAAAAATACAATAAAGAACAAGCAGAGAAAGAGAGACAGAGAGAACGAATGAGGAGCAAGCGAGATAGTTAACATGAAAGACTTCCGAAGTCTCGCTCGCGAGGCTCGCTTTATCTATAATCTCTCGCGTTATATATCATTACTGTAAAATTTTTGTTTTTCGTGCTTATTGATCCGAAAATAATTACAATGAATTAATGATATTTTACTAAACACGACATAAATCATATAATTTTTAATGAAATAAGTAATCATAATTACATAATACATAATTGATTAAAAATAATACAATTTATGTCATGATTGGTATCATTTTAATCGCAAGAATCTCATTAATCCATTATATTTATATTCATACTAATAAAATCCAAAATGTAAGTTTCAGTTTTTATTTTATAAAATGTTTATATTTTGTACATAAGGAAAGATCCCCGATGCTGAAGAATCGACAAAAGCGAGAGCAAGAAAGAATGAAGGAGCAAGCGAGATGACAAACATCAAAGAGTTCCGAAGTCTCGCTCGCCAGGCTCCCTTTATCTGTATAATCTTTGACGTATATATGTCATCTTATTATAGAAAATAAAATCTCTGTATTTCGCATTTTATATATCTGAAAATAATTCTAATGGATTAATTACATTTTTGCGATTAAAATGACACTAAATATGACATAAACCGGATTATTTTTAATGAAATAAGTAATCATAATTTTAATTACATAATTGATTAAAAATTATCCGATTTATATCGTGTTTGGTATCATTTTAATCGGTAAAATATCATTAATTTATTGTAATTATTTTCGGATCAATAAGCGCGAAAAACAAAATATATAATTGTTATATTAATATAGGATTATTTCCTTGAAAAATTGTTTACTCATGTATTCCAACATAACTGTAAAGTTGATAAATCTGTTAAGAACAATAAATTATTAGATTTTCTATTGTACGGCAGATACTATACAATATGCTGCACATAGGTATGACATGTTAAAGCACTGGTTTCACTGATGTATTTGTTACGCCCTGGCGACTCCACGATTCCTCCCTTCCGCGAAGTTGTGGCAATGATAATCGATCGGTGATAGAAATGAGTCGTTCGGTAAATACAGCATCTTGCGTCACACATTCCTTAAACATATAGTCACTTGTCAATATCTATATCTATGAGTAACCGTGGGAAAGACGCGAGAGACCGGTGACGAAACCGCGCCGGTCGCCTAAAAATAAATAAAAATCAGTAGATACCCTCGCAATAGAATTTTCTAGCGGAATAATAAACTGATACCGAAAAGATAATAAAATTCTCACGAAATATCTGACGAATACAACTAAATCAATAATGACGAAACTTCTGTGACGACATATTCAGTAAGTACAGGAAGTAAGACGTTTTCTAATCAGATCACGTGCATAAGGGAAATCTAGAGCTCAAGGGATTCTGAACTGATCACCAATCGACGATCACCACGAATGAAAATTCGAAAAGTAGGAAAAACACCCCGCCTAATGAGGACACTGGCACAATTTTTAATTCGTCGAAGTTTTGTAAGATTCCCACTCTTAGAAATTAGAATACTTCCAGAAAAGAGAGATATAAAAAGAGGACTCGAAGGGACATACGCTCACTTACGTACTTGCTCTCCAGCTTCGATATAGTTTTATTAAGTGGGGTTATTAAGGGGTGTCACTCGGGCGTTCACGGCAGCGCTCGGCGGTATTCGGCTTTCCGTAGCTCGGCGGCCGTATAACGGCCGTACGGTTGTTTATCGCAACGGCGGTGTTTAATGTTTAAAAATGGGCGCTCGGCGCCTCTGCCCCTGCCCAGCCGATGTTCGCCGGGCGGCAGACTTCCGGCGGTCTACTGCCGGGTAACAATGAGTCACAATGGTGGGGTGCATTGTTACACACGTATCCGCCGAACCTACTCTCCCTTCCTCGCCAAAGTACCCCTCACCCAGTTACTCCCCCATCTACTTCCCCGATCATATCACTCCAGCCACCGAACCTCCGCTTTCCCCATGTTCCTTCTTCTCCCTATCCACTATCCTCCTGCACAATTCACCCCCAACCTCCCCGCAGCTTTCGGAATCTGATTTCGAGAAAGCTATAGAGGAGTTCTGCAACGAACTACCCGACCTAGAGTCCGCTTCCTCCTACCAGGATTAACCGAAATATTCCCCTTCATTCTCTTTCTCCATGATTCCATATTTCCTTTTTCACTCACACACATGTATTTTTTTTTATTTATTTAATCAAATCTTCATATTGTATCAACCAGTCAGAATCTAAATTTAACGGTAAAATTATTCCCTTGCATTTTTGACTGATGTCCTCCGTATTAGTGTAACACCCGCGAATTAACACACACACTCACATATACTCAGAGAAAAATCAATATTATATTTTATTTTAATTTTTTATAATCATGTATATCCACCGTTTACTTTAAAAATGAATAAATTTACATTTTGTTAATTTAAAATCAAAATAACTCATTATTAACCCCCACTCATTCCTTTAGACGAAGATCGCACTTGGTCCCATCCCGCGTAAAAGAGATTAAATTCTTTGACCAAAAAGGGACCGCAGAGCGAACTTCCGAAAAACAGTGTAATAGCGACCCGAACGGTCGTTTACCTGATTTTCGGACCAACAAGTTTGTTCGACCTGATTTTAACGTAACCTCGAGACGTTTAACTTCGGGATAATAAAAGATAGTTGTTGCGCCCTTCCGTCGACTCATCTTTTTCCGAGTCTGGACGTAACATACTGTTCGTTAAATTTTGGAGGCTCGCCCGGGATTGTAACGTGCGATCTTTTAAACTGGAATGAGTAAAGGGACAAGAGGTACAGCTGATAAAGACGAAGTAGAACGAAATTTTTAGCTTGCTCAGGAAACATACAATCGAACAAAATCTAACAAATCAGAAACACATCACACTTCCACTCCTAATAAAACCACTAAAAACATTAATTTTTAGACAAAACGGTAATTGAAAATGATTTCGAAAAAAAGTTTAGCGAAACAGCGGCCGAAATTTGCAACAACTTCGGACACATTGCTAAAGATTGTCGATCAAAACTAAACCAGCAAACGGGATCTAGGAATTCTTTATTCTGCCGCTATTGTAAGGAGCAAGGTCATCTTCTCGAAAATTGTCAATTATGCCATGCCAGTAACTTTCGAAAAAAAGAAAATAATCAAGGAAACTACAACGGCCCCTCGACGTCGGGTGCACAGCAGGGGTCCGAACGAGAGCCGCACCCTCCCAAAACTCAGGTAGCCAAGTAGACAAGGACAGAACTACCATAAGGCCCGTGACTGTAAACCTCGACAAACAGTCGCGTGCCTACCGTTCAAATCAACATCGATAATTTAACTACTAGTATAACTTTTATGCTAGACACGGGATCTGGACCTAATATAATTAAAGAAAATCTCGTTCCCAAAGAAATAAATATTAATTACACTAATATCCTCAAGTTGAACGGTATAAATAATTATCCTGTGTACACCTTAGGTGAAATTACATTAACTCTTTTCGAAATACCGGTTATATTTCATATTGTATCTAACGATTTTCCAATTTCACAATCCGGCATATTAGGAAACGATTTCTTTAAACAAACTTTATCGAAAATAGATTACGCACATGGGCACTTGGATGTCTCCGGAATCAACATACCTTTCTTATCACCTGAAGCCATTATAGTAGCTCCGCGATCCGAATCATTATTTTATGTAATAATAGAAAATCCAGAACTAAAAGTAGGATATATACCAAGACTAAAGGTGGCACATGGAATTTATTTGGGAAACACCATCGTGGAGAACGTTTCTGGAAAGGCATATTTAAACGTTATAAGTAATTTAGATGAAGAGGCGGAAGTACATGTTCCAATTTTGCGCCTAAAACCATTGAGCGAATTATTAGACGACCATGATTCAAAAATTGAGGCTCTAAACAGTCCAGAAGAACCAAGGAATAAGGAAGAAGAAGCTACTTACGAATTCGACGATTATGAAAATAATATGAATATTGAAAATGAAGGTGAAAATGTGGATGAAGAAAATATTATTATCGAAGAAATTAATTATGAAGACGAAGAAAAAACCTTAAATAAAGAAGGAAATAAAAATAAGAATAAAATTAAAAATAAAGACAAGATAAAAAATAAAACTGAGAGGAAAAATAAAGAATTGAATGATTCAAAAATCCTTGGAGAGGGAAATTACCAAACCTCTCCTGAAAATCTAATAAATCCAACCATTCCTGGAGGGGGAAATTGCCAAACCTCTCCTAAAAATTTAATTAATTTAAAAACCCTCGAAGAGAGAAATTACCAATCCTCTCAAGAAGGGAATAATTCTAGGATTTCGGAGGGAAATTTCCAAACCTTGTTAGAAAATCCTAGCTCCGTCGATTACCATCGTCGGAAATTACCAAACCTCACTACGTATTTCGGCAAAATCTTATTCCAAAAAGGGGAGAGGTCCTTTATCCTCCCTAGATATCAAATTCCCTAAGGTTAGATTATTTAAAGAAGAAAATAATAATGAATTAAAAACCTCTCATGTTACAACAAAAGACCTTCTTGAAGAGGCTCAAAAATATAATTTAAAAATTAAAAATTCGAATCTACGAAATATTAAAAATAAAAATAAACCGTCTTCAAAAATTCTTATATCCTTGTTGAATAAATCTCAAGAAATTTTAGAAAAATTTATGCGAAAACGCAAAACAAGATATAAAAGGAAACAAGAAGTTGAAAATTATAATTTGCGTAATTGTCTAACAATCTCCGAAGAAAAGGGAAAGAATCGACCCGCCGAAATCATAGAATCATTGCGATTAGAACATTTCAATGAAATAGAAAGAAAAAGCATTATAAAATTAATAACGGACAGTCAAGATCGATTTCATATTCCTGGAGAAAAATTAACTGCAACTCACGTATTACAACATCGAATACCTACTACAAATGACCAACCAATAAACGCTCGTCAGTATCGATTTCCGCAAATTCATAAAGAAGAAATAAACAAGCAGGTAGAAGAACTGTTAAAAGGAGGAATTGTAAAACACTCACAATCGCCATATAACACGCCTATATGGATTGTACCTAAGAAAGAACTCCAAAGGGAATAAACGATGGAGAATGGTATTAGATTTTCGTGCTTTAAATGATAAAACTATCGGAGATGCATATCCTTTACCAAATATCGTCGATATATTAGACCAATTAGGAGGAGCTCGACATTTTTAAGTATGCGATTTAGCATCTGGATTTCATCAAATAAAAATGAACCGCGAAGATGGTCATAAAACAGCTTTCACTACTCCTTTTGGACATTACGAATTTGACCGAATGCCGTTGGGTCTAAAAAATGCTCCGGCTACTTTCCAGCGCCTAATGGACTTAGTATTAACTAGGTTACAAGGCAAAGAATTATTCGTTTATATGGACGATATTGTTATCTATGCAACGTCTTTAGAAGAACACGAAAGAAAATACAACGCTTTAATGGAACGTCTTCGAGAAACTAATTTAAAATTACAACCAGACAAATGCGAATTTTTAAAAACGGAAGTAACTTATCTGAAACACGTAATCAGTAAAAACGGAGTAAAACCAGATCCGAAAAAATTAGAAGCGGTACAACGATTTCCAAGACCTAAAACACCTAAGAATATTAAACAATTTTTAGGACTTGCAGGATATTACAGACGCTTTATACCGAATTTTTCCAAATTCGCCAAACCATTAACAAATTTATTAAAAATCGACACCCGCTTCGAGTGGACATCTGTGCAAGAAGAATCTTTTGAAATTTTAAAACAAAAACTGTGCGAAGAGCCAGTACTGCAATACCCAGATTTTTCCAAATCATTCATTTTAACGACCGATGCATCTGGAATAGCCGTTGGGGGAATATTATCACAAGGAGAGATAAATAAAGACCTACCGATAGCATATGCCTCACGAACCTTAACAGATAATGAATTAAAATACGATACATACGAAAAAGAAGCATTAGCTATTGTATATTGCGTTAAACATTTTCGATACTTATACGGAAGAAAATTCACTTTAGTTACAGATCATAAACCTTTGATGTGGTTTAAAAACGCGCAAGACGCAAATATGCGAATACTTCGTTGGAGATTAAAATTAGCAGAATATGATTATGAGGTTGTATACAAAGCGGGAAAAACAAACGTAAACGCAGACGCATTATCAAGAAATCCTGTAAATATCGAAGAAATAGATTGTAAAATTATAAAAAACAAGAAACTTTTAAACCCAGATAACCCTGATGCACGATTAATTGCCGAACTATTAGAAAAATCCGATAGCGAAGAAGAAGAAGAAGAAGATGACAATCTCCATTTATATCTTTCCGATATCGAAGAAAACGAAGAAATAATACCTGAAAGCGATTTATTAAATAACAATAACGATACTCTTCCATTTACACCTACAGAATTAAACGAACCAGATTATTTATCAATTACCGAAAAAGCTTTAATACACGATCCTCCTAAACAAAATAAAATACAAACAAGAAGCCGAACTGCAAAGTATTGAGCAATATAAAATAACTGACGAATTGCATAGTGACAAGGGAGAGATCGAAGAAATCGAAGAAAGAAATGATCCGCCTGATAAAATTTCTGACAGTGAAAAAGAAGACGAAGAAGAAAATGAACAAGATATTATTAACAAAAATTTAAAATCAAGAAAAACGAAACCTGCATTTATTGAAAATAGAATAATTCATGGTAACATCATAGATTCTCGAGAGTTATTATTTTTACGAAAAGATAATATAGTATATTTCGTCGACACCCAGGGAAGACCTTTAGATTCAGGCTCACAAAAACTTTTTGAGGTTGGGAGTGAATTGTGCAGGAGGATAGTGGATAGGGAGAAGAAGGAACGTGGGGAAAGCGGAGGTTCGGTGGCTGGAATGATATGGTCGGGGAAGTAGATGGGGGAGTAACTGGGTGAGGGGTACTTTGGCGAGGAAGGGAGAGTAGGTTCGGCGGATACGTGTAGTGGTTTTTTAATGTGTGTAACGCAAAATTCGCATGTTACAGGCGCTCGAGTCCTCCGACTCCTGCGAACAACTATTCGGCTGGATGGTATGGTATAAGTAATACCGGATCTGGTTTTCACTACGAAACCAGAGTGAGTGTAATGTAGCGCTTATTTATCGCGAGGGTTAATAGTATAAATGAAATAGATGAGTGTGACTTACTTTTTATCTCGTAGATGGAAGGTGCAGGTTGTATTAATAAACTGACTTCGTGCCTTGCGGGTCGCTCTGGTTGTGGTTGACCAACGATGATGTCGGATGAGGACACTGGTATAGCACTATTTATTATAATACGCGTACCACGGTGCCAAGGCACTTAATAAAACTATATCGAAGCTGGAGAGCAAGTACGTAAGTGAACGTATGTCCCTTCGAGTCCTTTTTTTATATCTCTCTTTTTGGGGTGTATTCTAATTTCTAAGAGTGGGAATCTTCCAAAACTTCGACGAATTAAAAATTGTGCCAGTGTCCTCATTAGGCGGGGTGTTTCTCCTACTTTTCGAATTTTCACTCGTGGTAATCGTCGATTGGTGATCAGTTCAGAATCCCTTGAGCTCTAGATTTCCCTTACGCACGTGATCTGATTAGAAAACGTCTTACTTCCTGTAGTTACTGAATATGTCGTCACAGAAGTTTCTTCATTATTGATTTAGTTGTATTTGTCAGATATTTCGTGAGAATTTTATTATCTTTTCGGTATCAGTTTATTATTCCGCTCGAAAATTTTATTGCGAGGGTATCTACTGATTTTTATTTATTTTTAGGCGCGGTTTCGTCACCGGTCTCTCGCGTCTTTCCCACGGTTACTCGTAGATATAGATATTGACAAGTGACTAAATGTTTAAGGAATGTGTGACGCAAGATGCTCTATTTACCGAACGACTCATTTCTATCACCGATCGATTATCATTGCCGCAACTTCGCGGAAGAGAGGAATCGTGGAGTCGCCAGGACGTAATACCCCCGGCCTTAGACAAATGTTGAGGAGAAACCCGACATTTGCAAAAAAATGAAATAGATTCCTTCCTTTCGCAGTTAACTAAAGTATCGTAATTGTATGTGGTTTCGTGCATGCTGATTTGTTTATTAAGGAGGAAAGAGAAGGTGACCATCAAAACCTCTTCCTTCTTTCCTTCGTCCTTCTTTTATATTTTTAGTTAATTATTATATTTCATATATATGATTTTAATACAAAATTATCTTTTCTTATGCGTGCCCATTTTATGGCGTAAAAAAAAGGAAACTATGTGTGTTGTAATGTTTACCTGACCATTATTGATAAGGTTGGGTCTTCGGCTGGAGGTTTTATTGCCCTGTGCGAGAGATAGGATATTCTTTTCTTTCTTCTTCCCTCTTGTGTTATTGGTGTCGTCTGGACAGCATATGTTCTGCTTGTCGGGAAGGTTTTTGATATTTGGCTTGGATTCTCGTTCATTACGAGCAATTAGCCATTGACTAGGACTCCATGTTGGATTCCATAGTAGAATGTCCAAGCTTCATTTGCTCGGAGCTGAGTTAAAACTAGATTTGTTGATAGATATGCAATGATGACTTGTCGATCGACAAATGCTGGAATAGTTTTTTTTTTATGACATGTTATTCATGTATATATATATATATATATATATATATATATATATATATATATATATATATATCTCTTTAGCTTGCTGATATTAGTCGACACCCCCCTTTTGTAACCATTGGTCAGGTAACATTGTTCTAAAGTGTTGGAGAAGATAGTTCTGTTTTTGTTAGTTAGTTAATGTAAAAATAAAATACAGTGATATTATAAAATATGCATGATAGTAAGATCGTAAACAAAATTTTTTCTTTTCTTCTTTTTTTTTTTTTTTGAAATTATAATGAAGGAAATTATTGTTACTGTGAATATATATATACAGGGTGTCCCAGATCATTTGGGACAATACTCGTGTGCAGATAGAGCGGACCAAACTGAGTCGAAAAGTCCTCTATCATTTTTTTTTATAACGCTTAATAAAGGAGTTATTATTGAGTTAAGTCTGGCCAATCAGCGCCGATCTTTAGCCGGGCGCAAGTCGATGAGCCGCGCGCCGTGAAGTATGCGCTGCCGCATACTACCAGGCCCGCGGCTCGCCGACGTGCGCCCGGCTAAAGATCGGCGCTGATTGGCCAGACTTAACTCAATAATAACTCCTTTATTAAGCGTTATAAAAAAAATGATAGAGGACTTTTCGACTCAGTTTGGTCCGCTCTATCTGCACACGAGTATTGTCCCAAATGATCTGGGACACCCTGTATATATATCTTTTTTCTCTTTTTTTCAGCTATAAAATCAATTTTTTATTATTATTATTATTATTACTACAATAGTATACGTATATATGAAAATTACTATTATTATTAATACTATAGGATATATACAGGGTGGTCCTCGTAACGGTCGCCACGATTTTTAAGGCACTTACAATAATCTGACATAAAAAAGTCATAAACAGAAATTTATCAGTTTCTAACCGGCAACAAATTGCAATAATAAAAATTGACCAAACATTTTTTTTCCATAAAAAAGCAAGGTCACCTTCAATTTTTTAAATGGGACTGCCTACTTTTTATTACATATTCTTGTAGCTTATCTCGAGAGCTTTTCAAAACACTATAATAAAGTATTTTTTCATTAAGTACTTTTTGAGTTATTTTATATTTTAATCTGACATATTTTGATATAAAAATTAAAATATCTCGTAAAATATTTAGTTTTCGATAATCTTACCGTAACACTTTTATGTACAGAATAATGAGACAAATCAATTAGTTTAAAAGAAAAACGAATAATTGTTTAAAAAAATACATTATAAATAATTACATACTTTTCCTTAAAAACAATTATTTTTTTTTTTACTAATTGATTTGTCTCATTATTCTGTACATAAAAGTATTACGGTAAGATTATCGAAAACTAAATATTTTACGAGATATTTTATTTTTTATATCAAAATATGTCAGAATAAAATATAAAATAACTCAAAAAGTACTTAATGAAAAAATACTTTATTATAGTGTTTTGAAAAGCTCTCGAGATAAGCTACAAGAATATGCAATAAAAAGTAGGCAATTCCATTTAAAAAATTGAAGGTGACCTTGCTTTTTTATGGAAAAAAAAATGTTTGGTCAATTTTTATTATTGCAATTTGTTGCCGGTTAGAAACTGATAAATTTCTGTTTATGACTTTTTTATGTCAGATTATTGTAAGTGCCTTAAAAATCGTGGCGACCGTTACGAGGACCACCCTGTATATTTTTAATTTTATATATGTGTTTTTGTGTAATTAGTCTATGTAAAAAAAAGATGGTTAAATAAAAGGCTCCTCCTCATTTTACAAGTGGGGGAATACGTCTGCCGCGGCGTCATCGATGAGTCGCGCGTGCCCCAGCTGGATTAATGAGTCTCGCAGGTTGTGGGCCCCCTCGGTATTCTCATTGTAGATCATCAATTTTACCATGGCTTCTCTTTCACCCAGAGGATGGATAATTTGTATCCACCCCTCTTGGCGATCTCCGAGAATCTTGCACAGCAGTCGCGTTTTTTCGGCCATTCCGTAACTCTTACTACGGGGCCCGTGTGCGCCAAGCCGCATTTGATGCTCTGCCATGGCAATTCTCGGAATCTGTCTTCCAGAAAGTATACTTGGCCCATCGGTTTCCAGACTGCCATGCCCCAGTCCCGCAGAGAGATTTTCACCATGGACGTCGCTGTGTTTACTCTTATAATGAGACCGCGTTGCCAAATGTTTTTTATTTGAATGGCGCACGTTTCATCTTCTCTCAAGTTTTCGGGCCAACAGTGGAGGTAGTGACTTCGTCGGTCCATCCGGAAGTTGAGCTCTTCGATGAGCTCTACTAGGTCTCTCTCTCCGTTTTTCAGTTGGACCCAGAAGAGTAATGGGGACTCTGCGCGAGTTATCCGTACTTCCAATCGTCCGCGGTTTAACTCGTGGGTGTTGATGTTCTTGATTTCCATTTTCTAAAAATAGGTAAGACTTGTTTGATATAATTGGAAAGATTTTAAGAGGGGCCCACTGGTTTAGGTTGATGAAGAGGAAGAGAGAAGAAGACGTTTAGTGATTGAATATTTTCGTCTCTCTTTTTCTTATTATATATATATATTTTTTTTTATTATTATTTTTTTTTATTATATTACTATTATTATTATTATTAATGAACAAAAATAAAAAATAAAAATTGATTTTTCTTTCTCTCGTTTTTTATTCTCTTATCTCTAATGTATAGGTAGAGTTTTCTTCCGGTCGTAGTAGAGGATATACCGCATT
The DNA here is from genome assembly GCA_009859135.1 of Formica selysi. NCBI lineage: Eukaryota > Metazoa > Arthropoda > Insecta > Hymenoptera > Formicidae > Formica > Formica selysi. The sequence goes on along the minus strand of WHNR01000045.1, from coordinate 176,290 downwards.
CATTTCCATGGTGTTATGGGTTTCTTGTTTAGTGAGTTTTATTGCTTTATTATTTTCCTGCGGTGCGCTTGGCGGTGGTGGTGGTGGTGGATTCGGCTGTGGTCTTTCAGGTCGCCTCCGTCTTTCCAGATGTAATAAAAGATTTGTAAGAGAATCCCAGATCGCTCCAAGTAGATATATTGACCATCCGTACACGGTATGTAAGGCATATTCATGCACAATTGTGTCTAATATTAACTTGGAAACTCTTGCAATTAGATATATGCCGAGTAGTCCAGCGCTGATATTGCCGAAAAATAGAAACTTATTCCAGAATTTTTTCCAAGCGGAAGCGGCTATCTTTTCCATTGATGCTTCATCCAATAAATTGGAAATGGAGCCCCCCTGTAGAGAGGTGGATCTTCCCATTACTCCTCTTGCTACGGTGTTGAGTACCGATGGTCGCTCGGCCGGAAACATTATATGATTTCTAAGATCTCTTAACTCTCCTTCAGAATATATGCCACTAGTGGCTAGTGACCCTGGGTTGATGTACTTCCAAGTAGGCTTGGTTAATGGTTTCATAATGGTTGGTGGTAAAGTATCTACCGGATTAGGTATAAATATATAATAATTAAGTATACATTTGTACCATGAATCTCCTAAGAGGTACATGGCAGGTGCAAATGGATTGCATGCAGTTTGTGTTCCGTGTTGTAATAATATATGAGTCTGAGGCGTTAAGAAATGTGTTCGATTTTCTCGGATTACTGGTAATTGATCGTAACATTTTTTTATTCTTGCGAGTTTTACATTTATTGGTACGCATTTGACTATGTGAATTACTTCCCCTGCTAAAAGAGCCATATATCCAGGTCCTTTCATTAGATCATATGCGAAAATATCAAGTGCTTGAGTAGCTATTGCTAATGCGTTATGCAACATTCGTTTCTCTAAATTACATTGGTGTATTAATAAATTCCTATAAAGTTCGTTTATTTGAGTGTTTCTCTACGTATCCGAATTTAGAATTCATATAGGTAAAAATATCGGGATTGGAGATTCCAGATTGTTTTTAAAGATAGTGGTACCGCGTACGGGTCTCGAAAATTAATAGTTTAGGATGCTCTGTTGTTATTAATAAATATCCACATGTATTGTATTTTCCTTTGCTAGTCAGTGCGAATACTGTGTCTTGTGTGGTTAAAGAGTAAACTGTTTGCGGATGATCTTTATCTTTATCGACTATTTTGTATGCGTACCCCTCGAATAATATTCCGAAATTATAAAGTTTGCAAGTATCGGTAGGTACTGGTTCCCAATACGTATCTCCTCCTTCTACATCTATACAATGTGTGGAGCCAAAACATGCTACACCCGATCTGAGCTGCACTCGATTAGTGTTTATTTTTACGTCTGCTATGTAATCTTGTAGTGTAATTCTTACGCTTGCGAGTATTTCGCAATACTACGTCTGTCCATGTTCTATAAGGATCGGAATATGCTCCTCCGATACAGCCTCCGTCGTTGTCCACACTGCCAGCGAGTGTTATTGGACGTGTTGTGGTTTGATTTGATTTTAAGCCAGTTATGTAAGTATTTGCCATTTGATAGGTACCATAATCGTGCATTCTTCTGCATATATCGCGAGGTATTTCTTCTATGTATGAATATTTTCCGTTATATACATCCATGGTGTGAGAGAACATTCCACATTTTTTAATTAATCGGTCAATTTCAACTTTACACTGTAGTACTTTCACAGATTCGAATTCGTTAATTTGGAACAATTATATATATACTTGTTCGCGTTTAACATTTTGCGGTGGAATGTCACACTCTTCGATAGTTAATAAAGATAATGTCATTAGATTTGCTGAAGAAGATCCGCAGTCATACCCTATTATTCCAAGAGTTTGATAAATTTTTATTAGCACTACCAGTATCGCAATTAGTCGCTTAATGTTGAGGTCCATTTGAAAGTTTACATAATTATTTCTTTGATAATTATTCCTTATCGGTAGGTTTGATATATGAAATTCGTAAGCGGTTAGGATGTACAATTCGGCTATTTTTCTTTATTCTAATTTTGACGTTATTTTTATTAAACATTTCTAGAACTTCGTGAGGCCCAGTATATTGATCTCCGAATTTACCCGGTTTTGGACCTTTTAATAAAAATACTTGATTTCCTGGTTTAAAAGTTTGTGGGTTGATTTTTCTATCATAATAAACTTTTGATTTAATTTTGGCTTGAATAACGTTATCGCGTGCATTTCCCTGAATTGCGTGAAGTTGGGTGACAAGATTTATTAAATATTCGTCGTAATTTGCTAATTTATCCCCAGGAGGTAGAAGTTCGTTCGATGGAACACGTGCTATCTTTCCAAAAACCAGCTCATATGGAGTGTGCTTTGTTGCTTTATGTACGCTCGTATTATAATTAAACATGGCAAGGCTAATCCATCTATCCCATTGTTTTTGTTCATTCGCGTATTGTTTTAAATATTCGCCTAATGCGTGATGTGATCTTTCGAATGATCCGTTTGATTGAGGATGGAAGACTGTTGTGGGAAATTTACGAATTTTAAATAATTTTGCAATTTTCTTTATTAGATCGCTAAGGAAATTTCTGCCTTGATCTGTTAATATTGCTTTTGGTGCTCCAAGTACACAAATAAATCGATCTACAAAAGCTTCTGCGATGGTTTCGGAAATTTGATTCGGTAGTGATATCCCCATGCAAAATTTAGTTAATTGATCTTGTAATGTTAGAATATATTCGTTTCCCCTTTCAGTTTTAGGTAACGATATTTATACGATATCTATGGCTACTTTATCGAAAGAAAATCCTGGTGTGTCTGTGATTATCATTGGTTGTTTCGTTTTTACTCGTACAAGTTTTTTCAATTGACATTGTAAACATTGCTGTATATACCGTTGAACATCTGCTTTTCCCAGTAGTAATTATGTTTTATTCTGTTATATGTTTTTATGACTCCCCGGTGTCCTCCCGTCGGTAAGCAATGCATTTCACTGATTATAATGGAACGTAAATCTTTCGGTGGATATTTAATTAGTCCGTGGCAAATAATAACTTTAGTAGGAGCGTCGGTGAATATTGATTGTATATCTGATTTGACGTCATTCCATGGAACGTTATTAATAAACTCGGTTTTTGCAATACTAAATGTTTCTAATTTTAAATCTTCGGTTATTTTCCGTAAGTCTGTTAAGATTTTAACAATTTGTTTAAGAGTAGCCGTAGGGCCTTCTCGTTGTTCTTCGCTGACAGGTAAAGCCACATGATAACGATTTTTATGTTTTATGGCCTTAACTTTTCCTAGAACAAGGGATCCTAGGTTTGGAAGCTCTTTTCGTTCATGCGCGCGCGCGCGCGCACACACATACGCACACACACACACACACACACACACACACACGGTGGGGGGGGGTGCAAGGGGCTCCTTCGGCCCCCCTCCCGCACCCACCCCGCCAGTAGGCAGAGTGGACCCCGCTTTACAATGTAGCATGTACTTTGTAAGTTGTAAAGCGAGGTCCACCCTGCTTACCGGTGGGTGGGTGCGGGAGGGGTGCCGAAGGCCTCCCTTGCACCCACTTGTGTGTGTGTGTGTGTGTGTGTGTGTGTGTGCGCGCGCGCGTGCTCCCTGTCCGTGCATGTACTTCGGTATATTTCAAACTTTTTTTGTTAATAACTTTTTAACAAGCAACGAGCGACGATTAAATTAGAAGAAAAGGCTACCCAGAATTATGTTCTTGACAACATATATCAAGGTCAAGGTCATTGGGGCTGGGTCCCCTTTTCGCTATATTTACCAAAAGTTTTATTTAAAATTAAAGAAGAGGAAGAATAAGCAAAAGACAGAGAGAGAGAGGGAGAGTTAAAGTTACGTTCTCGTCGTCCAGCAGGGCAGTGATGTTCGGATCTTTTGGCATCTTTTCACTTGATCCCTATCAGATCACGTCGGGGTCACCAATTTGTGGGATAGTACGAAGGCGCGCTGGCTTCCTTACCCCACGGTTCGCAAACAGGGAGTGGTCGTGGAGAGGTAGTCTTCAATGAACACGTTCGCTTTACTATGTACAGAAATATATTCTTAAGTGGTAAAAGTGACGTTTAGGGGATGCAGCCCCGATGACCTTGACCTTGACATATGTTGTCAAGGTCACCCTCCTGAGTGACCTTCAGAAGGTTTTAGCCCGCTCGTTTTTTATTAAAAAGTTATTAACTAAAATAATACTAATACATTCTCACATCTTGGACACATTATTTCGCCACGAACAACTTTCTTCTCACACAAAAAATTCCACAAAGAATCAAAATTGTATGTCAAATTGATAAATTCGTGCCAATGCGTGTTGAAAATTAAGGAAATCTTGAAATTATCCAACTGACTGATACACGACTATATGACATAATGAGATTGGTGATAGATACGTGTTATATACAAACATTCATTACGTTCCCAAACACTGATTTGTTTTGATTTCTTTTGATATTCTTACTTAGTATGTTACTCACTATTGTTGTTTATATGGCAGTCGGCATGAATTACCAAGCTTATATTTTAAAGATAGAGAGAAATTAAATTAGAAATAGGTTTTGGTTAGGTTATTTCTTCCGGAAGTGGAGCTCCCCTGTAGGGGGGGGGCGCAACCCACCGTTTTATGCATACACTTTTTAATGCAAAGTGAGGTTCCACATGGGTTTACAACTTTCCACGCGAAGCAAGGTTCAACGCAAACCAATGTGTCTAGTTCTATGATAGTAGAGCCCTCCCGTAGGGGGGGGGGCGGAACCAACTGTGTCCATGCATACACTTTTTAAAGCAAAGTGAGATTCCACATGGGTTTACAACTTTCCACGCGAAGGGAGGTTCAACGCAATCCAATGTGTCTAGTTTTTTGATAGTGGAGCCCGTCCGTAGGGGGGGGAGGGCGGAACATACTGCCTCCACGCATATACTTTTTAATGAGAAGTGAAATTCCACATGGGTTTACAACTTTTCACGCAAAGCGAGATTCAACTCATGTACAATCCATGTAGAATCTCACTTTGCTTTAAAAAGTGTATGCATGGACACAGTAGGTTCCGCCCCCCCCCCTACGGGAGGGCTCTACTATCAAAGAACTAGACACATTGGTTTGCGTTGAACCTTGCTTCGCGTGGAAAGTTGTAAACCCATGTGGAACCTCACTTTGCATTAAAAAGTGTATGCATAAAACGGTGGGTTGCGCCCCCCCTACGGAGGAGCTCCACTTCCGGAACAAATAACCTAACCCAAACCTATTTCTAATTTAATTTCTCTCTATCTTTAAAATTCCTCTGTCCATTCATGTATTTATTTATTTCACACATTCAATAAATAATATTTTAGTTAATAACTTTTTAATAAAAAACGAGCGACGGCTAAAACCTTCTGAAGGTCACTCAGGAGGGTGACCTTGACAACATATGTCAAGGTCAAGGCCATCGAGGCTGCATCCCCTAAACGTCACTTTTACCCCGTACGTATCGCGCCCGACTATTATAAACGCGACTAAGTGAAAGTGTACAAGAATCTGTGAAATATATCAATTTATACCTAACGTCCGGGAGTGTCTTATTTCGAGCGTGGATCCTAATCCTTTGGGCGTATAAATCCCTAAAGACCTCTTCCTTAGCGGCTAGAGGCACAACATTAATTGGTGGCAGCGGTGGGATACGCCAGCTCTAACAAGATCGACACCGGCAAAGGTCCACAACCACGAAGAAGAAAAATTCCGTGGAATCGACAGAACGAGAGACAGCAAAGGAAACTCCGTCAAACGGTCAATAACTACAACCAAGGAAAAGGATGTCCATCAGGAACTTCGAGTCACCCGGTACATCAAGGCGACAACGATAAGCGGAACCTGAGAAAGCGCACCGACCTATCTCAACGGCACGCAACAATCGATGCTCGACGGCCGACACCGAACAAGAGACAATGCTGCTCATCGCATTATTGTAAGTCGAACAATTAAAAATTTGTAAACGCGTGAATGTCAGAAAACCGAAACGCACAACAAAAAAGCGTAGCGAATAAATAGTGACTATTTAGCGAACTAGCGAATAGAGCCATTAGAAATAGCGCAGTGAGACTTATAAGAGTAGCGGTAGAAGCACTCCGGGATATACGCGATAACATACGAAGAAATCTAAACGCATTAAATTCAAGCGAGAATTTGTCCGAACCAGAACTCGGAGCAAACGTTGTAATTGAACGCGAATTTTCATTTGGCGAATTAGACAACAGTTTAATAGCGAATAATATGGGAGCGTCCCGTTTGACCACGTTGATATTGACCACAGTCCCGATTGACCACGTTGAAATTGACCACGTTCCGATTGACCACGTTGCGATTGACCACGTTGATATTGACCACGGTCCCGATTGACCACGGTCCCGATTGACCACGGTCCCGATTGACCACGGTCCCGATTGACCACGGTCCCGATTGACCACGGTCCCGAATGACCACGGTCCCGATTGACCACGGTCCCGATTGACCACGGTTCCGATTGACCACGGTCCCGATTGACCACGGTCCCGATTGACCACGGTCCCGATTGACCACGGTCCCGTTTGACCACGGTCCCGATTGACCACGGTCCCGATTGACCACGGTCCCGATTGACCACGTTGATATTGACCACGGTCCCGATTGACCACGTTGATATTGACCACGGTCCCGATTGACCACGGTCTCGATTGACCACGTTAATATTGACCACGGATCAATACATGTCGTTACTAGGGCATGTACTTTGCAAGTTGTAAATCGAGGTTTATTGTGTCCGACTGGCGGAGGGGGTGCGGGAGGGGGGCTAAGGCCCCCCTTGCACCCCCCCGCATGTGTGTGTGTGTGTGTGTGTTACATGGTTTCCCAATCGGGACCGTGGTCAATATCAACGTGGTCAATCGGGACCGTGGTCAATCGGGACCGTGGTCAATCGGGACCGTGGTCAATCGGGACCGTGGTCAATCGGGACCGTGGTCAATCGGGACCGTGGTCAATCGGGACCGTGGTCAATCGGGACCGTGGTCAATATCAACGTGGTCAATCGGGACCGTGGTCAATCGGGACCGTGGTCAATCGGGATCGTGGTCAATCGGGACCGTGGTCAATCGGGACCGTGGTCAATCGGGACCGTGGTCAATATCAACGTGGTCAATCGGGACCGTGGTCAATATCAACGTGGTCAATATCAACGTGGTCAATCGCAACGTGGTCAATCTCAACGTGGTCAATCGGGACCGTGGTCAATATTAACGTGGTCAAACGGGTACCACTCGAATAATATAGAACTAGATGTCGAGGTCGAATCATCAATAAGCGCGTCTAGTAGACTAACACACCGCCGCGAATTCTCACTAACATCATACGACTCGAGTATCTTTGACCCCGACGATATCTATCGTCGACTCGAGACATGCATAACTCAAACGCTTCCGCATCGCAACCCATCACATCGGAAGATATCGATGAGGGAATTAAGCGATTACAAGAAGAAGCAAATAGAAACGCGACACAATCAAACGCGCCAGCTCAATACAAACCGCAGAAAAAAACGGACGAAGCAGCCGACGACCTTAAGGAAATATTGCGGGAAATGAGAGAGGAAATGAGACGGGACATTAGAAGTATGCATGCCGAGATATACGATTTGAGAATGAGAGGACCGCAACCCCGACAAAACAATGAGCATAGAACTCCGCCGGGAGAAAGAACCGAGACCGCGTACGAGTCCACACCCGAAGATGTACGACATCGAAGAGGACGCGGATTTCTACCATTAAAAGAGGCACGCGGAATGATTCCGGAATTCGACGGATCGCCAAATAAATTGCAAGAATTTTTGAGCGCGACTACATACGCAGTAGAACATATCGACCCATTAGACGAAGTAACGCTATTAGGAGCAGTATTATGCACGAAATTAAAAGGCAGAGCAATGCTAGATTTCCAAACGCGAAAAATTCGAGACATCGCGCAATTAAAAAATGGATTAGAGCTCTGCTATGCGAGTAAAAAGAGTACAACACATCTACAAATTGAATTTGACACGCTAAAACAGAAAAACGGAGAAAGCGCGCGAATTTACGGACTTAGCCGACAAACTAGCCATGGAGCTATACGAATCGATGATGGAAGGATGTCATCATACAGTAGATAATAAACGCGCAATCATGGAAATAATACAGCAACAAGCCTTAGAAAATTTCCAAATAGGATTGCAAGACGAAATTAAAACAATTGTTCGATCGCGAGGATATGCTACGTTGCAAGAAGCAATAGCAGCGGCCAGCGCGGAAGAAAAGGTTAAAGGAGCGTCCGCGACCGGCACGCAAAGCAAAATCAATTTTACACCGACCTATAAACAGGAAAATCAAATGAATGTGAAATGTCAAAAATGCGGAAAAACCGGGCATTACGGTCGAGATTGTCGGACTAGTCGATACGCGAACCGATTTTCATTGCCAAAACCCGATAGATAACCCCGCGTAAATACGGTAAATAAATATTGCAATTATTGCAAAAAATCCGGACACGATCGCGAAGAATGTTGGTTATTACACGGACGACCCAATAGAGATCAATCGAGCCGAACCAAACAATATAATTCGCGACCGGAAAATAAAAATCGTAAGAGCAACGAGCAAGCGAAAAGGAGATCTAACACTGCGCACAGTAGTGACGAGGAAAACAAGGAAGAAACGAAGCAGCGACGATCCGCAATCGAATATCGCGTTACACACGTGAAGCGTGACCCGCGAACGCATACAGGACTAGACTTAGTCGCTTTACCTATGCGAGAAACGCTAATAACAGAAGATAAAATAGCGCTTACAGGAGTAACAGGACATAAAGTATTGTTACGTCCGCGCGTCGACTTCAATAATACTCGAGCACGCGCGACACAAACGGCACTCGCGTACCGCGACGTAAATGATTAACACTCTTTTAAAAGAACAGAAGGAACTTTAATAATAACACAGAACACACAATTAAACAAGGAACACAGAACGGGTAATAACGGTAATCGTAATCTCAAATATGTCCGCCCGGAATGACATCCGTCGCGAGACTCAAGATGGCCGATCTCCCTCTCAAGATGTCCGCCGTTGTTTTACAACAACCCTTAGCGACGTGTTTGGAGATGATCTCTTATATCCGTATTCATAGTCCTTCCTTATTTTAAGGACGGAGGAAGCCTCCATGAAGGATTCCTTGAATCTGCAAGGCTACCTTGTTTCATAGATGTACCTCGAGTCTCCCTTTCAGAAGGAAGGAATATTTTAGGGATTTGGTGACCGACTGGAGGCAGCACCGTTTTATGCTGCCTGCAACTAATTTCATATAATACATATGAAAACTTTTTCGTATCGTTAATCGTGAAGCATTGTTGAATATTTTTGATAAATTAAATCTTAATCAAGTATTGTGGAATAATGGATAAAGATAAAAATGTTCATTATACGGAGCAAGAGCGAATGCTCTTGGCGCAGCTGATCTCGGAAGAAAAAGTTATCGAAAATAAGAAAACCGGTGCAACAGATCTAAAAGATAAGGCGGATGCATGGGAAAGAATTACAAAAAAGTATGCTAGCGAAGGTTGTATGCCTCGCTCCACTAAGCAACTGAAGAAATGCTGGGACAATATGAAGCAAAAGTAAGTAATAATAATCTCGGTGGTAAATAGTAATGATAATTGATAATTAATCAGTTTATTATAAATTTTTTTTTGAGTGTACATACTCCTCCCTACATATGTATATTTCTATATTCGGTTTTTATTAAATATATTTTTATTATTTTATTAATTAATCATTTTAGGAAACGAAAATTAACCACGACGATTCGACACGAGCGGCTTATGACAGGTGGAGGTCCTGCTGCAGTACAGCCAAATGACCCAGTGATGGAATTCATGGATGCAACAAATGAAAACTTAGATGTGGAAATTGATTGTGCTTTTGATAGCACTGCAGTATTTGAAAAAGAATGTAAGCACCATATATATAATTCTTATTTTTCTTTTATATTATGACAACGATTTTTGACTTTTTAGATAACGTAAAGATGGATCATCGTACATCATCTACAAAAAGAAAATTCATTATTTGACGATAAAGATGAGAAGGAAGAGGATTATATCAGTGATGAAGTTCATATATATGATCAGAGCATTCCTCATTGTAGTAGCATACCATTAGGAAAAAGAACCAGCACTTCAAATATAAAAAACATACAGGTAATGAAAAAGCTTATGAATTAGGTTAATATTAATTATTAATATTATTTAATATGAGTTAGAATTCATTGTCATTTTAATAATATTGTCATTTTAATAACATTGCTGTAAAGATGGATCGTACATTTACAAGGAGAAAATTCATCATTGAAAATAAAGATGAGAAAGAAGAGGAAGATATCAATGATGAAGCTTATATATGTGATCAGAGCATTCCTCATCGTAGCATACCATTAGAAAAAAGAACCACTTCAAATATGAAAAACATACAGGTAATCAAAAAGCTTATGAATTAGGTTAATATTAATTATTAATATTACTTAATATGAATTAGAATTCTTTGTCATTTTAATAACATTGCTGTAATAAAACAAATATAAAAAAAAATAATACTAATAGTAAAGTAATTGATTTTCAGAACATCCATGATGAAAAGGAATTAAAATTAATAAAAACTCGAGAGGCAATTGAGCAGCAGCGGGAGCTTCATGCTAAAAAAATGAAGATTGCTGAAGCGGAGGAGAAGGTTTTGTTAAAACTTTTAAAGGAGGAAGAGGCGCTAAGACAAACTGCATAGTATTATATTATATATTAGTAATAATATATGTGATAAAATAATATATATGATAAAATATTAATAATATAATAATATATATGTTAAAATATCAAAATATATAGTTTTCAAAATATAAAGCTGTTACTTTCTTAATCTTTTAAAACTATCCTATAGATACAGATAAAAGTTATGTTTCTAAATATTTAGTTATTATTCTTATTAGTGAGTATACGTAAAATGTTATTTATATATATTTACGTATAATAGAAACTATGTTTACTATAAATTGTAACGGGTGTACTTTTTATGAGCTCGCGGATTCGCTCGGTCGTGATCAGGGCTCGTAGAAAGTATTTGAGACACACGATGTAAATAAATTTATAAAGAACTGTTAATTTATTAGGCTTCTATCGGTGCGGAATAATAATACATAACGGCCCCGCGGAGCGGGTGCGCGGCGGACAGTAATGCGTTATTGACGGGGCGCGGCTGTTATGAATTGCGCGATCTTTATAATGAGATTCGCTGTAGTATACGCGACGCGGATATAAACACGCCGGGTAGGCGGCGCGGGGCGCGTGGTCGGTTTGTTGTGACGGTGCGCGTGGTTCACAAAAACGTGTGAATCGGTTTAAATCGCCTCGTAGGATTTCTTATACGTATGCGGTACTATTAATATCGCGTATTCCCAGATGTTATGGGATGCGTGCGATATCGAGAAATCTCGAACGGGCAGCGAACTCGCTGTCCCTTGTTTCGCACGCGGAGTACGGAGTTGACCGCCGGTGTTGAGAAAACTCAACGGGGTGGCGAACTCGCCAGCCCACGGTTCGGATGGTCGGAGCGGTCGGAAGTTAAATCGTTTTCTCGAGAACTCTCGAGAAAAGCGATCTTGGATTTTAACGGATCGTAAAGCGGTTCGGAAGCCGAGAATGCTCGGCGGAGGCTGCGTACTCGTCAACCTCGCGTTCCGTCGTATTTGCGATTTCTTAGGATCGGATCAGGGAAGTCTCGAGCGTACAGCTCGAGCGGATTCGGTTTCTGGTACGATTCTGGTAAATCTGGTGCCTGGATCTAAAAAGGCTGCCGTTATATACCCGAGCGATTAACGGTACCCGCGTCGTTCGCCCCCGGGTGGGGATAATGACGTATTGTTTTTCGGCAGGTAATTCGGTAATACGTCACCTCCCCTGGGCGAAACGACGCGGCGTTTCGGCGGGTGTCGCTCGGGCGTTCACGGCAGCGCTCGGCGGTATTCGGCTTTCCGAATCTCGGCGGCCGTATAACGGCCGTACGGTTGTTTATCGCACGGTGTATTTAATGTTTAAAAAATGGGCGCTCGGCGCCTCTGCCCCTGCCCGGCCGATGTTCGCCGGGCGGCAGACTCCCGGCGGTCTACTGCCGGGTAACATATGTCCCAATGGGGGGTGCATTGTTACAAAATGATAAAATCTTGTTTAAATTTTGAAATCACTTTAAATGAGGAACATTTTATTTTAGTTTTGTTAAATAAATAAAACACTTTTTAAATTAAAATTAGTTTTTAATCTATATGTACAAATGTTAAAGTTTATGTTTCCATACTATAATATATATTATACATACATATGTATATATTTTAATTAGATATTTTATCTTGATTCACATTATTAAAACATGCGCACAACTCATTGTAAATATAAACTAATATAATATAATATAAATATAATTGATTCGCAGCACTGTTTCATGATTATGAAAAATGCCTTAAAATAAAAGCATTTTTATGCGCAAGTCCTATGCCATTTTGTTCTCTATTTACAATATCTTGAAATACATTTTCATTCAACTCGTGATTCAAGTGGTCTTCGACCACTTCGCCTAGATTATGTTGAATGCACACATTGTGCAAAACGGCAGTGGCACAAACAATTGCCACTGATGTGCTCAATTTCGTTCTTAAACCGTAATGCAGGCATGGAAATCGACGTTTCCAAACTCCGAACAATTGTTCAACGATAACTCGTGTTTTCTTGTGTGCAGTATTGTACCGAACTTCTGCATCTGCCTCAGGTCTTAAAACAGGCGTCAGTAGGTAACTGCGACAAGCATACCCACTATCACCAAGTAAAATTCCATCCAAATGTCCCAGCTCGAAACGACAGCGCAGGAACGCTTCGATCAAATATTACAGCATCATGAGTTGAACCTGGATGTCTGACAATTATATCAAGAATTTCTCGTTGGGGTCCAGCTACAGCCTATAAAAACAATAAATTATAAAAATTATTAATTTATTATTAAAAATTATTTAATATATGAAATTTGACATGCAAAATAAAACAGTTGAAAAAATATAGCTGTACATTAAGAGAAAACCATCCTTTTCGATTCTGGAATATCTCTCCATTATTCCCTCCAGGATTCGCAATGCGTATATGGGTGCAATCGATACATCCTATTACGGATGGAAAGTTGGCCACCTCATAAAATTTATTTTTATTAACTCGACGTTTTTGTTCAGTGGAAAAATTAATATATACGCTCAAATGTGATGCTAAAATTCTGGAAACTCGTGCAACAATTCTCGATACTGATGCTTGGCTGTATCCTCGCAAGTCTCCATTAACCATCTGCAATTAAAACAACATACAAATGAAATGAAAATGAATTATCTTTTTATTTACCACAGTGTTAGAATAAAATTTACAAACCTGAAAGCTGCTCGTTGCATGAAAACGCAGTGTTATTAAAAGCTGCATCAACGGAGAAACCGGCAGTCCACGATTATTCAATCGTCTTAAGTGAGCATTTACCAAAGGTAATAAGATCTCAATCACAGCTCCTTTGCTGAATCTGTATCTTGTAACGGCAGGGCCGTTACTACGGCCGAATGTAAATATATATATAGCTAGACACGCATGGCCTAATTATTCAACCTAGCCCTACCTGTCCTGCCGCCGCCATATTGCCTAACGCCTGCGCATTCCCGCTCGAAGTACGCTCTCGCTCACCGGCACGCGCTATCTCGCTTTGCATGCGCTCTCGCTCGCCGACACGCTCTATCTCCCTCGCGGGGTCCCCACGCGGTACCGACTCCCACCGCCGGACCGCCGGCGCACAGTGGGGGCCGCCGGCCGGGTATATAAGCCCGGCCGGCCGAGACATCGGGACCAGATCCTATCCCGACCAGCTCCTGATACCGATCTCACTAACTACCTACTACCTCTTGGGGCTGAGGCTGAACTCAGCTCCGCCGGGTTGCACCGGCTCCTGCCTCTACCTGGGGCCAAGGCTGTACTTGGCTCTGTCGGGTTGAACCGACTTCCGTTGCTCAGGCAGTGCTCGACGTGACACTCGAGCCTGCCGGCAATACCTGCCCGCCTAACCTGACAGTAGCTTATAAGTGCATGTATAGACCGCGCTGTAAATATAACCGCATGATAGAAATAAGTCCGCTAGTTCTAAGTCTCGTAGTCATAGACCTGCTAGTTATAAGGCCTGTTAGTACTAAGTCCGCTAGTCGTAACCGCATCCTAGTTATAAGGCCTGTTAGTGCTAAGTCCGCTAGTTGTAACCGCATGCTAGGAATAAGACCTGTCTAGTAATAAGTCCACTAGTTATAAGACCTGTTAGTAGTAAGCCCTGTCTAGTACTAAGTCCGTTTGGTATAAGGCCTGTTAGTAATACGTCCTTAGTTCTAATCGCGCCGTCCGCGCATGTAAATAAAACCGGGCACGATCGCACACCGCACTTGTATTGCGCTTCTCACCGCCTTGCGACCATCGCTTTGCGCCTGCGCGTCACGCCGATCCTGCTACCAGCGCCCGCTTTCACCACACGCTATCGCCAGACCCTGCACGCTGTATCTATCTTTCTTCAACTGAATAAACTATCTCTTTCTAACTATACTGTGTCTCGTAAGCTTGAGTCTCCCCTCCTCTCGAACCCGGACACCGACGAGCCGATCCGAGCGTCGAGCGAGGTGACCGCGTTACAATCTTTTCCGAAAAGGAATATCTTCAAAAAATTCCACGGGATTTTCCCAATCGCGAATGTATTTTTTCGGAATCCGCCACAGAATCCGATTCTTTGGATTTTCGTCTTCAAATCCATCGTCAGAATCATTTAAAAATTCATTGTCCATTATCCCTTTTTTCCTTTATACACTTTCAGTTTGAGAGCGCGACAACAAATAACCACAAAACCACAGATTGAAATGTAACAAAACTAACTTTTGGAGGTTATATTTGGTTATATTCTGCGTATCGTCTGCTAAAAAGGTCGCATCCACTCCTCAAGGAAACTCGTGACCTTCCTTGAGATAAGGGAGCCAATAAGATTCCTTGTTCGGTCAAGGAAAGTTTATGAAACGTGGAACGAGGAACAAGGAATCCTTATTCCTCAAGGACAAACTATGAATACGGGTATTAGAGACGGGAGCAACTTCAGGATTAACTACCACGGACGACTCGCAGGGACGCAACAGTATATACGATAGGAAGAATCAACGCCACAATAAATCTAAACGACGGTAGAGTGAAACATAGAATGTACGTCGTAAAAGATGATTTTCCGATCGAATACGACGGAATATTAGGAGTAGACTTCCTGAAGAAACAAGGAGCCAGTTGCAATTACTCGAAGAAACAATTGAGAATCGGACGGAATACTTTGAAATTATATCCTTATATCGTATCAGAGAACCACATTGCAACCCCGTAGTGAAACAATAATACAAGTAACTACGAATAAAAATATGATAAGCATCATTCAGGCAGAAGAAGCCGCACCAGGAGTATTTATAGGAAGCTGCCTGGTCGACCCACAAAATTATCTATGTCCCGCAAGTGTAATAAACACAACGGATAACATAATCGAAATGTTAATGCCGCAAGTAACATTTGAAGAAATCGCACAAGAAAACACGGTGGAAATAAACGCCACACAAGCGAAAAAAAGAGAAGATGATATCCCGCGTACCGAAAAGGTAACACGAGCCCTTCGAATCGACCATTTAAATAAGGAAGAATTAAGAGCGATAAAAAAGATATGCGAAAATTACAGCGACATATTCCACATCGAAGGAGAACCACTGACATGCACCAACACAATCGCGCATAAGATTGCAACGCAACCAGATAGCTCACCGGTCAACGTACGGCCTTACCGCCTGCCGGAGAAGCATAAAGAGGAAATAAATCGACAAGTCCGAGAAATGTTAAAAAATAAAATAATCCGACCAAGCACGAGCCAGTGGAACGCACCGTTATTGGTAGTTCCTAAGAAAGCCGATGCGTCAGGAAAACCGAAATTACGAGTAGTCGTAGATTTCAGAAAATTAAATGATCTAACAATAGAAGATCCATTTCCCTTACCGAATATAACGGATATATTAGATCAGCTTGGAAACGCCAAGTACTTTACAACACTGGATTTAGCATCCGGATACCACCAAATTCCGATGGAAGAAGGCGACAAATGCAAAACTACTTTTTTCCTCACGGGCATTACGAATACAATAGAATGCCTTTCGGATTAAAAAATGCGCCAGCCACATTTCAAAGGCTAATGAATTCAATACTGATAGGCATACAAGGAATAAAATGCTTAGTATATTTAGATGACATCGTAATCTACGGAGCCAGCCTACAAGATCATAACAAGAGACTAATCGAAGTCCTACGAAGATTGCGAGAAAACAATCTGAAATTACAGCCGGACAAATGTGAATTCCTACGAAAAGAAGTGACATACTTAGATCATATAATTACAGAAAACGGAATATCGCCGGATCCAACCAAATTGGAAGCCGTAAGAAATTTTCCGACGCCTAGGAAAGTAAAAGATATTCAAGCTTTTATAGGATTAGCCGGATATTATAGAAAATTTATTGAAAATTTCTCTAAAATCACGAAACCACTAACGAAGTTAACCAAAAAGGAAAATAAATTTGAGTGGACGCAAGAACAACAACAAGCATTTGAAATGCTTAAAGAAAAATTAACGACGGCACCTTTACTAAAATATCCAGATTTCGAAAAAGAATTTATCGTAACGACCGATGCATCAGATTATGCAATCGGAGCGATATTATCACAAGAAGAAGTAGGCCAAGACCAACCAATAGCATATGCCAGTCGAATACTATCGAAAGCCGAACAAAATTATAATACAACCGAAAAGGAACTATTAGCAATAGTATGGGCCGTTAAACATTTTCGACCGTACTTACACGGGACGAAATTTACGATAGTCACAGATCATAAATCGCTCGTATGGTTATTTAATGTAACCGACCCTGGATCTCGATTAATTAGATGGAGATTAAAATTAGAAGAATACGATTACGAGATCAAACACAAGGCCGGGACAGCGAAAAGAAATGCTGACGCGCTAAGTCGACACGTGGCGGATATCAACAGCGTCGAGGAGGATGAGAGCACCGACACGAAGATAACGCGAGAATACACGGAAGACGAGAAGCGACGTATTCTATACGAATATCACGATGCACCTGTGGGAGGGCATCAGGGAAAAGAGCGCACGATTAATCGAATTCGCCTAATGCACAATTGGCGAGGATTGACAAAAGATGTCTAAGACTATATAACAAAATGCGAATTTTGTCAAAAAAACAAATTATCGCGAAAAATTAAGGCACCGCTAATAATAACGGTTACTAATAATGGAAATAAATATATTTTAACATTCCAAGATAATCTAACAAAATTTAGTAAAGCAATTCCGATACCGAATCAAGAAGCCGCGACAATTGCAAAAGAATTCGCGACGAAAATAATTTTCGAACACGGTATCCCAGAAAAAATATTAACGGATCAAGGAACAAATTTTTTAAGTGAAATAGTGAAAAACACTTGCAAACTATTAAAAATCGAAAAGATCCAAACAACCGCGTATCATCCGGAAAGCAACGGAGCGCTAGAACGATCTCACCGGACTCTAGCCGAATATCTCCGACATTATATAAACGCCGATCAAACGGATTGGGACAAATGGATTCCCTACCCTGGTTACGTACAATACAACACCGCACACGGCGACAGGATTCACACCCTTCGAATTAATTTACGGGCACCGAGCAACATTACCGACGACATTGTCGCAACCGCCTAAGCCCACGTATACATACGATGATTACGCGCAAGAATTAAAAGAAAAATTACGCGCCTCACAGCAAGTTGCAAAGGAGCATCTGAAGAACGAAAAACTATGATAATAAAAAATAAAAACTATGAAAAAAGAAGATTATGATAAAAAGACTAAAGAAATCAAACTCAAGGTAGGAGAAAAAGTCTTCTTGTACGACGAAACAGTTCGCCGAGGACGATCAAAGAAATTGGACTCCTTATGGACCGGACCCTACACGATAATCGAAAAGAATTCGGAAGTGAACTAAACAATAAAAAGGGGAAGGAAAACCATACACGTCCACATAAATCGATTGAAACCATTTATCGAAAATTAAAGAATAAGAAAAAGAAGGAAAAAGAGAAGAAAAACGCACGAATAAAATAAAAATAGAATAGATAATAAGGAAAACGAAAAACAAAAAAATAAAGAAAATTCCTACCTTAACGCCCTCCACTTCCACGTCCCGCACCGCGACCCAGGTTCTACTACCGCATAGCCTGAAGAAGAGCACGACCACGATCCACAGGACGAGGCTCAGGGTTGAGAAAGCGACCACGACAAAACGAGGCGCCGGATCCCAACGAAACTCAAGCCCACGACCCCGATTGATATGGGGCGGCGGCGCGTCAACAGGCACTTCAGGCACAAAAACAACGGCACGGTCAATCACCAGATCCGGAAGACCTAGTAGATCGACCTCGCGAACAAGCGCAGGCGCCGAAAGCTGATCCCGAAAGGAGCGAGCAAAATGATCGTGCTCTTCCGGATCCTGACCCGCGCGACGCCCGTTATCGTGCACCGAACCTTGTCCCGCAGCGAAACGAAACTCACTCGAATTCGGAGCCATGAAAACGCCAAGCGACAACACACATCGATAATAAAACAGCGCGAGAGAAAATAAAAAAGAAACGCTCAATACAAGACGACGTCAGAAGACAGACTGAATGGAAGAGCGAATAAAAAGCCTGGAAAGGGCTAGATAAAAGCAAAAATTAGCTGTATATGCATCCAGAGAAAAAGAGAATGCACCGCAAATGATTCTAAGAAAATATTATAATATAATACAAAGCTTTTTATTACAGGAATCTTATTGCATGGAGCACCTGTAAGGAAACCGAACCTGATACCCAAGTCGAAATAAAAGAATTTAAATATGAACCGGGTATCTACTTCGAAAAAATGGGCAAGATAAACCAAATCGAATCCACATGGAAAATGGTGATAAAACTAGACATTGCCGCAATGGGGAGCGGTGCACTTGGACACAGTACAATTGGACACGGTACAAATGGACACGTTGCAAATGGACACGAAACTTTGCACACGGCTCAATTGGACACAGTGCATTTGGACACAATAATTTTGGACACAATAGCTTTTGGACACAGAAGAAAATTAATTTGGACACCGTTCAGTAGCACACCGGTCAGTTGCACACCGTTCAGTTGCACACCATTCAGTTGCACACCGTTCAGTTGCACACATAAAAATGCACACCGTTTAGTTGGACACATAAAAATGCACACCGGTCAGTTGCACACCGCTCAGTTGCACACCGCTCAGTTGCACACCGCTCAGTTGCACACCGCTCAGTTGCACACCGCTCAGTTGCACACCGCTCAGTTGCACACCGCTCAGTTGCACACCGTTCAGTTGCACACCGTTCAGTTGCACACCGTTAATTTGCCCACCGTAGTTGTAAAGCGAGGTCCACCCTGCTTACCGGCGGGGTGGGTGCGGGAGAGGGGCCGAAGGCCCTCCTTGCACCCCCCCGTGTGTGTGTGTGTGTGTGTGTGTGCAATTGAGCGGTGTGCAACTGAGCGGTGTGCAACTGAGCGGTGTGCAACTGAGCGGTGTGCAACTGAGCGGTGTGCAACTGAGCGGTGTGCAACTGACCGGTGTGCAATTGAGCGGTGTGCAACTGAACGGTGTGCAACTGAACGGTGTGCAACTGAGCGGTGTGCAACTGAACGGTGTGCATTTTTATGTGTCCAACTAAACGGTATGCATTTTTATGTGTGCATCTGAACGGTGTGCAACTGACCGGTGTCCAAATTAATTTTCTTCTGTGTCCAAAATTATTGTGTCCAAATGCACTGTGTCCAATTGAGCCGTGTGCAAAGTTTCGTGTCCATTTGCAACGTGTCCATTTGCACCGTGTCCAATTGTACTGTGTCCAAGTGAAGGCCACTCGCCGCAATGGACCATCGACATGAACAATTGAGAAACTATATGGCACAGACGAGAGCTCTATGCTACGATAAACCGTTGCAAATAAAAATGAAAGAAACCTGCTACAAATAGCAGAAAAAGACAGGAAACAAGCGGAAAAAGTGCTAAAACGTCTGAAAATTGCATACCAAGTACCCAAGAAGACAAGACGAGGGCTAATCGACGGTCTAGGAACGATAGCCAAAACACTCTTCGGCGCAATGGACGCAGACGACGAAAAAATTATAAAGGAGCAATTAAATCTCATGCAAAGAAATCAGCAAATGCTGCAGCACGCGATGAAAAATCAGATTAAAATATTAAACGCAACAGTTTCGCATGTGGATAATGTTGAAAAAGTTCTGCAAGAAAATGAAGAACAATTCTTAAATATAACAGAGAAGATGCGACAAACCTGGATACAAACAGAAGTCGGATATGGACAACGAGAAGATCTCGACGAACACTTCATAATATTAAATGCCATAATAAAAGATCTAACGAACGATTTTATGGATATTATCGCGCATCTGACTAACGCGGAAAGAGGGGTAATCGACATAATATTATTACCCATAGAAAGCATCCTAGATAACCTCAAGGAAACAGCGTCACAAATATCGCAGGGAACGCACTTCCCATTTCAAATATCCGCAGAAAATTGGAGAACAATCGAAAAGTTCTTAACAATTAGCGCATACTACGATAATACAAATATATTTACGATTATAAAGATTCCGCTAATCACATACCCCGAGTATGAAATAATAAAGGCAATCCCATTACCTACGCACAAATTTAATAACACATTTATATTTATAGAAGTAAATCAACCGATAATAGCGATAGACGTAGATAGCCGAACGTATTTTACGCCTACCGAAAACGATCTTGCTTGCTTGCTTAGGTATAGGGTTGGCTCCGGCGAATACTCGCCATACGGCCATAAACTGGTTATAGGTACTATATAGGATAATGTATGAGTAAATTCTCTTAGGGAAAGAGAGAAGGAAGGAATTTTTGGGAGGTGATGGGAAAGTAAAAATGGGAAAGCGCAGGCCAGGGTCGAGTCGGGAATCGAACCCGAGATTTCCGGGATGTGAGTCAGGCGCGCTACGCACTGAGCCACCGGAGGCCCAATAAAAACGATCTAAATAAATGCGTGCAAAATAATGAGCAATATGTTTGCGAACAAAATTATCCCATACATTACTTAGAAAGAGCGCTATGCGAAGTACAAGCATATGTACAGTTAGAGACATACACAAACAACTGTAATATTCGACACATACACACGAATACAACCATATAGATAGCGCTGAGTAATGCGAACTCATGGTTATACTCTACACGAGCAAACCAACCGATCGAAATAACGTGCGAAAACGACGCAACGCGAAAACTAGAAATAAAAAGAAGTGGACAAATCACATTAAAAGAAAAATGTAAATTAACAACACAAGACGTCATAATACGGACAAAAAAGCCCGCGATAATAATAATCGTACAGACAAATCTACCATATTACAATCTTACGATGACACATGACAAACGAAACGAAAAAATATTGGACAAAATTAGACCGATAAAATTACGAAAAGTTATTAGAAACCCGACAGAATTAAGGGACCCATGCGAAAAACTTGACGAAACAAACGAAGACTTAAATAACAATTATTTTACTACTAACGAACACATTATATATCCCGTAGCTTCAAGTTGCACAGGAATAATAATAATAATAATAATTACCACAATAGCAATTATATACACCAAGAAAAAATATAAGACAAAAAAGAAAAAACTACTAGAAACCAATATAAATCCGATGTGCAAACCGAAAATAATTCAAGAGCACATTTACGGCACCGCAAGCGGATCGAATAGAACAGCTGAGATGGAAACAGACACCGCCATAACTAACACTGCGATGCTATATTAAAATAAAGTAACCATAAGAAGTAATTGTAAAATGCGAATAATGTATAACAAAAAGTATGTAGACGAAAATTCACGTATATTTAATTTTCTTTTTCCAAAGAGGGAGGGATGTCGTAACCCGACCAATTTCTTAATATATTAAAAGATAAAACAATAAAGTAAAACAGAAAAGATTAAGAAAAAGCTGAGTAAAGCAAAGCATTAAAATTAGAAAAAAGATCAAGGAAAGATAATTAAGAAAGAGTAAAGTAATAAAAGATTATTAATAAAATAAAAGTAAGATACGTGACTAAGGAGAAGGAAGTCACGGTCAAGTTCGCGGAAGCTGAGTAAGCAGCTGACGAGACAGCTGACAAGCACGAGACATGCTCCGGTCAGGGATACCACACTCCTCTCTAATCAACGACCTAATTAATTAAAATATATAATAAGCGCGAGATGCACCGACGCTCGCTACTCGCTCGCTCATATCAACAGTATCGATATACCGTACGTATCGCGCCCGACTATTATAATCGCGACTAAGTGAAAGTGTACAAGAATCTGTGAAATATATCAATTTATACCTAACGTCCGGGAGTGTCTTATTTCGAGCGTGGATCCTAATTCTTTGGGCGTATAAATCCCTAAAGACCTTCCTTAGCGGCTAGAGGCACAACAGGTGTTTAATTTTAGATTGGCCTGCTTGTGGCCCTGAAAAGGGCCGTTTGGGACGCTGATAGAAGCGTCAGAGTAGACGTTCTCGCCACTGAATCTGCGGTCTCGTCGAAGTCAGTCGGGGTGGTCCCCACTTCGTTCAGAGAGCTGGAGGAGTCCCTGGTGGTGTGTAGCTCCTCTCTGGCAGTGGTGGGCTGTCGGTCTGCGTGGCTCGATGTTGCGTCACTTCCTCCCAATCCGAGAGATCGGACTGCGTGGCTCTCTCGCAGGTGTTGTTTGAGGCCTGCGTTGTCTTCTCGTGCATGGAGGCGTGCGCCTGGGTACCTCGGTGTACCCTGTTCTCAGGGCCTGTCTGCGTCCCCTTGACTGTTCGCTCCGAAGGTGAAGGTGGTAGCGGATAGAGCTTTGTCGGGTATTTCCACCCGTACGTCGGCGATGTATAGCGCCGTACTCGTATGCCCCATGTCGAGAGTAAATTCCGTCCAGGACGTGTGCGATGCACCGGCGACAGCTCGAGTGGCTGCAGCTTCCACTCCTTCAGCGTCCAGCAGACGCGGCGCGGGGAGGATGCGTCCGGTGATGGCTCTGCTCCTGTCCGTTCAAAGGGCCCAGATGAAGCGGGCGGCGGTAACAGATGTGGACGTCTCCGTGCTCCTGATTTACTGCCTCTGTACAAGGCGCGAAAATGCTCTACTGGCGGACCCGAGCTCCGTCAGCCGTCGCTAACTCAGACGTGCTTCGCGAGAGAAGTCCTCTCTAGCAGCGCTGAACCGCGACTGATTATATCGCTCCGCTGGTGTCCTTATATACTGTCACTCAACGGATTTCACTTGCTGGTAGCGGCTCTCGGTTGGCGCCGCATTTCGGTGGGCTCCCGAAGTTCTTGCGGGCTGGCCCGTGTTCGGCGCGTGATAGCAGCCGCGCGCTTTCATGTGTCGTGCGCGTGATCGCCGGTCGTTCTCACGGGTGCGTATGTTCCTCGCGCGCCTGAGCTTTTGTGGTGGTTATCCGCCACAAATATCAAATCTTTATTTAATTTTTCCATTATACTGTATAAATTTTCGGTTATACTGTATGTTACATGTTGTATCATGATACTCTGTTTTTATTATAAATTCTGCCGTCTCTTGTGTTAAAAAATTTTAATTTGTATTTTTTTCTTTAATAAATAAATAAATAAATTTTTCCAAATTTTTCATTATGAAGCTTCTGAGTAATAATATTATAATTGTACGAGTTATTTTAAATCATACGAAAATATTGTATATAATATTGTACTTTATAAGAATAAAAATAATATTAGAAAGAATACGAAAAAGAATAATAAATAAAGGATATCATAGTCTTTTATCTGAAACTACATTGATCTTCTATTGTGCATTGGTCCCTATAAAATACTTTAGAATAAACAAAATAATAGTAATAAGTTTATCGTATATTAGAGGGACATAAAATACGAGAAGGTACCGATAACATACATTGCATTCAGAAGAGTTTTATTGGGACAGTCCCAATAATATACGGAACATAAAAAAAATTAGCGGGACGGTCCTCCTAAGAGCCAAAGGTCCCGTTAATATACATTTCACTTAAAAAATGGTACCGCTGTCGTAACTCGAAATCGAATAACGTAATTACGATCTACAAAAGTAAAAAGGAGCACAGCGCAAATTCAGCACTTCGTAAGCTGTTGCGCGCGCTCCCAAAACCGCGATTAAATGCAATGTATGCAATTCGTTGCAATATGCAATTAAGATATCGCGACCTAGTACTAAAAAATCACCTACTTTCGGACAATAAAAGGAGAGATAATGAGTACCTCGGG
Organism: Formica selysi; assembly: GCA_009859135.1. NCBI lineage: Eukaryota > Metazoa > Arthropoda > Insecta > Hymenoptera > Formicidae > Formica > Formica selysi. The sequence goes on along the minus strand of WHNR01000045.1, from coordinate 151,687 downwards.
GCCGTATTCCGAAACTAAGTGGTGACGCGTATACTTGAAGAAACTGTGAGATTCTGCAAGCGCCGATATTGTTACGTCGCCGAAATATCACCAAACCGAACTCTACGATATGTAAGCTGTACAAATAAATCTTTCTGCACGAAATCTTTGTCTTGTGTTTCTCGACACTCGGAGTCCCAAATCTTAAGACGAGCCGAACCCTTGGATCATCCCCAAAATTCCCGTTGTACCCGGAGAGGCACAACACCGCTAAAGTACAAATCACAAACATATATATATATATATATATATATATATATATATATATATATATATATCAAAACAGATGTACGATTTATACATACATATTAATTGCGAAAAACTTTATTCATTATAGCTTCAATATTTTATACGCACACGATAACTTTAAATAGTATAAGATTCTATGTTAATATTAATTTTAAGGATAGGAAATAAAATTGTAAGAATATTCAGTAGAGAATATGTTATTCAATGCTATGTATTATAAGAGTCTTAGACTGTGCACGATGATGCAAGTCCACCGTCGATCGATAATCTTATCCGCCCGCCCGATAAGATAACTGAGGAATGCAGCCAGCCGAAGACCAAGGAAGATGATGAAACATGAAGTCATGCAGTGGATGAGGCAACGCTATGGCTGTCCTTCTCTCACATCAGGGAACCCCCGTAGTGACGTAGAGCTCTCTACCAACGGCGCTCCCACTTGCCGTATTCACGCCTATAGCTCTCCCACCAGCATCGGAAGACTAAGGCAAAGGCATAGAGGGCCCTATCTCACCAAGTATAGGAAGGCGCTCCCACTGCAGCATCTCCCCACCAACACCTGAAGACCGGAGGAGCTCAGAGAGAGCCCAGCATCCAACATTACTATTCCAACTGTAGAGCAGTTCACACATATTACTATTCCAAACTTCGAACAGCTAACACAACTAGCTCTTTAACGTAGTAATCCGGCGTACGCGTCGACAAGCTCCGAATTCGCACAGTCTATAAGACTTCCACTCTTATACTTTGAGTTTTTCTAACGTTAGCAGACGTTAGTAATATTAGTTGCCTAACTTAAATATAAAATAAAGTGCTATTTTACTTTACGATATTCTACCAATTATTCCAACATCCGGCTACCAATTCATCCTGAATCAGCCGTCATTACCATAATTAAGAGCGCTTATAATCAATCAATTTGGAGGACCATCTACAAGGAGAATCCAGTATACTAACCATTAATTCTATACTCATAACCAATTATTGGTAAGTTAAGATATTACTTTTATTCTATTTTTAGACAGGTTATAAGACTTCTGGTCCCCGGTAAATCCGGTGAATGCAGGGTGACCGAAAAAGAATTAAACATTTGATTTATTAAAATTATATTCAATATAAACAGCAAACTATACTCCTACCTCAATACAGATTTAGTACTATTATTCTAATATAGTCACACTTTTGATTCTACTTAGTAGTAGAAAATAAAATTTAATTTTTTTTATTAACCTCGAATATTGAGACGTGACAATAGCTAAACCAGACAAAGTGCTGACGTGTGAAAGTGGACGCAAAGGTGACTGATCGCCTATGCTGATATTAGCAGTTTCGACCGGTAATTATCGATATGGAAGAATACGAAGAATATCGATGCTCGGCATGTAAGAAGGCAATAAAAAACCAAGCTGTAACATGCAAGTCTTGCGATAAACTTTTTTACCATCCAGGATGTGTAATTAAGCATAAAATATATAATAGAAACCACGAATTGGTGGCGTATCGTGGACCATTTGACAAATTTATTATCGATAGCGATCAAGAAGCAGCTATGACATCAACAGGAAGATCAACGGGGAGTACGGCATCAAGCAGTGGAAACAGAGTAGCAGGCGCGAGTGGATCAGCGGAAATTGAGGTAAAAATAGATTGGCTTATAAAAATAGTGAAGGAAATAAAAGATGAAACAGCGTGTAAAAAGGAAATCAAGATGATGATTAAGGAAATAGTTCGACAAGAATTGGAAAATTTTAAACAAGAAATGGGAGAATTGAGAAGAATGATACAGGAAGGAACTTCAGGACCGTCAGAAGGAGCACAAAGAAGTTATAGTGATGCAGTTAAAGAGAATAAAAATGAAAATATTATAATTGTCAAACCTAAAATGCAACAGGAGAGTGAAGTTACTAAAAAATTGATAAAAGAAAAGATAGATATCAAGAATATGCCTGTGGGAGTAACGAAGCTAAAAAAAGGAAGCAAGGGAACAGTGATTCTGGGTTGTGAGACTGGAGAAGAAATGGAAAAATTAAAGGCTACAGTACAAGCCAAGCTGGGCGAAAATTTCAAAGTAACTGAGTCACCGCGGATGAAATCTAAGATAAAAATTGTCAATATTGGCGAAGAAGAAATGAAGTTGAATGATGATAATTTAATAGTTACAATCAAAAAGCAGAACAAGATCGACGCGAAGAATGAAGAAATTCATATGCGAATAGTGAAGAAAATAGTTAAAAGTCAATCCGGAAGAAGAGGTAAAGAAGAAGGTTCTGTAATAATTGAAGCAGATGAAAAAACTTATGAAATAATGTTGAGCATGGGAAAACTGAATGTAGGATGGAGAAAGTGTCTGGTATTTAATCACATTAATATTAAAAGGTGTTTTAAATGCTGGGGTTATTATCATATTGCAAAGAATTGTACGCGAAATGAAACATGCCACAAATGTGCAAAAAATCATAGAGCGATTGAATGCACGGCGACAAACAAAAAATGTATAAATTGTATGTTTAAGGTTCAAACATACAACTTGAAAATAAGTGATGAGCATGACGCCTTTAATCCGGAATGTCCGACATTTAAAAGGGCGATGCAGGAGGAGAAGAGGAGAGCCGGCTGGGAGGACACTAAGTAACAACTACAGAAGAAAGAGGATACAGCATCAGATATGAAGATAATGAATCATGCATAGCACTGTCGGAGACTGGATTGACTGCTAGGTTGAGGATTTGTAATGCAAATAGCTGAGAAAGCTAGTAAAAATCGGACAAATCCGTCCTTCTCTTCCTATCTTTGATTGTGCAACGCTGTTAGTTGAAGACATTGCAATTTCGTAGAACTATTGTACGAAGGAGTTAAAGTGTATAATGCCTTACCAACTGAGATAAAACGATGTAAAAATTGAGCGGTTTAAGCAATTGTAAAAGGAGTATATTGTAGTTAATGTAAACCAGATCTGTATCACAAATAGCTGAGAAAGCTAATAAAGATCAATCAATCAATAAAATCTCTCTCTTTCTCTCTCTCTCTCTCTCTCTCTGTTGCGCATAGAGTCACGCGCACACACACGCGCGCGCTCACACACACACACACACACACACACATTTACAAAACGGCTCTTTTCAGGGCTTACATGATGTGCAAATTCCGATCGCGCAATCTCCCCGTGGTGCATATTGGGTAACGCTAATGCCGACGGTAAAACCTTTTAATAAGAAATAGTCAGATGGAAGTAGCCTATTTTTATTATATACGACAGTTTCTGGAGCTGATACAGCTCAGTGAACTTTCTCTGCGTGGTAAAATCGAATATCGAAATTCCCTAATGAGAAAGCTTCGTTCACATAACTACTCAGAAGGTTTGCTTGAGTTAATGTGGGTCTGGAGTAGTGAAATTCCATGGTTCGTCAGCTACGCAACACACATGCACATACACGTCGAACGCTCACAATTCGAGGAGGATTTTGAGCTTTAAAATACCACGGTTGTTAGCGAAACCCGGAATTTTTATCCTTGCAATAGTTAAAATTGGGGATTGTTAAAAATTCAAAATTGAATATCTCAGCACCTAATACAACTAGCAGGGTGTTCCAAAAAGCATCTTCAAGGTTCGGATTGCCACTTCCAAAAATTTTATATCGCAATTATGTGCGATACGTTGTTTCGAAATGGCGGATGACAAAGCGAGAGCATGCGAAATTGAAAAATTTTCGTCCGAATTTGCGACGACCCATGGCAAGAGTTAAGTATCGCAACTTAGTGAGATAAAAAGCATGTGATAGTATAGTGTCTCCTCTTTAAAATGCTTTTTTACTCGTCTCGACACGACGATTTTTCGCTGAGATATGCGCATTTGAATAAAAAGGCAGTTTGTTACTTTAAATGCGCATATCTCAGCGAAAAATCATCGTATTAAGACGAGTAAAAAGCATTTTGAAGGGGAGACTCTGTACTATCGCATGCTTTTTATCCCATTAAGTTGCGACACTTGCCTCTTGTCATGAGTCGTCGCAAACTCGGACGAAAATTTTTGAATTTTGCATGCTCTCGCTTTGTCATCCGCCATTTTGAAAAAAATTATCTCGCAAAACTCTAATGAATTGATCCTTAAAGTAGAAATTTCAAGCTTCAATTTCTTTTTTTAAATACCTTTCTATCATTATTACTCGCGTAGTTATCGTCATTCGAAATTTGGTGATTTTTTGCCAAATTTTAGGTGTACCGCTTTTTTTTGGACTGAGTGTATATACATATATTATCATTTATTATCTTTTACTATATTTAGGCACAACAACGAAACACACTCTACACTTTTGTAATACATTACACAATACATCATGTATCAACAATTTTCTAATTGTAACATTTTATTCTTTAAGTTTTTCCACATTCTACTCTTCTTGTCCGTTACCGCAACGTTACTCTCTAGCACAACATCTATAATAGCATAGAAGAATCAAACCATACATAGAAGATAAAATTGGAATAAAGAAGAACTGGATTTAGAAAACATATGGGTGTAACAGTAAAATTAGTTGCAGTGGTGCAATATCATGTATTGGATTTATGTGGTAATGTAATTGACATACACACACATTATTTTCATAGTTATGCTGAACATATTTTATCTCAGGATATGATTTCTGCTATAATCAATTTTATGCATAATGAAATTTTACATAAATTTGCAAATTTTAATACAAAAAATACAAAGTTTACATTCGATTGAGTTATTGAACTTGATTTACAGTCCGATAAATATACCCCTCTTCGTGGTGGAACTTATGTTAAATTACCCAATTATATTATAGCAAAAAAATGCTGCGTTAATGTTAACAATAGAAAAACTAATAAATTTAAATGCGAGAAGCAAGAAAATCTTAAATGTTTTGAATATGGATTAGAAAGTATACTTAATCCTGCTAATGATCATGCAAAAAGACCTCCTAATTATAATATATCGAAGTATGAAATGTTAAACATGAACTACCCAGTAAAAATTATACCAGAAAATATGAAAAGATATGAAAACCTTTTAAATATAGCTATAAATGTTTATAGAGTAGACGAGAATAATGGTAAGTTTACTATTGGTCAAGCTATTGTAAGTATTAATTATAAAGATAGAAAATGTATACATCTCTTAATATACAAAGAGTAGTTGGAATAAAAAATATGAGTGCTTTATTAAAAGGACAAATAACAAAACAACACAGAAAGCGATATACATGTGAAAAATGTAAGGATTCGTTTGAAAAAGAAGAAAAGTATAATGATCATGTTGCTCTATGTATATACGAAAAACAAAAAATTAAATGCCCACTAACTTAAATAGACAATATTTTTCCATAGGTGCAGAGCAATATCATCCATATACAGTTAGTTTAGATTTTGAAGCAACATTACAAAAATCAATTGTAACGATGCATCCCTCCACCGTCAATGCACCGTTACCCGGCTGCCGATCCGCCGGAAGTCCGCCGCCCGACGAACACCGGTCGGGCAAATGCGGAGGCGCTGAGCGCCCATTTTTAAACAATAGACAAACCGTGCAAATATCGAACGTTAGGCGCGCGTAACCGCCGTTAGGCGCGCGTAACCGTCGAGAGCCGGTGACGCGCTCGGGTACCGACCGACCGATACCGAAAACACCCGAGTCGCGCGCGCCGGTTCTATGACGCAAATACCGTTAACCGTAAGAACAATATGCGAATTACGAAAGCGCGCGCGCCGAAAACCGGTATAAATAGAGCGCGGTTTTGACTATCGAGACCAGATCGTCCGCACCGCCAGAGTCTGTAAGACGTCTGGAAACCGCCTAGATCCTAGAACGCTCAGAGAGAAAGAAAACGGGGTTGGGAGTACTCAGCCTCCGCCGAGAATTTGCGGTATCTCCAAGAGCAATCCGTCCGAAACCTTTAAAGAGAGGCAAACGGGAACGGGCGTACTCGTCCCCGTCGAGAGTTCTCGACACCTCGAATAAATCCGACCACCTGTGTGCAACGGCGATCTTCCAGTGGTGGGGAGTTCCCTGCCATCGACGGGTGTTCTCGTCGACCGTTGCACTCCCAAAATTCCGCGGGGAAAGACCATCCCGACTGGTATGTGTTGCGTAGTCACAAAAATGCATTATTTCTAGTAATGATTCCACTGTAAATAAAAAAAGATTGATTAATGACTAGAAAATTATTAGGCTTATGTTGCATATATATACTCTTTACTACAAACTATGAAGATATAACAGAAAATACTCGCTTCTAATTATAATGCGTCTCATTACATGCATCCAAAACTTGTCCCATATTGCTAAAGTATCCAAGCTCTTTCATGTTAGCAAAGAATGCTTACCCAATATAATTTCGTAGAAACAGCACAATCTCATAAACTTACAAATATTTTTGATTCTGAAAACACATAATGAGATAATAAGACAGTGACATACATGACGTTAAGATATCTGTCATGTGTACAGTAAGCAATGTAGAAAAACGCCCTGTTAGAACATCTTTATTATTTATACATAGTTTTTTTGTTGTATATCTGTGTTTTACGTATGATATACTGTCCGCAAACAATTAATAATTGTTTTTTGTACGTAAAAATCTCACGATGCCGTGACATACGTGAAATTTTAAGTGTGAAAGAATACAATTATTAATTATTTATAGACAGTATATTAAATGTAAAATACAGATATATAAAAATAAAATTATATCCCAGCAAACACAGAATATAACTGCTATATAACATGGGAATAACATGTAATGTAACGGTTGTTATACCTAATTTATATTGGGATTATATAACTGTCTTTTATTTATGCAATATAACATCAGAATATAACTGCTATGTAACATGGGAGTATGTAATGTAACTGCCCAAGTAACAGTCAAAAAGACGTCAAAGAAATAACGTCAAAAGACGACGTCTATTTTTGGTCTATAATGTCGGCGACTAATAATTGACGTTTAAAAGACCTCATTTCTTAGACTAGCCAAAGACGTAATTTTGAAAACGTCCTATGATCGCCCAAATAAAGTCCTTTTGTAACTAATATTGGGATTATAGTTCATTTGCTTACCGCTATACGGCGCGCTATTCACTATCTATACCCGTATTCAAATTCTTGTCATGAGCGTATATAAAGCCTGCAAAATGCGGCTAATAACATTGTAATTATTTTTATCAATTCAATTTCTGATACGATTCCCGTACCAGGAAATTCAGATATTGAACTGATTTTTGGAAAATCGGACAGATAATATCCGATTTTAATTTATTCGGACAATTTCTATCCGAATAAGTAAAAATTGTTTGTTATTATCTGCTTAAAATATAAAACAGAAATTAACTTCCATATAAATAAAATCTTTAATTTTATAAATTAAATTATTTAAATTTACCTATAATATATATCACATTAATATGTGTTATATTATTACTGTAATTGGTCTTAGTTTTGCCGTCAAACAAACGTCAGAAAATGACGTCTCATGGATGTGACATATCGACGAGACATTTTCGGGTCTCATGAGATCTAACTTAGGATGTCTAATTGGTCATCTTGCGACCAAAATTTACTGTCATTGTGACGTCAGTTTGCTACTTGGGTGGACTATTACATGACTGTAACAATCATATAACATTTTAGTAACATGTTATATTCATGTTATATAACTGCAATTTTGTATGAGTGGGAAATTACAACTAACGTGAATGTTACATGTAACAAATACGTTATATTACTTGTTACATTCCGTTTTATTATGGTAATGTTACAGTTATGTATCTGTGTTTGCTGGGATATAATTAATAAAGATATTCTAACAGGGCGTTTTTCTACATTGCCTACTGATAAATAATTATTAAATATTTATTATAATGTTTTAATATTACGCGCACAAATTTATGAAATTTTTTTAACAATATTTTTTACTATAATTATGCATCCATTTATTATATTGTATATTTGCTTGAAAGTATTATATATTTGAATTTATTACGTATTCCACTGAAACTAAATATTTCCAACAAGGTTTATGTCCGATCGGGCCTGTGTCCGATCGGGTCTGTGTCCGATCGGGCCTGTGTCCGATCGGGTCTGTGTCCGATCGGGTTTGTGTCCGATCGGGCCTGTGTCCGATCGGGCCTGTGTCCGATTGCAACCATATGTGTCCGATCGGGCTTGCGTCCGATCGGGCCTGTGTCCGATTGCAACCATATGTGTCCGATCGGGCCTGTGTCCGATTGGGTCTGTGTCCGATCGAGCCTGTGTCCGATTGGGGCTGTGTCCGATTGCAACAGTATGTGTCCGATCGGAACTGTGTCCAATCGGATCTGTGTCCGATCGAGCCTGTGTCCGATCGGGCCTGTGTCCGATCGAGCCCGTGTCCGATCGGGCCTGTGTCCGATTGCAACCATATGTGTCCGATCGGAATTGTGTCCGATTGGGTCTGTGTCCGATCGGGCCTGTGTCCGATTGCAACCATATGTGTCCGATCGGAATTGTGTCCGATTGGGTCTGTGTCCGATCGAACCTGTGTCCGATCGGGTCTGTGTCCGATCGGGCCTGTGTCCGATCGGGTCTGTGTCCGATCGGGCCTGTGTCCGATCGGGTCTGTGTCCGATGGGGCCTGTGTCCGATCGGGCCTGTGTCCGATTGCAACCATATGTGTCCGATCGGGCTTGCGTCCGATCGGGCCTGTGTCCGATTGCAACCATATGTGTCCGATCGGGCCTGTGTCCGATTGGGTCTGTGTCCGATCGAGCCTGTGTCCGATTGGGGCTGTGTCCGATTGCAACAGTATGTGTCCGATCGGAACTGTATCCAATCGGATCTGTGTCCGATCGAGCCTGTGTCCGATCGGGCCTGTGTCCGATCGGGCCTGTGTCCGATCGGGCCTGTGTCCGATCGAGCCCGTGTCCGATCGGGCCTGTGTCCGATTGCAACCATATGTGTCCGATCGGAATTGTGTCCGATTGGGTCTGTGTCCGATCGGGCCTGTGTCCGATCGGGCCTGTGTCCGATTGCAACCATATGTGTCCGATCGGAATTGTGTCCGATCGAACCTGTGTCCGATCGGGACTGTGTCCGATCGAGCCTGTGTCCGATTGGGTCTGTGTCCGATCGGGAAATATTGTCGTGTCCGATTGGTAATGTGCGCAATCGGGACGATCCCACCGCACATACGTGCGTTGCATTCGATGCACCGCACCCGACACGACCGTACCGCTGTACATCCTGCATCTTACACACATACGCTTATAATATCGTTTCACGCATACAGCCGCTTATATTATATATATTCATACATACTCACTCGCTTATAATCATTTATACTTTGCACACCGCCGCATCGCCGTACAGGCGACCGCCTCACGCACACCGCTGTACACCGACACGCAGTCACACGCTTGTATCATTCGCTCATGCATACATCACGATATTCCATCCGATACTCTTGCGCCCAGCAAATAATTATTATACATTTGCGCGCTCACTCACTCGTCACTCGTCTCGTACGCATACCAATACACACGCGCACCTATACACGCTCACACACATAAACACACACGCTGTACATATACACCACAACACGCAATAAATTATATTTTACCTCACATCAGTGATGCCAGAATGCCCACGCTAGCAACACGCAACCGTAGTGGAGGGGATACGCACACAAGCGAAAACCGTGTACATGTAATGCGCAAAACGCTCTGCGCATTACATGTACACGGTTTTCGCTTGTGTGCGTATCCCCTCCACTACGGTTGCGTGTTGCTAGCGTGGGCATTCTGGCATCACTGCCTCACATCACTTTCGTTCGTCTCTCGATATTCTTTCACGAGCCCCGCATCCCGACCGAGTTGTCCGTCTCCGCCTCGCGAAAGCGGATTATTACACAATTATGAAGAATGTAATTCACGAGCATAAGCCAAATAGTTTCTGCTTTGAAACAATAGACGGGTAAATATAGCGAATAGGGGACCCAGCCCCAATGACATTGACCTTGACATATGTTGTCAAGGACATAATCCTGAGTAACTTTTTCTTCTGATTTAATCGTCGCTCGTTGCTTATTAAAAAGTTATTAACAAAAAAAGTTTGAAATATACCAAAATACACGCATAGACAGAAAGCACGCGCGCGCACTCACACACACACACACACACGGGGGGGGGGGTACAAGGGCAGCCTTCGGCCCCTCTCCCGCACCCTCCCCGCCGGTAGACAGGGTGAATCTCGCTTTACAATGTAGCATGTACTTTGTAAGTTGTAAAGCGAGATCCACCCAGCCTACCGGCGGGGAGGGTGCGGGAGAGGGGCCGAAGGCCCCCCTTGTACCCCCCCCGTGTGTGTGTGCGCGCGCGCGCGCGCGCGTGCTTCCTGTCCGTGCATGTACTTTGGTATATTCCAAACTTTTTTTATTAATAACTTTTTAATAAGCAACGAGCGACGATTAAATTAGAAGAAAAAGTTACTCAGAATTATGTCCTTGACAACATATATCAAGGTCAAGTTCATTGGGGCTGGGTCCCCTCTTCGCTATATTTACCCTTATATTTTATTTTTGAACACCCTATATATGTAAAAACTTGTATTTATTTCAGTTTATATGTGTAGTATACGTAGAACTATTTCTGTAAACTAACTTAAATATCCAGTTTTTCATTGTCAGACTATGTATAAATCTTGATTTTTACAAATTTTTGTTTGTTAATAACTTTTTAATAAGCAACGAGCGACGATTAAATTAGAAGAAAATGTTACTCAGAATTATGTTCTTGACAACATATGTCAAGGTCAAGGTCATTGGGGCTGGGTCTCCTATTAGCTATATTTACCAAAGATATTATGAACTTAAAAAAAAATAAACCTATAGCAATGACAAAAGAAGATTGTGGCAATTTCGAAAAAGCCGAAAAATGCTATATTTGTAATGGTGAATTTAATGAAAAATTAATAAAAGTAAGAGATCACGATCACTATACAGGACGTTATCCAGGAGCAGCGCATAGCAACTGCAACTTAAAACTAAAATTACCAAATTTTGTACCAATATTATTTCATAATTTGAAATAAGATTCTAAATTATATCTAAGATAGATTCTAAAACTAGGAGCTAAATACGCACGGACAAATAAGAAAGTTCTAAATATAATGCCAAACATAAAAGAAAATTACGTTACAATTTCCATAAACAATGTAGTTGTTGATCAATATGAACAGTATGACGTATCAAAATGTAAAGTATGTGAAAAAATATATAAGAATGAAATTATTGAAACCTGTAAAGAATGTGATTCGGAAACATACATTAATAGAAAAGGAGATATAATTGATAAATTTATGGAGGTGAGATTTATTGATACATTTAGATTTATGGACAAAAGTTTAGATTCATTAGTTAAAAACTTACTCGATGTAAACGATTGTTTTTGTTCACGTTGCAAATCTGTCCAAGAAATAACAAAAATGACGTTACTTCCTATAAACGAACACAATGTACCTAAAATGATTGCGAGATGCAAAAAGTGTAATGGAAATGTATTTAAACCTGTTGATTATCCTAAATTTAAAATTATGTTAAAGAGATTTAAAAAAGAAGATTTACATTTAGTTTTACAAAAGGGAATTTATATGTATGAATGGATGGACTCTTATGCTAAAATGTATGAGTTATATTTGCCTAGCAAAAGTAAAGAATGGTATTCAACTTTAAATGATGAAAATGTGAGTCTTTCTAAACTTAAATTTGCGCATAAAGTATATAGACAAAAATGTAAAAGAATAAATGCAGAAATGTAAAAGAATATCATAATTTATACTTGAAATTAAATACTGTTTTATTACATGATGTTTTTAACAACTTTAGAGAAAAATGTTATAAGGAATATGGGCTTGACTCGGCATATTATATATCTGCTCCGTAATTTGCTAATGATGCTTCATTAAAATACACTGAACAAACATTAGAATTATTATCAGATAGGGAAATGTACGAAACATATGAAGCTGGAATAAGAGGCGGAATATCTATGATTCCACATAGATATGCACTAGCTAATAATTGTTACTTTTATGATAATAAAAGTGGAAAGACTGTAAAACTATCCAAAGAAAAAGCAATAGAAAAAGGTATATATAACAGCAAAAAGCATGTTAGCTATATTTTATACTTAGATGCTAATAATTTATATGGGTATGCGCTTAGTCAACCCCTTCCTATAGAAGAATTTAAATATGAAGATGTAAATGATTTCACTCTTAATTCAGGTCAAGCGCCAGAAAGGCACCTGAAAGGCTATGTCCAAGGGACGCTAAGTCCGAAGGACGCCCTTGAGTCAATTAAGAACTTGTCTTATTACGGAGAATATGGTTATACATTTCTCGTTGATTTGAATATCCCATTGGAATTACATGATAAGTTTAAAAATTATCCAATGTTGCCCGAACATTATGTGCCTAGTTATGATGAATTATCCAAATATCAAAAAGAATTGATATCTAAAGGTATGGGTAGAAAGCTGGGTGGTACTAAACTTATGTGCACATTAAAATCAAAGAATAATTATTTAATTGATTACCGAATGTTGCAAGAATGCCTTAATCAAGGAATAATTTTAAAAGATATAGAAAAAGTAATAACATTTAGACAAAAAGCGTGGTTGAAACCCTACATTGATTTAAATACAAAACTTAGACAAGAAGCCAAAAACGGATTTGAAAAGGACTTTTTTAAACTCATGAATAATTCGGTATACGGAAAACAAATGGAGCAGGTAAGAAACAGATGTCAAGTGGACTTGTTTTATTCATATAAAAATTGTGCACGGTGTAAAAATTATGAAGATAGACAAATAATAGATGATGATAAAGTACTTATGTATCGGAAAAAGAAAGAAATAACATTAAATAAACCTATATATGGCGGGTTTGTTGTTTTAGAGTTATCAAAGTTATTGATGTATAAGTTGTAGGTATAAATATGCCGATGAAGGGAGGCAGTCTCGATGACCTTGACCTTGACATATGTTGTCAAGGTCATGACCCTGAACAACATTCAAAAGGTTTTAGCCGTCGCTTGTTTTTTATTAAGAAGTTATTAACAAAATAAGTTTAACGATTTGAACGTAATTGGCTGACACCATGTACATAGCATACATTTTAGTTTTAAATCAGAAATAGGTTTGGGTTAGGTTATATCTTCCGGAAGTGGAGTCCCCCGCAGGGAGGGCGGAACCTATTGTGTCCACGCATATACTTTACAACGCGAAGCGAGGTCCACCCCATGATTGTTGTGTGGATAGGAAAGTGTATGCGTGGACGCAGTGGGTTCCGCCCCCCCCCCCTTGCGGGCGGCTCCACTTCCGGAACATATAACCTAACCCAAACCTATTTCTGATTTAAAACTGAAATTTGGTTTGGGTTAGGTTATATCTTCCGGAAGTGGAGCCCCCCCGTAAGAGGGCGAAACCTGCGTCCATGCACGTACTTTCCAAAACGAAACCAAATTCACTCTATATCTAACCTTAACCCTTCTAAAACGTACATGTAAAATTATGTTCTATTCAATAAAGTTTCTTCATTAATAACTTTTTAATAAACTACGAGCGACGGCTATGACCTTTTAAATGTTGTTCAGGGTCATGACCTTGACAACATATGTCAAGGTCAAGGTCATCGGGACTGCCTCCCTTCATCGGCATATTTACCAAGTTTTATTACAATTTTTTGAAGAAGAATTATGGTGATAAAGCTATATTGTTAGGAACTGATACTGATTCATTTATTATTTATGTGGAAACAGATGATCTTTACTTGGATATAAAAAAATGTATACAATACTTTGATACGAGTGATTATAAAATCGATTGGATGCCACAAGTAAATAAAAAAGTAATCGGTTTATTCAAAGATGAATATCTCGGAATATCTTTAAGAGAATGGGTTGGATTAAGATAAAAAATGTATGCTTTTAGATACGATGAAACTGAAACAAAGTTTTATAAAGAATCTAAAAAGTTTACAACAGAAATGAAAGAGAAAAAAGTATGCAAAGGGATGAAAAGAACAAATGTAAGAAAAATGAAATTTGATATGTATAAAAACTGTTTGTTTGAAGGTAAAAACACAACTGAAACTGTATACAATATTACATCAAAAGAGTTGAAACTTTACACTGTTAAAACAAATAAAATAGCATTATCGGCATACGATGATAAAGTATATTTAAATAATAATATAGGAACGTCTCCTTTTGGTTATAAGTACCTCATGTGGAGGGACCGATATTTAGATTTGTTGCAAATAAATTACCTGCTTATATCAAACTTACTTTCGAAGGAGAGGACCTGAACTTAAAAAATGTGAGCGTAATGATTGATTTACATGAAAAAGAATGAAATAATTTTCTTATATAAATATAAGAATGTTTCCAGTATGGAAAAAAATATTAATTGAAAAAAGAACATCTTAAGCAGGTTTACAAGTGAATTAACACTGTGCCAGTGACCTGCTAGGACATTGCCGAAGGGAGCAAAAACCTCTATGAGGAAAATCACCTGACAGTATGTGCTCGCCAGCGCTGGTTTTTTTTTTTTTTTTTAATTTTGAGTACATACCATCAGGTGATTTTTTTCTTTTTAGTTCCAGTTAACTTTAATTCTCTTATAGGGGCCCTGAGGTATACAATCTTTTCTAATTCATATCTAGTTTTTTAGATGTGACAGAGAGAATTGTATAGCTCTTGTCGAAGAACCGGAGGTTTGCCTATTCCTATTCCTGGCGCCAGGACACACACACACACATAACGCCGCTCAGTTTTATTTTACATGCCATATTATTTACCAAGCCGCCCGCTCTTGGTAAATAAAATCTTGAATTCCTGGGATTCGAACCGACAATCTCAAGATTACTAGGCATGTGTCATCCCCCTGAGCCATACGAGGATGACAGTTAAACATGACTAATTACTGAGTGACATATGATCCGAGCGCTTGGACGTTTGCGCTTGGACGCTTAGTCTTTCAGACATTTAATCTTTCAGACGCGCCAGAAAGGCTAAGTCCGTAGGACGCTTAGTTCAAAGGATGCTAATCGTTAATTCAGGTCAAGCCCTTCATTTCATTAATAAATCTAAAATTTGTGGGGAAAACAAAAGTTGTATTGGTCGATTTTAAATTTTCGTGTTTTGACCTGTTTTTGAGTGATTTTGATGTTTTTTTTTAATTTGTGTTTATTTATCTTTTGTGGTACCCGATTTTTCAATTAATACTTTTTCCATACTGGAAATGTTGTATTATAATTGGTCTTGATTCAGAGTTTAACACTCTTGAAATTTAGGATTTCTGTCAATATTTGGAAGGTTTTTTCCAATATTTTGTAAGTTTCTTTCAATATTTTGAAAGTTCTTCCTTTTAATTCAGGTCAAGCCCTTGGTTGTTTTTGTAATTTTGTTGCTATTATGAATGATTTTATAGGTGATTTTGATGTTTTTAGTTGATTTTAGTAGAGGAAAAAAGTGTGGCCCAGAATGTATGCTTTTATATACTACTCCCGCATCTTGTGAAACTCTAGTACCGTTTTATATATACGGCGACCAATTAGTCCGTAAGACTGTTTTGTATCTACCAGGTATATAAATATGAAACCGGAATTTTTGTATAGAAAATACACATTTATTGTATGAAAATGATAAAAAATATTTTATTCGAAGTATTGCCCATTGCTAGCTATACATTTTTCCCATCTCTCTGACAATTTGTGGATGCCACGCCAAAAAAACTGTTGCTCCTTTGAGGCAAACCAGTCATCGAGCCATTTTCGTACATTTTCGTAAGAAGTGAAGTGCTGCTCAGCAAGTGCGTGTCCCATCGATGCAAATAAGTAGTAATCGGATGGAGCCAAGTCTGGTGAGTAAGCCGCATGCGAAAGTATTTCCCAACTAAAGGCCTCAATCGTTTCCTTGACCGGTTTTGCTGTGTGTGATGGTGCATTATCATGAAGCAAAATCACTTTGTGTTGCCTTTTTTGATATTCTGGTCGTTTTTCACGCAAAGCTTGATTCAAATCGATCATTTGTTGTCGGTAGCGTTCAGTATTAACGGTTTCGCCAGGTTTTAGCAGCTCATAATAGATCACACCCTTCTTCCACGTTCTTCGTTTCTCACGTCAAAATCGCCACTTTTGAATTTTTTAAACCACTCAAAGCACTGTGATTTACCAAGAGCATGCTCACCGTAAGCTTCGACAAGCATTCGATGCGATTCTGCAGCAGTTTTCTTCAAATGGTAACAGAAAATCAATGCTGTCCGCAAATCGTAGTTTCCAGGCACAAAATTCGACATGTTCAACGCTATTAAAAACTATGCTGTTGTATGAAACTTGTATTGTTGTGAGTTGAAAATCTTTATCAGATGTCAAAACAAGAAAATGGCGCCAATGACGCGGTTTTACGGTAACTACATTGACAGCTAGGGCCATCTATGGGCAAATTCCGGTTTCATATTTATATACCTGGTATACCGCGACCTGCTAGACCGTAAGACCACGTTGTATATACCGCATCTAGACCGGCCATCAGGCCGAGCATTGTGATTGTAGAGTTAATTAACCGTATTAGGATAGCCACCAATGTCGCCCCGACTCCACCTTCATACACGGCCTTTAGACTACACAAGCGCGCTAGTCCTTCTAAGGATAAGCCGCAGAAAATGCCGACGCCCCGTCCTTCTAAGGATAAGGCGATCAGGCGGTTGGAATTCCCCTCCGATGGTGCACCATCTTGACGTGGTGGAGGGGCTCCCCTTCGCTTGTTTAGAAGGGGTCTAAGAGTGCACCGACGACTCGACTCAAATATGGGTGTGTTTTATTTTTATTTATTTTGTATGAATCTTGTATTTTGGTTTGGTGGTATATGGGGGGTTTGTGGGGGAATTGTGGGGTATTGAGGGTGTGTGTGGGTCTGGGGTTTTGTGGGATTGGTGGGTGGGTATTGGGGTTTTGAGTGGGTAGGGTGGAGTGGGTTGTGTGAATGTTCCTCCGGGAAGTTTGAGTCGAGCGTGGAGGAGAGGTAGGTAACCTCGGTAAAAAATCCCGGGCAGGTCGGGCTCGTCAGGCGTGGTGAAGCCAACCGACCTAGGTGAAGGAAACACCGAAATTAAACCATCTTTCTTGATACCCTATGATGGACACAACGAAAGATCAAATATTTACCGACTCAGTGGGCCTCGGAACCCACAGGGTCCGGCGTGGGGGGATACAGTCCCGGTTCCCCCCTCGTCGTCATCGAACGACGGGCCACCAGCGGTGTTGCCGACGGGCACCGCTGGCGAGCGGACTATCGCCGTTGATACAGGGGTGAGGGTGGTCGCGCGGAGGATCGACTGGCCGGGCCCGGCTTGTACTAAGCCGAAGTCCCCGTTGCGGTCGGTCTCTGCCGCGAGAGCCCACCCATACAATCGGGACGAGGCGAGTCGGGGCAAGAGCCTCAATCGTCCGAACGAGCTGGAAGCGGAGGGCTCGTCGCGGGGGCGCAGCAAGCGCTCTACCCCTGTCTCCTCCTCAAGAGCCTCACTAGCAAGCAAGGATGAGG
The DNA here is from genome assembly GCA_009859135.1 of Formica selysi. Taxonomy (NCBI): domain Eukaryota; kingdom Metazoa; phylum Arthropoda; class Insecta; order Hymenoptera; family Formicidae; genus Formica; species Formica selysi. The sequence continues at coordinate 133,805 of WHNR01000045.1, read as the reverse complement.
AGTACGCGTCTCCCGACGGGGAAGGCGCTAAGGGGGACGATGACCTCTCGGAAAAGCGGGAAGCCGCCCTCTACGGGCGAACTTGTCGGCCTGCGCGAGAGGCGTGAAGAAAAGGCCGCTCTCCGGAAGGAGAAGGAAAGGGCCAGGACGGCCTTATCAGAAAACACTCCACTCCCCCCGCCCAATAAGAACCTGAGGGCCTACGAGGCCCAATGCGCGGATGAAATGGGGCAAACACCGACCCCGGACATCGCGGCGCGTAGTCTGGAGCAGGCGGCTGCTATTGATAGGATAGCCGCCTGCTCTGGCAACTTGAAGGGCTCGCTTCAGAAGAGGCTGAGGCAGGCCGCTGCCCTTGTGAGGGTGGCGTCGAGCGCCCTGGCCGAAAGAGCCCAGCAGAAGGAGGGAGAAGGAGAGCTTGCAGTCCTCCGAAGGGACATCAAGTCCCTCGGAGACCGCAACGCGGACCTCCAAAAGAAGGTTCGCGAGCACAGGGGGAACTTGACGCGGTGCAACGCGCCAAGCCCTCCCTCCAGCTGACCCTCGCCGGTTCGCCCGAGAAATCCCCCCGCAAAAGGCGGGGTGTGCCTCGGGTGAAATCGGTGGAGATGCTGGACGCTTCAGTTAGGGTGGAGCGTACAGCAGGGGGGAGGGGCAAAGGTCCCCAACGTTGGGCAGGGGGGGTATGGGACCTAAGTCCCCAACGTGTGCTGGGGAGGTTCAGGGACAGGGGTCCCCAACGTCCCCGCGAGGGGGTCAGGGGCTACGGTCCCCAACGTTGGCAGGTGGCCGGGGAGGTGCGGCGATGAGGCCCCCTTTGAGGGGTACCACTGCGCCGCTCCCCGAGAGCTACCCGCCGGGTGTCGACGAGGGCGCGCGTGCTTGTTATAATTGGTATACCGAGCAAATCGCCGCCCTCGTCGACCTGCGGGCCGCCCGACTGGAGGAGCCTTCCCCCCTGCCGGCGCTTCGGCGCCGGGACAGGAGAGGAAGAGAAGAAAGAGGAAGGGAGGGCGTGGAACGGGGGGGGGGGGAAGGCACGAAACCTCCTCCTCCCCCAACCCCTGTCCCGCGCGGGGTGCCGGCGGGCGCGGGAGGCCGACAGAGGCCGCCTTCCAATGGTGCCCGACCGGCCGCGCGGACGCAGGGGCTCCAACCCCCGCCCCCGCGAGCCCTGGGCCAGGATGAATCCTGGTCCAGGGTCGTGGGACGGAGGGAGAGGACGGCTCGGGCTAAGACCGCACAGGCGGCCCAAACCCCAGCCAGAAAAGGGGCTGCTAAGCCGGGACCCTCCTCCCAACAAAGTGGGGGAGGGAGGCGGCAGCAGTAGCCAATGAAGCGCCCCGGAGGGTACGCTCCGAGACGCAGACCGCCCCGGTCGGCGGCGGTAACCATTACCTGCGCCGACGGGGCCTACCAGGAGGCCCTGGTCAAGGCCCGGAGGGAAGTCGATCTCCCCAAGTTGGGAATCGACTCCCTCCGAGTCCGAGAAGCCGCCACCGGGGCCATGGTGGTGGAGCTCGCGGGATCGGGCGAGGGGGACGGTCCAACGGCCGCCCAGAGAGCGGATGCTCTCTATGCCGATCTCCGGCGGGTGTTCGCCGGAGACGAGGGGGTGCGGCTTGCTCGCCCGATCCGAAAGGCGGAGCTCCGGATTAGGGGCCTCGACCGTTCCCTGGTGGCCGCTGATATTGCGGCGACCATCGCGGGGGGTGGAGGCTGCCCGGTGGCGGATGTGCGGGTCGGGGACATTAGGTTCCCCGCCAGCGGTCTGGGCACCGTCTGGGCCCAGTGCCCACTAAGGACCACCACTAGACTGGCGGCGGCCCGGACCATTCAGGTTGGGTGGTCCCGGGCGCAGGTGGAGCTGCTAGACAAGCGCACACTCCAGTGCTTCAGATGCCTGGAGAAGGGCCACGTCCAGCAGCACTGCAGCAGCCCCATAGATCGTAGGGGCTGCTGCTATCGGTGCAGCGGACCAGGGCATCTGGCGCGCAATTGAGCGGAAAATGTCAGATGCCCGGTCTGCGCAGGCTTGGGCCGTCCCCCCATAGGGTGGGTAGCGCGCGGTGCACCCCCCCCCCCTAAAAGGAGGCCGGACAAGCGACGCGAAACGCTCCCGGTAGCGAGCGCCGCGGCCGGATCTCGGCCAGTTAAACTTGCCGAGATTACTGATGGGTTATCAGACACCCGCAAACGCGGGGCTGATGACAAGGGGGATACAAAGAGAAGAGGATCCCTAGCGCAGGCCTGCAGCCGCCACGCCCCCCGCCTCATTGGCGGAATTGATGATGGCGGAACCTGGGGGCCATAAATAATGCCCCTAGGAATCCTGCAGGCCAACCTGAACCCCGCACGCCGGGCGCAGGACTTATTCCTGCACAGCCTGGCTGAGCGTGGTTTTGGACTGGGGATCGCGGCGGAGCCGTATCAAGTTCCGAAAGCCAGTCCATGCTGGATTGGTGACCGGACAGGCTCCGTCGCGATCACGTGGAGGAGTGACCCCACACTCCCGCCCTGCACCCCTATCGAGGCGGGGGCGGGAGTGGTGGTGGTCAGGTGGGGGTCTGTCTCGGTGCTGGGATGCTACATCTCCCCGAACGTGGGCCTCGCCCAGTATGAGGCGTTTTTGGACGGGGTGTCGGCTTGTTTCCGCCGACAATCGCCCCGTCCAACTATCGTGGCCGGGGACTTTAACGCGAAGTCAACGCGCTGGGGTTCCCGGTTCACGGACGCCAGCGGCGAGGCCCTGCAGGATTGGGCGGCGGCACTCGGCCTGTGTATCGTAAACACGGGGTCGAGGAGCACCCTTGTGCGGTGGCAGGGGGAGTCGGTCCCGGACTTAACGTGGGCCACGTCCTCCGCCGCACGCTTGATTACCAGTTGGCGGGTAGCAGTCTGAAACACTCTCCGACCACCTCTATATAGAGGTGGTCCTCAACACTGCCCGCCACGGGGTGCTCGGCCGTTCCCAAGACCGGGAGAATGCCCGGCCAAGGAGATGGGCCCTCAAGAAGTTGAGTCTGGACAGGCTGATCGCAGCCGTCCTCGCGGCAGACTGGCCGTGTCCCGGGGGGGAAGGGCGGGGAATCACCGAGGAGGTGAACTGGTTTCGGGATGCGTTGCGAGACGCGTGCGATTTCGCGATGCCCCGGACCAGCCCCCGCCCGCGGAGGGCGGCGTATTGGTGGTGCGAGGAGATCGCCGAGCTTAGGCGAATCTCCATCGCAGCCAGACGCCGCTTTACCCGGGCCCGGCGTTGTTTCGACGCCGGGAGGACGGTTGAGGCGTATGAGGGATTCCGCGCCGCTAGGAATGCCCTCAGCGCCGCGATCAGGCAGGCCAAGGCCCGAGCATGGGACGAACTCCTGCGCTCCTTGGAGCAGACCCATGGGGGCGCCCATACAAGCTTGTTATGAACAAGCTCAGATCTTGGGCGCCCCTCGTGACGGAGTCTCTGGAACCCTAGGTCCTCGAGGAGCTGTTGGGGGCCCTCTTCCCATTGGAGGGCCCACCTTATGACGCGGGTGCCCGCCAAGAGGCGGACATCCCGTGGTCGGAGCATCTGGAGGTTTCGGAGGACGAGATGGCCGGAGTGATCCGTCGATTGAGACTCCGGGGCAATAAGGCCCCGGGTCCCGACGGGATCCCCGGCCGGGTCTGGGTCCTGGCCTTGGCCCAACTGTCCGGACGCCTGAGGCGTTTGTTTAACGGATGCCTCAGGGAAGGAGTGTTCCCCCCAGCATGGGTGAGGGCCAGATTGGTCCTCATCCCAAAGGAGGGCAAGCCTGGCAATGTCCCTTCTGCCTACAGGCCTATATGCCTGTTGGACGAGGTGGGAAAGCTCTTGGAAAGAGTGTTGGCGAACCGCCTCGTCCAGCACCTGTCCCGTGGAGATATGGACCTCCACCAGGACCAGTTTGGGTTCCGCGGGGGGCGATCAACCGTTGATGCGATTTTGCGCGTCCGGTCCCTTGCGGAATCCATTATGGAGGAGGGCAGGGTGGTGCTTGCGGTGTCTCTCGACATCCGCAACGCCTTTAACACCCTGCCCTGGAGTATGGTGGGGGAGGCCGTTACCGCCTTTGGTCTCCCCCCCCCCCACTACATGGTGGAGATCCTCCGGAGTTATTTCCGGGACAGGTGGCTGGAGTACCCAGATAATCGGGTACTCCTATGCAGAAGGGACGTATACTGCGGGGTTCCGCAGGGGTCCGTATTGGGCCCCGCTCTGTGGAACCTCGCGTATAACCGAGTGCTGGGCATTGCCCTCCCCCCCGGCTGCAACATCGTCTGCTACGCGGACGACACGCTGCTGCTGGCCGGGGGAGATGGCTGGGGGGAGGCGGTTTCGGCCGCCAACGTCGCGGTAGCATGCGCTATCCTCGCAATACATGGCATGGGCCTGCAGGTAGCGCCTCACAAGACCGAGGCGCTATTCATGCACAAGGGGAAGCATGGTGCTCCCCCCGCGGAGGCCCATGTCATGGTGGGTGACATCTCCGTTCGGGTGGGAGACCGATTGAAATATCTCGGCCTCTACCTGGACGCGGCTTGGAGCTTTGGCGGGCACTTTGAGCGCCTGGCCCCCAGGGCGGAGACGGTGGCTACTAGACCTATGTGAAGTTGGCACCCCACTTTTAATAAATAAAGTTTTCAATACAGAAAATGATAGTATTTCGTTTGTAGTTGTTTGTAGTAAAAATATTTTCGTTTGTAGTTTGATCCATAAATAAATAAAAATTTTTTAAAAAATGACTGTCACCCGATTTTAAGATATCTCAAATCCGCTTTCGCCATTCGTTTTAGAATCGATTGTAGTTGTTTGTAGTGATTTTGCTTTCGTTTGTAGTTGAATAGTTTAAAAGTTACAACATATTTGCGATAAACAAATAACGTAACTTTGTCAATTTTAAAGATATCTCAAATCCGCTTTCGCCATTCGTTTTAGAATCGTTTGTAATTGTTTGTAGTGATTTTGCTTTCGTTTGTAGTTGAATATAAGTAATTAAAGTAAGTTAATTTAAATTTTTATTTACAAAATTAATTATGAAAAAAATGTATTCTAATATCTTCTGTAAATAATTATTATAAAATTATTTTACATTTACTTTCTTAGTAATTTTTTTAAATTGGAGAAAACTTGTCAAAAACATTTTTTGAATTGAGATTATACAATTCCTGAGTTTATACAAAAAACAAAAATAAAATGACTTATTTAATGTTTAAATTTATATTGATTTCTATCGTTTTACTTTAATTTAAATTATTATTAAATTTTATTTACTTACATCTGTTTTATATAATTATTTAATTATATATACACACATATTAGAATCTATATATATATATATATATATATATATATATATATATATATATATATATATATATATGTACATGGTCACAAACTCCATATACATAATGCATTCTAGAAATAAAATAGTCAAAAATTCTAATACAAAAATATCAAGATTGCAATAATTTTTGAATTATAAGTGATTAAAATTTGCTAATAATATTGCATACTGTTCAGGAAATATCGCTCCCTTTTTTCAATACTTGCACCGGCATCTCACTCACGCTAGTCCTTCTCTCTTGCATTCTCTCTCTCTTCCTTTTTCCTCATGTTCGCGGCCGTGACCCAATCCCGTAGCCTATCCTATCAATTTAACCAATCAAAAGCACGCTCTCAGGACCTTATCCGCGCTCCTGCGTCGATATCGACCCTTCCGGAAATCCTCGATCATTCCGTGAGTATCCGTTGCAAGGACAAGTGTCGTAGTACGCATCGGCCTACATCGCATATTACTTAGCAGATTTTATCACGATCGAATCTATTCTTCATCGGTTCGGCTCTATGTGAGAGTTTTATCAGTAATCCTCTGTAAATCCGTTTCGGACCGTCTCATTTTGTGATTGTGGACGATTATTATCTGTAGCAAGGACTCATAACAGTGCGGGTCGTTAGTTCAAATAAAACGGTCGTTCTCTGGGCGGAATCTCTCATCGCTCGCGGACTATCTCATTAAATTCAGTGATATCTACTCCGTTTTCCAAAGACATTACATGTGACCTTGAGTGAAAAGTACCGCGTATTTAAAGATTATAAAACTCGTTGACAAGTGCGGCTCATATTACTCGGTGGTTGAGTAACATTGACTGTTCGGCCCGACACCCCCCGAAACCAGACATTCCTCGGGTATTAATACAATTCATATCCTTAGGCTTTATACACATACTGATCTGTCATCTGTTATTGCTCACAGATAAAAGAAATAAATAAATTTGTACAAAACTTGATCAAAATAAATAATAATATAATAATTAATCAATAATTGAAATTGTTATTTAAGAACAAATTAAATATTTTACGTACAAGTATAGTTTGATATCAGCTAATTGCATAACATAATACTCATACACATAAAAAACAATAAAATCAGCTGTGCAGTAAAAATCAATATTACCTGATTTGTAAAATCAATAACAAATGACAGATTAGTACCCGTATATGTGTAGTTACGGAACTGAATGCGCGAGATGTATGCGATATCATAATAAACTTTGGTCATTTATAACTCAAAACATTACAGCTTCAAAATGTTTGTATTTCAATTTTTGACCCTATTTTATCCCTACAATACATTATTGTACGGAGGTGGTGAGACAAGCTATGTATGTATGTATATATATGTGTGCGTGTGTACACACAGTGTATATATATAAGTAATGCCGAATATATAATATAAATCTCTGAAAAATAAGAACGCAGTCTTTTGCTTATTTTGATATTTTATTCAAAATTTATTATATTTGTATTTTATAATAGTAGTTAGTGCTACAGTAGTTAGTTAACCAGAGGCGGTCAGTTCGTGAGCTGGTTGTTTTAAGAATATTTGACACCAAATGCGTTTTGCATGTTCGCTTTGGTTAAAAAATATGTGCCAGAGGTGATCAATTCGTGAGCTGGTCGTTATTTCACACTAGATGCGATTTGCGTGTGTGTTAAAAAATATATGCCAGAGGCGATCAATTCGTGAGCTGGTTGTTATTTCACACTAGATGCGATTTACGTGTGTGTTAAAAAATGTATGCCAGAGGCGATCAATTCGTGAGCTGGTTGTTATTTCACACTAGATGCGATTTGCGTGTGTGTTAAAAAATATATGCCAGAGGCGATCAATTCGTGAGCTGGTTGTTATTTCACACTAGATGCGATTTGCGTGTGTGTTAAAAAATATATGCTAGAGGCGATCAATTCGTGAGCTGGTTGTTTTGCATGTGAGTTATGCTTGTTATAAAATATTTTAGAGGCATTTATGTTGCCAAAACATTTTCTATTGTATTATATAATAGCATTATATAACTAATTTGTAAAGCACTTAGATGAAAAAATGTATAAACAAAAGACTGCACTTATTTTTCAGAGGTTTTATTTTTTTCAAAAATATATGAAATTATATATATAATATATATTATTATATATAATATTTTATTTTTGTAGCTATGTTTTAAAAAATATTCATCCATTAATTTTTCTTTGCAGGCGACAATTATTGCAACTAATCCAAGAGGCAAATGACTTCCGGCACACTAGCATTACTGAGGGTACTAACGAATCTGTAAATTTGCAAAAATCGGTTGAATTACTTCCCGATATAATGGATTCGATAATTAGTACCCAAACAATGCAGTGCCTCGAGTCAACTTCAAATACAGGTATGTGTGAAAATGTTGAATTTGTAACGGGTGTACTTTTTATGAGCTCGCGGATTCGCTCGGTCGTGATCAGGGCTCGTAGAAAGTATTTGAGACACACGATATAAATAAATTTATAAAGAACTGTTAATTTATTAGGCTTCTATCGGTGCGGAAGAATAATACATAACGGCCCCGCGGAGCGGGTGCGCGGCGGATAGTAATGCGTTATTGACGGGGCGCGGCTGTTATGAATTTCGCGATCTTTATAATGAGATTCGCTGTAGTATACGCGACGCGAATATAAACACGCCGGGTAGGCGGTGCGGGGCGCGTGGTCGGTTTGTTGTGACGGTGCGCGTGGTTCACAAAAACGTGTGAATCGGTTTAAATCGCCTCGTAGGATTTCTTATACGTATGCGGTACTATTAATATCGCGTATTCCCAGATGTTATGGGATGCGTGCGATATCGAGAAATCTCGAACGGGCAGCGAACTCGCTGTCCCTTGTTTCGCACGCGGAGTACGGAGTTGACCGCCGGTGTTGAGAAAACTCAACGGGGTGGCGAACTCGCCAGCCCACAGTTCGGATGGTCGGAGCGGTCGGAAGTTAAATCGTTTTCTCGAGAACTCTCGAGAAAAGCGATCTTGGATTTTAACGGATCGTAAAGCGGTTCGGAAGCCGAGAATGCTCGGCGGAGGCTGCGTACTCGTCAACCTCGCGTTCCGTCGTATTTGCGATTTCTTAGGATCGGATCAGGAAAGTCTCGAGCGTACAGCTCGAGCGGATTCGGTTTCTGGTACGATTCTGGTAAATCTGGTGCCTGGATCTAAAAAGGCTGCCGTTATATACCCGAGCGATTAACGGTACCCGCGTCGTTCGCCCCCGGGTGGGGATAATGACGTATTGTTTTTCGGCAGGTAATTCGGTAATACGTCACCTCCCCTGGGCGAAACGACGCGGCGTTTCGGCGGGTGTCGCTCGGGCGTTCACGGCAGCGCTCGGCGGTATTCGGCTTTCCGAATCTCGGCGGCCGTATAACGGCCGTACGGTTGTTTATCGCAACGGTGTATTTTACGTTTAAAAATGGGCGCTCGGCGCCTCTGCCCCTGCCCGGCCGATGTTCGCCGGGCGGCAGACTTCCGGCGGTCTACTGCCAGGTAACATATGTCCCAATGGGAGGTGCATTGTTACAAATTTTGCGAAGATAACAATAATTTTGTTATCGAAAACGGTTTTCTGGATACAAATCGTATCCAGGAAAGCATGCCTGAAGGCCGTCGCATTGTCGACATTTCTTTTCTGTGGAGTGAAATCCATAGAACATTTGATAACCATACGCGAGGAATAGAGTGCCAATTTAAAGATTGGAAACTCATTAATTCTCGTCGCCGTGGGTTAATGACACAAGTGTTCTTCAAATGCCAAATGTGCAATTACGAAGCCAACATCTGGTCAGAACCTACAGAGCCTGAAACATTGGATATTAATACAGCCGCTGTAGCAGGAACTGTTACAATGGGAATTGGTTTTGCCCAGCTGGAAGAGCTGTGTGCAGCCATGAATGTTCCTTGTATGTCCGAGCCGACTTACAGAAAATATAGAGAAAATTTAGTCGATGATTTTCAAAAAACAGCCATGGAAAATATGAAAATGGCTGGCGAAGTTGAAAAGCAACTCGCTATTGAAAAAAACGAGGTTATAAACGGCATTCCGTATATAACAGTTGTAGCGGATGGTAGTTGGATGAAGAGATCGTACGGCAACGCCTACGACTCACTTTCCGGTATTGGAGCCATAATTGGTTACCGAACGGGAAAGATTCTCTTCGTCGGTGTCCGCAATAAATTTTGCACGCTATGTAATGTGGCAGAGCGGAGAGGTATAGAACCAAGAGCTCACAAATGCTACAAAAATTTCGACCGCAATGTCAGCTCTACAAGCATGGAAATGCCACTGCGGAAGGTTTTAAATGTAGCCTTGAAATGCATGGACTGATTTACAAAACAGTTGTTGCCGATGGTGACAGTAGTGTATATCAGGCCATTGTTGATAACAGACCATACCGTGAACATATGGTGACAGTAAAAAAAATTGAATGCACCAATCATTTGCTTCGCAACTTATGCAAAAAGTTTAAAGCTGTGGCAGAGATGACTCAGCCAAAGATGCATAGACAGCGTGGCTTTGTAGAGGTGCGAAATGTTGTAAAAAGCAACATTTTAAAAATACAAAAGGAGGTAATAGAGGTAGCCGCTAGACGAAGAAATGAAAAGCAACCTCAACATTATCAACATTTGATTGAACATTCCTAGTCATATTTTTGGCGAACATAAGCGATGTGAAGCTCGCGGTCATATAAGCAAAGAGAATTGTAATGAAACGAAGAAAAATTATGTACCGTTTCTAAAATTACATGGTCTCTATCCAAAAATACAAAGTGCTGTCATGTATCTTAGCGCTTACTCCGATAGCTTATTGCTAAATTTAACGAATAACCCTGCAGAATCGTTCAATTCGATAATCTGCAAACAAATAGGCGGAAAGCGTATTAATTTCGGAAAAAAGGCTCTTACAATGCTAGAATTGCAGGGGCAGTTGTGCAATACAATACGCAACAAGTACTTACACAATTACATCAAAGCATGTGTAAGACTGTTCCGCTTATTGTCGAGAATCTGGAAAAGCGACGCCAAATAAAAGTTGCAAGAACCAGAGAATCTCGAGAAGCGCAGGGAAGGCAAAAAAAATTCAAATGAGAATCAGGAACAGATCGTTATTACGGTCCGCAATCGTAAAAATCGGATCTTCCATCCGATATATTTGAGCAACTGCGACAAAATCATTTAGAACAGTTGTTCGAAAATGGGGTAAATTGGCAAGAAATAGAACTTGTGACTAGAAACCAAAATGAGTCCGAATTATGGTTATCATTGAGACGTGAAATGTTAACGGCATCCAATTTTGGAACCGTATGTCGCATGAGACCGACAACGTCTTGCGCATTGACTGTAAAAAACATTTTATATCCTCCGTCTATTGATACCGCAGCCATGAAATATGGTCGCGATAATGAAAATGTAGCGAGGAAAGAATTGGCCATGAAATTAAATAAAGCAATAAAACTTTGCGGATTGTTCATTGATAATGAAAATCCATTCTTGGGTGCTTGTCCTGACAGACTTATTGAGGAAAATGGTCTTGTGGAAATCAAATGTCCTCTGTCGGCTGAACATTTGACAGCAGAAGAAGCCATAGAGACATTGCCTTCTTTGAAAGGCATCTTTGATAAAAAAAATCCACATAAAATGAATCGGAATCACCGATATTTTTACCAAGTTCAAGGTCAATTGAACATAACAAAGCGAGAATATTGCATTTTTGCTGTTTGGACGCCAAAAAGCATAAAAATGTTGCGTATTAGTACAGACAATGAATTCTGGAAAAATCAAATGCTTCCTTTTCTAACACGCTTCTACTACGAATGCATGCTTCCAGAAATATTGGATAGTCGCCATAATAGACATATGCCAATCAGAAATCCAAAATATATAACAGAAGCTAAAGAAGAAGCAGCGAAACAAATAATTAGCCGAAAAACTATTCGGCGGAATATTATAGAAAATGCAAATATTCTCCAAGAAAAAAAGCGATGCAAATCAAATGTTTTGCCTGTAGAAGCAGAAGCATTTACTGCTACTGCTGCTACGCTGGATACAGAGCAAGATGATGATTGTATCATAGTTAGTTATTCAAATAACAAACATGATATTACTAAAGACGATGTGGAGAGACATGAAAAAATGTTAAATGCGATTGCTCCTCTCTCTGTCGTAAATGATAATATCTTGCCCATAAACAGCAAAATAAACGACGAATCATTAGATCGATTTTTACGCATCGTAAGAGAAACTTCTGATTTCAAAACGCAAAGTGTGCAATATTTGGAGTTTCCTCATATGATTGCAGCCAGTGATAATAATAAAAGCTTACAAATCATTGGAGGGAATTGTAGTGATCACTGGCGCTGTATTTTCTTTGATAGCACTAAACTTCGCGTATATGATAGCCTACCTGGCTGTACATACGGTAAGATGTAGCTAAAGAGAAAAATTATGTACATATACGTTATCCTACAATAAATCAAGCTAACATTATTTTTGAAAAGGTTCAAATACAACCTGATGGCATATGTTGTGGGATTTACGCTGCGGCTTTCGCCACGACTATAGCCTTAGGAGGCAACCGTTGTGAACAGAAATATTCCAAGGATGTAAAATGCATGAGAGAACACTTTTTTAAAATTATAGAAGGCAATAAACTGCTGCATTTTCCACAATGATCAAGCGACGCGGTAGCGACGAGGCTCGGATGAAATGCTAGGGAGTAAAAACAACATTATTTATATAAATATTTAAAAGGTGTAAAAAAATATTTAAAAAGTATAAAAATTATTTAAGTTAATTAAAACTTACTTGTTACATTTCTTCTTCTTACACGGTGAAGTTTCATCAGCATCTTGAATCGGAACGTAATAATTCATGCGGCTTCCTTCAGTGGGATACATTTTTATATGAATCTTTCACACAAGTGGCCGATGCAATACTGAACGTATTAAACATATTTAAAATATGTATTAGCGTTGCAAAATTGCAATGTGGTGGGAATTATTGCCGACGCGATATTTTTTCAATTTTTCTATTCAAGCGCCGATGTACGGCTGCTTCGCGATGACATCACCCCCAGGTGTGAGATTTAGCCGAATGCGCAAAAAAATGCAACATAATATAAAATTTTCAAGCGCCGATGTGCGGCTGCTTCGCGATGACCTCACCCCATATATCATAATTCAAACGCGCGTGTCAAAACATGACAAAAATCGTGAAGCGGAATGCACAAAAAAATGCAACGTAATATAAAATTTTCAAGCGCCGATGTGCGGCTGCTTCGCGATGACATTATCCTAGATATAAGAATTCAAACGCGCGTGTCAAAACATGACAAAATCGTGAAATATAAGGATAATCCTCATGGTTAAATTGCACTAACATACTTGGACAGCAGCATTTAATTTGAAACTTTCGCGATGCATCTTGGCTGAGATGACATCATCTCTAGACGACAAAAAAATGCAATAATCGACATTAGTCAAAACGTCAAAATGTACGTGACAAACCGCGAAATAAAGATTTAGTTGATACACATGATAGAAAGAGACATCAAGATAGAATATAAAATCATGGTAAAGAGGCACACCCTGTCAGTATTTTCGCCAAGAGTTCCGAGACAAGAGCTACTAATAAGCGCATCTTGTTAGCAAAATTTTTGGCATAAAACTGGAAATATGGCGGAAAACAGTGCCGAACGAAATCTGCGCGAGCAATCTGCAAGGGTAAATTCTATAGAGGAGTACGTTGCGTGGGAGTAACGATGCGACGAATATATCGAATCGTTGGAAGAGCAAAGTCGAATCAAACGTCCACGATTATCGATCGGGATTCGACAATCGCTGATTGCCCGAATCGCACGACTCGAGAGATTGAGGAACTCGTGACGCAGGCGTTTTGTACACGCGGGTGCAGGATGCAGTACGCGACAACACGGATTGATTTGGCGAGAGATCGATACGGCGTTCGAGAGCCGCATATTGACTGGTGCGGTTATAAATCATAATCATATCGAGCCTCGTCAATTTTTCGAGGATGCCAAAGACATTGTGCTCGAACACATGCAAAATGTGATGAAAAAACACTTTAACGGGAAAATTAATACATTGTTCAATGGTGAATTTGTGACGGGTGATAAACGTGCAAATAAAAGTATCAATACGAGAAACTATGAATTCTTTCGCACATCCGATTTACGCTAATGGTACGAGCGGCGCGTTGTCGAGCCCACTCTAGCATCGCTCGAAGAATTTCAGGAACGCGATAGCGGGTGGGCATTGTTGCGAATACTCGATTTAACTGTAAATATAAATAAATATAATCCTTTGCGCGCGGGATGTCATATAAAATTACCGCGGGCGATAATGATGAAGAGAGCGGTGATCAACGTGCAATCTAATGACAATGCGTGTTTCGCGTGGTCTGTGGTCGCCGCTCTACATCCAGCTGAAAGTTATGTTTATCGAGCATCTTTGTATCCTCATTATACGACAGTGCTGAATCTCCAGGACATTGAGTTTCCCGTGACTGTGAATCAAATTAAAAAATTCGAACTTGCCAACGATATCTCAATCAATGTATATAGTATCGAGGAAAAGAACATTGTCCCGATACGTCTAAGTGAGCTGAAAAGAGACAAACACGTCAACTTGCTGTACGTGGAAGACAACAACGTTGGACATTTCGCGTGGATCAAGAATCTATCCAGGCTCGTGAGCTCGCAATTGAGCAAAAAAGAACACAAGAAATATATCTGCGATCGGTACGTATATATTTAATAAAATACATTGTAGAAATAATTGAACAAAAAATAAAAAAAGTATTTCTTTTTACAGATGTTTGCACTACTTTGATTCGAATGGCAAGTTACAGTCACATACGGTGGACTGTCGAGGGATGAACGAGTGCGCTATCCGATTACCGAGCGATAAGGACAAGTGGCTCACGTTCAACAATTATAATCGGAAAGAGCGGCTTCCTTTTGTCGTATACGCCGATCTGGAGTGCGTTTTAGAGAAGACGGAGGAAGAGAGAAACTCCCAACATCACAAAGTATTTAGCATAGCATATTATGTACAATGTTCGTACGACGAATCGTTATCCGCGTATCATTCCCGTCGCGATATCGATTGCTTGTCATGGTTCATCGAAGAACTTAAAAATTTAGCACTGCATGTAAAAAGTATTTTATCAGCTAATGTCCCCATGGTAAATTTAACATCAGATGAATGGGAAAAATTTCACAACGCGACACAATGCCACATTTGCGAGAAACCATTCGTACAAGACGATACACGCGTACGCGATCATTGCCATCTGACCGAGCGATACAGAGATCCCGCGCATTCAAATTGCAATTTAAATTATAAATATTCTTTTTGCATTCCAATAGTTTTTCATTTCCAATAATTTATCCTGTTACGATGCACATTTTATTAGGTGTACAACTTTGCTTCCGCCGTTTTCATATAGATGGCTTTAGCGGTAAGTAGTGGTCGAAATAAATCATAGACGTCATGCAATAAACTTGGGCATCTGTCAACATAACCCCATAGAAACATTAGTCAATTTGTGTCTGCATCATAAAATTATTCTCGATTGAAAATGTCAGTTTACGAGCCAAATTCTCGTCATTTGCGGGAGATTTTAATTTTCTGCTTCAATATGAAGAAATCTGCGGCTGAGGCTCATCGAATTCTCTCAAATACTTATGGTGAGGCCGCTATTAGTGAAAGAACGTGTCGTGAGTGGTTTGAACGCTTAAAGAACGGTGATTTTCACGTCGAAGACCGGCATAGCGGTGGAAGAGAGAAGGTTTTCGAAGATGCAGAATTGGAGGCATTACTTAATGAAGACTCGAGTCAAAGTCAAGAAGAATTGGCACGATCATTGGGAGTGACTCAACAAGCAATTTCAAAACGCCTCAAAGACATGGGAATGATTCAGAAGCAAGGAAATTGGGTGCCGTACGAGTTGAAACCGAGAGATGTTGAACGGCGTTTGTTTGTTTGTGAACAGTTGCTTGAAAGGCAAAGACGGAAGGGATTTCTGCATCGCATTGTGACTGGGGACGAAAAATGGGTTCATTACGATAACCCCAAGCGCAGAAAATCATGGGGATATCCCGGCCATGCTTCCACGTCGACGGTTAAACCGAATATTCACGGCTCCAAGGTCATGCTCTGTATTTGGTGGGACCAGCTCAGCGTAGCGTATTATGAGCTGTTAAAACCGACTGAAACAATCACAGGCGATCGTTATCGAACGCAATTAATGCGATTGAGCCGAGCATGAAAAGACAAACGGCCGCAATACAACGAGAGATACGATAAAGTGATTTTGCAGCATGACAATGCTCGACCTCATGTTGCGAAAGTGGTCAAGACATACTTGGAAACGTTGAAATGGGAAGTCCTACCCCACCCGCCGTATTCTCCAGACGTTGCTCCCTCTGACTATCACTTGTTTCGATCAATGGCACACGGCCTGGTTGACTAGCTTTCATAAGATTTTCGGTCTTATGAAGAAGTAAGAAATTGGATCGATTCGTGGATCGCTTCAAAAGATGACCAGTTTTTTCAACGCGGGATTCGTAATCCAACGCTGCCCGAAAGATGGGAGAAAGTAATGGCCAGCGATGGACAATACTTTGAATCATGAATGTATAACCAGTTTTTTACAATAAAGCCTCGAATTTCGGAAAAAAACGGTGGAAGCAAAGTTGTACACCTAATAATATATATGTGCTTACATTATATTACCTTACAATAATACAATACAGTTTTATTTATGTAGAATTGGCATTCGTTAATTTTATTGAATCCTATATAGGCAATAAAATCTTGTATAACGTAGCTCAATTTAACTATACCTATAAATTCATTCACTTTTGTATTACTGTAACATCATACTTCAATGTAGACCATTCTTCAACTGTATGATGTTACAGTAATACAAAAGTGAATGAATTTGTAGATATAGTTAAATTGAGCTATTTTACGCAATATTTTATTGCCTATATAAGATTCAATAAAATTAACAAATGCCAATTCTACATAATTCTGTACTGTATTATTGTGAGGTAATATAACATAAAGTGCCATAGAGGATGCCAAAGAAGATAAATGAAGTGCTATAGAAGATACCAAAGAAGATAAAGTATTTTTTATTTTAAGTATTTTCTTTTAAGTATTTTTTATTTTTTTTTATATTATCTTACAATAATAGAGTTTTATTTATATAGAATTGGCATTCGTTAAATGCCAGGCATTCGTTTTATTTTTAATATATAATGTTCAACAATAATATAGTTATATATTGTTTAGTAAAGAACCCGAGAAATGTCTGGTTTCGGAGGTGTCGGGCAGAACAGTCAACGAATCACACACAAAAAAATCTGAGCCGCACTTCACAATTATTCGAGCGATGATGTCTCGATTTATTCTTCTAATTACACTAGCTCTTATTATTCTAGGATCATATACAATAGTTTTATAGTTTTTCTTTGAGTAAAACCGAGGAATCCGCCGAGGAATTCGAGAGAGACCGCGAGAGAATACTACGTCGCTTTACGACGTACCGCGTGCTTCACACGATAACTGCGTACAAGGCCCCGATGTCCCGAGACGGGATAGCACACACCTCACGCGCGTACGATTCTTTAATTTGATGCTGTTAATTTCCGAGAGATGACAATGACTGTTTGAGACAACCGTATTAGAGTTCACTTGAGCAGAGCCACGAGAATCTAAATCGAATATTCAGAGAGCGTAAAAGTGTCCTAAAGGCAACGTGCGTCACAATAGACCGGTACTCACAGAAGAAATCGAGGATTTCCGGAAGGGTCGATATCGACGCAGGAGCGCGGATAAGGTCCTGAGAGCGTGCTTATGATTGGGTGATAACATTGCGCGAGACTAGTTAGATTGATAGGACAGGCTGCGGGATTGGGTCACGGCCGCGTACAAGAGGAAAAAGAAAGAGAGAGAGAATGCTAGAGAGAAGGACTAGAGTAAATGAGATGCCGGAGCAAAGATTGAGTAAAGGGAGCGATATTTCCTAAACATTCCGCCCGCCTTCTACAACAGCGTTGAAGAATTATGATCTTGATGATGGTGAGGCCGGATCAGTAGTTGATTGCTTTGTGAGTGAGGGTTGATCTGGTGTCATCGGAAGCACTGCTAACTTGGTGATAGGCCGCTTGAGTTCTGTGGTGGCCATCTTGAGGGTGACCACTCGGCATAGACCGTCCGAACCAAGATGAAGTTGGGTGACCCGAGCAAGAGGCCATTTTGATGGAGGGAATCTCTCATCCGTGAGAAGTACGAGAGAGCCGACCTTGATTTGCGTGGAGGGATGATGCCATTTTGATATTGCAAGCTGACGTTGAAGACATTCAGCTGATCAACGCGACCAGAAGTGTTGGAGTTGCTGCTGAATGAGCTGCCACCGAGATAACCTTGTGAGAGGCACTGAGGTGAGAGATGGCTCAGGAATTGTTGTTGGCGCTGCTCCGATAATGAAATGCCCGGGAGTGAGGGCTGCCAGATCTTCCGGGTCGTCTGACAGTGGGCACAATGGTCTAGAGTTGAGGACTGCCTCGATTTGGATCAGAAGAGTTGTAAGTTCTTCATAGGTTAGGGCAGTCTCGCCTATAGTCCGTCGTAGGTGATGCTTGACCGATTTGACTGCGGCCTCCCCTTTACCGCCGAAGTGGGGGGCTGCCGGGGGATTAAACACCCAAGTGGTGCCGTCATGGGTTAGTAGCTGAGCGAGTTCCGACAATTCCTTTGATCCGGCGTTGAATAACCGCCTAAGAGATGTATCTGCCCCGAGAAAATTGGTTCCACAGTCGCTAAATAGAGTTTGGCAGATACCTCGCCGTCCCGTTAACCGCCGATATGCTGCGATGAATCCCTCTGTAGAGTAGTCCGTCACTGCTTCCAGATGAACCGCTGAAGTTGAGAAGCAAAAAAGATGGCTAACCAGCCTTTGTGACACTTAGCCCCTCGTCCTCGCCAAGTTTTGAGAGTGAGAGGGCCGGCGTAATCAACCCCTGTGTTGAGGAAAGGACGAGATGGCGAAATGCGAGATGATGGCAGTTGACCCATGAGTTGCTGTGCCCTTACGCCACGTTGTCGAGCACACCGAACGCAGCGGAGAATGTGAGATCTCACTGGGGCTCGGCCACCAACGATCCAGTAAGCCTGGCGAAGATATGTCAAGGTTACCTGAGTTCCGCCGTGAAGAGTCCTTAGATGAGCGTCCGATATAATGAGTTGAGACAGATATGAATCCCGTGGCAAGATGGCTGGGTGCTTGCATTCAGGGTCCAATTGAGACTGCCTCAGTCGGCCTCCGACTCTGAGGATGCCCGAATGATCGATGATGGCCGTAAACTTGGCGAGAGGATGAGACCTTGACAAGTGTGCTCCGCTTGAGATTATTGTCAGTTCAGATGAGAAGTAAGCCAATTGGACTGACCGAATCCAATATAGTCGTGAACTTTCGAGGTCTGCAGGTGTGAGGGGGGTGGCCAGAGAGGACTGTGGTATACCTTTGAGGATCGCGCAACACCGTTGACAGAGAGCAGTGATCCGAAGAAGCCGTATGAGTGATGAGTAACGATAAAGGAGTTCCCAGAGGTGGTGTTGCTTTACCGTTGAGGAGGTGAGAAGAAGACCGGGCCGTTCCTCAAGAGTCGCCGCCGAATCTGGCTGTGATGTCATGCTTGGCCAATGTTGAGGAGGCTGTGCTAACCATGAGGGACCATTCCACCAAAGATGATGCCGAGAGAGTTGCGCGGAAGAGAGGCCGCGAGAAGCACAGTCGGCTGGGTTCTCCTTGCCGAGAATAAACCGCCAATGGCCTTGAGGTACGCGTTCTTGAATTGCCGCCACTCGATTACGAACGAAGTCTTTCCAGCGAGAGGGATGACTGTTTATCCAGGTGAGCGATACCGAAGAGTCCGTCCACAAGTAGATTGGTATCTCCGCGAGTTCTAGGGTTCGTTGAACATAGCTGATGAGACGAGAGAGTAGAACCGCTGCCGTGAGTTCCAGTCGGGGAATGGTGAGCCTTTTGAGAAGTGCGACCTTGGTTTTGGCGCACACCAGCGTGATGATTGGCTCTGTTGGGTGAGAAATGATCTTGATATAAACCGCAGCCGCCATGGCGAGTTGCGAAGCATCCGAGAATCCATGAAGCTCGACCATGGTGGTCGGCGTGAGAGACAGCCACCGAGGAATCGTGATGGAAGTCAGGTCAGACAGCTCTGAACGGAAGTGCGTCCACCGATGTCGAAGTTGCGGCGAGAAGCAGTCATCCCAGCCGACCTTTTCTAGCCACAGTTCCTGGATGAGCATCTTAGCTCTGATGATTACCGGAGATAGGAATCCCAGAGGATCAAATAGTTGCGCTACTTCTGAGAGTATAGTCCGTTTGGTGATAACGGGCCGGTTGGAGGCCTTGCACGAGAAGACGAACTGATCAGAGTGAGGATGCCATGTGAGTCCCAAAATTTTGCCTTAAGCGTTATCAAACGAGTGCGGCGTCGCGGCGGTGATGTCAGTAGGAAGAGTCTGGAGTAGTTCAGGATGATTGCTCTGCCACTTCGCCAGAGGAAAGCCGCCCGCCTTGCAGAGGTTCACTAGTTGGTGAGCGATGGAGGTCAGCTCCGGGAGAGTGTCGGCACCACCACAGATGTCGTCCACATACCTGCCCTTGAGAAAAGGAGAGACCGCCAGGGGGTAGTTCCTACCTTCGTCTTGGACTAGTTGGAGGAGGACGCGAGCAGCCAAGAAGGGAGCTGATCGGGTGCCATATGTGACCGTCGTGAGTTGGTACGGAATGATGTTGAGCTGATCATCTACCCAGAGGATCCGTTGGAGATCCCAATCGTCCGGATGAACTTGAATTTGGCGGAACATTTTGGTGATATCAGTGATAAAGATGTACCGGTGTCGTCGCACCCAGAGTAAGATATCTGAGATGTCTGCTTGGAGTTTTGCACCCGTGTGCAGAATATCGTTGAGAAAAGATCCCGTACTGGTGAGGCTGGATACGTTAAACACCACTCGTAGTTTTGTGGTAATGCTGTCATCCTTGAGAACTCCATGGTGAGGGAGGTAGAACACCGGTGATGGTTCTGGAGAGGAAGGGGAACTCTGACCATGTGCTGAAGCTCTTCGTACTCCAGAATGAATGATGAGTACAGATTCTGATAAATAGAATCCGTTGAGAGGCGCCGTAGTGTTCGCTGCAAGCAACGTTGGGCAGTTGACCTTGACTCCCCTAGTTGACTTGCCTGTACTTTGAGAGGGAGCCGTACGACATAACGCCCCACACGATCTCGTGAATGCGTGGCCTTGAATTGAGTTTCACACTCCTCTTCGTCAGAGTTGAGCTGAGTGGTGGAGGATGAGGGGACCTCTTCTTGTATCCAGAACTTCGTGAGGAGGTCGTGAAGCTCATGATCCACTGCGACATGATGAGAACTATGAACTGAGGCAGTTAGTGCCGAGGTCGGGCCGAGAACAATCCATCCGAAAATACTGCGTTGAGCGATGGGTTCCTCCTCAGACCTTTTGATGATGTCGGGCTGGATGAACAGCCCGTAGGAGTCAGCACCGAGGATCAAGTCTATAGGTCCGGAGGTGAGGAAATCTGGATCCGTCAACTGGAGCCCGTGAAGGTGAGGCCAACTATATTCTGCTGTCGCTATGGACGGGAGTGATGTTGTTAGATTCTTGAGGATGTAGGCAGTAACGTTGATGGATTGCGAAGAGTAAATTGAGTGAAGGGTGAGCGGAACGACACCCCGAGTTCGCTCCGACTGAGATCCTCCAATACCGATGATAGAGATAGAGGCGTGCCGTCGAGGTATCTGGAGAGTTGTGATGAGTTGCCCGGAAGCAAAGGTGAGTTCAGATCCGGGATCGATGAGCATCCTTACCGAGTGAGGAGAGCCGCAAGGTGATCTGATGGTAGCGCAACAAGTAGCGAGTAAAATTGCCGGGCGAGTGAGAATTACCGAGTGAGATTGAGAAAGGACCGAGTGCGAGAGTCACTCTGAAGCCGATGTGCTGGTGCTCTTGGATGGTGAGGACGGCGCCGACGTCTGCGTAGCCGTGGTTGATGGTGTCACCTTATCTTGCATCGTTGACAAACGTGGGGGCTGACTGTCTATGTGTATCATCGTGTGATGCTTGTTGCCGCATTCTCTGCACCTCTTCAGATTTTGACGGGCGACTGCGTTATGCCTGCCCAAGCAATTAAAGCAGAGGCGCTTATCGATTACAATGTTTCGCCGCAGATGAGCAGACATATCTCTGAAACGAGGGCAAGAGACAATGTAATGAGAGCCAGAGCACAGTGCACATCCGGAGGTTTCCGAGATCCCGGAGGGGGGTGAGATGGCCACATGAGCGGTGGCCGCCGACGTCTTGCAGGTCTGTCGTGGTGCCAGTGATGCTGGTTTGTCTGCTGGAGAGGAGCTCGAGGTTCCGAACTCGATACTCTCCATGGCTCGGGCGCGCCCAAATGAGAAATGTGCGAATGTCCTTGTATGAAGGGGGGTCCGTGGTGGAGCCAAGCTTGACTTCCCAGGCCTCTCGGGTGTTTGGGTCGAGTCGCTGGACGATGAGGTGGACCAAGAGATGATCCCAGTGTTGAACAGGAGCTTCGAGAGACTCCAAGGCATTGAGCGCTTCCGTTGTGGTGTTGAGAAGAGTGTTGAGCTCCTTGGCCGACCGCTGTGAGATGGTCTTGGTGCGGATTAATCGATCCACCTGAGCCGAAATGAGAAGTCGCTTATTTTCATACCGATTAACGAGAAGGTCCCAGGCTGACGCGAACGCGTCCTCAGAAACCGGCAAATTGGAGATTAGCTGAGCGGCTTCGCCCAAGAGACTAGTCCGGAGGTAGTGCATTTTCTCCACGTTTGATATATCCGCATTCCGTCTAACCAAGGAGGAGAAGAGATCATGAAAGGGCCTCCACGCTGAGAAGTCACCCGAGAATTGTGGAAGAGTGATCTCCGGAAGATGACGTCGCGCTGAGGTCTGCCCGCCAATTGAGAGGTTGGCTAGCTGTGAGCCCGACAGAGGGTGAGTCCGTTCCTTCTCTTCAATCTGCATGAGCAATGCGGCTTTGGCGTCGGCATAATATAGGAGACACTGATCGTACACCCTTTTCTTGAAATAATCGTGATCCAGGAGGAGCTCCGCTTTGGATTCCGCCATCCGTTCGTGAGTGGCTTCAAACTTTTGCCAGTTGTTATCGATGAGGTCGAGTTTCACCTTGAGCATTTGGAGTTGAAGAGTGGGGAAGGTCGGTTCCTTACACTCGAGAGCCACCGACTTGATGTAAGTGTACCGATTCATTTGAAGAGAGATTTTCGCTTCGAGGTTGGACATGATGATGGCTGAAATCGCCGTTACCGCTGAGAATACCACTGGAAGTGACCCACGAAAGAGAAAGAGAAGTTCCGACAGACGATGAGAATATCCGAAAATGCGAGAGAGGTCCGTATACCGCGCACGAGCTCACAATGTCCGAGTGAGAGAGAAAGCGCTAACGATCATAGAGACCGGTGACCGGTCGTCGTATATTCACAAGATGGCCGAAGACCGTCAAGGGAGTGAGAGAGAACGCCGTATACGTAGCGAGGATCCGTTGCCGAGCGCCCGAATCCGTCCGGGCGTCGCCGGACACGCACGAGTAACCGAGCGCGACGGATGTCAGAGAGAGAGAGTGAGAGCGCACTACGGGCGGCGACGATCGCTTGCCGAGCGCCCGAATCCGTCCGGGCGTCGCCGGACACGCACGAGTAACCGAGCGCGACGGATGTCAGAGAGAGAGAGAGAGAGTGAGAGCGCACTACGGGCGGCGACGATCGCTTGCCGAGCGCCCGAGTCCGTCCGAGCGTCGCCGAACACGCACGATGAGGATCGTTCTCGAACTTTCGCCGATAGCACGTGGAAGCACACACGATTTTCTTAATCCGCACACAGAGTTCACCTTGAGATGTTCGTTACCGCACCCACCGATCCGGCTCGAAGGACCAAAAAATGTTTAGTAAAGAACCCGAGAAATGTCTGGTTTCGGGGGTATCGGGCAGAACAGTCAACGAATCACACACAAAAAAATCTGAGCCGCACTTCACAATTATTCGAGCGATGATGTCTCGATTTATTCTTCTAATTACACTAGCTCTTATTATTCTAGGATCATATACAATAGTTTTATAGTTTTTCTTCGAGTAAAACCGAGGAATCCGCCGAGGAATTCGAGAGAGACCGCGAGAGAATACTACGTCGCTTTACGACGTACCGCGTGCTTCACACGATAACTGCGTACAAGGCCCCGATGTCCCGAGACGGGATAGCACACACCTCACGCGCGTACGATTCTTTAATTTGATGCTGTTAATTTCCGAGAGATGACAATGACCGTTTGAGACAACCGTATTAGAGTTCACTTGAGCAGAGCCACGAGAATCTAAATCGAATATTCAGAGAGCGTAAAAGTGTCCTAAAGGCAACGTGCGTCACAATAGACCGGTACTCACAGAATGATCGAGGATTTCCGGAAGGGTCGATATCGACGCAGGAGCGCGGATAAGGTCCTGAGAGCGTGCTTATGATTGGGTGATAACATTGCGCGAGACTAGTTAGATTGATAG
The DNA here is from genome assembly GCA_009859135.1 of Formica selysi. Lineage (NCBI taxonomy): Eukaryota > Metazoa > Arthropoda > Insecta > Hymenoptera > Formicidae > Formica > Formica selysi. Next base: position 109,753 of record WHNR01000045.1, on the reverse strand, counting down.
GACAGGCTGCGGGATTGGGTCACGGCCGCGTACAAGAGGAAAAAGGAAGAGAGAGAGAATGCTAGAGAGAAGGACTAGAATAAGTGAGATGCCGGTGCAAAGATTGAGTAAAGGGAGCGATATTTCCTGAACATATATAATATAATATAATTTAATAATATAATATCAATTTAACTACACCTATAAATTCATTCACTTTTGTATTACTGTAACATCATACTTAAATATAGACCATTCTTCAACTGTATGATGTTACAGTAATAAGTGAATGAATTTATAGGTACAGTTAAATTGAGCTACTTTACACAATATTTTATTTCCTATATAGGATTCAATAAAATTAACGATGCCAATTCTACATAAATAAAACTATACTGTATTATTGTGAGATAATATAATATAAGCACATATATATTATTTTTGAACATATATATTTTTGTTGATAGTACAGTTTTATTTATGTAGAATTTGCATTCGTTAATTTTATTTTTAGTATATAATGTTCAACAATAATATATATGTGCTTACGTTATATTATCTCACAATAATATAGTACAGTTTTATTTATGTAGAATTGGCATGGCATTCGTTAATTTTATTGAATCCTATTTAGTATTGTTATAGTTTGCTCCCATGCACATCATACGTCCAGACTTCAAGCTTTTTGCCAATATTGTATGACACTATTTTGTTCCAATCAATTTTTGTTCGCATTACTGGTAGTTGTCTTCGCAATGCCTTAAAGGTGGTGTCGGACATCATTTGATAGTTCTCGAAAATTGCCGTTTGATTCTTCGACAAACCGTATCAAATCTTTCGCTGCTTGCTTCTTGTTGGAGATGGGCAGGCTAGGCTCTCCTTTATCTCTTTGCTAGTGAATTTCTCTATCTGTTTGCGAAGAAAAGAACAGAATTATAATATTTAATTTAGTTTACATATCTGGTTTTATATGTGCTACTCAATGTTTTATTTGTGCTACTTAATTGTACTTACTGTCTGTTACTGCCACATATAACTCAATATGTTACGCTGTTTAGCAAAGTTTTTCTGGGATTGCATACGCATTATACCAGTCTTTTCGATTAGCAAAATTCTTCTGGGATTGCATATACTTCTCGAAAGGATTGACTGATACTTCTTCTCAAAAGGATTGACTGATTTCACTTTATCCTGCAAATAAGCATTATAATTTAGACAATGTTCAGAATATCATCAAGAAATAATATACTTATAAAACAATAAATAAACATGTATAAACAAATATATACTTACTCGATAGGACCAAATATATTTTCTGCAACAGATTCAAATATAACCTTATAACCTTAACCTTATTATATCTTGACGTCGCGATGCTACCGCGTACCGTGACTACCGCGTCGCTTGATACGTATCATATACGTATGCACCATGAAGGAAGAGTAAGGAGAGTTATCTCGATAGTGTAGAAAGAAAAAAAGTTGGTCACGAAAAATGTTCCCTATGTGGCCAGGTTTGCCAAATGGAATAATTTGGACCATTTTGTCGCCATCTTGAATATTCATATATGTATAGTGTTACGTTTAGTTGTGGTAGTAATTAGTAAGTAATGTGTCATCCAACACACTTACTGATCACTAATACAACTAAACATAATACTATATATGTACGAATATTCAAGATGGCGACGAATTGGTCCAAGTCATTCCATTTGGCAAACCTGGCCACATACGGAACATTTTTCGTGACCATTTCCAATCTAAGTAGATAACTCTCCTTATTCTTCCTTCATGGTATGCACGCACATACACATTGTCTCTCAAGGCGTATTTGCACACTCAAGCGAATAATCGTACATGAGCGCTGCAAACGCGCCTTGAGGGACAAACTCACTTTGCGTGTGTGCGTGCGAGCATACGTACGTGAGAGTCTGAAACTTATGACCATGATTATTATGATAATGAAGGAGAACGAAAAATGTCACATTTATGGTATACGATTATCATTCCTCAGGATTGACTGCACCAATCTTATTCAAACTGGTCGCAATCGAAAGCTTGCATCCACATTGTATCAGAAAAGTGCCGTTAGATGTTTGATTAACGGCTTTGTTCCTGAGGAATTTTAATCGGAAGTTTATTAGACGTAAAACTCCGGATAAGCTACTTGGTAGCGTCGCGGTCCCTGTACATAGGCAACATAAGCAAACCGATGACAAGCCGAAATATTTTTTTTATATTCTTGGCGTCGCGACGCTACCGCGTCGCTTGATAAGAGATTAAACTTGTTGTTAGTTTCAAAGTATTATAACTCGACACTTTGTCGTCGCGGATTTTATACGACGCACAGTAGTTAATTTAATGTCAAGCCGGTCCTCCCCACCCCACCGCTTTTAAAAGGGCATACTCGTTTGAAACCTCGAAAAAATGGGTACATTTTGTTAGATTTTTTTATAGCGCAACGACTTGATAAAAATTTTCAATTTTTTTACAATATTAATATAATATTATTAATTACTTAACTAAAAATTTTCAGCCTAAAAAAAATTTTTTTTAAGAGTTATGCGAATTATCGCAGATTTATGTTTTCATGTACGGTGTGCATGAAAACTCGGGCTACGTTCGACGGATTGACTTCAAATTTTACATGTAAGTTTCTAATAAGATTCCGCATCCGCCAACGAAGCCTTTTTTAAATCCGATTTCTCATTTTCTGTTATAAAAAAAATGTACTTTGTTTCAAAAAAATCGAAACTTTTTTTCAACGTCCCGTCATTCTCTTATTTTTTGAAATTTTGAAAAAACGCTTGGATAGCAGATAACTATTACAATGTTTAATAAGACAAAACTTGAAATTTTTATTTCAGATATGATTTACGAACGTTTTCATGCACATCGTGCAGTCATTTAAAATTATATAAAATAGTGTTATTTTAATACAAAAACACTGTCATATTTAAACTAAAAACCTGTTTTACAAAATAGTTGTTTTAATTTTCTACAAAAATAGTGATACAAAAATATTGCGCCAATTAATAAAAATTTATATTACAAAATTCATTTATTATTATTCCTAATATTAAAAATTGCAATGTGATCAAAATAGTGGAATATATTTAAGTGAAAAAAATTTTTAATTAAAAAAATTAATTTAAGTATAAAATAACTTTTTAATTAGAGAAAAACTTGGCGCTGCTAAATTGAATATATGCTAATCTAATTAACGTGTTATTTATATTTTGAATTTAGCAGCGCCAAGTTTTTCTCTAATTAAAAAGTTATTTTATACTTAAATTAATTTTTTTAATTAAAAATTTTTTTCACTTAAATATATTCCACTATTTTGATCACATTGCAATTTTTAATATTAGAAATAATAATAAATGAATTTTGTAATATAAATTTTTATTAATTGGCGCAATATTTTTGTATCACTATTTTTGTAGAAAATTAAAACAACTATTTTGTAAAACAGGTTTTTAGTTTAAATATGACAGTGTTTTTGTATTAAAATAACACTATTTTATATAAGTTTTTTTTATAGCGAAAGGCGCTTGTGCGCGTGCACTTGGCGTCTTTTTTTACTTTTTTTAAAAAAAGGTAATTTTTTAGCAGTTATATCATTTTTTTTTTTTTACTATGTGTTATATATTATCTTATTTCTGTTTACTTGCAATCAGATTAAATGAATATATTTATTACATTTCTGAATTATAACGCTTTCATTTCTTTGATTGATACATATGATATATACATACGCTTGTGCTATACTATAAATTACCTAACTAATCTGTCTCGTAAATATATAGAATACATACATCATAACTTATATAATTTATATTATATTATAACTTATATTATAATAACTTATATTGTAACTTAAAGATAAATTAAAAAGTGATAGATGTTATGTTTTTTTTTAAATATTTAAGATCTTAATTTTATTGATATGAAAATGATGGATGTAACGTTTTTTTTCTTAAAAATATTTAAGATTAGAATAAACCTTGCTAATTATATATAAAGTTATAATATGAGTTATAATATAAGTTATGATGTATGTATTCTACATATCTACGAGACAGGCTAGTCAGATATGCATAGCACAAGCGATTAGTGTAAAAATGATGTGTGTGCTACATATCTACGAGACAGATTAAACAAATCAAGTACTTTTATAAAAGTGATAAATGTTCGTCCTTTTAAAAAAAAAATTACTATAATCAAAATTAAAATATATTACTATATGCTTGTGCTATGCTATAAATTATCTGACTAATCTGTCTTGTCTCCTGATTATATATCAAAAGCAAAAGATGTAAAAAGGAATACAGTGTATTCAAATATATTTGTCAAATGATTGTCATTATATAGTTATTTGTCATGCATCATATGCAGCTACAGATATAAGTAACATTAATAAAACATAGTCTATAAGATTAATGTGTATAAATCTTATACATTTCTATTTCTATTTTATTTTCATTTCTATTTATTTTTTTAAAAAATTTATAAATTTTTATAATAAATTTATAAATACATTTATTTTAATGAAACTAGAAAAGAAACTAGAAAAATTTTTCGAGCTATTGATATGATTTTGACAAAGCCTGCGGCAAATGTCTATTGCAAACCAACATATTGTAACCAATCTTTGTCTCGATGCTAAACACAATAAAATTATCGATAATGTCAGTTTTAATACTAAATTTTATTTGCCAAATATATATACCAAATAGCATTCTGACAGATGGAAAAATACTATGTAACAGATCTATTATATTCATTAACGATATATGCTTCATCTATTTCAAGCGATGCATTAGCATTGAAACAGGAATTAATTACAATATGTTGGTTTGCAATAAACATGTTGCTACAGGCTTTGTCAAAATCTTATCAACAGCTTGGAAAATTCTTCTAGTTCCACTAAAAAATAAATGTATATTTTTAATTTATTTAAAAAAATGAATAGAAATTTAATCTTACAGACTGCATTTCACCAATGTTATTTATACTTATCTGTAACTGTCTATGATGCATGACAAATAACTATATGATAAACTATATGACACTCCTTTGACAAATGCACTCAAATATGTATTCTTGATGTGTAAGTCTATATTAACTGATGTGTATGTCTATATTTCTATATCGATAACTGCTCGCAGTTATTCATAGTGGCTTTTGACAGGTATAAGTTAAATTTTCCAGAGTGCAACATTATATAGCGTAGCACTCCTTCATTTATAAAAAGGTGAAGCTGCATAATTCTTCGTGATACTTGGATAGTTGAATCAGGTATAGAATACAAACACACACATATCTTATAATAAACATATTATAAAATACATACATCTCTTTCTTATGATAAATATAGAATATTTTTATATGTGTGCAATGTTATGTTTTGTTTTTACACATAGCATAAATTACTTTTGCAATATTTTATTTGTCTCTATAAATAAGATAAGAAAATATTCTATACATTTATGACAGGATGTTTATATTCTATTCTATATATGTTTACTATCAGATATGTGTGTGTGTATTTTATACCTGATCCAACTATCCGCACGTATCACAAAGAATTTTGCAGTTTTACTTTTTTATAAATGAAAGTGTACGCTATATAACACTGCACTCTTGCATTGCAAATTTAACCTATACCTGTCAAAAGCAGGTATGGATACGAGCAGTAACATCACGAAGTGCCGCTAGCGCTATCTTATGTCGAAGGCTCCAACCGTACAAGATTCGCGCATGCGCATTGGGGACTTGCGTGAATGATGATGATGATGACGTGGACGTTTCTTACATGAAAATTTTCACATTGAGACTTTTGCATTCATATATCTCCGTTCACGATACATGTAGAAAAAAAATAAAGACACTTTTATTATATAATTTAAACCCAAGCTATCGATTAAGCTTATAAAAAATACGATCGGTTCAGCCGTTATTGAGGCCCAATAATCTAAAAGCTCCTATAATCTAACTCAATAGCCGACTCGCGTATAGATACCCGGAGTGCCTCGCTATTGCTACGCGTGACTTGGCGCGAGACACTACCGTGTCTCTTGATTTGGAGGTTCTCCGCAACCTCATAAAGTTATGGGAAGTAATCCCATAACCTAAAAAACAAATCTTTTTAAGCTGAGAATTTTTATTTAAATAGTTAATAATATTATATTAATATCGTAAAAATATTAAAAATTTTTATCAGGTCGTTGCGCTGCAAAAAATCTAGAAAATGTACTCATTTCTCGAGGTTTCAAACGAGTGTATGCCCCTTAACATAAATTCCTGCTAAACAGTTTGAGTAACAAAATTCGGAATACGGCAACAAATTAGTACATAATTAGCACTAAATTATTTAATAGATGCGATTGGCACGATTTATATGTCTGGCTTGAGAATTTAATCGTTTGGCCGAGATGGTTTTCACTATGGAACCAATGCAGAAATAATAATATGATAGGATTTCTATCCCGACCGGAAAGTTTACGCGTATAATAAAAATTGATTTGTAGTGCCTTACTTTCTTTAAATAGTGATTCGATGGAGGGCTAGCGAAGTTGCATGGTGTTTTCACAATCGGTTCTTATAATGTAGTGCGATATTGTACTTGACTCGTGGTTGCAGATGTGTTGCTGGCATCGATGCCAAGTGAGAACACTGGTTGCACAAACTAACTCGCGAATCACGGTGTGAAAGTACAGAGTAAAACTGTTTGAAATCGGATTGAAGACTGCAGAATAAGTGTGTTCGAGTCTTACGAATTTTCTTTTTATAATATCTTTTCGGGGATGTATTCTAATTCTAGGAGTGTGGATCTTCCAAAACTTCAAGGAAGAGGGATTGCGTAGAAGTGAGGATCTTTCAAATTTTAACGGATTGTGCCAGTGTCTTTATTACGCAGGTGTTTCTTCTACTTTTTACCCGTGATGATCCTCGATTGGTGAGCCCGATATCGATTCGAAAGTCTTTTGAATATTATCTTTCTCGGCGGACTCTCGCGCACGTAGTCAGATTAGAAAAAATTTTATTTTCTTATGATTATTTTTATTAATATTGATGCAACTACGTTTGTCGGGTATTTCGTTAGAAGAATTATTATTATTTAGAAGAATTTCGCCGGAAAATTCTACTGTAAGGTATATCTACTGATTTTTTATTTATTTCGAGAAGACCGGCGTGGTTTCGTCACCGATCTTCTTGCGTCTTTCTCGCGGTGATCTACACTCATAAATATAATTATAATCTGTTTACTGAACGATTCGTTTTTATCACTAATCGACGATCTTCGTCGCAACGTTACGGAAGGAAGGAATCGTGGAGTCGGCAGGACAAAACACACTTTTCACAGATTGCGCGAAGCACGTGTTTGAAGAATGATGTCTCGCGACAAATGGCTCCCGCACACAGGAAACGGAAACGCTTGCCGCGCGACAAAAGGCGAAGCGGTAAATTAGTCAACTAAAAACTTTTCGTTGATTTGTTGGTTCTTGAAGTAAGAACCAATCACGTACGATTTGCTACCAGTGATCCCAGAATTGAGACGCGAGCAACACGACTCCGTAATGGAGGGGATGCACACAAGTGTGAACCGTGTACATGTAATGCGCAGAGCGCTCTACACGATTCACGCTTGTCTGTGTATCCCTTCCATTACGGAGTCGTGTTGCTCGCGTCTCAATTCTGGCATCAGTGTTTGCTACCCAATGGTTGTGTTTCCTGAACGCACTTAAATAACCCTAAATAACAAAGATAGAACACCGCTCGTATGTTCACGAGTGATGAACGCAGCCTAAGGCCGATATTACATTTGCCATACGACAAACTTTTTAAACGCATTGATTAGCTAATTTTTAGAGATTCAAGAAATTTTCTATTTTGCAGTCAATCAGTATGCTTAAAAAGTTTGTTGTACGACAAATGTAATATTACCTTTCTACGGTACTCCCGAACACTTGTTTTCCATTCACGATTGATTCGAGACGAATAAATCAACGCGAGACACAGTAATCCTTGCATGGCACTGTCGATATTTTAATATTCGTGATACACGACAGATTTCAATTCTCTCGTACAAAAAATTCGAAATATGCAGCGGGAGTTTTTTTATACCGGCTGCGCACCAAAAACTTTTATTTGTATGTATACGCATTAATTGAAAAAATGTGACTAATTACGATCGCGTAAGTTAATTGTCGCGATATTCCGACATTCTCCCGTCACTGTGACGTTTACGAACATTTATTGTATTTACGATACGCTCTGGACGAATATCAACGCGAAACGCTGAGATATCATTCATCCGTATGGCATTTTTGATGCAATGTAATACGACAACTTTAATAGTCGGGATAAAAATTTCGAAATACGCAGTGACAATTTTCTACCGAATACATGAATCCCGTAACGTTGTCCGAAGGGATGGCAGTAGGATAGTAAGGCCGATTCGATCCCACATTTTTCCATTGGTGCGAGAGAGAAGTCCGTAAGATAGAAGGAGACGGCGATACGCCTAGAAAGAGATAGAAAGACATCCGAGGGAGAAAGAAGAGTGTCGGGGAGGGGGAGAGAACAGGGGGGTACATATGGCGAGGAAGGAAGCGCGGCTGGGGGGAAAGCATGGCGAGGGGGATGGAGAGTCGCGGGGAAGCGCGTGACGTCTCGGGGAACGAGCGGGTACGGGGTGACGAAATCGGCCGGGAGATGCCGCTCGGTCGATCCTTGTGGCGTTCCTGCGGCTGAATTCAAAATCATTTTTCTTACCAACTTCATGAAATATATTTGTAACCATTTTCACACATTTCATTTATTGATTTAACACTTTACATAACAACATATAAAACATACGACAAATTATGTAACATTCATTCGTTCGTTTATTGATCATCAATCTGTACACATCTTACTCGTGAATTAAATATTTTATTAGTAAAAAGTAAAGTCTAGTGATTTAACTATATCGCTACCACAACTGGTGACCCCGACGTGATAACGGGCTTTCGAGAATTCACGTTAGAGCGTGGCGAATTTGAATCAGTGATCCGCGAATTTTGTGAGCCATCGAGTTTCGAGTTCCGCTGTGATTCTTGTGTGGTTTGTGCCTTGTGTTCTTCGAGTCGGCGAGATTTTCGAGTCATCGAATTTCCAAGGACAACGACCTACTAGACTTCTGAATTTCATAACGCAGAGTATCGACAGAATTTGACGATGCCTTTGGACGAATCTTCGACTTCGAATCCTACAGCGTCAGCATCAGTTCCATCGGCTGGAGAACATCATCAACGTTTGACGAATCCGACACAAACTCTTGCCAGTAATGAGCCTCATCAACAAGGTCAGCCAAACGAGATCCATTCTAACGAATTTCGCCTTGTTAAATTGCCGAATTTTTGGCATTAGCAGCCTAAATAATGGTTTGCTCAATTAGAAAGCGAATTCTTGGTTTTTCGGATCCGCTCAGATGATGTTAAGTATAGCTCGGTTATACGGCATCTTGATGAGCAAGCTTTGTTGGCTATTGCTGAGTTGATTGAAAATCCTCCTGAAAAAGATAAATATCTTCATGTTAAAAACATTTTGATTAATCGGTTTACTGATTCGGAGGAAAAACGTCTTCGTCAATTGTTAGCTGGTGTTGAGCTGAATGACAAAAAACCGTCGGATTTGCTACGCGAAATTAAATAGTTAGCGGGAGGAGCGATTTCGGAAAATGTATTACATTCCATTTGGTTGCAAAGATTACCTTCTCAAGTTCAAGCTATTTTAGCGGTTGTGGACGATTGTCCTTTAGTTAAGCTTGCTGAACTAGCTGATAAAATTTTGGACCGAGAAACTAACCTTCATGTAGCAACAACAGCTTCCTCGGCAGGAAAAGACACTTCGAATTTTGTTGATCTCGAGCAAAGAATCGCAGCTTTGGAAGTAAGCCGTGTACGCAGCAGATCTAAATTTAGATACAAGAAAAGAAGAAGATTTAGATCATCTTCTAGGAGTAAATCTGATAAGGATAACCAAAAAATTTGTTTTTATCACAAGAAATTTGGTGCTAAAGCTTTTAAATGCACAATACCTTGTGATATGTCTAAATCTTTGGTCGAAAGGCAGGAAAACTAGCTTCACCGTTGAGTTGTGAGGCGGCTGACAACGGTTCATCTAACAATTGCCTCATTATTACTGATAAAACTTCAGGACTTAATTGTCTTGTTGATACAGGAGCTGATATTTCTTTGATTCCAAAAAGATTTGTTTCAAAAGCTCAAGTTGCTTCTTTCAAGCTTTATGCAGCTAATCGAACCAAGATTAATACTTACGGTATAAAAATGTTAACTGTAAATCTTGGATTACGAAGAATTTTTAAATGGGAATTTTGCATTGCGGATATTCAGAGACCTATATTGGGCGCAGATTTTTTGAGTCATTATGGAATTTTAGTTGACATTAAAAACAAAAAACTTCTTGATAGTGTTACCGGTCTTTCATTTAAAGAAAAACTATCTAAAGTTAATCACTTGTCAATTTGCACTACATTTCCTGACTCACCTTTCCATAAGATCCTTACTGAATTTCCTGAATTAACTTATTTTGCTCCTATATCAACAAACAAGATTCATCAAATTGAGCATCATATTATTACAAAAGGACCACCAATTGCTTCAACTCCTCGCAGGTCGTCACCGGAATAATTAAACTTTGCAAGAAACGAATTTAATTTTATGGTGGAACTAGGAATTTGTAGACCGTCAAGCAGCACCTGGGCAGCTCCACTTCACATGGTTCCTAAAAACGGACCGAACTCATGGAGACTTTGCGGCGACTATCGAGCTTTAAATGCAGCTACTGTTCCGGATCGATATCCGCTTCCTCACATTCAAGATTTCACTGCTGGTTTACGCGGTAAAAATATATTTTCTAAGATTGATTTAGTTAAAGCCTATTACCAAGTGCCAGTTGCAAAAGAGGACATACCAAAAACAGCTGTTACTACTCCATTCGGCCTTTTTGAATTTCTTGTAATGCCTTTTGCTTTGCGTAATGCTGCTCAGACTTTTCAACGTCTTATGAATATCATATTATCTGGACTTGATTTTTGTGTCTGTTATCTTGACGATATCTTAATTGCTTCTGTAAATGAGAAAGAACATGCCAAACATCTTCATACTGTGTTTTCTCCGCTTAAACAATTCGGCATGACGATTAATTTGTCCAAATGTCTCTTTGGTAAGGATGAAATTTCTTTCCTTGGATATTTAGTTTCCAAGCAAGGAATTAAACCGACATCTGAAAAGGTTAAAGCCATTATTGATTATAAAAAACCTAAAACAATTCATGAGTTAAGAAGATTTATAGGTATTATCAACTTTTACCGTCGTTATCTGAAAAATGCTGCATCACATCAGGCAGTTCTTACGGATTATCTTAAGGATAGCAGGAAAAGGGATAAAAGGTTAGTCACTTGGACTTTTGAAGCTGAAGAAGCTTTCAAAAATTGCAAAGAAGAACTCTTACGAATTACAACTTTAGCGCATCCGACTTCAACTGTACTTCTTATCCTCACTTGTGACGCATCGGATTTTGCAGTTGGTGCATCTTTGGAACAAATAATCGATGGAATTAATAAACCAATTGCATTTTTCTCAAAGAAATTGAACGACACTCAACGTAATTATAGTACTTACGATCGTGAACTTCTTGGTATTTATTTAGCTATCAAGCATTTCAGGTACATACTTAAAGGACGTCAGATTCTTATTCGGACAGATCATAAACCTTTAATTTATGATTTTCAACAAAAATTGGATAAAGCTTCACCCAGACAGATCCGACATCTTGATTTCATTGCTCAATTTTCAACAAACATTGAGCATATATCTGGTAAACAAAATGTAGTTGCAGATTCACTCTCTAGAATTGAATCCGTTTCGATGCCTATCATAGTTTCTCTGAAAGAGTTAGCCGAATTACAAAAAGAAGATGAAGAATTGAAAACACTTCTCACTAATTCTTCCCTCAAGCTTCAAAAACTTGTACTTACTGGCTCGACTACGCCTATTTTCTGTGACTGTTCTACTGTTAATATTCGTCCTTATGTACCTCAACAGCTTCGTAGGAAAATTTTTGATGTTGTTCATGGTTTATCTCATCCAAGTGGTCGTTCTACCTGCAAACTAATATAACAAAAATTTATTTGGCCAACTATGAAGAAGGATATAAAAGAATGGGCTCGATCGTGTCTGCTTTGTCAACGTGCCAAGATCCAAAAGCATACCAAGAATCTTCCTCAAAAGATTGCTATTCCAGATCAGCGTTTTCAGCACATTCATCTAGATTTGATTGGACCTCTTCCTATTTGTCAAAATTTTCGTTATTGCTTAACCATGATTGACAGATTTTCTAGATGGCCGGAGGCAATCCCTTTTACTGAAATTTCAGCTGATACTGTTTCTACAGCTTTTTATACGCACTGGGTTGCGAGGTATGGTGCTCCTCAGATGATCACAACCGATCAAGGTCCTCAATTTGAAGCTGCATTATTTAAGGCTCTCACCAACCTAATTGGTTGTGAGCATATTAGAACCTCAGCTTATCATCCGGCTTCTAATGGTATCCTGGAACGATGGCACCGTACATTGAAGAGTGCTATTATTTGTCACGCAAATGAAAACTGGATTGAGATTTTGCCAACAGTTTTACTTGGATTTCGTACTTGCTTTAAAGAAGATTTGAATGCATCTCCTGCGGAAATGCTTTATGGATCTACATTAAGAATTCCTGGAGAATTTTTCATTGAAGAGGATCTTCCATCTGACCCTGAAATTTTCATCGAAAAACATAGAATACATATGAGAGAGATCAAATCAAGACCTACTGCACATCATCACAAAAAGACACCTTTCTTTCATAAAAATTTATATGATTGCACTCATGTTTGGATTCGTGAAGATGCAGTTAAAAAATCTCTTCAACTTCCTTATTCTGGCCCTTTTTGTATTGTTAATAGAATTAATGATAATCTATTTGCAATCGATGTTGCAGGAAAAATTGGTCAATATCACCACAGAACGTCTTAAACCAGCCTTTCTACCGAAAGAAACCAGCGATGATGTTATTATCATGACGTCTCCTTCTTCTTCCAAATCACCCCAATCAACCTTACTCGGAAAACAACTCAAAACATATTCTGGTCCAAGGAAGAAGGTTAGATTCGCAACGTAGTACATCGCTGGGAGGGGAGTACTGTGGCGTTCCTGCGGCTGAATTCAAAATCATTTTTGTTACCAACTTCATGAAATATATTTGTAACCATTTTCACACATTTCATTTATTGATTTAACACTTTACATAACAACATATAAAACATACGACAAATTATGTAACATTCATTCGTTCGTTTATTGATCATCAATCTGTACACATCTTACTCGTGAATTAAATATTTTATTAGTAAAAAGTAAAGTCTAGTGATTTAACTATATCGCTACCACATCCTCGTATCGGTTCGTCCTTGGGAGGCGCGACTCGGGGTGGATTTCTCCCGCTTCCCGGCGACGACGCGCGTCCGGTGGCGAGACGTGTCCGGGAGCGAGTATCCGGTTCGTTTAATCGGGGTGCGTCCCTAATATTTTTCGCCGTTATAAAAGGATGCCGCGAAGATTTCGATTAGTTTATTCGAAAATATTCGCGACGCGATCAAGCGTTTACCGGATGTTTTAACGAGACTAGCCGGAAGAGTACTGAATACTCGAATTAGAAGTATCGAAGATATACAGATATTGGAAATACCAAAGTGTTTGAAGAAGGAACTGCGCAAATGTTATATAGAGGACTGTCTATACTGCAAAGAAAAAATCGGCTTCGCGGAAGAATTCGTGCGAGAGGCGAGCAACGCGCGATTCGACGAATTCTTCGCGAACGTCGGAGCCGACGGCTATCTGCTTTATCGCAATTGGAAGCGGCGATACGGCGTTCCGAAATTTTCGTTGGAGGTGAATCACGTCGTGCATTGCTTCTACAAGTTCGATTGCCAATTCGAGAACGGAAATTGTTTCGAGGAAGACGAGAGATATTGCGCGGATTGCGCGCGCGAACCGAGTTTCACGAGAAGCGTATCGACGCACGTGAAGAAAACGGTGTACAGCGAGATAGTGCGGGCTTGCGATCTCATCGACGAGATCTTCGACGTGTCGAATAATTGATGCAGCGGTTGCGAGATGAGAGCTTTATTCCACATCGAGGAGTACGACGAGGAAGATACGTGGTTTATTAATAAAAAATCTTGGCGTCCATTGAATAACGAGTAATGGATCGAGAAACGATGGAAGCGCGATCTCCTCGATAGCGCGCGGAACGTCGCGACGGCGGACGCTCGAACCGTTCGATTGACAGGCGGAAGAGACGATCTGTGTCGATGTTTCGAGCGCGCGGGAGGCGGCGTCGAGAGGCACGAGGGATTCTCGTGGTCCGAGATCGAGACGGCTTTCTCTAGGCGCGTTTTAACCGGTGCGGTTATCAATTTCGATTACAGAACCTCTGCTATTTCTCGAGAACGCCAGGGATACCGTGCTCGATCGAGTACGCGACGTTGTGGGCGGATACGACAGCGTCAAGGTCAATACCGCGTTCAACGGCGAGTTCGTCTCGGGCGACAAGATCGGCGTTAAGACCATCGCCACGAAAAATCATCCGCTTCCGACCTGCGAGAGTGGTACGGGAAGCGCGTGGTCGACGCTATTCTAGCCTCGCTGGAGGAGTTTCAGAAGCACGATAGCGGATGGGCGTTATCACGGATACTAAATCTAACGGTGAACGTGAACAGGTACAATCCTATGCGCGCCGGATGCCACGTCGAGATACCGCGAAAGATCATGTTGAATAGCGATCTACGCGTGTTTCGCGTGGGCGGTGGTCGCCGTTCTATATCCGGTCGAAAAACACACGGAGAGAAGCTCGCGGTATCCTCACTACTCGACGGTGTTGAATCTGGAGGGCGTCGAGTTTTCCATGAGTTTGAACGGAATTACTAGATTCGAGCGTATTAACGTATCTATTAACGTGTATATCGTTCGGGATAAGAAGGACAGGAAAGGCGGCTGCCGTATCGTTCCTCTGCGTCTCACCGGTGACAAGAAGGAGAGACAGGTCAATCTGTATCTCAGCTGTATCTGAGCGATACGACGCGACGAGATAACGCGGCACAATTCGCGTGGATCAAAAATCTGTCCCGACTCGCAACTGAGTGCTCGGCGACATAAAGCGCATATACGCGATCAATAAGTACAAACCGAAGAAAAGAAATTTGTCGCGTAATATCGATAACGTACGCAATTTAAAAAATATGCGTTATGTCGCAGATGCATGCATTATTTTCGAATGATAAATTATCGGTTCACAGCGCGGACTGCGGAAGAATGAACGAGTGCGCCATAGTCTTTCCTACCGAAGACGACAAATGGTTAAATTTTCGCAATTACGGTAGAAAGGAGCGACTTCCGTTCGTGATGTACGCCGATCTCGAATGCGCGCTGGAGAAGAAGGGGGAGAAGAGAACATCGAACACATCCATCGTTCAACATCATAAAGTCTATAGCGCGGGATATTACGCGCGATGCGCGTTCGACGATGCTAGCTCGACGTACAGAGCCTATCGCGGCGAGGATTGCGTATCGTGGTTCATCCGGGAACTGCACGATCTGGCGCTTCGCGCGAGGACTATTCTCGACACCGATGCGCCTATGACGGATCTTACGCCGGACGAGTGGGAAAAATTCATGAGCGCTGTCATGACGAACTGTCGCGTATGCGAGAGACCGTTCGAACCGGAAGATGCTCGCATGCGCGATCACTGTCACCTGACCGGGCGGTACAGAGGTCCCGCGCATTCGAATTGCAATTTAAATTATAAGGAGACGTACGTTATTCCTATATTCTTTCACAATTTATCGGGCTACGACGCGCATTTCATCATCAGAGACGTGGCTAACGCCTTTCCCGGTAGCGTCGAATTGTTGCCGCTGACGAAGGAAACGTACATCTCCTTCACGAAGAACGTCGAACGGTGGATGGTTCGGGAGACGTGAAATTGTGTTTCGTGGATTCCTTCAAGTTTCTAAGCGCGAGTCTCGGAAGATTGGCGTCGTATCTCGACAAGAGCGAGCTGAGAATCGTGCGTTCGGAATTTTCCGATCTCGACGACGCCGATTTCAAGCTTCTCACGCGAAAGGGCGTATTTCCGTACGAGTACGTCGACGACGTCGATAAGTTGCGAGAGACTCGTCTACCGCCACGCGAGGCGTTCCACAGTTCGCTGACCGGTGACGCGATATCCGGGAGCGATTATGCGCGCGCGATAAAAGTCTGGGAGCGGTTTCGCGTCGAGACGCTGGGTGACTATAGCGATTTGTATTTAAAAACCGATGTTCTTCTATTAGCCGATGTCCTCAAAAATTTTCGCGACACGTGTATGAGGAGTTACGGTTTAAATCCCGCACTATTACACGTTATCCGGATACACGTGGGATGGTATGTTAAAGCATACGGGCGTTCAATTCGAGTTGTTAACTGACATCGATATGGTGATGTTCGTGGAACGCAGAATACGCGGCGGGCTAAGTCAATGTTCCAATAGATACGCGCGCGCTAATAACAAATACTTACAGTCGTACGATCTCTCGGAACCGTCGTCTTATCTTATGTACCTCGATATAAATAATTTGTACGGATGGGCGATGTGTCAATCGTTGCCTTACGAGGATTTTCGATGGGTCGACGACGTTACGAACGTCGACTTAATGTCCGTGACACCAAACTCGCCTATCGGTTACATTCTAGAAGTCGACCTTGCGTATCCGTCCGATCTTCACGACTCTCACACGGACTTGCCGTTCTGCCCGACGCGCGAGCCGCCCGAAAAACAGCAGGAGAAACTCCTCGCTACGCTGTACGATAAGGGCCGTTTCGTGACGTATTATCCTAACCTGCAGCAATGTGTTCGACACGGATCACGCGTTACGAAGATACACAAAATACTGCGATTCGCGCAATTTCCGTGGTTACGCGGGTACATCGAACTGAACACGCGACTGCGAATTAGCGCGAGGAACGAGTTCAAGAAAAATCTGTACAAATTGATGAATAACGCCATGTTCGGCAAGAACATGGAGAACGTGTGCAATCACTCGGACGTTCGGCTCGCGACTCGATGGGACGGGCGATACGGCGCGGAAGCGATGATCGCGAAGCCTTACTTTCACAGCAGAAGCGTCTTTACGGAGGATCTCGTAGCCTTGGAATTGCGCAAACTCGAGATTAAGTTCGACAAACCGGTCTACGTGGGTACATGCATCCTCGACGTGTACAATATTCGCTTGTATAAATTTCACTACGAGTATATGTTACCGTTGTATCGAGACAAGTGTAGGATAATGTACACGGACACGGACAGTCTCATCTATCGCGTAGAGTGCGAGGACATGTACGAGGATATGAAGCGCGATATCGACAGATTCGACACGAGCGATTACGCGGCGGACAACGCGTATGGCATGTCTCTCGCTAACAAGAAAGTGCCGGGTACGATGAAGGACGAGAACACCGGCGCGATCATGACGGAATTCGTCGGGCTCAGAGCGAAGATGTACGCGCTGCAAGTCGACGGTAGAGACGACACGAAGAGGATCAAGGGCGTCAAGAGTCTTCGACGAGAAATCGAGATGACGCGCGAGCAGTCCTGCGTAAGATCCAAGTTACACGAGGTGTACACGGTGTCGGAGTCGAAGGTCGCGCTCAGTCCGCACGACGACAAGCGATACGTGATACCCGGAACTACGGATACTTTACCGTGGGGGCATTATAGAATACCGCTGTAAGGAGCGAAAAAAGCGTTGTATATCGGGGAATGTAATAAATATTATTCGCGTTTAATATAGTTTATTTTAATAAAACACCCCGAGAGCGCGATAGAAGAGAATAACAAACGCGGATCTCGCAAAAAGTGCAAAAATATTTATAAACAAACGCGGGAATCGAACTCGCGAAATCGCGCGTTTCATCGTAAGTATTTCGTAATTTTGCGAGACGCGCGTTCGTCACTCTATCTATCGCGCTTTCGGAAACGCTTCTTAAAACGTTCAAACTTCGGTAGTTTATTGTTAGTATCAAGAGACACGGTAGTGTCTCACGCCAAGTTCACGCGAAGCCGCGAGGCACTCCGGGTATCTATACGCGAGTCGGACAGTTGCGAGTATAGATTATCGGACCTCAATAACGGCTGAACCGATCGTATTCTTAATAGGTTTAATCGATAGCTTGGGTTTGAATTATATCATGAAAGTGTCTTTATTTTTTTTCTACATGTATCGTGAAATGGAGGTAATATCATGCAAAGTCGAAATGTATAAAATTTTTATTAAGATACGTCTCCGTCGTCATCGCCCTACTATACGTGTATACATGTATACAACACATGCAAAGAAATATAGTGGTATCACGCTACGCGCATATACACGTACACAACACATGCAATATGCAAATGTATTAGTCACGTTGTACGGTTGACGTACTCGACAGAAGATTGCGCTAGCGGTGCTCTGAGATTTGACAAGTAAATGATAATAAAAAAGGTTAACGGTAGTGTCTCGCGCCAAGCCACGCACAACCAAATTCACGCGCAATAAAAATATCGCGGAATCGCGGAATAATGCAATAAGGAAGAAAAGTGATAAAGTGATAAGAAATTATTAACGGTTATAAGAATAAATATCGTGGAATAGTGCAAGGAAAAGAAGTGATTTCTTCTAATCATATTGGGCAAAATTAGGTTATTATGATTATCGAGGACAAATTAATAAGTATCGCAGAATAATGCAACGATAAAGTGATTTAGGTAAGTAAAATGAGAAGAAATATTTTATTGTATTCTTTAATAAGTCGATAATTTCTCTTTTCACATTTTAATCTATTCCTAGATCAAAACGACATACTGTTTCTTTTGAATCCTGTCATTATTCTTCGCTTTGTCTCAATTCACCTAGCACTGCTCCGAGATGTTAGTATTAGAAACGCAAAAACATCACTTCAGCATTTGATGACGATTTACTAGTGCAACAATATTTTGAAAATATTATTCCTATATAATATTGTCATACAATTTCTGTTCAAGTATTGTCAATTATGATTATCGAGGACAAATTAATAAGTATCGCAGAATAATGCAACAAGAAGAAAAATGATAAAGTGATTTAGGTAAGTAAAGTGAAATTAATTATAAATTATAAGAGTATCAAAATTTTTCTTTATCCACAAAATTAAAAGTTTTAAATAGAACATATTTTGTTAGATTTGAAAAGTATTTCCTATTTTATTTAAGATTAATATAATTTCCTTATTCTTAATAATTTAAATATTTGCATTATATTAAGTAAAATGTGAACTCTCTAAATTTCTTGAAGTAAAATTCCATTCGAAACTAGTGACTTTACTTGAAGCAATAGTGATGATCTGATAATACTGCCATTCCGAAGGTGTGGCATTTCATTTTTTTTTATAAAAACAAATATTTAACTACACCCACAGAGGGAACTTACCATCCATATAAGTCAGTTTAATCAATTAGAATGAATTTTTCATCTTTTCTCGAGTAAATCCTTTATTGTATCATTTAGAGTGAATAAATTCATCGACTAAGAACACACGACCGTTAACCTTTATTTATTGATTTTTATTTGCGACAATGTTTACTAACCGAATAAGAACACACGACCGTTAACTTATGTCATAAGCTAATTTTAATTGTTCTGTGCTGAAGATGGCTCGAAAAAGGAGTCGAAACGTCCGGTTATTGTATACTCTATTTCTATAGAGTATACAATAATTTTACAGAATAAAGCTTGTTGCGCTTCACTTACCGCGCTTGGCTCGGATTGCCTTTATCTTGAATTTTAATTTTATGTAAATTTTAAAAAATATATATAAATTCTTATATTTATACACGACTTGAGAAATCCGATCAATTTCTCCCTGGTGCATATTAGGTGACATTAGATTCGGCAGTATTTCTTTCTCATTAAAATAATAAAAAATGATGCAAACAATAAAATAAAAAAAATTAGAGAGTTGACTTTAAAATTGGTTTACTATGGAGGGATAAAAAATATATGGACTTTATAAATATGTATTTATATTATCATAGTTTTAAAATTGTAGTTTTAAATAAGACATTGCTGAAATAGGATCGAGAAGCATTCCCTATTTTTTTTAAATGCCCACTGTGTAAAATGAAAGATATATATTATTTTTATATGTGTAATCTGTGGTATATAAATTCAGTTTTATCTCTGTTTTTATTACATTATTTATATTTTTATAATATATTTTCTCAGCTAATTTTAGTAATTAGCTGCAGCTGCCGAATAGAGTTCAGCTATTTCTCTCTCAGCTGTACTTTCGGAAATATTTTTACCAAAAATATGTATTCAATATTATATTAATTAAAGTATGTGCGCTTTTTTTCGGTTTAACGTCAAAAATTATTTAGTACTTCTAGTGTCAAGGCCACTTTAGACGATCTATAATTCATGACTAAATAAGGATATAATTCTATTTATAATTTTTATTTAATTTTAATTGTTTTGCAATTAATAAATTTATAAATGTACTCACAATTTTTCGGATGTTCTTTAATATATACTTTTTATATATAATTTTGTCCAAAATTCTGTCGTGAATTGTAAATCGTATAAAGTTACCTTGAAACTGACATTCTCAATATATAACTTTTCTTTATCTATGTTCTGTCCTTTATATTTTTCTATATTTTATATCTATCCTTTCTATCTATCTTCTGTTCTATCTACATTCTTTGGAAATATAAAAAATTGTTTTCTTTAATATTATATTAAAGTTATTATATATAATATATATTATTATATACAATTTTTATATCTAATGTAATATTAATGAAAACATTTTCTTACATTTCCTCTTGACGGAAGAAACCACCACCTTCCCGCGGTTTCCGTTGAGCAACAACATGTACGTTGTTCATTTATAAAATTGGCTTATATTAATATTTGATTGATGTTCAAAATTGAAACATTAAATTTCGGGTCTAAATTTCAACGGCGAACGTTGCCGTTATATTCAAACGATTGCCTCAAAAATCAAAACACGAGCGAGAACAAACAGCGTCGCGATCACCCGCTCGGTGCGTGATTGCGTTATTCTTATAGTGAAAAACCGTGACAAACACCTGGTTCTAGAACGTTCGATGCCGAAAAACCTTGTTATTCACATCGGCAGAGCGCGAGTTTCCGCGGTCGGTCGATTTAGTCTACCTACGACAACGATTCGAGCTGGTCGAAATTCCTCGATCTTTCTCATTTGCAATTCGCTTATTCTCGCTCGTGTCGCGTACTCAGTAAGCTTACTCGTCTCTAAATCGTTCCGAATTGTCTCGCATTTGATCGCGTTCATATTCTTGCGGCGGTCAGTTCGGTAATATTTCACACTGTATTATTTACTCAGTTAGTGCTAAGACATTGTGAACGTTAATTGTGTGGAGTCCGAGTGTCGACGCTCGTTACCCGCATCGCGACTGTCCGCTGCCTCGCGCCAAATTCCATCCGGCGTCCGCGTGCAAGATTTCCGCTCTCGCGAGAGTTTCTAGCAAGAAGCTCTTAATCAAGATTTCCGAACCGCGAAAAAGGGGCAGTAATTAACAGGACAATTTGAAGATTTCCGTCGGAGTCGCGGAAGACGTGCCGTCGCTCGCTCCTATCATTCAAAATAAAACGACTATCTAAAACAATCTGCACTCAAGTCTTTTCTAAAATATCCTTGTCCTCCAGCGGATCTACGGATTCGCGTTACACACAGCTTCTCGCTCATCTCTGAGCGTTTCTAAAGATTCGGGCGATCTCTTCGAGATCGACTCCCGAACAATTGATTAATACGGTAGAATACTTTATATTATTGAAAAAATAATGATTTTCTTCTTTTATTTTACTACATATACATATATATTTATTATTATTAACAAAGTAAAAACTATACTATTAGAATAATTTATCCAAAGCAATATATAATTTAATTTTGTATTTTATGTTTCTCGTGCTAACATTAAGTTATCTTTTTAATCAACAACAGATTTTTTTCGATATTACTAATATGATTTTTTGGTAAAAAGGCGTACACGTCCAAGAGTGGATTTTTATCATTTATATTCTTTCTATTCTTTATTTCTTTAATTAATTTACATCTTTTATATATATAGAATAAATTATAATATAATTATAAGATTTATTTTATTAGTAGTTTTTATGTGTTTACGCGAGATCTAATAGACGAGCCAAGCCGCGCTAACATATGATTCTCGAGAATCTCGAGAAAGCGTCAGCTATAGCTGACTGAACGACTAAAAGAAAGAAAGAGATAGCAGATTGTATATCTGCGCTCGTCTACTGCCCGAAGCTAGCCGAGCGCCGAGCGCACACATACACGGCTTTTTCCTTGTATGCATTATCCCTTCCCACGCTACGGCAACGGGCAGAGTCTCAAAACTGGCATCCCTGGTCTCGATGCTCGGCCGGCCGGGATATACCTGGTCGGTGCCCCCACAGGGCTGTGTTCCGATTCCCCACCCGGGTGCACCCAGACACCTAGAGAGCGTTCAGATTCCTCCCAAGTGCTCTCGCCGGACTCTCAAGTGAGACGTTCAAATTGTCACTCTATTCACCCGGGAGAGCGTAAAAACCACCCGGCTCCGTGAGCCGGGTGGTTTGTGAGTGAAGATGAGTGGCAATAAGTGCGGGCAATATTGAAAAATCTAGTAATATTGTAAGTCAGAATCGGACATCAGATGCATTGAAAATTGTGTATAATCTCATGTCTAATACTGGCTTTATGTATGCTATAAACCATGATGTAATAATAGCCGTGTTCCGATATTTACTGCCAGTATTGAAAATCTATAGTGTATATGACATACACTATAGATTTTCAGTACTGGCAGCGAATATCAGAACACGGCCAATATATATTATTACATCATGCTATAAACTGCATTTGGGCAACAGGTTTTTACAGGTATTTACAGAGATTTACAGGCTTATGCCAAAAGAAAAAAAAAGAAGAAATTTATACGTTGTTAATACTGTTATAGCCCAAAACGGCTATAACCAAATTATAATAGTATAATTATTAATTATTAAATATTATTTAACGTCTTCCGACTATAACTCGAAGTCGAGGAAGACGTATAAAGTTACGAGCGCAATCGCTGACAAAGCAAGCCACGCGCGGAGGCCACGCGTTCGCGAGACTCGAAGACCGATACGCCGGAAATGCAAGCAAAGAATATACGTAGCTTGCATCCGGGGTTTTTCTACCCAAAATCGAGCGACACGACCACCTATGGTCCTGTCGCTAAGCGATCCCCTCCAAAAAACTAATCGAACAGGAGATGATAAAACTACCCACCTCGAACGAGCGCTAGGCAGTCCTAATCATAAAATCACACGAAGCAGATAAAATTATAAAACTATACCGTACCGTCGAACTTAATAAAAGTAACTACGAGACAGACAATTGTAATCGTTTTAATAATAACGGACGTCCCAGCTGATCTCGCGACGGCAGCCGCGATATCAGGCACGCGAAGCAACTCTATACCGCGATAAGCCGAGTTAAGGTGCGAGAAAGAAAAGAAGATTTAAAGCTAATGTATCTGAATAAACGACTTTTATTCTAACACGATTACATATTTAATGAAAACGGTGAGAAGATCCTGTGCGACCCTGAGCTCCTAAGTTCCAATTGGCCAACGATCCCAACAAAATCTCTGTACCTCCACGGAGGCACAACAAAATTGGTGGCAGCGGTGGAATGTGTCGAAGGATTGCCAGCCAACTCGCCGAATAAAGACCTGTAAAAAACCAAAAGAGTAAATAACAGGCACGTCAGCAAACAAGTTAAAGCCGACGGACACAAGCAGAAGCAACACATACGGACGACACAAGCAGTACGAGAATCACGGCCAAACAGCTGAAACCCGAGTAGGAACGCCAGCGTCCAAGGACCAACGCCGACCTACGACATCTCTAAAGACAACGCATCGCCGCCGGGCAACGACCGCCGTACGACGAGCATCAGGCCGCCAGCCTTATCAGCCGCCGAGCGAGAGATTGCAGCATCAGCATTATTACTGTAAGTCCGTAATATATTTGTAATTGCGTGAATGTCGGAAGGTTCTAACGTACCGAAACCGATAGCGAACCGATCGTGGTTATTAAGCGAACCAGCGCGACAAGCGATTAGCTTAAGTCTAACACCGCGAAAAAATTTTGATAACGCGCGAAGAAATTTAGAAACTCAATACTCGAGCGAAAGCGAGCCCGAGTTACCGGAGAACGTCATCAACGAACGCGAATTTCCGTTTAATAGTTTCGACGAAAGCCTATTTCCGTGTGATACGACTGACCTCACTGACCACACTCAACGCGAGACTAGACGTACGCGACCGTATATTAGCAGAACTCCAAGTAGAGTATCTTTACGACGCGAATTTTCACTAACCTCCTACGAGAGCGATCTGTTTGACCCAGAAGAAATTTACCGCCAACAAGAAAATAATATGGCCGAATCGCGAAATCCGCACGAACATACTCCCGCAAATCTGCCGCGAGGCGCGGTGGACGAAGAAATAGACAATATGCGACGATCCATCCGCCAGATGGACCAAAATATAGCGGAGGCCGACCGCACGCCGCCTCCCGAAAGAAACCGCGAAGAAAGAGGAGATTATACACAGATCATCCACATTTTAAATGAAATACGCGCGGATATTAATTCGTTAAACATACGAGTAACTCGACTAGAAAGCGCGGACGCACAATTACCCCGTCATACAGATACTCGCAGGGAAAACGATAACGATGCGTTTGAAACAAAATATGGGCGAACGAGACGCGATATCAGAAATCGACGAAGCGTTGCCCCGAATTATCTGCCGTTAAAGGAAGCAAGAATAATGATCCCCGAGTTCGACGGAACCTCGCGACATAAATTGCAAGAATTTTTAAACGCGTGTAAATACGCCGTTCAGAACATAAATCCCGCGGATGAAGAATCATTAATTCAAGCAATCTTATTTACAAAATTAAAAGGGAAAGCGATGCAGGATTTTGAGACGCGAGATATACAAACGTTCGACGAATTAAAACATCAACTTGAAATTTGTTACCAATCTAAACAAAGTACTACGCACTTACAAATCGAGTTCAATTCATTAAGACAAAAATCAAATGAAACCGCGTACGCTTTCGGACAACGCGTTGAGTTACTAGCAATGAAGTTGTACGATGCTATGATTGAAGGAGAAGAGGACTTCTCACTATCAAAATGCACGATTCAACACACGATTAAAAAACAGGCGTTAATAAATTTTCAAATTGGATTACGCGACGAATTAAAGGTACTCGTACGCGCGCAACGATATACGACGCTCCAAGAAGCGATAACGGGCGCGAGCGCTGAAGAAAAACTTATCGGACCAACGGCAAGAATAAGCAACTTCCCGAATAAAAATAAATACGAATCAAGCAATTCGCGACAGATTCGAAATTCGACTACGCAATGTTTTAAATGTGGAAAAAACGGACATTACGGACGCGATTGTCGAAGTAATCGATACGCGCTTCCTAAACCGGAAAAATCCTCGCGGATAAATGCAACAAATAAATATTGCAAACATTGTAAGAAATCCGGACACACCCGCGACGAATGCTGGAGTTTGAACGGTAACTAGAAAAAACGCGAAGAAAATACACGCGACCGAAAGAATCCGCGACAACAAAAGCGAGATTCCGAGTCCGACGGTAACAGTAGCGAAGATGATAAAAGCGAATCTAAAAAGAAACAACCGCGACCTGCGTCCGAATATCACGTTACGCATATTAAAGATACGCCGAGCATACAGAAGAAGACGGATTTATTGTTAATAACACTACCCATGCAACAAGCAAAGGATGAAAAATTACGGATGTTGTACGATTCCGGATCAACCATCTCGTTAATAAAATTAAAACAATTAAAGGGCGATACCCTCATATATGAGGATAAAATCGCGCTCACAGGCATAACCGGGCATAAGGTACACACCATCGGAAAAATGTACGCTACAATTAAAGTAGATGGACATAAAATAAAACATGCATTTCACGTTGTAAGAGACGACATTCCGATCGAATATGAAGGAATTCTAGGGATTGATTTCCTCCGACAACACTCAGTATCCTGCGACTACAAACAAAATCAACTAAAAATAGGAGACGCCGTGCTCAAATTCCATTCATTTAATAAAACCATTCTAAAACCGCGCAGCGAAACCATCGTAAAAGCGACAACGAATCAAAATCGGATAGGAGTAGTACGAGCAGAAGAAACAGCCCCAGGAGTCTATATCGGAAATTGTCTAGTAGAACCTAAAGATCACGCATGCCCCGTTAGTGTAATGAATACGACCGATACAAAAGTCGAGATACAAACGCCACATGTTGTTATCGAAGATGTAGAATACGACCGAGAATCCGAAGTACACACTATACAAACGAGAACAAATTCTAAACCTACTTCCTCACGATACTCGCAAATTTGACAACTACTACGAACACAGCATTTAAATTCAAAAGAAAAACAGGCACTCTTACGGATATGCGAAGAATATTACGATACATTTCAGTTGGACGGAGAACCACTGACGTGCACCGCGACGGTAGAGCACGAGATAATCACGCGCCGATCTACCTACGGCACTGACGAGACCGCCTAAGCCGACATATAATTACGACGATTACGCGCAAGAATTAAAAGAAAGACTACGGGCAACAAATCAGCTCGCAAAAGAGCATGTTAAAGAAGAAAAATTAAAGCTAAACAACAGTACGATAAAAATACTAGAGAAATAAAATTTAAAGTCGGTGACAAAGTATTAGTGTACGACGAGACTCTCCGACGCGGACGATCTAAAAAACTTGAATCTTTATGGATCGGACCGTACACGATAATTGAAAAGAACTCAGACGTAAATTACACGATAAAAAAGGGGAGAAAAGCAATCCGCATGCACACAAATAAGCTGAAGCAGTTTATTGAAAATTAATAAGAACACTTACCCTACTCGTTGCGGGAACGACCAGGATAACGCATACGATCGAGAGCACGACGAAGAGTCGCCAAACTCGTTCGACCTCGACCTCCAGAAGGACGACCCCCGATTAAGGCCCGGCGATAAAGACCAGGGCCCAAAGGAAGTCGAGCGGGGTCCAACGCCCGAGAGGCCCTCAAGTTGCGGAAAGTACCCGCATCCGCAAGACGGCAGATATTCATCGCCGTCCAAAATAACGGCAAACTGTGCCAAGGATGTAGCACCACCTCACTCACAGTACGATGACCACTCACACAATCCACAGAAATCTGGATCGAAAAGGGCTCCGTACTTCGATATACGCCCTCACAAGCCCGCTCGAACGGATCGCGCGGCAAAGCAGGGCCGCACAAGGTAAAATCATTGCACGCCCTGCATACTAAATCAGACGGATTGGACACAGAATCCAAACACCAAAAACAGAAATTATAAGAGTCCATGACTACTACCGAGTATGTCACCAAACGAACGTCAATAGGAGACTGAATACTAAACGAAATGACCCGTCGAAAAGCATGCAGAAAAATCATCTCAGAAAAAAGATACTAACCGATAACAATGACACTCGCGGGATATCATCGCGAGAAATAAAACTAAAGTATATAATATTACAGGATACTCGTCAGCTGGAACAGCCGACGGACCGCGGGTCTCACGGAGTTATATGAAACGGACTCATCATATGAAATTCAAGAATTTGAATATAACCCGGGCCTATACTTTGAAAAAATTGGACAGCTATACTACGCCAAGGGAACATGGAAATTAGTAATCCAATTAGATCTAACAATATTAAACGACAGATACGAACAAATATTGAAGTATTTGCAACAAACAGAAACGATGTGCGACACAATGAGACTACAGAATCACTACCATCGAGACGCTTGCAATAATCTTGATATTATAGCGAAACGAGAAGCAAAATATCTAAAAACGTAATGACACAAATTCAAACAATATATAAACCACCGACTAACAGACGCAGAGGACTGATAGACGGAATAGGTTCGATAGCGAAAACATTGTTCGGAACAATGGACGCGAACGATGAAAAGCATATTAAGGAACAATTAAATTTATTAGAAAATAAACAACAAACGCTACAACACGTGGTTCGAACTCAAATAAAAGTAGTAAATAATACTATAGCGCACATTGAAAAATTAGAAAATATAATAGATCGAAATGAGAAACTTTTACAAAAACGGGTAACGGTATATACTGAACGCGCCGAAATAAATGAACATTTTATAATAATCACCGCGGTTATAACAGAGTTAATACGCGACGCGGAAAATACAATCGAATATTTAACATATATACGCAAAGGAGCAATGCATCCGAAATTAATGCCGATAGAAACGATTATTACACATTTAAAAGAAGCAACGCAACAATTACAACAAGGAATGTATTTCCCGTTTAAAGTTCACGCGGAAGATTGGCTAGCGATAGAAGAATATACCAAAATAAGCGCGTTCTACGATAAAAGAAATGTTTATACCATATTGCGATTCCCATTAATTACACAACCGAGTTACGATATTATAAATGTAATTACACTTCCCGTACCGATGAATAATAACATATTTACCGTAACCGAAATAAATAATAAAATAATTGCAATAGATAAGGAAAAATTAACTTATCTTAGAATAACGGAAAGCGATTTAAAAAATTGTATAGAAATAAATTCCCAATATACGTGTGAAAATACGATACCGATATATCGCATGAATCAAAATGCACCGTGCGAAATACAAATGTATACACTGTCACGACAACACAATTGTAACACACAATTGATAAGCTCGAAAAATGCGATCTGGACAACACTACGACAACCGCACACTTGGTTATATGCGACCGCGACCGACCAACAGATAACGATACAATGCGATAATCGACACGAACAAAAAAGAATAATTAAAAATACAGGAAAATTACATTAAAAGGAAAATGTAAATTAACGACAACAGATATGACGTTACAGTCAATAAAAACAGTATACGAAACAAGTGTAGAAACCTACTTACCAGAAATAAATATCACGCTTCTACAGATATACAAGACACACGATAACGACACACTAGAAAACGTAACGCTACACCGAACAGAATTAATAAAATTAAAAAATAAACTAGAAGAATTAAATAATAATCTACAAGACAACGAACAGAACTTCTTTGTTCAAAAACAATTTGTTTATCCAATGGCTACAAGCGGAATCATAACAATAATTATAATAGCCATTGTAACATATATAATTATAAAAAATAAAAAGAGGAAAATAAAACGACCATCAATCAGGATATACGATGAAGAACCACGTATATCTTACGGACTTCCAAGACCTATACTAAAGCGTAATCTAAGTACGCGATTTTAGATAGTAAGAAACGATTATATCAAATCAAGAGACACGGTAGTGTCTCGCGCCGAGTCATGCGCAGCAACAGTGAGGCACCCCGTGTATCTTTACGCGAGTCGGCTAGTTGAAGAGTTCTTAGATTATCGAACCTCAATAACGGTTGAACCGATTGATGTTTTAATAAGCTTAATCGAAAGCTTGAGTTTGTTTTATATTATGAAAATATTTTTACTTTTCTTCTACGTATCCTATAAATGAAGATATTATAATCCAAAGTCGAAATGTATAAAATTTTTACTAAGAAACGTCTCCGTCGTCATCGACGCCCAAGCCCCCAATGCGCATGTGTACAAGAAGTTGTACGGTTCGAGCATTCGACATAAGATTGCGCTAGCGGTGCTTCTACTGCTTGCATCCATACCAGCTTTTGACAGATATAGGTTAATAGGTTTGCAATGCAATAGTGCAATGTTATATAGCGTAGCACGCTTTCATTTATAAAAAAGTGAAGCAACAAAATTCTTCGTAATACTCGTGGTTAGTTGGATCAGGTATTGAATACACACATATCTGATAGTAAATATATATAGAATAGAATATAAACATCTTGTCATAAATGTATAGAATATTTTCATATCTTATTTATAGAGAAAAATAAAATATTGCGAAAGTAATATATGCTATGTGTAAAAACAAAACAAAACATCGCATTACATATAAAAATATTCTATATTTATGATAAGAAAGAGATATATGTATTTTATAGTATGTTTATTATAAGATATATGTGTGTTTGTATCCTATACCTGATTCAACTATCCACAAGTATCACAAAGAATTTTGCAGCTTTACCTTTTTATAAATGAAAGAGTGCTATGCTATATAATGTTGCAGTCTGGAAAATTTAACTTATACCTGTCAAAAGCCACTATGGATAACTGCGAGCAGTTATCGATATAGACATTCATATCAGTTAATATAGATATACACATCAAGAATACATATTTGAGTGCATTTGTCAAACGAGTGTCATATAGTTTGTCATATATTTATTTATCATGCATTATATGCAGCTACAGATAAATATAAATAACATTGATGAAACGCAGTCTGCAAGGTTAAATTTCTATTTATCTTTTTAAATAATTTATAAATATACATTTATTTTTCAGTGGAACCAGAAGAATTTTCCAAGCTGTTGATAAGATTTTGACAAAGACTGTGGCAAAATGTTTATTGCAAACCAACATATTGTAATCAATTCTTGTTGCGATGCTAATGCATCGCTTGAAATAGATGAAGCATGTTTTAGTATAGTTAAAGAATATAATAGATCTGTTACATGGTATTTTTCCATTTGTCAGAATGCTATTTGGTATATATATTTGGCAAATAAAATTTAGTATTTAACTGACATTATCGATAATTTTGTTGTGTTTAGCATTGAGACAAAGATTGGTTACAATATGTTGGTTTGCAATAGACGTGTTGTCGCAGACTTTGTCAAAATCTTAACAGCTTGAAAAATGTTTCTATTGAAAAATTCCATTGGGAAATAAATGTATTTATAAATTTATTATAAAAATTTATAAATTATTAAAAAAAATAAATAGAAATGGAAATAAAATATAAATAGAAATTTATAAGATTTATACATATTAATCTTACAGACTATGTTTTACTAATGTTACTTATACCTGTAGCTGCATATGATGCATGACAAATAACTATATAATGACAATCATTTGACAAATACATTTAAATACACTGTATTCCTTTTTACATCTTTTGCTTTTGATATAATCAGGATACAAGACAGATTAGTTAGATAATTTATAGCACAGCACAAGCATATAGTAATATATTTTAATTTTGATTATAGTATTTTTTTTTAAAAGGACGTAACATTTATCACTTTTATAAAAGTACTTGATTTGTTTAATCTGTCTTGTAGATATGTAGCATACACATCATTTTTACATTAATTGCTTGTGCTGTGTATACCTGACTAGTCTGTCTCGTAGATATGTAGAATACATACATCATAAAATATATTATAATTTATATATTATAACTCATATTATAACTTTATATATAATTAGCAAGGTTTATTCTAATCTTAAATATTAAAAAAAAAGAAACGTTACATTTATCAGTTTCATATCAATAAAATTAAGATCTTAAATATTTAAAAAAAGAAACATAACATCTATCACTTTTTAATTTATATTTAAATTACAATATAAGTTATAATATAATATAAATTATATAAGTTATGATGTGTGTATTCTATATATTTACGAGACAGATTAGTTAGGTAATTTATAGTATAGCACAAGCGTATAGTATCAATCAAAGAAATGAAAGAGTTGCTTTTATAATTCAGAAATATAATAGATGTATTCATTTAATCTGATTGCAGAAATAAGATAATATATAACACACAGTACAAAAAGAAATGATATAATTGCTAAAAAATTA
Organism: Formica selysi; assembly: GCA_009859135.1. Taxonomy (NCBI): domain Eukaryota; kingdom Metazoa; phylum Arthropoda; class Insecta; order Hymenoptera; family Formicidae; genus Formica; species Formica selysi. Next base: position 77,709 of record WHNR01000045.1, on the reverse strand, counting down.
CCTTTTTTTAAAAAAAGTGAAAAAAAGGCGCCAAGTGCACGCGCACAAGTGCCTTTCGCTATAAAAATACTCTTATACAAAATAGTGTTATTTCAATTTGTTGTGAAAAATTCTTATACAAAATAGTGTTATTTTAATACAAAAACACTGTCATATCCAAACTAAAAAACTGTTTTACAAAATAGTTGTTTTAATATTCTACAAAAATAGTGATATAAAAATCTTGCGCCAATTAATAAAAATTTATTTTACAAAATTCATTTATTATTATTTCTAATATTAAAAATTGCAATGTGATCAAAATAGTGAAATATATTTAAGTGAAAAAAATTTTTAATTCAAAAGATAAATTTAAGTATAAAATAACTTTTCAATTAGAGAAAAACTTGGCGCTGTTAAATTCAAAATATAAATAACACGTTAATTAGATTAGCATATATTCAATTTAGCAGCGTCAAGTTTTTCTCTAATTGAAAAGTTATTTTATACTTAAATTTATCTTTTGAATTAAAAATTTTTTTCACTTAAATATATTTCACTATTTTGATCACATTGCAATTTTTAATATTAGAAATAATAATAAATGAATTTTGTAAAATAAATTTTTATTAATTGGCGCAAGATTTTTATATCACTATTTTTGTAGAATATTAAAACAACTATTTTGTAAAACAGTTTTTTAGTTTGGATATGACAGTGTTTTTGTATTAAAATAACACTATTTTGTATAAGAATTTTTCACAACAAATTGAAATAACACTATTTTGTATAAGAGTATTTTTATAGCGAAAGGCGCTTGTGCGCGTGCACTTGGCGCCTTTTTTTCACTTTTTTTAAAAAAAGGTAATTTTTTATATTATATACGGGAAAAATAATGTATTCGTTAGAATAAGAAAGGGTATAACTAAAGAAAAACGTTGTACCCCCGTTTTTCTTTTTTCAACGGGGGAGGGATGTTATAGCCCAAAGCGGCTATAACCAAATTATAATAGTATAATTATTAATTATTAAATATTATTTAACGTCTTCCGACTATAACTCGAAGTCGAGGAAGACGTATAAAGTTACGAGCGCAATCGCTGACAAAGCAAGCCACGCGCGGAGGCCACGCGTTCGCGAGGCTCGAAGACCGATACGCCGGAAATGCAAGCAAAGAATATACGTAGCTTGCATCCGGGGTTTTTCCATCCAAAATCGAGCGACACGACCACCTATGGTCTTGTCGCTAAGCGATCCCCTCCAAAAAACTAATCGAACAGGAGGTGATAAAACTACCCACCTCGAACGAGCGCTACGCAGTCCTAATCATAAAATCACACGAAGCAGATAAAATTATAAAACTATACCGTACCGTCGAACTTAATAAAAGTAACTACGAGACAGACAATTGTAATCGTTTTAATAATAACGGACGTCCCAGCTGATCTCGCGACAGCAGCCGCGATATCAGGCACGCGAAGCAACTCTATACCGCGATAAGCCGAGTTAAGGTGCGAGAAAGAAAAGAAGATTTAAAGCTAATGTATCTGAATAAACGACTTTTATTCTAACACGATTATATATTTAATGAAAACGGTGAGAAGACCCTGTGCGAACCTGAGCTCCTAAGTTCCAATTGGCTAACGATCCCAACAAAATCTCTGTACCTCCACGGAGGCACAACAATACTATTGACGCTTTGATTGTTAGTAAAACTGCGAAGTCGAATAGTGATAGTGTGAAAACGTTTATGAGTGCTTTTAGCGAAAAAACGAACTACACGAACGCAGCTCAAACACAATATTTTAGTTGTATTATATATATATATATATATATATATATATATATATATATATATATATATAAATCGCGAGCTCTCTCAGCGAGCGCGCGGTCAGCGGTGTGTCGATCGGTGAGCTCGCCGCTCCGCGAGTACGCGATATCGTGCTCGCGGCAGGCCGCGTCCAGAGGATTGATGCCTCGATCGCCTCGCGCTAATCGTTTCGCGAGGCGAGTACCTGGCCCACAAAATTGATATCCGGGTATGTGTAATTCGAAGGGGAGCGCGTTTATCGCTCTATTCAATAAGCCAGCGCCGCTGATATCACCGATTACACCGTACCGCTGCTTCGCGAATTGCATTCGCTGCAATCTTTAACGAGTGGCGCTGGGCCGTCGATGTGCGTTCGTTGCCAGGGACGATTGTAATGCTCCAGGCATCGACGGTAGCGCCGCACCTCCGGATCCAATCTTATATGTTCGGGCAGTTTCTCCCACAATCGTTCCACATAGCGACCAAAGTATTTTAGTAAAATTACTTTCGGGATAAACCGCAATTGATCGGTGGTGAAATCGAGAATATCGTCACCGTCTATTAATAAAATAAACATCTCGATTCACCGCGCGCGATTCGCTACTGCGCGATCGACGGCGATCTATTCGTATATAAATAAAGAGATCTCGCCCTGCCTCGCGCGAGTGTACCGCGCACGCGCGCGGCGAGAGGAATGCGCTTCGTGCGGCAGCCAATCGCGATAAGGGTGACGAATCTCGATAGTAGGGCGCGACCGTCCGAGGAAGCGCGCAGACACGGTCGTCTATTGCCGAGCGCTATTCGCTGCCTCATTTGCGGTCCCTCTAATTGTGGTAAAACGAACGCGCTGATAAGTTTGTTGGAGAGCCCGCACGGTGTACGCTTCGAGAACGTTTACGTTTACTCGAAGTCATTGCAGCAGCCTAAATATCAGTATTTAGAGAATTTATTGGCACCGATGGAAGATATAGGTTATTTCACATTTTCCGATAACTCTGACGTTATTTCGCCTAGCGAAGCGCTCCCGAATTCTATATTCGTATTCGACGACGTAGCGTGCGACAAACAGAATACTATTAGAGAGTACTTCGCTATGGATCGACACTCGAATATCGATTGCTTTTATCTGTGCCAAACGTACGCTAAAATACCAAAGCGTTTGATTCGAGATAACGCGAATCTGTTGATTCTTTTTAAGCAAGATGGCACTAATTTGCGTCACGCATACAATGATCACGTGAACACGGATATGTCGTATGAGAATTTTCACGCGCTATGCCGCGCGTGTTGGCGATATAGATATGGTTTCCTAGTGATTGATAAAGATAGCGCGCTTAGCGCCGGCAGATATAGGCGAGGGTTTAACGATTTCGCCGTACCATAGAGCGATCAGTCGTCGCGAATACGTCGAACGCATCGATCGCTCTCCCTCCCGCGAGCGAGAAGGACCGATTTATTATTCACGATGGCTGCGACGGATATCGGTGAACGAGAGAAGACGGTGAAAGAGCTCGCTAAGACGCGCGCATCGATTCGTAAAAAACACAGAGCGTTAAAGACCGGCAAAATGGAGAACGAGATCGCGATGGAGAGCCGTTTTAAGCCAATCGTCGACCCGCTGCGGCGCATCGCCGAGCGAGACGAGATCGAGCGAGATGAGATTAAACGCGAAATGATAAAGCGAGACGCGATCGACGCTTCGCCCGTAACGACGAGCGTCGAGGAAAAATGGAATGAGGAAAAATGGAAGGATGAAGAGTTGACCCCCGCTTGGAAAAAACCTAAAGTGAAACGAATACGAGCGCGACGACGATTAGATGCCGTTTCTACTCCGTCAAACGTGTATCCTATCGAGAGAGATCCATTCGCGCTGGACGAAACTGAAGAGGAAACGTTCGAACCTGAGAATCTTGAATCATCCTCAACGTTTAAAACACCTGTTAAGCGAACCTCGCGAATTTCTCAAGATTACGAAATGCCGCACGGCCGGCTAGGACCGTTGGGACGAAAATACTTGGGGGCTCTTCTCGGCGGAGAAGCGCCAAATGAGATCGATCACGTTTACGGAGTGTACATGAGCGCGAAAGGCGCGATGCTTGGCAATAGGCGATTCAATATAGACGCGGATGACTCCATACTTATAGATGAAATTAAATACATCGGTACCCCTGGTTTATACGAATTAATCTTCATGAAAAATCCTGATAGTCTCACATATACTGAAAAGGATAAATTAACATACAAGAGTATATTGTTAACAACGAACGCTCATAAACGCGACCATGACCCTAAAAAATCTGTTTTAGGAAATAAAGGATACAAATACAAGTTCGTTATCGCTCCGCTTATTCACGGCAGCAGCGCAAAAAAGATGGGTGCGGGTCGCGTACCGTCAACCATGCGAGTCACGAACGATAGAATCGATTACATTCATTGGGACGATCCAAACGAATTAGTGGATCGTCTGCGATTGCTGGACGCTTCGCGTCGAGCTGGCAACAACGCTCACGAAAACGAGATTCTATCGATAATCGAGGAGCTTCGCGAAACGGGAGCAATAGTATAAATCGAACCGTCGCATCGACGGTCGCCGCAGTCGTGCGTGGAATTCGCGATGTCCGTGAGCAAATTCGGCACGCCTTTAAAAAACCGTGGCTATGACGCGAGAACCGGAAGACTACGTCCGGCTATCGAATCTCTGCGAAATTACGTGCGCGATAACGCGCTGTGTCTAAGCTCTTCCGTCGAATACGACGCGAGAGAGCGCAAGATAAAGCGTCTGGCTAAGCCGGAGGAGGACGCCGACGCGACGAGCAAAAGCTACGTTGAAGGAATTACGTCGCAATTGAGAAAAGACGCGGACGAAGCAGGGAAAGGCGTCATTCTACTATTCACGAGACTCACCCAGCTCGATAACGCTCTGGGTAAACGAATAGACGCCGCGGAGAATTTTGTTTCCAAGATCGAAGCGCGCGACGACATTTTGAGTAAACGGATAGACGCTGTGGAAAATTCCGTTTCGAGAACAGAATCTAACGCTAATGCTCTAGGTAAACGAATCGATGCCTTAGATAAATGAATTAATGGTTTAAGCGATCAAATCGATGTCGCAAAAAAAACAATATCGCTCAACGCTGCGGAGTCTTCGACGAAAAGCGCGAGCGATCGTAAAATACTGTTCAATCAGGGAAAAATAATACAGGAACTAACCCAAAAATCACGCGTCGCCGCTAATTCTGCGGCTGATTCTGCGGTGAAAATACGAGAATTAGAAAAATCAACATCGCGATTGAAGAGAGACGCGGACGAGCTATCGGGTGACGAAACTAGCGAAGATTCGCGAGACCAGCGGCGACACTCGGAGCGGCGAGCCGCTCGAGAGAGAGATCCCACCCAACGTCATCCTTGAGAGAAAGAGAAGAGAATTATGAGCGCCGAAAAACGAAAACTAGTCGAGGAATTGCACGCGCCCGCGAGAAGAAACTTTCCGCGTCGTCGCGTCGCGATACGCGGGTACGACGACCTATGGCAGGCGGATGTGGTCGAGATGCGTCCTTACGCGAGACTTAACAAAGGCCACAACTACATACTCACCGTTATCGACGCATTAAGCAAATACGCTTGGGCTATACCGCTTAAAAGCAAGAGCGCGAACGAGGTTACACGAGCGTTATCTAAGATAGTGCGAGACTCTAAGCGGTGCCCGAAAAATCTGCAGACCGACAAAGGAAAAGAATTCTATAACGCTGAAGTGAGAAAATTCGTGGAAAAGCGCGAAGTGAATCATTACTCGACGTACTCGGTGATGAAAGCGTCGATGTCGAACGATTTAATCGCACACTCAAAAATTCTATGTGGAAATATTTCACGCTAAGCGGAACGTATAAATGGATAGACGAATTACCTCGACTCGTCGAGGAATATAACGCGCGAAAACATCGCACTATAGGTATGAGACCCATCGACGTGACTCCAGCGATCGCCGATAAACTTTTAAATACAGTATACAGCAATATAAAAATCGCAACTCCGGCTAAATTCAAAGTAGCTGATCCAGTACGCGTCAGCAAGTTTAAGACGATCTTCGAGAAAGGCTTCACACCTAACTGGACCACCGAAATTTTTCGAATAGCCAAGATACAACGAACTAATCCCGTAACATATCTGCTGAAGAATTCGCGCGGCGAACTGATCGCCGGAGGATTTTACGAGCACGAGTTGCTGCGCGTCAACGATCCCAACGTGTATCTCGTGGAAAAGGTGCTGCGCCGAAGAGGCAACGAAGTTTACGTGAAATGGCTGGGAATGGACGATTCGCACAATTCTTGGATAAATAAAACGGCTGTATTACGATAAAAATGTATTTTTATTAAATAAAACTATATATTTAAATACAATTACATATATTAAATAAAATTATTCGTTAGAAAAATAAAAATTATAATATCACGAAATTATCGCGTTCCATACGGGTTCTCTCTCGCGCTCCATACGAGTTCTCTCTCACGCTCCATACAGATTCTTTCTCGCGCCGCTACGCGGCCGCCGCGTCCTGCGTTTTCTCTTTCGCGCTTTATACGGACTCTTTCTCACGCTTTATATGTGTTCTTCATCGCGTCGTTAAGCGAACGTCGTATCTCGCGGTTACCTTTTTTCACGTTGCTCGATATATAATGCTTCCGAGAACATAATAAAGAGAAGGTGGAAATTTTCTCTCTGTCTAACTTGCCGCAAATCCTGCCTTAGATTTAGTAAGTTACTCCAGTCACGATTTGGAATAGCTCGCATAATCTGAGTCAAGATTCGTGGCAAGTTAGACAGAGCGATGGTTTCCATTCTTTTTTATATCGTGGAAATACTCGAAAAAACACGCGCGAGTCCGTCTTTCTCGCATTCCATACGAGTTCTCTCTCCCACCGCTACGCGGCCGCCGCGTCCTGCGTTTTCTCTTTCGCGCTTTATACGGACTCTTTCTCACGCTTTATATGAATTCTTCATCGCGTCGTTAAGCGAACGTCGTATCTCGCGGTTACCTTTTTTTCGCGTTGCACGATATATAATGCTTCCGAGAACGTAATAAAGAAATCACGGAAATTATCGCTCTATCTAACTTGTGGAAAATCCTGACTTAGATTAGGATTCACCACGAATTGGACAGAGCGGCAATTTCCATGATTTTTTATTTTGTGGAAATACTCGAAAAAACACGCGCGAGTCCGTCTCTCTCGCGCTCCATACGGGTTCTCTCTCGCGCTACATACAGATTCTTTCTCGCGCCGCTACGCGGCCGCCGCGTCCTGCGTTTTCTCTTTCGCGCTTTATACGGACTCTTTCTTACGCTCTATATAAATTCTTTTATCACACCATTACGCGGACATTGTATCTCGCATTAACCTTTTTCGCGTTGCTCGATATATATAATGCTTCCGAGAACATAATAAATAGATTGTAGAAGTTTCCAATCTGTTTTATTTCTAATAAATCTCGATGCAGATTTGGCAAGTTGCTCTCATCAAGATTTATTTGCTCTCTATAAATCTTTGGTTGGAGCAACTTGTCAAAACTAGCTCGAGATTTATTAGAAATAAAACAGGTAGGAAACTACTACAATTTTTTTACGATGTAAAAATACTCGAAAAAATTCGCGCGTCTCTTCGCGAATATTTCGTAACTTCGCGTATCCCATTTTTACTATTTTTTCTCTCGGAATATTTTATTATTTATAAAATATTATAATTATATATTATTTATAAAATATTATTTATAAAATAATCTTTATTATTTATAAAATAATCTTTATTATTTATAAAATAAACTGTGTTTATGCTAACACTAAACTGTGTTACATTTATATTAACAATAAGTTGAAAGTTTGAACATTTTAAGAACATCTCCGGGAGCGTCGTAAATAGAATGGCGAACGCGCGTCTCGCGAAATTACAAAACGCTCGAGAAAAAACGCGATCTCGCGAGTTCGATCCTCGCGTTCGTTTATAAATATTCTTACGATTTTCGCGAGGCATGCGCTCGTTATTCTCTTTTATCGCGCTCTCGGAGTATTTTATTCCAATAAACTATATTAAAATAAACTATATTAAACGCAAATATTATTTATTACATTCTCGATATATAACGTTTCCCTCGCTCCTTATCGCGGTATTTTATAATGCCCCCACGGTAAAGTATCCGTAGTTCCTGATACAATGTATCGTTTATCATCATGTGGGCTAAGCGCAACTTTCAATTCCGACACCGTATACACCTCGTGTAACTTAGATCTTATGCAAGATTGTTCGCGCCTCATCTCGATTCTTTCTCGAAGACAGCGCGCGTAATCTTCGAACGTTATCGTTCTCGCGACGACGCCGCTCTTAACACCCTTAATTTTTTTCGTATCGTCTCTACCTTCGACTCGTAGCGCGTACATCTTCGCTCTAAGCCCGACGAATTCCGTCATAATCGCGCCAGCATTCTCATCCTTCATAACACCAGGTATTTTCTTATTAGCTAGAGGCATACCATACGCGTTGTCCACCGCGTAATCGCTCGTATCAAATCTATCAATGTCGCGCTTCATATCTTCATACACATCCTCGCACTCGATGCGATAAATGAGGCTATCCGTGTCGGTATACATTATTTTACATTTATCTCGATATAACGGTAGCATATACTCATAATGAAATTCGTATAAACGAATCTTAGACACATCGAGAATACACATACCCACGTAAACCGGTTTGTTAAACTTAATCTCGAGTTTGCGCAATTCCACGGCTACGAGATTCTCCGAGAAGACGCTTCTGCTATGAAAGTTCGGCTTCGCGATCATCGCCTCCGCGCCGTATCGCCCGTCTCATCGAGTCACCAGCCGGACATCCGAGTGATTGCGCACATTCTCCATAGTCTTACCGAACACAGCGTTATTCATCAATTTGTAAAGATTTTTCTCAAACTCGTTTTTCGCGTTAATTCGTAGTCGCGTGTTTAATTCGATATATCCGCGCAGCCATGGAGATTGCGCGAATTGTAATATTCTGTGTATCCTCGTAACGCGTAATCCGTGCCGAATGCATTGCTGCAAATTGCGATAATATATTACGTAACGACTCTTATCGCACAGCGTGGCGAGAAGTTTCTCGTCACGCTTTCCGGGCGGCTTATCGCGCGTCGGGCAGAATGGCAAGTCCGCGTGAGAATCGTGAAGGTTGGGCGGATACGCGAGGTCGACCTCTAGAATGTAACCGATAGGCGAGTTCAGTCTCACAGACATTAAGTTAATACTCGTGACATCGTCGACCCATCGAAAATCTTCGTAAGGTAAAGATTGACACATCGCCCATCCGTATAAATTATTTATATCGAAATACATGAGATAAGAAGACGGTTCCGAAGGATCGTAAGTCTGCAAATACATGTTATTAGCGCGCGCGTATCTATTGGAGCATTGACTTAGCCCGCCGCGTATCCCGCGTTCCACGAACATCACCATATCGATATCGGTTAATAACTCGAATCGAATATTCGTGTGCTTTAACATAGCGTCCCACGTATACCCAGGTAACGTGTAATAGTATGCGGGATCTAAATTATAACTTCTCATACACGCGTCGCGAAAATTTTCGAAGACATCGGCTAATAAAAGAACGTCGGTTTTTAAATACAAATCGCTATAGTCGCCCAACGTTTCGACGCGAAATCGCTCCCAGACTCTTATCGCGCGCGCGTAATCGCTCTCGGATATCGCGTCACCGGTTAGCGAACTATGGAAAGCCTCGCGCGGTGGTAGACGAGTCTCCAGTAATTTATCGACGTCGTCGATGTACTCATAAGGAAACACACCTTTTCGCGCGAGAAGCTCGAAATCAGCGTCGTCAAGATCGGAAAATTCCGAACGCGCGATCTTTAGCTCGCTCTTGTTAAGATACGACGCCAATTTTTCGAGACTCGCGCTTAAAAATTTGAAAGAATCCACGAAGCGCAATTTCAGGCGTTTCCCAAAGCATCCCTCGTTTGACGCATTCTCAATGTTCTTCGTGAAAGAGATATACATTTCCTTCGTTAGCGGCAATAACTCGACGCTGCCGGGAAAAGCTTTAGCCACATCTTTAATAATGAAATGCGCATCGTAACCCGATAAATTGTGAAAGAATATTGGAATTACGTAAGTCTCCTTATAATTTAAATTACAATTCGAATGCGCCGGACCTCTATACCGTCCGGTTAGATGACAGTGATCGCGCACGCGAGCGTCTTCCGATTCGAACGGTTTCTCGCATACGCGACAGTGCATCGCGCTCATGAATCTCTCACATTCGTCCGGTGTAAGATCCACCATAGGCGCATCAATGTCGAAAATAGTCTTCGCGCGAAGCGCTAAATCGTACAATTCTTTAACAAACCACGATACGCAATTCTCGCCGCGATAGGTTTTGTATGTCGAGCCAGCATCATCGAACGCGCATCGCGCGTAATATCCAGCGCTATAGACTTTGTGATGCTGAATGATAGATGTATTCGGTGTTCTCTTCTCCTCTTTCTTCTCCAGCACGCATTCGAGATCGGCGTACACCACGAATGGAAGTCTCTCCTTTCTACAGTAATTGCGAAACTCTAACCATTTGTCATCTTCAGTAGGAAGAACTATAGCGCACTCGTTCATCCTTCCACAGTCCGCGCTGTGAGCCAATAATTTATCGCTCGTTCGAAAATAATGCATGCAGCTGCGACATAAAAAACATTTTTTAAATCGTGTATATTATCCACACTACGCGACAAATTTTTTAATTCGTACTCACTGATCGCATATATGCGCTTTATGTTGCCTATTGCTCAGTTGCGATCCGATGAGTCGAGACAAATTCTTAATCCATGCGAAATGCGCCGTATTATCTCGTTGCGTCGTATCGCTCAGATACAGCAGATTAATGTGTCTGTCCTTCTTATTACAAGTGAGACGCAGAGGAACGATGCGGCAGCTACTTTTCCCGTCCTTCTTATCTCGAACGGTATACACATTAATAGATATGTCGTTAATGCTCTCGAATCTAGTAATTCCGTTTAAACTCATGGGAAACTCGATACCCTCCAGATTCAGCACCGTCGAGTAGTGAGGATACCGCGAGCTTCTCTCCGTATGCTTCTCGACTGGATATAAAGCGGCGACTACCGCCCACGCGAAACACGCGTTATCCGTAGATCGCACGTTAATCATCGCTTTCTTCAACGCGATCTCTCGCGGTATTTGGATGTGGCATCCAGCGTGCATAGGATTATATTTATTCACATTCACCGTTAAATTTAGAATTCGCGATAACGCCCATCCACTATCGCGCTCTTGAAACTCCTCCAGCGAAGCTAAAGTAGCGTCGACCACACGCTTCCCATACCACTCATGCAAATCGGAAAGAGGTAGAAGCGGATAATTCTTCGTAGCGATAGTCTTAATATCAATCTTGTCGCCTGAGACGAACTCACCGATAAACACGGTATTGACCTTAACACTGTTATGTTCATCTATAGCATCGCGGACTCTATCGAGCACGGTATCTCTAGCATCTTCGAGAAATCGCGAAGGTTCGATATAATCGAAGTTGATAACCGCGCCGGTTAAAATGCGTCTAGAGAAAGCTGTCTCCATCTCAAACCATGAGAATCCTTCGCGCCTCTCTACACCGCCTCCCACGCGTTCGAAACGTCGACGCAGATCGTCTCTCGCGCCCGTCAATCGAACGGTTCGAGCGATCAGAGAATTGATCGCTCCGGTAGATCTCCCCCGGCGCTCGCCTCGAGACCCCTCCCGCAGAAACTCGAGACACTCGTCGCACCGTCTCGCCCACGCGCGATACGCGTCCACCGTTGAGACATCCCGCGCGCTATTAAGAAGATCGCGCTCCTCTATCGTTTCTCGATTCATCACTCGTCGTTTAACGAAAGCCAAGATCTTTTATTGATAAACCACGTCTCTTCCTCATCGTAACCCTCGATATAGAACAAAGCTCTCGTCGCGCAGCCGTCGCACCAATTATTCGACACGTCGAAGACTTCGTCGATAAGATCGCAGGCGGACACTCTCTCGCTATACACCGATTTTTTCATATGCGTTGATACGCTTCTCAAGAAGCTCGATCTATGCGCGCATTCCACGCAATATCTCACATCCTCCTCGAAATAATTTCCGTTCTCAAATTGGCAACCGAATGTATAGAAGCAATGCACGACGTGATTCACCTCCCACGAAAATTTTGGAACTCCGTATCGCCGTTTCCAATTGCGATAAAGCAAATAGCCATCGGCTCCGACATTCGAGAAAGGCTCGTCGAATCGCGCCTCGCTCGCCTCTCGCACGAACTCTTCCGCGAAGCTGATCTTTTCTTTACAGTACAGACAGTCCTCTATATAACATTCGCTTAGTTCCTTCTTCAAACAATTAGGTATTTCCAAATTCTGTATATCCTCGATACTTCTAATTCGAATATTCACCACTTTTCCAGCTAGTCTCGATAAGGCGCTCGGTGCGCGCTTCATCACGCCGCGAATATTCTCGAACGTACTAATATCTCGAGATCGTCGCGGCATCCTTTTATAACGAAAAAAAACGGTGATAACGCGCTCCGATTAATCGAGCTGGATATTCGCTCTCGGACGCGTCTCGTCACCGGAAGCGCGTCATCGTCAAGAAACGAAAAAAACTCGCCCCGAAACGCGATAAGCGCGCTCGTATCGCCGAAAAACGAGGAAAAACTCGCTCCGATACGCGATAAGCGCGCTCGTATCACCGCTAACTGTTCCTCTCTCCTTTCGACTGCCCCCCGATAATCCTCCGTCTCCCTCGGCGCCGGATACCCGGCATCCGCTCGCGGATCGCGCGCTGGAAGCAACGCGCAACCCTTAAGAATCGCGATAACGGATCACGCGCTAAAAGCAGCGCGAGATATCGTCGTCGCCCCCTCTTAGGAACGAGTCGCGTCAAGGTCGAGTCGCGGCGGGAGAAACGCTTCGCGCGGGAAAAACGCTTCGCGCGGGAAAATATAGGAGAGGGTTTAATAACTTAGCCGCGCCGTAAAACGGTCAGTCATCGTGGATACGCCGAGCGCGTCAGTCGCTCTTCCTCGCGAGTGAAAGTAATTGTGTAGGCTGTATCTAACTCACGGACCCTTGAGTGCGAGAGAGAGGTACCCTTGGAGAACGAGGGACAGCTAACACTTTGTTGGCAATCGCGGGGGGAGTTCGGGCAGGGGGGAGCCGGCGGGGAGGATCAGGGGGGTACGTAGGGTGAGGAGGAAGCGTAGCCTCGATCGAGCAGAGCGCCATCTCTTGAGCACTCTCGGCGACACGCTTCCCCCCCCCTACGTACCCCCCCCCCCCCCCCCCGCCGCACTCCCCCCCGCAGATGCCCACAAACTGCAGCTGTCTCTTTTTCTCCTTTGGGTACCTCTCTCTCGCACTCAAGGGGCCGTGGGTTAGATACGGCCTAGATTATCTACTATGGTAGGAGAAGGATAGCGTCCGCATACTAAGTTTGCAGACTGTCCATATCTATTACACTGTTTTTATTCATACATAAAGGATGGAATAAATAATTAAATTCACAGATAAATAGTAAAATAACTTATTTATTACAAGCATCGTGAAGAATATCATTTACAGCACATGTCAATAACTCGCAATCTATGAGCGATTCACCGTTAAACATATCACTTTCACGTATCGCTTTTGCAGCGTCGCATACATTAGCGATATTATTCTGTTGTAAAACAGTTACAAATTGTTTGAATTTTTCATTAACAATATGCGTATTTTCGCATAGCCAGTAATACATATGATCTATGCATTTTTCAAAATCTAATAAATAGAATAGAGTTGGCGGTTTCATATATAAAGAATTATTGGATAATCCTATTTTTATAATATTCGAATTAGATATTTTAACCACTTCGAATGTTAAATCTCGGACGCGCAATGGGATTTCAATCGATTGTAGAAGCTGTTCAATGTCCCCACGTTTCTGCATCAGCGATTTCCATGTTTCAAAAGGCAATATTATTTGATTGCCCCGATTATCGCCGAGAATCAATTCCACGCAAGATACAGCTCCAACGTTTATTCCAATGTCCAAATATTTGTATGACGTCGGGGTTAAGGCGTATCGTCTTCCGAGTATACGAACCGCACGACGAGGCTCGGATGAAATGCTAGGGAGTAAAAAAGAAAAAATATTATTTATATAAATATTTAAAAGATGTAAAAAATATTTAAAAAGTATAAAAAATTCTTTAAGTTAATTAAAACTTACTTGTTACATTTCTTCTTCTTACACGGTGAAGTTTCATCAGCATCTTGAATCGGAACGTAATAATTCATGAGGCTTCCTTCAGTAGGATACATTTTATATGAACCTTTCACACAAGTGGCCGATGCAATACTGAACGTATTAAACATATTTAAAATATGTATTAGCGTTGCAAAATTGCAATGTGGTGGGGATTATCGCCGACGCGATATTTTTTTCAATTTATCCATTCAAGCGCCGATGTACGGCTGCTTCGCGATGACATCACCCCCAGGTGTGAGAATTAGCGGAATGCACAAAAAATGCAACGTAATATAAAATTTTCAAGCGCCGATGTGCGGCTGCTTCGCGATGACATCATCCTAGATATCAGAATTCAAACGCGCGTGTCAAAACATGACAAAAATCGTGAAGCGGAATTCATAAAAAATGCAACGTAATATAAAATTTTCAAGCGCCGATGTGCGGCTGCTTCGCGATGACATCATCCTAGATATCAGAATTCAAACGCGCGTGTCAAAACATGACAAAATCGTGAAATATAAGGATAATCCTCATGGTTAAATTGCACTAACATACTTGGACAGCAACATGTAATTTGAAACTTTCGCGATGCATCTTGGCTGAGATGACAGCATCTCTAGACGACAAAAAAATGCATTAATCGACATTAGTCAAAATGTACGTGACAAACCGCGAAATAAAGATTTAGTTGATACACATGATAGAAAGAGACATCAAGATAGAATATAAAATCATGGTAAAGAGGCACACCCTGTCAGTATTTTCGCCAAGAGTTCCGAGAGACAAGAGCTACTAGTAAGCGCGTCTTGTTAGCAAAATTATTGACATAAATTTGGAAATATGGCGGAAAACAGTGCCGAACGAAATCTGCGCGAGCAATCTTCAAGGGTGAATTCGATAGAGGAGTACGTTGCGTGGGAGCAACGATGCGACGAATATATCGAATCGGTGGAAGAGCAAAGTCGAATCAAACGTCCACGATTATCGATCGGGATTCGACAATCGCTGATTGCCCGAATTGCGCGACTCGAGGGATTGAAGAACTCGTTACGCAGGCGTTTTGTACATGCGGGTGCAGGATGCAGTACGCGGCAACACGGATTGATTTGGCAAGAGATCGATACGGCGTTCGAGAGCCGCATATTGACTGGTGCGGTTATAAATCATAATCACATCGAGCCTCGTCAATTTTTCGAGGATGCCAAAGACATTGTGCTCGAACACGTGCAAACCGTGCTGAAAAAACACTTTAATGTGAAAATTAATACATTGTTCAATGGTGAATTTGTGACGGGTGATAAACGCGCAAATAAAAGTATCAATACGAGAAACTATGAACTCTTTCGCACAACCGATTTATGCGAATGGTACGAGCGGCGCGTTGTCGAGCCCACTCTAGCATCGCTCGAAGAATTTCAGGAACGTTATAGTGGGTGGGCATTATCGCGAATACTCGATTTAATCGTAAATATAAATAAATATAATCCTTTGCGCGCGGGATGTAATATAAAATTACCGCGGGCGATAATGATGAAGAGAGCTGTGATCAACGTGCAATCTAATGACAATGCGTGTTTCGCGTGGTCTACATTCAGCTGAAAGGGACGTAGGTCGGGAATCTTCGTATCATCATTATACATCAGTGCTGAATCTCCAGGACATTGAGTTTCCAGTGACTGTGAACCAAATTAAAAAATTCGAACTTGCCAACGATATTTCAATCAATGTATATAGTATCGAGGAAAAGAACATTGTCCCGATACGTCTAAGTGAGCTGAAAAGAGACAAACACGTCAACTTGCTGTACGTGGAAGACAACAACGTTGGACATTTCGCGTGGATCAAGAATCTATCCAAGCTCGTGAGCTCGCAATTGAGCAAAAAAGAACACAAGAAATATATCTGCGATCGGTACGTATATATTTAATAAAATACATTGTAGAAATAATTGAACAAAAAATAAAAAATGTATTTCTGTTTACAGATGTTTGCATTACTTTGATTCGAATGGCAAGTTACAGTCACATACGGTGGACTGTCGAGGGATGAACGAGTGCGCTATCCGATTACCGAGCGATAAGGACAAGTGGCTCACGTTCAACAATTATAATCGGAAAGAGCGGCTTCCTTTTGTCGTATACGCCGATCTGGAGTGCGTTTTAGAGAAGACGGAGGAAGAGAGAAACTACCAACATCACAAAGTATTTAGCATAGCATATTATGTACATTGTTTGTACGACGAATCGTTATCCGCGTATCATTCCCGTCGCGATATCGATTGCATGTCATGGTTCATCGAAGAACTTAAAAATTTAGCACTGCGTGTAAAAAGTATTTTATCAGCTAATGTTCCCATGGTAAATTTAACATCAGATGAATGGGAAAAATTTCACAACGCGACACAACGCCACATTTGCGAGAAACTATTCGTACAAGACGATACGCGCGTACGCGATCATTGCCATCTGACCGGGCGATACAGAGGTGCCGCGCATTCAAATTGCAATTTAAATTATAAAGATTCTTTTTGCATTCCAGTAGTTTTTCATAATTTATCCGGTTACGATGCACATTTTATTATCAAGGAAGTAGCTACAGCGTTCGAAGGGGAAATTGAAATACTTCCGATAACAAAAGAAAAATATATATCATTTAGGAAAAATGTAAAACTTGCCGAAGAGAAATCAAAAAATCATATTAAATTGCGTTTTATCGATTCTTATAAATTTCTCACAGCTAGTCTCGATAAATTGGCATCATTCTTGATTAAAGACATACTCACAATTTTAAAATCTGAATTTCAAAATTTATCGAATGACAATTTCAATTTATTAACACGGAAGGGCGTCTTTCCGTACGAATATATTGACTGCGTCGACAGGTTGCAAGATACGTGTTTACCACAGCGCGAATCATTTTACAGTTCCTTGACCGGTGACACAATATCCGAGAGCGATTACGCGCACGCCGAGAACGTGTGGGAGCGGTTCTCCATTCGAACGCTGGGCGAATATAGCGACTTGTATCTCAAAATTGATGTCTTGTTATTAGCAGATATTTTTGAAAATTTCCGCGAGAGTTGTATTAAAAGTTATGGGCTCGACCCCGCGTATTATTATACTCTTCCCGGATACACGTGGGACGCCATGTTGAAGCATACGAATATTACATTCGAATTGCTTACGGATATCGACATGGTTTTATTTATCGAACGCGGATTACGCGGCGGCTTGAGTCAATATTCCAACAGATACGCACATGCTAATAACAAGTATATGCAGTCGTACGATCCATCGAAACCTTCAACGTATCTCACGTACTTTGATGTAAATAATTTGTACGGATGGGCAATGTGTCAACTCTTGCCCTATGCAGATTTTCGATGGGTCGACGACGTATCCGATTTTGATACATCATCGATCGCGCTCGATTCGCCTATAGGCTACATCCTTAAAGTCGATCTCGAGTATCCGCAACGTGTTCACGATGCGCACACTGACCTACCGTTTTGTCCGACACGCGACAAACCACCTGGTAAGCGGCAGGATAATCTGCTCGCAACCTTATATGATAAGAAGCGTTACGTAATACATTACCGCAACCTGCAGCAATGCACGCGACACGGACTTCGTGTTACAAAAGTACATCGAATATTACAGTTTTCGCAATCTCCATAGCTTCGCTGTTATATCGAACTCAATACACAATTCCGAACACTCGCGAAAAATGATTTTGAAAAAAATTTATATAAATTAATGAATAATGCGATATTTGGCAAAACGATGGAAAATGTGCACAATCATGTTAATATTAAGCTCGTGACACATTGGGATGGAAGATATGGCGCAGAGGCGATGATCGCAAAACCATATTTTCATAGTAGGAGCGTGTTTTCGGAGAACCTGATCACCGTTGAATTGCGCAATCTCGAGGTGAAATTTAATAAACCAATCTACGTGGGTATGTGTATACTCGACATATCCAAGACATGTTTGTACGAGTTTCACCACGATTATATGGTACCAATGTATCGAGAGAAATGTAAAGTCATGTACACCGACACCGATAGTTTCATATATCACATGGAGTGTGAAGATGTATATGAGAATATAAAGCGCAACGTCGACAGATTCGATACCAGCGATTATGCGGTGGACAATGTGTACGGTATACCGCTCGCGAATAAAAAGATACCGGGTTTAATGAAGGATGAAAATAATGGCGCCATCATGACCGAATTCGTCGGGCTTAGGGCAAAAATGTACGCGTTGCGAGTAGATGGTGAGAAAGACACGAAAAAAGTAAAAGGCATCAAGAGTAACGTCGTCGCGAGAACGATAACGTTCGACGATTACACGCGGTGTTTGAACGAAGAGATCGAAATGACGCGTCAGCAGTCTTGTATAAGATCTAAATTACACGAAGTATACACCATCCGCGAGACAAAAATTACTCTAAGTCCGTACGATGACAAGCGGTATATCGTACCCGAAACCACCGACACGCTACCGTGGGGACATTACAAAATACCGTTATAAATAAAAATCATGTATATTTATTGTAAATAAAAATTATGTATATTTATTGTAAATAAAAATTATATGTATATTTATTGTAAATTATATGTATATTTATTGTAAATTATATGTATATTTTATAATGTATACAATATTTTTTATATTTGTAAAATATTATTATGTATTATTGTTAACATATTTATAATATATTATTTTTATCTATCCAAGAGTTGTGTGTAGCATCAAATCCCAGCCATTTCACATAAACCTTGTCACCCTTCTTGCGTATCACCTTTTCCACGAGATGTACGTCGGGATTAGCAACGCGTTGTAACTCGTATTCCTAAAATCCGCCGGCGATGGGATTTCCGCGCGAATCTTTGAGTACATAGGTCACGGGATTAGTTTTCTGCACTTTAACGATCTTAAACACTTCGGTCGACCAATTTGGCGTGTAACCTTTCTTAAAGATGGTCTTGACTTTACTCACGCGTACCGGATCGCCTACATTGAATCTTGTCGGTGCCGCAATCTTTACGTTGCTGTATACCGTATTTAAAAGTTTATCGGCGATCGCGGGGATAACATCGATAGGTCTCATACCGATAGTGCGATGTTTTCGCGCATTGTACTCTCCAACAAGCCAGGACAACGCGTCGATCCACATGTAATTTCCATTAAGTGTAAACATTTTCCACATATTGTTCTTTAACGTTCGGTTGAATCGTTCAACGACCGAGGCTTTCGTGACAGAGTACGTCGAAAAATGATTAATGCTGTGTTTCTTCACGAGTTCCTGTACATTTGCGTTGTAAAATTCTTTTCCTCTGTCGGTTTGAAAATTTTTCGGGCATCTTCCATCGTCTCGAATTATCTTTGCGATCGTATCCGACATCTCGTTTCCACTCTTACTCTTGAGCACTACAGCCCACGCATACTTGCTCAACACATCGATAACTGTGAGTATGTAGCTGTAGCCTTTGTTGAATCGTGCATATGCACGCATCTCGATCACGTCCGCCTGCCACAGATCGTCGTATCCGCGTACTATGACACGTCTACGTAAGAAATTTTTTCTCGCTGGAGCATGCAATTCTTCCACGAGCAGCTGTTTTTCAGAGGTCTTTTGCGACATATTTGATCGAGGCATAATTTGCAATAATGAGATAATTCCTCCACGTATATTCTTTATATATCTTTCTTCTCCTGCGCTGAATTAGATGTAGTCTGCGCGAGAGTTGCATACTGAAGCATTTTCTGGATCTCATCCATCATTATTTGCAGCGTTTGCACATTCGTCTCGAGCGTGATTATTTTTTTCTCAAGTTCTTCCTGTCTGTCCTCCAAAAGCTTGACACGTATTTCCACGTACTGTTTGTTTGCGGCATCAGTATCATCTTCCGGTTGCACTACGCGTCGTATCTTGCGCGACCTTGCGTCAAAGCCGGAGGCTGTCTGAAACAGAGCGTTATCGCGCACATAATTTCTTAGTAATCCATTCCATTGATAGTATGAGTTGTTCGGTGTTCCCAACGATAATCCAAATTTATTAATCGACATTTCGATACAAACTGTTGTGCCTCTAGCCGCTAAGGAAGAGGTCTTTAGGGATTTATACGCCCAAAGGATTAGGATCCACGCTCGAAATAAGACACTCCCGAACGTTAGGTATAAATTGATATATTTCACAGATTCTTTCGTACACTTTCACTTAATCGCGATTATAATAGTCGGGCGCGATACGTACGGTATATCGATACTGTTGATCTGAGCGAGCGAGTAGCGAGCGATGTTAATGAGCTATATTACTGAGCTAGGTGCATCTCGCGCTCGATATATATTAATTAATTAAGTCGTTGATTAGGGAGGAGTGTGGTGTCCCTGACCGGGGCATGTCTCGTGCTCCGCTCGTCAGCTGTCTCGTCAGCTGCTTACTCAGCTTCCGAGAACTTGACCGTGACTTCCTTCTCTTTAGTCACGTATCTTACTTTTATTTTATTAATAATCTTTTAATACTTTACTCTTTCTTAATTATCTTTCCTTGATCTCTTTTCTAATTTTAATGCATTGCTTTACTCAGCTCTTTCTTAATCTTTTCTGTTTTACTTTATTGTTTTATCTTTTAATATATTGAGAAATTGGTCGGGTTACGACATCCCTCCTCCTTTGGAAAAAGAAAATTAACTATACGTAAATTTTCGTCTACATATCTTTCGCTATACATTTTTCGCATTTTACAATTGTTTTTTATATCTACTTTATTTTAGCATCGCAGTATTAATTATTGTGATGTCGGTTTCTATCTCTACTGTTACATTTGATTCGCTTGCGGTGCCGTAGATGTGCTCTTGAATTATTTTCGGTTTGCACATCGGATTTATATTGAGGTTTTTCTGACGCATCAGCTTTCTTAGGGACTACCAATAACGGTGCGTTCCATTGGCTCATGCTTGATCTGATTATTCCATTTTTTAACATTTCTCGGACTTGTCGATTTACTTCTTTTTTATGCTTCTCCGGCAGGCGGTAAGGCCGTACGTTGACCGGTCAGCTATCTGCTTGCGTTGCAATCTTATGCGCGATTGTGTTGGTGCAACTCAGTGGTTCTCCTTCGATGTGGAATATGTCGCTGTAATTTTCGCATATCTCTTTTATTGCTTTTAATTCTTCCTTATTTAAATGGTCGATTCGAAGGGCTCGTGTTATCTTTTCGGTACGCGGGATGTCATCTTCTCCTTTTTTCGCTTGTGTGGCGTTTATTTCCACCGTGTTTTCTTGTGCGATTTCTTCAATTGTTACTTGCGGCATTAACATTTCGATTATGTTATCCGTTGTGTTTATTACACTTGCGGGACATAGATAATTTTGTGGGTCGACCAGGCAGCTTCCTATAAATACTCCTGGTGCGGCTTCTTCTGCCTGAATGATGCCTATCATATTATAATTCGTAAGCTACTTGTATTATTGTTTCACTGCGGGGTTGCAATGTGGTTCTCTGATACGGATATAATTTCAAAGTATTCCGTTCGATTCTCAATTGTTTCTTCGAGTAATTGCAACTGGCTCCTTGTTTCTTCAGGAAGTCTACTCCTAATATTCCGTCGTATTCGATCGGAAAATCATCTTTTACGACGTACATTTTATGTTTCGCTCTACCGTCGTTTAAATTTATTGTGGCGTTGCTTCTTCCTATCGTATATACTTTATGTCCTGTTACTCCTGTAAGCGCTATTTTATCTTCTGTTATTAGCGTTTCGTCTTTTAAATGCTTTACGTTAATTAGTGATATAGCGGCTCCCGTGTCGAACAATAAATTTATTTTTCCTCTTTTCGATTCTCGCATAGGTAAGGCGACTAAGTCTAGTCCTGTATGCGTTCGCGGGGCACGCTTCACGTGTGTAACGCGATATTCGATTGCGGGTCGTCGCTGCTTCGTTTCTTCCTTGTCTTCCTCGTCACTGCTGTGCGCAGTGTTAGATCTCTTTTTTCCTTGCTCGTTGCTCTTACGATTTTTATTTTCCGGTCGCGAATTATATTGTTTGGTTCGGCTCGGTTGATCTCTATTGGGTCGTCCGTGTAATAACCAACATTCTTCGCGATCATGTCCGGATTTTTTGCAATAATTGCAATATTTATTTATCGTATTTACGCGGGGTTGTCTATCGGGTTTCGGCAATGAAAATCGATTCGCGTATCGGCTAGTTCGACAATCTCGACCGTAATGCCCGGTTTTTCCGCATTTTTGACATTTTACATTCGTTTGATTTTCCTGTTTATAGGTCGGTGTAAAATTGATTTTGCTTCGCGTGCCGGTCGCGGACGGTCCTTTAACTTTTTCTTCCGCGCTGGCCGCTGCTATTGCTTCTTGCAACGTAGCATATCCTCGCGATCGAACAATTGTTTTAATTTCGTCTTGCAATCCTATTTGGAAATTTTCTAAGGCTTGTTGCTGTATTATTTCCATGATTGCGAGTTTATTATCTACTGTGTGATGACGTCCTTCCATCATCGATTCGTATAGCTCCATGGCTAGTTTGTCGGCTCTAAGTCCGTAAGTTCGCGCGCTTTCTCCGTTTTTCTGTTTTAGCGTGTTAAATTCAATTTGTAGATGGGTCGTACTCTTTTTACTTGCGTAACAGACCTCTAATTCTTGTTTCAACTGTGCAAAATCTCGAATTTTACGCGTTTGAAAGTCTAGCATCGCTCTGCCTTTTAATTTCGTGCATAATACTGCTCCTAATAGCGTTACTTCATCTAACGGGTCGATATGTTCTACTGCATATGTAGTCGCACTTAGAAATTCTTGTAATTTATTTGGCGATCCGTCGAATTCCGGAATCATTCCGCGAGCCTCTTTTAATGGTAGAAATCCGCGTCCTCTTCGATGTCGTACATCTTCGGGTGTGAACTCGTACGCAGTTTCGGTTCTTTCTCCCGGCGGAGTTCTATGCTCATTGTTTTGTCGGGGTTGCGGTCCTCTCATTCTTAAGTCGTATATCTCTGCATGCATACTTCTAATTTCCCGTCTCATTTCCTCTCTCATTTCCCGCAATATGTCCCTAAGGTCGTCGGCTGCTTCGTCCGTTTTTTCCTGCGGTTTGTATTGAGCTTGCGCGTTTGATTGTGTCGCGTTTCTATTTGCTTCTTCTTGTAATCGCTTAATTCCCTCATCGATATCTTCCGATGTGATAGGTTGCGATGCGGAAGCGTTTGAGTTATACATGTCTCGAGTACGATAGATTTCGTCGGGGTCAAAGATACTTGAATCGTATGACGTTAGTGAGAATTCGCGGCGGTGTGTTAGTCTACTAGACGCGTTTATTGATGATTCGACATCGACATCTAGTTCTACATTATTCGCTATTAAACTGTTGTCTAATTCGCCGAATGAAAATTCGCGTTCGATTACAACGTTTGCTCCGAGTTCTGGTTCGGGCAAATTCTCGCTTGAATTTAATTCGTTTAGATTTCTTCGTACGTTATCGCGTATATCCCGGAGTGCTTCTACTGCTACTCTTATAGGGCTTACTGCGCTATTTCTAATGGCTCTATTTGCTGGTTCGCTAAATAGCCACGATTTATTCGCTACGCTTTTTTGTTGCGCGTTTCGGTTTTCCGACATTCACGCGTTTACAAATTTTTAATTGTTCGACTTACAATAATACGATGAGCAGCATTGTCTCTTGTTCGGTGTCGGCCGTCGATCGTCGCGTTGAGATAGGTCGGTGCGCCTTCTCAGGTTCCGCTTATCGTTGTCGCCTCGATGTACCGGGTGACTCGAAGTTCCTGATGGACTTCCTTTTCCTCGGTTGTAGTTGTTGACCGTTTGACGGAGTTTCTTTTGCTGTCTCTCGTTCTGTCGATTCCACGGAATTTTTCTTCCTCGTGGTTGTGGACCTTTGCCGGTGTCGATCTTGTTAGAGCTGGCGTATCCCACCGCTGCCACCAATTAATGTTGTGCCTCTAGCCGCTAAGGAAGAGGTCTTTAGGGATTTATACGCCCAAAGGATTAGGATCCACGCTCGAAATAAGACACTCCCGAACGTTAAGTATAAATTGATATATTTCACAGACTCTTTCGTACACTTTCACTTAATCGCGATTATAATAGTCGGGCGCGATACGTACAGTATATCGATACTGTTGATCTGAGCGAGCGAGTAGCGAGCGATGTTAATGAGCTATATTACTGAGCTAGCGTCGGTGCATCTCGCGCTCGATATATATTAATTAATTAGGTCGTTGATTAGGGAGGAGTGTGGTGTCCCTGACCGGGGCATGTCTCGTGCTCCGCTCGTCAGCTGTCTCGTCAGCTGCTTATTCAGCTTCCGAGAACTTGACCGTGACTTCCTTCTCTTTAGTCACGTATCTTACTTTTATTTTATTAATAATCTTTTAATACTTTACTCTTTCTTAATTATCTTTCCTTGATCTCTTTTCTAATTTTAATGTATTGCTTTACTCAGCTCTTTCTTAATCTTTTCTGTTTTACTTTATTGTTTTATCTTTTAATATATTGAGAAATTGGTCGGGTTACGACAAACAATAATGACAGACTGACTCGTTTCGCCGACGCATAGATTAATTTATAATAAGGCCAGCTTCGCAAAGTTTCTCGATAATTGATAATATTTCATTGTCGTGGGCATTGTTGCCGGCTTGACGCGAAGCTTCCAGCAATCGCAAGCGATCTACCAACTCGTTGGGATCATTCCAATGCACGTAATCGATCTTATTATCGTTTAACGTCATAGCGCGCGGTATGTTTATACCTCTTCCAGCATTTTTTCCAGGCGCTATTATATTTTTAATAGAGGTTAATGGCGCTATTATATTTTTATACTTGTATCCCTTGTTATTTAATACTGGATTACGCATATCATTGCCGCGTCTATGCGCATTTGTCGCCAGTAATATATTTTTGTATTTAATTTTATCTTCGTCATTGTATACGTCACCGTCGGGTATTCTCATGAAAATCAACTCGTAGAGACCTGGTGTTCCCACGTATCTTATTCCACCAATAATTATATTGTCATCTTTATCCACATCAAAAATTTTATCACCAAGTATCATTCCTTCGTTGCAAAATTTAACACCGTAAACATAATCCATATTGTTATTTTTATCTTGACTCAAAATAGCTCCCACATATTTTTGCCCTAGTGGACCCAGATGTGTGCGCAATGTATTTTGACCCTCGGATGTTTGTAATTGATGTTGAACCGACGTCACAAGCATTTCAGGCGTGGTTTCGAAAATTTCTTCCACATATGGAGACGATCTTTCGTACAATATTTAACTCGATTGTACATCTTTTATCAGAGTAGAAGTAACCACATTCGATAATTGTTTCATTCGCTTACGTTTTGATTGATTTGGAGTAGAAGTTATTAGCGAATCGTTCAATGCTATATTTGACCTTGTTCGCTTTGTTCCAGACTCTTTTCGGATGCTTGTCTTCGAGCATACTCGATGGTTCGATTTTCGCTTCATTAGATTCCACATTGATTGTATTTTCGACAAGTTGTTTTAGAGGTTCGATAATTGGTTTAAAGTGCCTCTCCAATGCGACGTCTTCCTCCATTTGACCGGTTTTTAAAGAACGATATTTTTTGAGGATCGATTCGCTCGTTTTTACAATTTCTCTCGCAATCTTCTCACGATCGTCACTGTCAATCGTCGTCGTCATGTTGCGCTCGGACGAAAATTTTTAGACGTTGCTCGATCGATGTATCGATAGCGACTAACCACCTTACGGTATTGCAAAATCGTTAAATCCTTTTCGATATCGTCCATTAGTCTGTAAACTGTCATTATCAATCACTACAAATCCATACTCGTGTTGCCAACATTTCTGACAGAATGCGCGAAAATCGCCGTAAGACATGTCAGTATTTACATGATCGTTGTATACATGTTTCAAGTTTGTACCATCTTGTTTAAATAAAATCAGTAAATTTGCATTGTCCCGTATGAGATGCTTGGGTATCTTGGCATACGTTTGACAAAGATAGAAACAGTCGACGCTCGAGTGTCGACCCATTGCAAAGTACTCTCTTATCGTATCTTGCTTATCGCATGCCACATCGTCAAAGATAAAAATGGAATTTGGAAGCGCCTCGCTCGGTGGAATAACATCACTATTATTAGAGAATGTAAAATAACCAATTTCATCGATCGATAATAGCAAATTTTCCAAGTATCGATATTTCGGTTGTTGAAGTGATTTCGAGTATACGTACATATTCTCGAAATGTACACCGTGTGGACTTTCTATCAAACTTATCAACACGTTAGTCTTACCGCAATTCGAAGGACCGCAAATGATACCGCGTATAGTATTCGGCAGCATGTTTCCATGCTTGCGTATTTCTTTCTCGGACATTACTCGTGTTTTATCGTCAAAATTTATAACTTTGGTTATCGTCGCTTGTCGCGCGAACCGCATGTTTGCTCTCGCGAATCTCAAATTAGATTTTGGAAAATGAGTCATCGGGGCCCTATTTATAGAGGCGCACCGAATCGAAACCGCTCAGTCTCAAAAATGTTTCTTCTTCTATCGGTTGACAGCGATATTCTCGAGCTTGCCACCGAGCAGTTACAGATTATCCCCAAGATTGTTTTACTGCGAGATTTTGGTAGCTACGTGGAACAATTGTGGGACAAGCTTGCCGAACATATAAAAGCTGACTCAGAGGTTCAACAGTATCGTCGATGCACGCGACATTATAATTTGCCGTGGCAACAAACACATTTCGACGGTCCAACACCGTTAATAAAAGATTGTGGCAAATGCCAGCAAAAATTATAAGAGGTGGTGGTTTGTTAAATCGTGCGATAAACGCACTTCCTATCGAATTACATATTCCAGGCTATGAGACCGGGAACTCATTTAGAAACACGATTGGCTAGAGGCGATCGAGGTATCAATCCATTGGATGCCGCGTGTCGCGAGCACATAGCTTATTCTGGAAGCAACGATCTCGGTCAACGTCACGTTGCGGATAATATACTCGCCACGAAGACGCGAACACGTATTACCGCGAGAGATTCGACTATTGGCGAAAGAGCAGCCGCTACAGCTGTCTGGGCGACTATGAAAGCAAAGACAAAATTCGGTATGGGGATGAAAACAAAAAAATCCTCGATGAAAACAAAAAAATCATCGATGAAGAAAAAGACTGCGAAAAAACGAATACTTCCTATAGCGAAGCGCGGTGGTATCTTACCCATTTTACCATTATTGGGAGTTCTCGGTTCATTGGCTGGCGGAGCAGCGGGAATCGCGAAGGCGGTGAACGATAGTAAGGCGGCGCAACGTCAGCTCGAAGAAATGCAACGTCATAATCGCGCCATGGAAGGTCACAGACTTTATCTCGCTCCATACAAGCGCGGACGAGGGTTCTCAACAGCGGCCAAGAAAAAAAAAGACGTCAAAATAAAAATGCCTGCCGGTGTAACGACCAATGTACAATTGGAACAACTTGCAAGACGTATGCGTATACAATCTTTTAGAGGCGTTTTCATGCGCCATAATTTACCGATAAACAGTGTACGGCGAACTGAGAGCGGTATCGTCAATTTGGATGACGTCGATGGTTTCGGTACTCATTGGGTTGCGCATGCAAAGAGGGGAGATCGTGTAGTATATTTCGATAGTTTTGGAAATCTTCGACCGCCCAAGGAATTAGTGCGATATTTTGGACAGAATGTTGCAAATATAGAATATAATCACACGGCCTATCAAAATTATAATCAAAGTATTTGTGGACAATTGTGTCTTCGATTTCTTCAAACGGTCGATGATATGAATTTAAAGCCTGACAATTCACCGTCGCGACTCAGTATTCGTTCGACAGTTTTCCAGCATGTCACTCACGCTTACGTTGACCGGCAAGAGTAGCGTTCTTGCTGTAAGCTACTTTCCGGCTATAGATTTAAACGATGGCGATTACGAGCTTGGTTTAACGGACTTTGAAACTTATCATACGATATCGAACGTGAATTCTTGGAATAATAAATTTTATTTTGATAACGACGATAAGGAAATTACGATTCTCGAGGGATCGTACGAATTACACGCTATAAACTAATATCTCCGACGTGCAATTTTACGACATCGACGCGTAGTTGAATCCAACGATATTGGTGATGGCGAAGAACACGATGAATATCCAATAATGCTTCGCTAATCATAATACGCTAAAGAGTGAAATCAAATGTGTCTATAGAATAAATTTTAGTAAACCGAGCAACGTTGGATCGTTGTTGGGATTCTCATCAAATCGTATATTACAGCCTCGGAAATGGCACGAATCGGATGTACCGATAAATATTATTAGCGTAAATATTATTCGTATAGAATGCAGTGTAACCACTGGCGCGTACAGCAATGACAGGCGCGTACACACGATACATGAATTTTCACCGAGCGTGCCGCCAGGATATAAGATATCGGAAACGCCAGCACAGATCGTTTATCTACCGATCGTCGCACGGAGCATTACTGATTTAACGATACGCATAGTTGATCAAGAAGGACATTTGCTCGATTTTCGAGGAGAAGAAATTACCGTAAGATTGCATATACGGCGGCAGCAAAAATAAAGCGTTTGACAAATGAAATGCTTGTGTTGAACGAAAGCACGGAGTACCCGAGAGACAATATTTTTGCAAGGGACAGTATTTTTGCGAGTAGGCGAGTGACTGCGGTATCGGGTGACAATAATCAGATATCTGGTTACGCTAAAAAGAAGTTCAGCGCGTTGAATCGCGAGTTTTTAAAATCATTGGGATTCGTCGTACGAAATACTTGAACGATATAATTGACATCTTGAATATCGGAGGCGAGCCGATCTTTGACGATCGTATTGTCAAGATTGAGACTCATACGTACAATCCATACGCCAACACAACGCTTGGATATAGCGACGAGATACGGATACCGATACAACATCAAGATTTGTACACGTTACCATGTGAAAGTTTTCTATACGTCGAGGGAAAGTTGAGGGTGCGTAAAGTAGCTGAAGGGGGAAGAGTGGTATTGGGAAACAATTGTGTCGCGTTTATGTTTGATGAACTTCGATATGAACTCGACGGTGTGGAGATTGACCGCAACAGAAACGTTGGAATAACTTCCACGATTAAAAACTATGTCTCTCTAACAACCGAGAAAGCTAAAATCTTGGAGAATGCTGCGTGGAATATGTCGCATAATGCTGCTGAAGCTTACTTCAATTTTTGCGTGCCGTTAAACATACTATTGGGTTTTTGCGATGATTATAAGCGAGTTGTGATTAACGCTCGTCACGAATTAGTTCTGATACGTTCGCGCAACGACAACAATTGCATATTTGGAAATGCTTCGACTGAAGCTGATATCGAATTATTCAAGATACAATGGCGTATGCCTCATGTAATATTGAGCGAGGTCAATAAATTATCCTTGCTACGCGTGTTGGAAAGCGGGCGATATTTGAATATGAGTTTTCGCTCTTGGGATCTATACGAATTTCCTCTATTGCATAATACGACCAACCATTCGTGGACCGTGAAAGCCGCCTCTCTGCTGGAGAAGCTGCGATACGTGATCTTTGCGCTGCAGACTGGCAGAAAAAATGCTGTGTCAAAAGATATTATTACATTCGACGACTGCAAATTGACCAACGTTAAACTCTATCTAAACTCGGAATTTTATCCCTACGATGATTTGAATTTAGATTTCGATAAAAATAGATTCGTCCTCTTGTTCGATATGTACTCTCGTTTTCGCAAATCTTATTACGGATGTGATAATGATGATGTGCTATTAAACATTTCAAAATTTTTACATTGCGGTCCTCTCGCGGTTATCGATTGCTCGCGACAAAACGAGTCTGTCAAAAATTCCACCGTGGACGTGAGATTAGAGTTTGAGTGCAAGGAGGATATACCGGCAAATACTACCGCCTATTGTCTCATCTTGCACGATCGCGTTGTCGAATATTGCCCATTGACCAACGTAGTTCGTAAAATTACCTAAATCAGCAAATATCCACTCCAATGTCGAAAATATATAAAGATTGAGATTTTGACGATCGACAACAGTCGTACATCATTCTTGCAATCGTACGGTAATATTATCAGCATGATCGCGCCAACGTTTGTGGATCTGCAAGGATTCATTATCGGGAGAAACTTTGTCGTGAAGGAAGTAGCGATACTGAGAAATGGATTTGTTCTTTCTCACTACTTTTTTGCAAGTCCCGTACCATGGCGTGCGCTTACAAAATCTGAGAGATGCCAAGATTCATGGCTAATCGGACATCTTCATGGACTTCAATGGGAGGATGGAAACGTTCCATACAGCTTTGCTAGGCGTTTGATTACGAGAGCTGTGATGGGTGCGACGGAAGAGGAAGATGGAGCATCTCCTATCGTGTACGTTAAAGGACACGAAAAACGAGAATGGTTGGCCGATATACTTGACGATGATGCGAGAAACGACGTTATTATTGAGATCTTGGATGCGGACTATGAAGATATCACTTCGTTAAATAAGCTAGATGTTACTAATACTATGCGCTGTGAAAAACATTTAAAAAATTGCGCTTTACAAAACGTATTTAAAATATTCAATTGGTGGACGAATCATCATAAAGATTCACCCAAACATTATTTAGAATAAACTATTGTTAAAATATATTTTATTCTCTTTTATTCTTCTCTTTTCCTCTTTCTTATCCCAGTATGCGAGTATTAAATTTCTGTACATGACGTTAGATAGCGGCGTCAGCTAGTTAATTAAAATATAGATGTTACATTTCAGTACATGGACATAGAGTTTAATTATTTGAATGGTGTATAAATAATTGTTTTGTCGTTCAATAGTCGTTCGATAGCCGTTCGATAGCTGTTCAATAACCGTTCGAAGCTGTTCGATAGCCGTTCGATAGCCGTTCAATAGTCGTTCAATAGCCGTTCAAAGCTGTTCGATAGCTGTTCAAAGCCGTTGGATAGCCGTTCGATAGCCGTCCAAAACCGTTCGGTAGACGTTCGATAGCCTTTCAATAGCCGTTCAATAGCCGTTCGATAGTGGTTTACATATTATAATAATATATTATAATATATTAATAATATTTATAATAATATATTATTATATTTAAAAGACTTTAAATAGTTGTCTGTGGAAACATGCTAACTTTTGTTTTCTTATCAAGAGCTGAGAGTAAGCGTTCTTCGTAAGTGATTCATTCTCTACTCTAAAATGTTCGAGACAATGTCTATCCCGGTATGTTCGTCACAAAGTGTCTGACAGCGAATAGAGAAGAAGTCTATTAAGTGTGTTCCAAGTGAAGTTTGAAATATGCTATCATTGATTGAAGCCGTGTTGTGTCGAGGCCGATCGAACGCGTCATGGTGGGCGGAGGACCTGGCGATGGGGCTGTTGAGAGGCTATTAAATCTGGTAGTTTTCCAAAGAGTAAGTAGCATTTTTTATTTTATATCATATTAATTATTTATAATATATATTATAATTTGATTTTATTTAATTTATAGTATCGATATACCAGAGACATCCAGATTCCCGGTTTCGTGAATATAGAACACCGACGACATGTACGAGCGCTGCGCCGGCACGAGCGCGAGTTCCTCGAGGACGTGTGGGAGGATAACGGCCCGGACGGTCTTCATTTAGACCTAAGACGTCTCTTCGGGCTCGAGCCCTACGAGGAAGACGCTGTCGAAGAATCGTGGGACGAGCCTCCGAGCAAGAGGTCAAAGATTTAGTTGTAAGTATCTTCTTTTTAAAATTTATATTAAATTTATAATATTTAAATTCGTATACTAACAAGATATGTATTTTTTCTGTTTCAGAAGGAGCCTGTAGCAAATATTTTTATTATATATTATTATTATTATTATTATTTTTATTATTTTTTACACACGCACGCACGCACGCACGCACACACAATTATATGATATACACAATTTTTAAATAAATGTTTTTATTATTATATTAAAAATGTCAATTATTTCTGCGCCTTCTTTTTTCCTTTTCCCACACGCGTGCATGCCTCGCATTATCTCTCTCTTTCTCCAGCGAACGTCATCCTTTTCCCACGCCAATGCGGACTCTATCCTTTTCCTACACGCGTGCATGCCTCGCGCTATCTCTCTCGCACCGCCTTGCGAACGCCGTATCATCCACGTGCATGCTTCGCGCTATCTCTTTCTCTCCCAAGTGCATGCTTCGCGCTGTCCCTCTCCCAAGTGCATGCCTCGCGCCATCTCTCTCCAACGTGCATGCAAACGAGTAGTGTTAATAGGGGAGTTCTAACTCAGGTCCTCTGAGGGGAGGTGAGGGACGGGGGGTCCCGCGCGGGCGAAGGAGCATGACGTCACGCGGGCGGAGGGGGATTTTGGTGGCGCGGGGGAATGACGTCACGCGGGCTGGGGAGCTTATCGCGGGAGCATAATCAGCGCGAGTAGTATAGCTAGGCCGGTTCTAAGCCATGGTCCTCTGAGGGCGGGTGAGGGGCGAGGGGAAACCGGCGCGGGGGTATGACGTCACGCGGGGGAATCGCGTCCTAACCGGTTGGCGAGCGGTCCGCGGAGAGGGGGAGGGGGACCGCGTCCTAACCGATGGGCGAGGGGTCCGCGGAGAGGGGGAGGGGGACCGCGTCCTAACCGATAGGCGAGGGACCCGCTAACCTAACCGATGGGTGAGGGATCCGCGGGGAAGAGGGGGATCGCGGCGAAACCGATAGGTGAGGGACCCGCGGGGAAGAGGGGGATCGCGGCGAAACCGATAGGCGAGGGACCCGCGAGGAAGAGGGAACGTGATGCCGCGAGGAGGAGTGGGAGAAGGATAGCGCGAGGCGTCCATATGAGCGTAAGACAAGGATAGCGTTTGCATGCACGTTGGAGAGAGATGGCGCGAGGCATACACGCTGGAGAGGGATAGCGCGAAGCATGCACTTGGGAGAAAGAGAGAGAGAGAGATAGCACGAGGCATGCACTTGGGAGAGAGAGATAGCGCGAAGTATGCACGCGGATGATACGGCGTTCGCAAGGCGGTGTGAGAGAGATAGCGCGAGGCATGCACACGTGTAGGAAAAGGATTGCGTCCGCATTGGCGTGGGAAAAGGATGACGTTCGCATGCATGTGGGGGAAAGAGAGAGACAGCGCGAGGCACGCATGGACGTGGGAGAAGGAGGCGCAGAAACAATCAACATTTTTTTTAAATATAATAATAATAATATTTATTTAAAAATTGTGTATATAATATAATTGTGTGTGTGTGTGTTTAAAAAAAAAATATATATATATATATATATAAAATATAAAAATATAAAAATAAAAATAATAAAATAATAATAATGATAATAATGATAATAATAATAATGCGGCGCTCCATCTGAAACAGAAAAAATTACAAGTCTTATTAGTATAAGAAATTAATTTTTATAAATCTAATATAAATTTTAAAAAAGAAGAAACTTACAATTAATTCTTCGAGTATTTCAATGCGGTTCATAACGAGACGTCAGCTGTGTTTTATATATCAAAATCCCATTCCTTGTTCATCACTTCTTCATGATCTCTCAGACGATGATCCAAATCTATTGTATTAGATTTCTTCAAGCCGATTTCTCGGCCTTGTATCATTTGTACAAGTGAAGTCACAGGAGTGTTTGTAGACAGCGCCGGGACACGGACATCTATGGGTTTGTAACGTTTTCGTAACGAATGTCTTAAACTTTCAAGTCGCGCGATTCTGCCAAACAGCGATTGAATTCCGCGCCTCTGTTGTAATATCGCAAGTCGGTACTGTTCTTCCAACCACTCGAGACACTCAAGGCACGTTCTTTCCCATAACCCGCATGAACATGCCGAGTCCACCTCTATGAAATCCTCCCATAGATATTGTTCTAATCGCGCAATGTATTTGGGTTTCTCCATATTTCCAATTCAAGTTTTTTTTTCACAACACAAGTTTTTGTCCAGCTTATACAATGCAAATTGGACACATATTGCAGGGCATTATCTGATACAGCAGTTTTCTACACTCTGCGCAAAACGATCCCAGGATTAGGTCAAAAATTGCACTTTCATGTTCTCGCACAACACGAATATTCGAAAATAAGTCTGAAATTCGCATAAAACAGTCTGTGCAAAATTTTTCGTTGACGTCACTTTTATAATAAAAGTATATACAACACAATTTCATCGCACCTAAACTATTTATTTCAACTCGGTTTAAAGTACGTTGCTTTATGTCCGTAATAATATCAATACTGCAATCACTATTGTAATCGGAATCCTCCGAAAGTACGCGATCTTCGTCTGATGAATCGTCCAACAAATTCTCAAATGCCATCAAGTTGTCATCTTCGATAATGATATCCTCGTCATCATCGATAACTATAACTTCTTCGTCAGCCATAACACATATTGTTAAGATCGTCGTAAGGGCGTGGACGGTTGCGTACTATAACGCTGCACACTCCTCTCGATTATATATATTTAATTTAATATCTTTTGTCTCCTTCTAACTGGAGTATCACGTCTCATCTACCTCATCACTTTTCTACATCTTAAGCAGAGTATGTCGAGAGAAAGATTTAAGTTTTGCAGACTGTGCATATCTATTACACAGTTTTTATTCATACATAAAGGATGGGTTAAATAATTAAATTCACAGATAAATAGTAAAATAACTTATTTATTACAAGCATCGTGAAGAATATCATTTACAGCACATGTCAATAACTCGCAATCTATGAGCGATTCACCGTTAAACATATCACTTTCACGTATCGCTTTTGCAGCGTCGCATACATTAGCGATATTATTCTGTTGTAAAACAGTTACAAATTGTTTGAATTTTTCATTAACAATATGCGTATTTTCGCATAGCCAGTAATACATATGATCTATGCATTTTTCAAAATCTAATAAATAGAATAGAGTTGGCGGTTTCATATATAAAGAATTATTGGATAATCCTATTTTTATAATACTCGAATTAGATATTTTAACCACTTTGAATGTTAAATCTCGGACCCGCAATGGGATTTCAATCGATTGTAGAAGCTGTTCAATGTCCCCACGTTTCTGCATCAGCGATTTCCATGTTTCAAAAGGCAATATTATTTGATTGCCCCGATTATCGCCGAGAATCAATTCCACGCAAGATACAGCTCCAACGTTTATTCCAATGTCCAAATATTTGTATGACGTCGGGGTTAAGGCGTATCGTCTTCCGAGTATACGAACCGCACGACGAGGCTCGGATGAAATGCTAGGGAGTAAAAAAGAAAAAATATTATTTATATAAATATTTAAAAGATGTAAAAAATATTTAAAAAGTATAAAAAATTCTTTAAGTTAATTAAAACTTACTTGTTACATTTCTTCTTCTTACACGGTGAAGTTTCATCAGCATCTTGAATCGAACGTAATAATTCATGAGGCTTCCTTCAGTAGGATACATTTTCTATGAACCTTTCACACAAGTGGTCGATGCAGTACTGAACGTATTAAACATATTTAAAATATGTATTAGCGTTGCAAAATTGCAATGTGGTGGGGATTATTGCCGACGCGATATTTTTTTTCAATTTTTCCATTCAAGCGCCGATGTACGGCTGCTTCGCGATGACATCACCCCCAGGTGTGAGATTTAGCCGAATGCACAAAAATGCAATGTAATATAAAATTCTCAAGCGCCGATGTGCGGCTGCTTCGCGATGACATCATCCTCAGATATCCAAACGCGCGTGTCAAAACATGACAAAATCGTGATATATAAGGATAATCCTCATGATTAAATTGCACTAACATACTTGGACAGCAGCATGTAATATGAAACTTTCGCGATGCATCTTGGCTGAGATGACATCATCTCTAGACGACCAAAAAATGCATTAATCGACATTAGTCAAAATGTACGTGACAAACCGCAAAATAAAGATTTAGTTGATGCATAAAAAATGCAACGTAATATAAAATTTTCAAGCGCCGATGTGTGGCTGCTTCGCGATGACATCACCCCTAGATATCAGAATTCAAACGCGCGTGTCAAAACGTGACAAAATCGTGAAATATAAGGATAATCCTCATGATTAAATTGCACTAACATACTTGGACAGCAGCGTGTAATTTGAAACTTTCGCGATGCATCTTGGCTGAGATGACATCATCTCTAGACGACAAAAATGCAATAATCGACATTAGTCAAAATGTACGTGACAAACCGCGAAATAAAGATTTAGTTGATACACATGATAGAAAGAGACATCAAGATAGAATATAAAATCATGGTAAAGAGGCACACCCTGTCAGTATTTTCGCCAAGAGTTCCGAGACAAGAGCTACTAGTAAGCGCGTCTTGTTAGCAAAATTATTGACATAAGTTTGGAAATATGGCGGTAAACAGTGCCGAACGAAATCTGCGCGAGCAATCTGCAAGGGTGAATTCGATAGAGGAGTACGTTGCGTGGGAGCAACGATGCGACGAATATATCGAATCGGTGGAAGAGCAAAGTCGAATCAAACGTCCACGATTATCGATCGGGATTCGACAATCGCTGATTGCCCGAATCGCACGACTCGAGGGATTGAAGAACTCGTTACGCAGGTGTTTTGTACACGCGGGTGCAGGATGCAGTACGCGGCAACACGGATTGATTTGGCGTGAGATCGACACGGCGTTCGAGAGCCGCATATTGACTGGTGCGGTTATAAATCATAATCACATCGAGCCTCGCCAATTTTTCGAGGATGCCAAAGACATTGTGCTCGAACACGTGCAAACCGTGCTGAAAAAACACTTTAATGTGAAAATTAATACAGTGTTCAATGGTGAATTTGTGACGGGTGATAAACGTGCAAATAAAAGTATCAATACGAGAAACTATGAACTCTTTCGCACAACCGATTTACGCGAATGGTACGAGCGGCGCGTTGTCGAGCCCACTCTAGCATCGCTCGAAGAATTTCAGGAACGCGATAGTGGGTGGGCATTATCGCGAATACTCGATTTAATCGTAAATATAAATAAATATAATCCTATGCGCGCGGGATGTCACATAAAATTACCGCGGGCGATAATAATGAAGAGAGCGGTAATCAACGTGCAGTCTAATGACAATGCATGTTTCGCGTGGTCTGTGGTCGCCGCTTTACATCCAGCTGAAAGTTATGTTTATCGAGTATCTTCGTATCCGCATTATACGACAGTACTGAATCTCCAGGACATTGAGTTTCCAGTGACTGTGAATCAAATTAAAAAATTCGAACTTCTCAACAATATCTCAATCAATGTATATAGTATCGAGGAAAAGAACATTGTCCCGATACGTCTGAGTGAGCTAACAAGAGACAAACACGTCAACTTGCTGTACGTGGAAGACAACAACGTTGGACATTTCGCGTGGATCAAGAATCTATCCAGGCTCGTGAGCTCGCAATTGAGCAAAAAAGAACACAAGAAATATATCTGCGATCGGTACGTATATATTTAATAAAATACATTGTAGATATAATGCAACAAAAATTAAAAAGTATTTCTTTTTACAGATGTTTGCACTACTTTGATTCGAATGACAAATTGCAATCACATACGGTGGACTGTCGAGAGATGAATGAGTGCGCTATCCGATTACCGAGCGATAAGGACAAGTGGCTCACGCTCAACAACTATAATCGGAAAGAGCGGCTTCCTTTCGTCGTGTACGCCGACTTGGAGTGTGTTTTGGAGAAGACGGAGGAAGAGAGAAACTACCAACATCATAAAGTATTTAGTATTGCTTATTATGTACATTGCTCGTACGACGATTCGTTATCCGCGTATCATTCCCGTCGCGATATCGATTGCATATCATGGTTCGTCGAAGAACTAAAAAATTTAGCGCAGCGTGTAAAAAGTATTTTATCAGCTAATGTCCCCATGGTAAATTTAACATCTGATGAATGTGAAAAATTTCACAACGCGACACAATGCCATATATGCGAGAAACCATTTGTACAAGACGATACACGCGTACGCGATCATTGTCATCTGACGGGGCGATACAGAGGTCCCGCGCATTCAAATTGCAATTTAAATTATAAAGATTCTTTTTGCATTCCAATAGTTTTTCATAATTTATCCGGTTACGACGCACATTTTATTATAAAGAAAATAGCTACAGCGTTCGAAGGGGAAATTGAAATACTTCCGATAACAAAAGAAAAATATATATCGTTTACGAAAAATGTTAAACTTGGCGGAGAGAAATCACAAAATCTTATTAAATTGCGTTTTATCGATTCGTATAAATTTGTCACAGCTAGTCTCGATAAATTGGCATCATTCTTGAATAAAGACAAACTCAAAATTTTAAAATCTGAATTTCAAAATTTATCAAATGACAATTTCAATTTATTAACACGGAAGGGCGTCTTTCCGTACGAATATACTGATTGCGTCGACAGGTTGCAACCTACGTGTTTACCACCGCGCGAATCATTTTTGCGATTACGCGCACGCCGAGAACGTGTGGGAGCGGTTCTCCATTCGAACGCTGGGCGAATATAGCGACTTGTATCTCAAAATTGATGTATTGTTATTAGCAGACATTTTTGAAAATTTCCGCGAGAGTTGTATTAAAAATTATGGGCTCGACCCCGCGTATTACTATACTCTTCCCGGATACACGTGGGACGCCATGTTGAAGCATACGAATATTACATTCGAATTGCTTACGGATATCGACATGGTTTTATTCATCGAACGCGGAATACGCGGTGGTTTGAGTCAATGTTCCAACAGATACGCACATGCTAATAACAAGTATATGGAATCGTACGATCCATCGAAACCTTCATCCTATCTCACGTACTTTGATGTAAATAATTTGTACGGATGGGCAATGTGTCAACCTTTGCCCTATGCAGATTTTCGATGGGTCGACGACGTATCCGATTTTGATACATCATCGATCGCGCTCGATTCGCCTATAGGCTACATCCTTGAAGTCGATCTCGAGTATCCGCAACGTGTTCACGATGCGCACACTGACCTACCGTTTTGCCCGACACGCGACAAACCACCTGGTAAGCGGCAGGATAAGCTGCTCGCAACTTTGTATGATAAGAAGCGTTACGTAATACATTACCGCAACCTGCAGCAATGCACGCGACTCGGACTTCGCGTTACAAAAATACATCGAATATTACAGTTTTCGCAATCTCCATGGCTTCGCAGTTATATCGAACTCAATACACAATTCCGAACACTCGCGAAAAATGATTTTGAAAAAAATTTATATAAATTAATGAATAATGCGGTATTTGGCAAAACGATGGAAAATGTGCGCAATCACGTTAATATTAAGCTCGTGACAAAGTGGGACGGACGATACTGGCGCAGAGGCGATGATCGCAAAACCAAATTTTCATAGAAGCGTGTTTTCGGAGAATCTGATCGCCGTTGAATTGCGCAATCTCGAGGTGAAATTTAATAAACCAATCTACGTGGGTATGTGTATATTCGACATATCCAAGACATGTTTGTACGAGTTTCACCACGATTATATGGTACCTATGTATCGAGAGAAATGTAAAGTCATGTACACCGACACCGACAGTCTCATATATCTCATCGAGTGTGAAGATGTATACGAGAATATAAAGCGCAACGTCGGCAGATTCGATACCAGCGATTATGCGGTGGACAATGTGTACGGTATACCGCTCGCGAATAAAAAGATACCGGGTTTAATGAAGGATGAAAATAATGGCGCCATCATGACCGAATTCGTCGGGCTTAGGGCAAAAATGTATGCGTTGCGAGTAGATGGTAAGAAAGACACGAAAAAAGTAAAAGGCGTCAAGAGTAACGTCGTCGCGAGAACGATAACGTTCGACGATTACACGCGGTGTTTGAACGAAGAGATTGAAATGACGCGTCAGCAGTCTTGTATAAGATCTAAATTACACGAAGTATACACCATCCGCGAGACAAAAATTGCTCTAAGTCCGTACGATGACAAGCGGTATATCGTACCCGAAACCACCAACACGCTACCGTGGGGACATTACAAAATACCGTTATAAATAAAAATCATGTATATTTATTGTAAATAAAAATTATGTATATTTATTGTAAATAAAAATTATATGTATATTTATTGTAAATTATATGTATATTTATTGTAAATTATATGTATATTTTATAATGTATACAATATTGTTTATATTTGTATTATTATGTATTATTGTTAACATATTTATAATATATTATTTTTATCTATCCAAGAGTTGTGTGTCGCATCAAATCCCAGCCATTTCACATAAACCTCGTCATCCTTTTGCGTATCACCTTTTCCACGAGATGTACGTCGGGATTAGCAACGCGTTGTAACTCGTATTCGTAAAATCCGCCGGCGATGGGATTCCCGCGCGAATCTTTGAGTACATAGGTCACGGGATTAGTTTTCTGCACTTTAACGATCTTAAACACTTCGGTCGACCAATTTGGCGTGTAACCTTTCTTAAAGATGGTCTTGACTTTACTCACGCGTACCGGATCGCCTACTTTGAATCTTGCCGGTGCCGCAATCTTTACGTTGCTGTATACCGTATTTAAAAGTTTATCGGCGATCGCGGGGGTAACATCGATAGGTCTCATACCGATAGTGCGATGTTTTCGCGCATTGTACTCTCCAACGAGCCGGGACAACGCGTCGATCCACTTGCAATTTCCATTAAGCGTAAACATTTTCCACATATTGTTCTTTAACGTTCGGTTGAATCGTTCCACGACCGAGGCTTTCATGACAGAGTACGTCGAATAATGATTAATGCTATGCTTCTTCACGAGTTTCTGTAGATTTGCGTTGTAAAATTCTTTTCCTCTGTCGGTTTGAAAATTTTTCGGGCATCTTCCATCGTCTCGAATTATCTTTGCGATCGTATCCGACATCTCGTTTCCACTCT
Organism: Formica selysi; assembly: GCA_009859135.1. Lineage (NCBI taxonomy): Eukaryota > Metazoa > Arthropoda > Insecta > Hymenoptera > Formicidae > Formica > Formica selysi. Next base: position 36,611 of record WHNR01000045.1, on the reverse strand, counting down.
TACTCTTGAGCGCTACAGCCCACGCATACTTGCTCAACACATCGATAACTGTGAGTATGTAGTTGTAGCCTTTGTTGAATCGTGCATATGGACGCATCTCGACCACGTCCGCCTGCCACAGATCGTCGTATCCGTGTACTATGACACGCCTACGTGGGAAATTTTTTCTCGCTGGAGCATGCAATTCTTCCATGAGCAGCTGTTTTTCAGAGGTCTTTTGCGACATATTTGATCGAGGCATAATTTGCAATAATGAGATAATTCCTCCACGTATATTCTTTATATATCTTTCTTCTCCTGCGCTGAATTAGATGTAGTCTGCGCGTGAGTTGCATACCGAAGCATTTTCTGCATCTCATCCATCATTATTTGCAGCGTTTGCACATTCGTCTCGAGCGTGATTATTTTTTTCTCAAGTTCTTCCAGTCTATCTTCTAAAGGCTTGACACGTATTTTCACGTACTGTTTGTTTGCGGCATCAGTATCATCTTCCGGTTGCGCTACCCGTCGTATCTTGCGCGACCTTGCGTCAAAGCCGGAGGCTGTCTGACACAGAGCGTTATCGCGCACGTAATTTCTTAGTAATCCATTCCATTGATAGTATGAGTTGTTTGGTGTTCCCAACGATAATTCAAATTTATTAATCGACATTTCGATACAAACAATAATGACAGACTGACTCGTTTCGCCGACGCATAGATTAATTTATAATAAGGCCAGCTTCGTAAAGTTCCTCGATAATTGATAATATTTCATTGTCGTGGGCATTGTTGCCGGCTTGACGCGAAGCTTCCAGCAATCGCAAGCGATCTACCAACTCGTTGGGATCATTCCAATGCACATAATCGATCTTATTATCGTTTAACGCCATAGCGCGCGGTATGTTTATACCTCTTCCAGCTTTTTTTCCAGGCGCTATTATATTTTTAATAGAGATTAATGGCGCTATTATATTTTTATACTTGTATTCCTTGTTACTTAACAATGGATTACGCATATCATTGCCACGTCTATGCGCATTTGTCGCCAGTAATATATTTTTGTATTTAATTTTATCATCGTCATTGTATACGTCACCGTCGGGTATTCTCTTGAAAATCAACTCGTAGAGACCTGGTGTTCCCACGTATCTTATTCCACCGATAATTATATTGTCATCTTTATCCACATCAAAAATTTTATCACCGAGCATCATTCCTTCGTTGCAAAATTTAACATCGTAAACATAATCCATACTGATATTTTTATCTTGACTCAAAATAGCTCCCACATATTTTTGCCCTAGTGGACCCAAATGTTCGCGCAATGTATTTTGACCCTCGGATGTTTGTAATTGATATTGAACTGACGTCACAAGCGTTTCAGGCGTAGATTCGAAAATTTCTTCCACATACGGAGACGATCTTTCGTTCAATATTTGACTCGATTGTACATCTTTTATCGGAGTAGAAGCAACCACATTCGATAATTGTTTCATCCGCTTACGTTTTGATTGATTTGGAGTAGAAGTTATTAGCGAATCGTTCAATGATATATTTGACCTTGTTCGCTTTGTTCCAGACTCTTTTTTCAGATGCTTGTCTTCGAGCATACTCAATGGTTCGATTTTCGCTTCATTAGATTCCACATTGATTGTATTTTCGACAAGTTGTTTTAGAGGTTCGATAATTGGTTTAAAGTGCCTCTCCAATGCGACGTCTTCCTCCATTTGACCGGTTTTTAAAGAACGATATTTTTTGCGGATTGATTCGCTCGTTTTTACAATCTCTCTCGCAATCTTCTCACGATCGTCACTGTCAATCGTCGTCGTCATGTTGCGCTCGGACGAAAATTTTAGACGTTGCTCGATCTATGTATCGATAGCGACTAACCACTTTACGGTATTGCAAAATCGTTAAATCCTTTTCGATATCGTCCATTAGTCTGTAAACTGTCTTTATCAATCACTACAAATCCATACTCGTGTTGCCAACATTTCTGACAGAATGCGCGAAAATCGCCGTAAGACATGTCAGTATTTACATGATCGTTGTATACATGTTTCAAGTTTGTACCATCTTGTTTAAATAAAATCAGTAAATTTGCATTGTCCCGTATAAGATGCTTGGGTATCTTGGCATACGTTTGATAATGATAGAAACAGTCGACGCTCGAGTGTCGACCCATTGCAAAGTACTCTCTTATCGTATCTTGCTTATCGCATGCCACGTCGTCAAAGATAAAAATGGAATACGGAAGCGCCTCGCTCGGTGGAATAACGTCACTATTATTAGAGAATGTAAAATAACCAATTTCATCGATCGATAATAGCAAATTTTCCAAATATCGTTATTTCGGTTGTTGAAGTGATTTCGAGTATACGTACACATTCTCGAAATGTACACCGTGTGGACTCTCTATCAAACTTATCAACACGTTAGTCTTACCGCAATTCGAAGGACCGCAAATGATACCGCGTATAGTAATCGGCAGCATGTTTCCATGCTTGTGTATTTCTTTCTCGGACATTACTCGTGTTTTATCGTCAAAATTTATCACTTTGATTATCGTCGCTTGTCGCGCGAACCGCATGTTTGCTCTCGCGAGTCTCAAATCAGATTTTGGAAAATGAGTCATCGGGGCCCTATTTATAGAGGTGCACCGAATCGAAACCGCTCAGTCTCAAAAATGTTTCTTCTTCTATCGGTTGACAGCGATATTCTCGAGCTTACCACCGAGCAGTTACAGATTATCCCCAAGATTGTTTTACTGCGAGACTTTGGTAGCTACGTGGAACAATTGTGGGACAAGCTTCCCGAACATATAAAAGCTGACTCAGAGGTTCAACAGTATCGTCGATGCACGCGACATTATAATTTGCCGTGGCAACAAACACATTTCGACGGTCCAACACCGTTAATAAAGGATTGTGGCAAATGCCAGCAAAAATTATAAGAGGTAGCGGTTTGTTAAATCGTGCGATAAACGCACTTCCTATCGAATTACATATTCCAGGCTATCAGTTTTGCGGACCGGGAACTCATTTAGAAACGCGTTTGGCTAGAGGCGATCGAGGTCTCAATCCATTGGATGCCGCGTGTCGCGAGCACGACATAGCTTATTCTGGAAGCAACGATCTCGGTCAACGTTGCGGATAATATACTCGCCACGAAAGCGCGAACACGTATTACCGCGAGAGATTCGACTATTGGTGAGAAAGCAGCCGCTACAGCTGTTTGGGCGGCTATGAAAGCAAAGACAAAATTCGGTATGGGGATGAAAACAAAAAAATCATCGATGAAGAAAAAGCCTGCGAAAAAACGAATACTTCCTATAGCGAAGCGCGGTGGTATCTTACCCATTTTACCATTATTGGGAGTTCTCGGTTCGTTGGCTGGCGGAGCAGCGGGAATCGCGAAGGCGGTGAACGATAGCAAGGCGGCGCAACGTCAGCTCGAAGAAATGCAGCGTCATAATCGCGCCATGGAAGGTCACGGTCTTTATCTCGCTCCATACAAGCGCGGACGAGGGTTCTCAACAGCGGCCAAGAAAAAAAAAACGTCAAAATAAAAATGCCTGCCGGTGTAACAACTAATGTACAATTGGAATAACTTGCAAGACGTATACAATTGCGTATACAATACTATGCGTATACAATTTTTTAGAGGCGTTTTCATGCGCAATAATTTACCGATAAACGGTATACGGCGAAATGAGAGCGGTATCGTCAATTTGGATGACATTGATGGTTTCGGTACTCATTGGGTTGCGTATGCAAAGAGTGGAGATCGTGTAGTATATTTCGATAGTTTTGGAAATCTTCGACCGCCCAAGGAATTAGTGCGATATTTTGGACAGAATGTTACAAATATAGAATACAATCACACGGCCTATCAGAATTATAATCAAAGTATTTGTGGACAATTGTGTCTTCGATTTCTTCAAACGGTCGATGATCGATATGAATTTAAAGCTTGACAATTCTCCGTCGCGTCTCAGTATTCGTTCGACAGTTTTCCAGCATGTCACTCACGCTTACGTTGACCGGCAAGAGTAGCGTTCTTGCTGTAAGCTACTTTCCGGCTATAGATTTAAACGATGGCGATTACGAGCTTGGTTTAACGGATTTTGAAACTTATCATACTATATCAAACGTGAATTCTTGGAATAATAAATTTTATTTTGATAACGACGATAAGAAAATTACGATTCCCGAGGGATCGTACGAATTACACGCAATAAACGAATATCTCCGACGTGCAATTTTGCGACATCGACGCGTAGTTGATTCCTACGATATTGTTGATGGCGAAGAACACGATGAATATCCAATAATGCTTCGCGCTAATCATAATACGCTAAAAAGTGAAATAAAATGTGTCTATAGAATAAATTTTAGTAAACCGGGCAACGTTGGATCGTTGTTGGGATTCTCGTCGAATCGTATATTACAGCCTCGGATATGGCGCGAATCGGATGTACCGATAAATATTATTAGCGTAAATATTATTCGTATAGAATGCAGCGTAACCACCGGCGCGTACAGCAATGACAAGCGCGTACACACGATACATGAATTTTCACCGAGCGTGCCGCCAGGATATAAGATATCGGAAACGCCAGCACAGATCATTTATCTACCGATCGTCGCACGGAGCATTACTGATTTAACGATACGCATTGTTGATCAAGAAGGACATTTGCTCGATTTTCGAGGAGAGGAAATTACCGTAAGATTGCATATACGGCGGCGGCAAAACTAAAGCGTTTGACAAATGAAATGCTTGTGTTGAACGAAAGCACGGAGCACGCGAGAGACAATATCTTTACGAGGGACAATATTTTTGCGAGAAAGCGAGTGACTGCGGTATCGGGTGACAATAATCAGATATCTGGTTACGCTAAAAATAAGCTCAGCGCGTTGAATCGCGAGTTTTTAAAATCATTGGGATTCGTCGTACGAAATACTTGAACGATATGATTGACATCTTGAATATCGGAGGCGAGCCGATCTTTGACGATCGTATCGTCAAGATTGAGACTCATACGTACAATCCATACGCCAACACAACGCTTGGATATAGCGACGATACGGATACCGATACAACATCAAGATTTGTACACGTTACCATGTGAAAGTTTTCTATACGTCGAGGGAAAGTTGAAGGTGCGTAAAGTAGATGAAGGAGCAAGAGTGGTATTGGGAAACAATTGTGTCGCGTTTATGTTTGATGAACTTCGATATGAACTCGACGGTGTGGAGATTGACCGCAACAGAAACGTTGGAATAACTTCCACGATTAAAAACTATGTCTCTCTAACAACCGAGAAAGCTAAAATCTTGGAGAATGCTGCGTGGAATATGTCGCATAATGCTGCTGAAGCTTACTTCAATTTTTGCGTGCCGCTAAACCTACTATTGGGTTTTTGCGAAGATTATAAGCGAGTTGTGATCAACGCTCGTCACGAATTAATTCTGATACGTTCGCGCAACTACAACAATTGCATATTTGGACATGCTTCGGCTGAAGCTGATATCGAATTATTCAAGATACAATGGCGTATGCCTCATGTAATATTGAGCGAGGTCAATAAACTATCCTTGCTACGCGCGTTGGAAAGCGGGCGATACTTGAATATGAGTTTTCGATCTTGGGATCTATACGAATTTCCTCTATTGCATAATACGACTAAGCATTCGTGGACTGTGAAAGCCGCCTCTCAGCTGGAGAAGCCGCGATACGTGATCTTTGCGCTGCAGACTGGCAGAAAAAATGCTGTGTCAAAAGATATTACTACATTCGACGACTGCAAATTGACCAACGTTAAACTCTATCTAAACTCGGAATTTTATCTCTACGATGATTTGAATTTAGATTTCGATAAAAATAGATTCGCCCTCTTGTTCGATATGTACTCTCGTTTTCGCAAATCTTATTACGGATGTGATAATGATGATGTGCTATTAAACATTTCAAAATTTTTACATTGTGGTCCTCTCGCGGTTATCGATTGCTCGCGACAAAACGAGTCTGTCAAAAATTCCACCGTGGACGTGAGATTAGAGTTTGAGTGCAAGGAGGATATACCAGCAAATACCACCGCCTATTGTCTCATCTTGCACGATCGCGTTGTCGAATATTGTCCATTGACCAACGTAGTTCGTAAAATTACCTAGATCAGCAAATATCCCCTCCAATGTCAAAAAAAATATATATATAAATTGAGATTTTGACGATCGACAGCAGTCGTACATCGTTCTTGCAATCGTACAGTAATATTTCAGCATGATCGCGCCAACGTTTGTGGATCTGCAAGGATTCATTATTGGGAGAAACATTGTCGTGAAGGAAGTAGTGATACTGAGAAATGGATTTGTTCTTTCTCACTACTTTTTTGCAAGTCCCGTACCATGGCATGCGCTTACAAAATCTGAGAGATGCCAAGCTTCATGGCTAATTGGACATCACCATGGGCTTCAATGGGAGGATGGAAACGTTCCATACAGCTTCGCCAGGCGTTTGATTACGAGAGCTGTGATGGGTGCGGCGGAAGAGGAAGATGGAGCATCTCCTATGGTGTACGTTAAAGGACACGAAAAACGAGAATGGCTGGCCGATATACTTGACGATGATGCGAGAAACGATGTTATTATTGAGACCTTGGATGCGGACTATGAAGATATCACTTCGTTAAATAAGCTAGATGTTACTAATACTATGCGCTGTGAAAAACATTTGAAAAATTGCGCTTTACAAAATGTATTTAAAATATTCAATTGGTGGACGAATCATCATAAAGATTCATTCAAACATTTTTTAGAATAAATTATTGTTAAAATATATTTTTATTCTCTTTTATTCTTCCCTTTTCCTCTTTCTTATCCCAGTATACGAGTATTAAATTTCAGTACGTGACGTTAGATAGCGGCGTCAGCCACCTTATCAGACTACTGTTACATTTCAGTACATGGACATAGAGTTTAAATATTTGAATGGTGTATAAATAATTGTTTTGTCGTTCAAAGCCGTTCGAAAGCTGTTCAATAGTCGTTCAATAGTCGTTCAATAGCCGTTCAAAAGTTGTTCAGAGCCGTTCGATAGCCGTTCGATAGCTGTTCAAAGCCGTTCAATAGCCGTTCGAAAGCTGTTCAGAGCCGTTCGATAGCCGTTCGAAAGCTGTTCAAAGCCGTTCAATAGCCGTTCGAAAGCTGTTCAGAGCCGTTCGATAGCCGTTCAAAGCCGTTCGATAACCGTTCGATAGCTGTTCAAAGCCGTTCGATAGCCGTTTGATAGCCGTTCAATAGCCGTTCGATAGTGGTTTATCTATAATATATTATTCATATTTAAAAGACTTGTAGACAATTGTCCGCGGGAACGTGCTACCTTTGTTTTCTTATCAAGAGTTGAGAGTAAGCGTTCTTCGTAAGTGATTCATCCCCTACTCTAAAATGTTCGAGACAATGTCTGGCCTGTCGTGGCTGTCACAACGTTTCGAGCAGCGAATAAAGAACACCGTGTGACGAGAAGTTTTTAAGTTTGTAAAGAGAAGTGTTAAACATGTCTGAAAATTGTACCTGCACATACATATATGTTATGCTGCCGCATTATCGGGTAAGTAGAATGTTCAATGTTTCTGTTATATATTTTGTCTATTTGTGGTATTAATTAATAATATATTTCAGCTTATTGAGGAAATTCGGTTTCTAAATATCCAGGATCGGCGATACACGCGGTGGTTGCGGCGCAATATGCGGTGGGAGCGTGAAAACATTTGGGGTGACACGGAAGAGGCTCGCGAGTACGAGGAGTCGCATGAGTGGGCTTTCGAGGATATTTTCAATCTTCGAAAATTATTCGGCCTCGAGCCATATGATGAGATTGAAATATGGTGAATATTGTAAGTATCTTTTTTAAAATTTATATTAGATTTATAAAAATTAAATTCTTATACTAATAAGACTTGTATTTTTTTTCTGTTTCAGATGGAGCGTCACCATTAAATTATATTATATTATATATATTATTTTTTTTATTATTATTTTTACACACACACACACACACACACAATTATATTATATACACAATTTTTAAATAAATATTATTATTATTAATTCGAACATAAAAATGGCAAGTAAGAGCCAGCGCTGGAGTCGGTGCGCATACTATATTTTAAATTAAATTAGACGATTGTCGATTTACGACATTACAAATTAACGGCGCTGGAGTTGGTGCGCATACTATATTTAAATTAGATTAGACGATTGTCGATTTATGACATTACAAATTAACGAACGTTTCGGTCCTTTTTTGGGACCTTCTTCAGCGTGAAAAAATCGCAAACAAAAAAGATAGTTAAATCGGCGGATCAATACTCATCTATAAACAATTGTATCGCAATAATAATGGTTGTTTAGACATCACCAAGATATCGTAAATACGTCTTCCTCAAGGGTGTCATGAGATACTCAAATTTTTTATACGGATCGCATCTCCCCGGTTGCAAACCAGGAAGCAACCGAATCGATAAGTATCCAGAACTTTTATCAGTACGCATCCTGGAATCACCAAGGTGGAGAGAGCTTAATATAGGTTGTGTAAAGAAGATATAAAAAACTTAAAACTCATGTAAGTCACTTATTCAAAAACCAAAACAATAAATAATGTGGCACAATAAAATTTTACACACTCAAACTCTACATATTGTCCTTTGACCGGTGGACAGAATGTCCTAAACGAAAACATTGAAATCAAAATAGACCCCGACTCTTTCGATGATAACAAACAATCCTTATTACACATAAAAGACAAATGGTTTATAAATCTCTCATCGATCAACATCCCGACAGATATTCAATATTTATTACAACTTGGTGAGAATTTCAGCTTACCGATATTTAATACAGATAAATTATCATTGGAATTCATTAAGAGTTTTGAATATAATTTAAAAAAACTACCTTCCAAATCACAATTTAACATCAGAAATCGTGTTACAAACATTATTAACAATTTACCATCCTATTCATTTCCTGAAGGTGAACTAAAAAATAATATTAAATATCTAGTTACGGTCACCAATAATTTTCTTAACCAACACCCGAATCTAATTCTTACACGCGCAGATAAAGGTAATATCACAGTTGCTCTGGATAGAGATAAGTATATAGATAAAGTGGAAGGAATGCTTAGTGATAGAGAGACATACCTGGTTTTGAAAAAAGACCCTACTAATAAACTGATCAACAACTTTCATGACCTATTGACCAGGTGGAAAAGGGCGGACTTTATTTCGGAGACTACCTATAGGTCATTATTTTGTGGGGATGGGATCTTACCTAGAGCTTATGGGCTACCAAAAATACACAAACCCAATTGCCCATTTAGATTAATCGTCTCTGCTCAAAACAGCCCCTTATATTATTTAGCTTCTTTTTTACATAAGATCATGCACAGAAGTTTTCCACTCACACAAAGTCATATTAATAATAGCTTCCAATTAGTAAAAAAACTTTCAAATATACAGATAACTGATAAATTTAGTCTGATTTCACTAGATGTCATCTCGTTGTTTACGAACATTCCAATAGATGCAGCAATGGATAGTGTATCAAAAAGATGGGATTTTATATGTGAGAATTGTGACATCCCCAAAGAAGAATTTTTACTAGCAATCGAATTTGTCTTGAATTCTACTTTTTTCACCTTTAATAAGGTTTTTTACCAACAAACATTTGGCACACCTATGGGCTCACCGTTGTCGCCTATTATTGCAGACATAGTGTTGCAAGATTTAGAAAACAGAGCCCTTTCAACCCTGAAATTCACACCATCTTTTTATTTTAGATATGTCGACGATGTGGCTCTAGCGGTTCCTTCAGATTTAATAGACTATACACTAAACATTTTCAATTCTTTCCACACAAGATTACAATTCACAGTCGAAACCAGTTTAAATAACAGCTTAAATTTTTTAGACATAACAATGTATTTAGACAATAACCGCATTATTTATGATTGGTACCATAAGGAGACGTTTTCTGGCAGATATTTGAATTTTCTTTCTCAACATCCACTTTGTCAGAAAAGAGGCACGGTCATTGGTCTCTTAGATAGAGCATTTTTATTGTCTCATCCCAAGTTTCATTTAAAAAACATCAACCTTATAATACAGATTCTGCTTAATAATTCCTATCCTTTGCGTTTTATTTTCCAAACTATCCATCACCGGCTCAAATTGTTAATCAACAATTCAAAATATGAAAAAATGAATATCAAAACAGAGGACCAACCCAGGACTGCTTATTTTACAATTCCGTATATTCCTTCCATATCTGAACGGTTTATTGATATCATAAAAGATCTAGATGTTAAATTATCTTATTTCAGTCTCAATAAACTGCATAAATATATAAAAACACACAAAGACATCACCCCAAAATCTCTTTGTAAGAATGTTGTATATAAGATTAATTGTTTGGATTGCGATGCTTCCTACGTAGGACAGACACGTAGACATTTAACAAAAAGAATTTCTGAACACCGGAATCATATAAATCGCAACACCACGGTTCATTCAGTTGTCACCGATCATAGGACAAATTTTAACCATAACTTTAATTGGGAGGAGGTGGAAATATTAGATAGCGAACCGTTTCTCCAAAAACGGTTGTTGTCAGAGATGATTTTCATAAAAAGACAAATAAATAGCCTTAATTTACAAACAGACACAGAATGCTTACCAGATATATATATGACCGTCATCGATAAAATGTCAAAACTATAACAATCAAACAGTTGTTTGTCACTCCGAACGTTGTCGTCTCGCCGCGTTATGTTTGTCAGTCTATTGCGGGATCTCGTAAAGGATGGTCCATTTAGTCTGACTGCGTGTATACCAGGATATTTTAAGGTACTAACGCCACACTTTCATTATTTCTTGTCATTTTTAAAGGTCTTTTTTCGTCTTTTTTAATCTATGTCAGAATTTTTTAATTTTTTTAACTTTTTTAATTAATTAATTTATGGTTTTATAAATTTGACCCACTCAACATTATTTATTGTTTTGGTTTTTGAATAAGTGACTTACATGAGTTTTAAGTTTTTTATATCTTCTTTACACAACCTATATTAAGCTCTCTCCACCTTGGTGATTCCAGGATGCGTACTGATAAAAGTTCTGGATACTTATCGATTCGGTTGCTTCCTGGTTTGCCAACCGGGGAGATGCGATCCGTATAAAAAATTTGAGTATCTCATGACACCCTTGAGAAAGACGTACTTACGATATCTTGGTGATGTCTAAACAACCATTATTATTGCGATACAATTGTTTATAGATGAGTATTGATCCGCCGATTTAACTATCTTTTTTGTTTGCGATTTTTTCACGCTGAAGAAGGTCCCAAAAAAGGACCGAAACGTTCGTTAATTTGTAATGTCATAAATCGACAATCGTCTAATCTAATTTAAATATAGTATGCGCACCAACTCCAGCGCCGTTAATTTGTAATGTCGTAAATCGACAATCGTCTAATTTAATTTAAAATATAGTATGCGCACCGACTCCAGCGCTGGCTCTTACTTGCCATTTTTATGTTCGAATTTGTATTTACCAGAGCCTGTACTTTTGAGTTTATTGTATTATTATTATTATTATATAAAAAAAATGTTGATTATTTCTGCGCCTCCTTCTCCCACGTCCATGCATGCCTCGCGCTGTCTCTCTCTATCTCCCACATGCATGCGAACGTCATCCTTTTCCCACGCCAATGCGGACGCATTCCTTTTCCTACACGTGTGCATGCCTCGCGCTATCTCTCTCACACCGCCTTGCGAACGCCGTATTATCCGCATGCATCCTTCGCGCTATCTCTCTCTCTCAAGTGCATGCCTCGCGCTATCTCTCTCTCTCTCTTTCTCCCAAGTGCATGCTTCGCGCTATCCCTCTCCAGCGTGTATGCCTCGCGCCATCTCTCTCCAACGTGCATGCAAACGCTATCCTTGTCTTACGCTCATATGGACGCCTCGCGCTATCCTTCTCCCACTCCTCCTCGCGGCATCACGTTCCCTCTTCCTCGCGGGTCCCTCGCCTATCGGTTTCGCCGCGATCCCCCTCTTCCCCGCGGGTCCCTCACCTATCGGTTTCACCGCGATCCCCCTCTTCCCCGCGGGTCCCTCACCTATCGGTTAGGTTAGCGGGTCCCTCGCCTATCGGTTAGGACGCGGTCCCCCTCCCCCTCTCCGCGGACCCCTCGCCCATCGGTTAGCACGCGGTCCCCCTCCCCCCTCTCCGCGGACCCCTCGCCAACCGGTTAGGACGCGATTCCCCCGCGTGACGTCATACCCCCGCGCCGGTTTCCCCTCGCCCCTCACCCCCCCTCAGAGGACCATGGCTTAGAACCGGCCTAGCTATACTACTAGCGCGGTGTATTACAAAGGGCGGGTGCCGATGTCCGACTGCTCGAATTTAAAAACATTATAAACAAATATCGTCTCGCACTATTGCACGTGCGGCATTATTGAATTTCATAGAAAGATGATAAGGCGAGCGCCGATGTCCGGCTGCTAGAATTCGCGTCGGGACATGTTTATCGGTATATTACAAATGGCTAGCGGCGATGTCCGGCTGCTATAATTTATTATAAACAAAATAGAACCATCGCGGTGGTCTCTTCATTTTTTCCAGGAGGAGCCGCTCGCGCACTGTTGCGCGTAACATTAGAATTAGATGATAAGGCGAGCGCCGATGTCCGGCTGCTCGAATTTATTATAAACAAGATAGAACCATCGCGGTACCATAACGCGATAGATGAAAAAATATATAATGAAGAACGAAGGGTATCAAAAACTCAGTATGCGATTTGAAAGCTTGCGGTCTGTATATCGGTTGAAAGAGGTACAGCGGGTACTTGTATTTTTTTTGTGTGTGTCAAGTGTTCGGTAGAGGAAGATTTGTGATAATCTGCACAAAGTGGAAAATAATAATAAAAAAACATGGAAAACACCGAGCAAACCGAACGCGACCTGTTGGAGCTATCGCACCGAGTCGCTACCTTGGGCGAATATTTCGCGTGGGCGCAGCGATGCGAAGAATTTATCAAACAGCTCGAGGAACGCAGTAGTGCCAAGCGTCCGCGGCTCTCGATCGGAGTTCGACAATCTTTGGTGGCTAGAATCGCTCAACTCGAGGGTGCGAAGATTCGATTAGAGAGACGGTTTATACATAGCGGTGGTGATTACAGTGGTGGGAATAACACGGAAAGACTCGTTTGGCGAGAGATCGATACCGCGTTCGAAAACCGTATACTGACCGGTGCGGTGATTAACGCATACTATATCGAACCGCGGCAATTTCTCGAGGATGCGAAAGACATTGTGCTCGAACACGTGCAAAAAGTTATGGAAAGATACTTTAACGTGAAAGTGAATACTGTGTTCAACGGTGAATTCGTGTTGGGTGATAAGAGCGCCAATAAGAGTATCAATACCAGAAACTATGAACTCTTTCGCACGTCCGATCTACACGAGTGGTACGAGCGACGCGTCGTCGAGCCCACGCTTGCCTCGCTAGAAGAATTTCAAGAACGCGACAGCGGGTGGGCTTTGTCGCGAATCCTCAATTTAACTGTAAATATAAATAAATATAATCCAATGCGCGCTGGGTGCCATATTAAATTACCGCGAGAAATAATAATGAAGAGAGCGATGATAAACGTGCAATCCAAAGACAATGCGTGTTTCGCGTGGGCGGTGGTCGCCGCTCTATATCCAGCCGAAAGAAACGCGGATCGGGAATCTTCGTACCCGCATTACATAACAGTGCTGAATCTCCAGGACATTGAGTTGCCGGTGACTGTTAATCAAATTAAAAAGTTTGAACTTCATAACGATATTTCGATAAATGTATACTGCATCGAGAAATAGAATAACGTTGTCCCGATACGTCTTTCGGCGCAAAAGAAGGACAGACACGTCAACTTGCTGTACATGCAAGATTCGCAAGACGTCGGACATTTTGCGTGGATCAAGAATTTATCCCGCCTCGTGAGCTCGCAACTAAGCAAACATAATGGCCAAAAATATATCTGCGATCGGTACGTATATTTAATAAAAATGCAATATATAAAATATACGAAAGAAAAATTAATTATTTCTTTTTTTACAGATGTTTACACTATTTTGGATCGGACGACAAGTTGCAATCGCACACTGTAGACTGCCGAGAAATGAACGAGTGCGCCATCCGGGCGATAAGGACAAATGGCTCAGCTTCAACAACTACAACAGAAAGGAGCGGCTTCCATTCGTCGTATACGCCGACTTGGAGTGCGTGCTGAAAAAGACCGACGGTGATCCGATGACGTCTACGTACACGTTTCAACATCATCAAGTATTCAGCGTAGCTTATTATGTACATTGTTCGTACGACGAATCGTTATACGCGTATCATTCTCGCCGCAGTACGGACTGCGTTTCGTGGTTCGTGGAAAAATTACAAAATTTAGCGCAACGCGTAAAGACTATTTTAACCACGAATGTCCCCATGGTAAATTTAACGTGAGATGAGAGGGAAAAGTTTCACAGCGCAACACACTGTCACATTTGCGAAAAACCGTTCGAGCAAGACGATACACGCGTACGCGATCATTGCCATCTTACCGGGCGGTACCGAGGTCCCGCGCATTCAAACTGCAATTTAAATTATAAAGACTCTTTTTGCATTCCAATAGTTTTTCACAATTTATCAGGTTACGATCCACATTTTATCATCGAGGAAATAGCTACCGCGTTCGAAGGCTCGATCAACGTACTACCGATAACGAAAGAAAAGTATATTTCATTCACGAAACACGTTAAAGATACCGCCGAAAGATCAGATTGGCGAAGCGATATAAAGCTACGGTTCATCGATTCGTACAAATTTCTCAGTACTAGTCTCGAAAAATTGGCATCGTTTCTAAATAATGATAAACTCCAAATTTTAAAATCGAAATTTCAAGATTTATTGACCGAAGAGTTCAATTTATTGACGCGAAAAGGTGTCTTTCCATACGAATACATTGACTGTGTCGATAGGTTGCACGATACGTGTTTACCACCGCGCGAATCATTTTACAGATCCTTGACCGGTGACACCGTATCCGAGAGCGATTACGCGCACGCCGAAAACGTCTGGAGGCGATTCTCCGTTCGAACGATGGGCGAATACAGCGACTTGTATTTAAAAACGGATGTCTTGTTATTGGCCGACATTTTTGAAAATTTTCGCGACAAATGTATCGACAGTTATGGGCTCGACCCCGCGTATTATTATACTCTTCCCGGATACACGTGGGACGTCATGCTAAAACATACGAATATTACGTTTGAATTACTTACTGATATCGATATGGTTGTGTTTATCGAAAGGGGAATACGCGCTGGCCTGAGCCAATGTTCCGGCAGATACGCGCGAGCCAATAACAAGTACACGCCGTCTTACGATCCATCGAAACCATCGTCGCACATGATGTATTTCGATGTAAACAACTTGTATGGTTGGGCGTTGTGTCAACCGTTGCCCTATGCCGAATTTTGATGGGTCGACGACATCTCTGACTTTGACGTTAGCGCGATCGCTTCGGATTCACCCATAGGTTATATTCTCGAGGTCGATCTCGAGTATCCGCAACATCTTCACGACGCGCACGCTGACCTACCGTTCTGTCCGACGCGCGATAAGCCGCCCGGCAAGCGGCAGGACAAGCTCCTCGCGACATTATACGATAAGAAGCGTTACGTCATACACTATCGCAACCTACAACAATGCACGCGTCACGGCCTTCGCGTCGCAAAGATACATCGCGCATTGCAATTCGCTCAATCCGCATGGCTCCGCGATTACATCGAACTCAACACCCGGTTTAGAACGCGCGCGACAAACGATTCCGAGAAAAATTTATACAAGTTAATGAACAACGCGGTATTCGGTAAAACTATGGAAAACGTGCGCAATCACGTCGATGTAAAATTATTGACAAAGTGAGACGGACGATACGGCGCGGAGGCGATGATTGCGAAACCAAATTTTCACAGCAGGAGCGTCTTTTCGGAAAATTTGGTCGCTGTCGAATTGTGCAAACTCGAGGTGAAATTTAATAAACCGATCTATGTCGGTATGTGCATCCTAGACATTTCTAAAACGTGTTTGTACGAATTTCATCACGAATACATGGTACCGTTATATCGAGAGAAATGTAAAATAATGTACACCGATACTGACAGCTTGATTTATCACATCGAGTGCGAGGATGTGTATGAGAATATGAAACGCGATATCGCTAGATTCGACACGGGCGATTATCCGGCTAACAACGCGTACGGTATACCGCTCGAGAACAAGAAAGTGCCGGGCTTGATGAAGGACGAGAATAACGGTGCGATCATGACTGAATTTGTCGGGCTTAGAGCAAAAATGTACGCGTTGCGAGTAGATAGTAAAAAGGATACAAAAAAGGTTAAAGGCGTCAAGAGTAACGTCGTAGCGAGAACGATAACGTTCGACGATTACACGCGGTGCCTGCGCGATGAAATTGAGATGACTCGACAGCAGTCCTGCATAAGGTCAAAATTGTACGAAGTGTACACAATCAGCGAGACAAAAATTGCCCTGAGTCCGTACGACGACAAGCGATATATCGTACCTGATTCGACCGACACGATACCGAGGGGACATTACCGGATACACTTATAATGTAATGTAATGTAATGTAATGTATGTATGTATGTATGTATGTATGTATGCATGTACGTATGAGGAAAACAAAAGAAATATATTTATATCTTTCTTTTTTCTTTTATATTTCATATTTTATATGCTGTATACATCTTACACATATTATATTTTTATATATTTTTACATATTTCAGATACTTTATATGTATTTCATATTTTTCATATGTTAAAAATAAAATACAGTTTGTACGAATTAAACCACATTGTCCTTGTGTATCCAAGAGTTGTGCGATCCATCGAATCCCAACCATTTCACGTAAACTTCGTCACCCTTTCTGCGCAGAACTTTCTCCACGAGATACACGTCCGGGTAAGTCGCGCGACGCAACTCGTACTCGTAGAACGCCCCAGCGACAGATTTTTTGCGATAGTCCTCGAGTAAATAGGTTACGGGATTAGTACGCTGCACTTTAACGATCTTAAACACCTCGGTGGTCCAATTTGGCGTGTAACCCTTCTCGAAGATCATCTTGTACTTGCTAACGCGTACCGAGTCACCTACTTTGAACTTTGCCGGACCCGCGATTTTTATTGCGCTGTACACCGTAGCCAAGAGTCTTTCGGCGATCGCGGGGGTAACGTCGACGGGTCGCATACCGATCGTTCGATGCTTGCGCGTGTTGTAATCCGACACGAGTCGCGGCAACGCGTCGACCCACTTGTAAGTTCCGTTGAGCGTAAACATCTTCCACATGTCGTTCTTTAACATGCGATTGAATCGTTCGACGACCGATGCCTTCAACACCGAATACGTGGAATAATGATTGATGCCGTGTTTCTTCACGAGACGTTGCACGTCGGCGTTGTAAAATTCCTTCCCCATATCGGTTTGCATATTTTTCGGGTGCCTCTCGCTATCTCGAATTATCTCTGCGATAGCATCAGCCGTCTCGCTTCCGCCTTTACTCTCGAGCGGTACGGCCCACGCGTACTTGCTCAACACATCGATGACGGTGAGTATGTAGTGGTAACCTCTGTTGAAACGAGAGTACGGACGCATCTCGACGATGTCAGCTTGCCACAGGTCGTCGTAACCCAGCACTACGACGCGTCTTCGGGGAAAATTTCTTCTCGCCGGAGCATGCAGTTCTTCGATGAGTCGTAGCTTCTCGATATTTTTACGTCCGTCGGATTTTAACGATGTCATGTTTTTAGCTGTGCGGCTGGTCGGCGCATAATAATATGTGCGAAGAAATTACATCATAATTTATATCTCTAATTTTTTAACCATTCAATAACCGTTTATTCTCGTTCATCGTCTTTCAATAATGGTTCTTTGCCATTCGTCATTCGTCGCCGTTCGTTAGCCGTTCGTAGCCGTTCCTGACCCGTTCGGTAGCCGTTCCTGATTTGTTCGCAACCGTTCCTGAGCCGTTCCTGAGCCTTTAGATAACCGTCCGACAATCGTTCCTGAACCGTTCGGCCGTCCTTCAACCGTTCGTAGCCGTTCGTGAATCGTCCTTTGCTGTCCGTGAACCGTTTGTTGTCGTCCATTGTCGTTCGTTGACGTTTCGTTAACGTTTCGTCGTCGTTTCGTCGTCGTTTCGTCGTCGTTTCGTCGTCGTTCGTTGACGTTTCGTTAACGTTTCGTCGTCGTTTTGTTGTCGATCGCTGACGTTTCGTTAACGTTCCGTCGTCGTTTCGTCGTCGTTCGTTGACGTTTCGTTAGCGTTCGTTACTCGTTTCTAATCTAGCGATATTCGCACGCCGAAGCTCGTTTACCACAATCTGTAACGCTCGCACGTCTTTCTCTAACGCGGCAAGCTTCTCGTCTGACTCTTTCAGTTGATTTCTCAACGTTTTAACGCACCGATCCAGGTACAGTTTGTTGACGGCGTCGGTATCAGTCTCAGGTTGCGCTACACGGCGAATCTTGCGCGACCTCGCGTCAAAGTCCGTAACGGTGCGACACAGAGCGTTATCGCGCACAAAATTTCTCATTAATCCGCTCCATCGACGGTACGAAATGGCGTTCGTCATGTCTTTGCTCTGCTCGGATATCCCAAATTTGTTGATATGCATCATCGATGCGAGCGACATCGATCGATCGATTGATTAGTTTTGTCGAGACACAGTTTAATTTATAATAATGCCGGCTTCGCGATGTTCCTCGATGATCGACAGAATCTCGTTGTCGTGGCCGTTGTGACCTACTTGGTGCGAAGCGTCGAGCAATCGTAAACGATCCACCAGCTCGTTGGGATCGTCCCAGTGCACGTAGTCGATCTTGTTGTCGGTTAGCGTCATTTCGCGAGGCGCGAATAATCCCTTTCCAGATTTTTTTTCTCTTGGATTCGATCGGTATCAGCTTTGCGATTATATCTTTGTACTTGTATCCCCAGTTACTCAGTAATCGACCGTGCACATCGTGATTGCGTTTTTGCGCGCTCGTCGTCAACAGCATAATCTTGTACGTTTGCTTATCATCCTCCGTATAGATGACGTCATCGGGGGCTTTCTTGAAGATCAACTCGTAAAGACCAGGTGTGCCGGCGTATCGTACGCCGTCGATAATTATGTTATCCGCGTTGTCCACGACAAAATGTTTATTACCGAACATCATTCCATCGTTGTCGAGATAAACACCGTACACGGTGTCAATACCACTCTCTCGATCGCCACTCAGAACAGGCCAGATATACCTTCGACCCAGTGGACCTAACTGATCTCGCAACGTTTCTCGACCCTTCAGCGTTTGCAACTGATTTCGGGCGGATGTCACGGGCGAGTCGTCCGTGGTTTCGAAAACATCCTCGTTCGCGAGTAATTCGGACATCGTAGGTTGTACGGTTTTCATTGACGCTGATGGTGTAGAGGTTATCGGCTGTACATCCGGTGCAGCGTCCGATCGTTTCGATTTATGCGGTGTCGGTGAGCGATCCGACCTGACATTGGATCGTTTTCTCTTTTGCGGTGTCGTATCATCCTTCTCGCGCTTCGGGATGGATAACGCTTCGATCCCCGCATCGATGTTACTCTCGGGCTCGTTCTTCACCGCGATCGAGCTAGAGTTGTCGACAATTTTTTGTAGCGGCTCGATGAGAGGTCTAAAGCGCCTGTCCAACACGATATCCTTCTCGATCTTACCGGTCTTCAAAGCGCGATGTTTCTTGCGAATCGATTCGCTAGTTTTTACAATTGCCCTCGCAATCTTCTCGCGCTCGCGAATATCCTCGTTCTTATCGATCGCAGCCATCGCGGAAAAGCAAAAATGTCAATTTCTCTCTTACGTTTCACTCCCGACGAAGTATCGGCAACGACTAATCATTTTGCGGTATCGCGAACACGTTAAATCTTTTTCTGTACCGACCATCGTTGAGCGAGCTGTCCTTGTCTATCACTACGAATCCGTACTTGCACTGCCAACAATCGCGACACAACGCGCAAAATTCATCGTACGACATGTCGGTATTCACGTGATCGTTGTACACGTGTTTCAGGTTGGTACCATCCTGTTTGAACAGGATCAGCAGGTTCGCGTTATCGCGTATCAGATGTTTAGGTATTCTCGCGTACGTCTGACAGAGATAAAAGCAGTCGACTCTCGAGTGCCGACCCATTGAAAAGTACTCTCTCACCGCATCTTGCTTATCGCATGCCACATCATCGAACACGAAGATCGAGTTTGGACGCTCCTCGCTCGGCGGAATGACGTCACTGTTGTTGGAGAACGTGAAGTAGCCGATTTCGTCGATCGATGTCAGCAAATTCTCCAGATATCGATATTTCGGCTGTTGCAACGACTTTGAGTACACGTACACGTTTTCGAAACGTACGCCGTGCGGACTTTCCAGCAGGCTTATCAGAACGTTGGTTTTACCGCAATTCGAGGGTCCACAAACGATCGCGCGTATAGTAGTAGGTAGCATCGTACCATGCTTGCGCATTTCCGCGTTGTTCCCCATCGATCGTAATCTGTCGTCGCAATTCGTTACGCGTATCGCCAAAGGTTGTCGCACGAATCTCATTTTTCACACCGTCGACTGAGGAATGCTGGATCGAACGCCTATTTATAGGTGCGCGGAACCGCGAATCGCTCAGTAACAAAAATGTTCGTCCTGCTGTCGAGACCTTCCGATATTTGTGATTTGAGCGCCGAACAGTTACAATTTGTGCCGAAAGTCGTTCTGCTGCGAATGTGCGGCGATCACGTCCACTACCTGTGGGACAAGCTTCCGGAACATGTAAAGGCGGATTTAGAGGTTCAACAATATCGTCGCTGTTACGAACATACAATCAACCGTGGCAGCGAACGCACATCGACGGTCCAGCACCGTTGATAAAAGATTGCGGCGAATGTCAACGAAAATAGGTAGAGGCCTATTAAATCGCGCGATAAACGCCC
Source organism: Formica selysi (assembly GCA_009859135.1). Lineage (NCBI taxonomy): Eukaryota > Metazoa > Arthropoda > Insecta > Hymenoptera > Formicidae > Formica > Formica selysi. The sequence goes on along the minus strand of WHNR01000045.1, from coordinate 15,512 downwards.
TTCCTTTCGAGTTACATATCCCCGGCTATCAGTTTTGCGGCCCGGGCACGCGGCTACAAGAGCGATTAGCGAGAGGCGATCGGGGTATAAATCCATTGGACGCGGCCTGCCGCGAGCACGATACAGCATATTCCCGGAACACCGATCTCATCGAGGGACACGCGGCTGACAGGATACTCGCCGAGCAAGCGCGAACTCGCATCGTCGCGAAAGATTCGACTCTCGGTGAGAGAGCCGCAGCCACAGCTGTTTGGGCAGCGATGAAAGCCAAGACAAAGATCGGCATGGGTATGAAGACGAAGACGAAGACGAAGACGAAGATGAGGACTACGCGGAAAAGGCCAACGAAAAAACGGAAACTTCCGACAGCGAAACGAGGCGGTGTATTGCCGATTCTACCGATGTTGGGCGCGCTCGGATCTTTGATCGGTGGAGCGGCTGGCGTGGCCAAGGCGGTGAACGACAGCAAAGCCGCGCGGCGTCAGCTGGAGGAGCTGCAATGTCACGATCGCGCGATGGAAGGTCGCGGACTTTATCTCGCTCCGTACAAATATGGACAGGGACTGTATCTCGGCCCGTACAAACGTGGACAAGGAGTGGCAACGAAGAAAAAAAAACGTCGAAAAGACGCTAAAAATGCCCACGGGTGTGACAACGAACATACAATTAGAACAATTGGCGAAACGTATGCGTATACCGTACTTTAGAGGGGTTTTCATGCGTGATTCGTTACCGATCGGTGGTATATATCGAAACGAGAGCGGCATCGTGAATTTGGATAGTACCAAAGGACCAGGTACTCATTGGGTAGCATACGCAAAGAGGGGAAATCGCGCTATATATTTCGACGGTTTTGGTAATCTTCGACCGCCGAATGAATTGGTGCGATATATCGGACGGAACGTGACGAAGATCGAGTACAATCGCACGTCCTTTCAAACTTACGATCAAAGCATCTGCGGACAATTGTGTCTGCGGTTTCTCCAAACGGTCGACGACGATCGGTTTGAATTTAAAGCCTGACGATGCGCCGTTAAGACTCAGTATTCGTTAAACATTTTTGCCGACATGTCTATGACATTCACGCTGACCGGGAAGAGTAGAGTCCTCGCGGCACACTACCATCCAGCCATAGATTTGAGCGACGGTGATTACGAGCTCGGTCTAACGAATTTTGAGACTTATCATACGATGTCGAACGTGAATTCCTCGAATAATAAATTTTATTTCGATGAGGATGACACGGAAATTACGATTCCCGAGGGATCGTACGAGATACACGCAATACACGAGTTTTTGAAACGTGCAATTTCACGGAAACGTCCGCGACGCGTAGTTCGCTCCGGCAATCGTGTCGACAAACGCGGTGATATCACGGTGATATCGCGAGAGAAGACCGTTCGAGCAAACGGTGACGAAGACGAGGCTGTAGAATACCCGATAGTGCTCCGTGCTAATTACAATACGATGAATAGCGAGATCAAGTGCGCCTTCAGAGTAAACTTTAACAAACCCAACAACATTGGATCGCTGCTGGGATTCTCGTCGAAGCGTATATTGCAGCCGGGACAGTGGCACCAATCGGACATACCGATTAATATCATCAACGTAAACATTATCCGCGTAGAGTGTAACGTGACCGCTGGTGCGTACAGCAACGGCAAACGCGTTCATACGATACATGAATTTTCACCGAGCGTGCCGCCGGGATATAAGATATCGGAAACGCCCGCACAGATCATTTACCTGCCGATCATCGCGCGGAGCATTACGGATCTAACGATACGCATCGCGGATCAAGACGGACGATTGCTCGATTTTCGAGGAGAAGAAATCACCATCAGATTGCACGTATGACGACGACAAAATTAGCGTGCGATACATGAGATGCTCGTATTGAGCGGAGCGAAAGACGCGAGAGATAACGCGAGGCCAGCGACAACAACGTCAACATTCGCTAATATCCAATCATCCGGTTGCACCAAGAAAAAGAAACTCAACGCGTCGAACGTTGAATTTTTACAATCTTTGGGATTCGCGGTGCGACATATCTGAGAAAACATGACCGATATCCTTAACATCGAATGCGAGCCGGTCTTTGACGATCGTATCGTCAAGATCGAGACTCACACGTACAACCCGTACGCCAACACGACGTTTGAGTATAGCGACGAGATACGAATACCCATACAACAACAGGATCTGTATACCTTGCCGTATGAGAGTTTTCTATACATCGAGGGAAAACTAAAGATAAACAAACCAGCTGAAGGATCTAATGTGGTACTGGGAAATAATTGCGTCGCGTTTATGTTCGATGAGATCCGATACGAACTCGACGGTGTGGAGATTGATCGTAACAGAAATGTGGGAATAACTAGCACACTCAAGAACTATGTAACGATATCATCCGATAAAACCGTGATTATGAGGAACGCCGGCTGGAATGCGCAGTACGCATTAACAAGTAGCAATAACGCGAATGAATACTTCAATTTTTGCGTACCGCTCTACATGTTATTGGGATTTTGCGAGGATTACAGACGCGTGGTGATTAACGCTCGTCACGAGTTGATCTTAATACGATCGACAACAATTGTCTGCTTGGAAATTTGGCACTGGAGCCTGCGATCGACATATTCAAGATACAATGGCGAATGCCACACGTAGTATTGAACGAAATCAATAAGCTGTCGTTGCTGCGCGCCTTGGAAAGCGGACGATACCTTAGCATGGGTTTTCGCTCGTGGGATCTGTACGAATTTCCGCTATTGGAGCGTACAACCAAGCATTCGTGGCCCATTAAAACCGCGACTCAGCTGGAGAAGCCGCAATACGTTGTCTTCGTTTTGCAGACAGGCCGGAAGAACGTCATGTCCGAGGATACGTGTCGATTCAACCATTGCAAATTGAACAACGTGAAACTCTATCTGAATTCGGAATGTTATCCGTACGACGATATGAATCTAGATTTCGATGAAAACAGATGGTCGATTCTGTACGACACGTACCAGTGTTTCTGCAAAAGCTATTACGGATACGAGTATCTCGAGCCGAGTCTCGCAGTCACGCAGTTTCTACTTAACGGTCCGTTCGTGATCATCGATTGCTCTCGACAAAACGAATCGGTCAAGAGCGCAACCGTGGATGTGCGATTGGAATTCGAGTGTAAGGGGAACGTGCCGCCGAATACCACTGCGTACTGTCTCATCATACACGATCGCGTGATTCAGTACAACCCGTTGACCAACGTCGTGCGCAAAATCACTTAAGTGTGTGGGATGAGATGATATAAAACCAATAATGCATCCGGATCAATCGCAGTCTTCTTCTTCTTCTCGACGTGCTGATATAAAAAACGTTATGTCCATACCAACGTTCGTGGACCTACAAGGATTCTTCGTCGGGATGAAATTTGTCGTAAAGGAGGTGGCGGTGCTGAGAAAAGGGACCGTTCTGGCGCATTACATTTTTACATACCCCCTACCATGGAATCTCCTCACAAAATCCGACAAATCATGTGCTTCCTGGCTGATCGCGAATCACCACGGATTACGATGGGAAGACGGAAACGCGCCGCACGGCATGGCTAAACGCTTGATTACATCGGCCGTGCTTGGTACGGAAGAGGATGACGAGACGTCGACTCTCGTGTACGTCAAGGGATGCCAGAAACGAGAATGGCTGGTGGATTTGCTTGAGAATTATGCGAGAGAAAATTTAATCATCGAGACTTTGGATGCTGATTACGAAGATATTGAATCTTTAAATAATCTAAATGTTACTAATACTATACGATGCGGAAAACATGTTAAGAATTGCGCATTACAGAATGTATTAAAAATATTTAGCTGGTGGTCGCAACGCCAAAAAAAATTGCAATATTTTTATAAATCAAATGTGTAAACGTATTTAATGTTTTTTATTTCTTATTCTCACCACTCCTTCCCTCGCGAGTCGTTTCTAAGAATTTTTTTTAACGTTGACCGTTTCCCCTTCTCCTAAATTTTCAGAGCAATAATCTCCCATCGCATCATATGTTGACCATTTCCCCTTCTCCTAAATTTTCAGAGCAATAATCTCCCATCGCATCATACGTTGACCGTTTCCCCTTCTCCTAAATTTTCAGAGCATTGATCTCCCATCGCATCATATGTTGACCATTTCCCCTTCTCCTAAATTTTCAGAGCAATAATCTCCCATCGCATCATACGTTGACCGTTTCCCCTTCTCCTAAATTTTCAGAGCATTGATCTCCCACTACATCATACTTTTGAAAAATAAGCGTCACGTATATTCGGTTAATTTTTATACGATCAGTGTCGTGTCAACTGCTAGTACCAACGGTCCACTTCTCATAACCGAGAGACAAAATGTACTCCGCTGAAGGAAGCACCAGCAACGGTTGCAAACGCGTGAATTACTACGTTCCACGAGACGAAATTAAGCCGTGCAAAAAACCACGAGATGAAACTAAGCCGTCCAAGAAACCACTTGATTTGTAAGTATCACAAATGTTTCATACATATATATATATATATATATATATATATATATATATATATATATGTATATATATATATATATATATATATATATATATATATATAAATATGTATGAAACATTTGTGATACTTACAAATCAAGTGGTTTCTTGGACGGCTTAGTTTCATCTCGTGGTTTTTTATATATATATATATAAATATATATATATATATATATATAAATATGTATGAAACATTTGTGATACTTACAAATCAAGTGGTTTCTTGGACGGCTTAGTTTCATCTCGTGGTTTTTTATATATATATATATAAATATATATATATATATATATATATATATATATATATATATATATATTTTTTTTTTTTCATATGTTTTTTCCATGCTGTTTTATATCTTTTGTATTTTTCAGATGCGATAAACCTCGTTGTATACCACGTATATTGGTACGCAGATTTGCTTTGACTGCTTATAAGTACTTGGATATTGGAATCAGCGTTGGAATAACATCTTACGTGGAATTGCATCTCGGCGATAACCGAGGCAATCAAATCGTATTATCTATCGACACATGGGAATCGCTAATGCTGAAACGAGCGGACGTTGAACGACTTGTGCAAACGCCCGATCATACACCAATATGGATTAACGATTTAACAATTGAGATTGTTAAAATAAGTGATGCGAGTGTTGTCAAACTTACGTTGCGCGATTCTTACTTGTACATGAAACCGTCAACTATATTTTTCTTATTCGAACTCGAACACTGTGTTAATCACGAATATTTGAAGCTGTGCGAGAATTTAGAAGCCGTAAATGAGAGTTTCGATCAATTTGTTCGGAGTTTGCAAAGTAATATGTTTGGTGCCGAGAGAGAATCTGCGGTCAAAATCTTGCGCGAAGTCTATGATAAAACATCTATCATAGATTGCGAACTATTAGCTTATGCTGTGGATGAACTTTTGTCTGAAACCTTGAGACGAAGTGATGTATGGTAATATAAATAAATGTGTTAAAAATGAAAAAAATGAACAAAATGATTATTTCGCTACCCTTCCTCGCATATAAGATAGATTTGTAACTGGGCGACGCGTGGCGCCGGGCGTAGAGTCGCGGCCTGGTAATCGAGAGATTCCAGGTTCGATTACGCTCGGGTCCCGTCCTTCCCACATGCCTCAGAAAAGGTTTTTCCGCAAATTATCCTATCAAACTCTATCCTTCCACTTCCCCATATGCCTCAAAAAAAGGTTTCGTATTATCCTATAAAAAAATTTCTCCCAGAAACTTATAATCACTGATACGCACTATATATAACCTGTTGATGGCCAGAATTTGTGATCCACCCTTGATCACAAGAGGCCAATAAATTGAAAGAGAGAGAGAGAGAGAGAGATATGTAACTGCGGCGCGACCTGGTGGGAGAAGGATAGCGCGAGGCGTTCACGAGTAGGAAAAGGATAGCATTCTATGGGCGTGCGAGAAGGATAGCGCGAGAAGGATAGCGCGAGGCATGCGCGTGGATGATGATGCGAGATACAGCGTTCGTAAGGCGGTGCGAGAGAGATAGCGCGAGGCATGCGCGTGGATGATGATAATGCGAGATATGGCGTTCGTAAGGTGGTGCGAGAGAGATAGCGCGAGGCATGCACGCGTGTAGGAGAAGGATAGTGCCCGCATTGGCGTCGGAAAAAAATGACGTTCGCGGGAGAAAGAGAGAGAGAGAGAGAGATAATGCGAGGCATGCATGGACGTGGGAGAAGGAGGCGCAGAAATAATCGATACTTCTTACTAATATTAACGTTTTATTCAATATCTGACGTCATATAATTGTGTGTGTGTGTGTGTGTGTGTGTGTGTGTGTGTGTGTGTGTGTGTGTGTGTGTGTAATATAAAAATAATAATAATAATAATAATAATAATAATAACAATAAAATAATAATAAAAATAATACAATAAAATATAATAAGGCGGCGCTCCATCTGAAACAGAAATAATACAAGTCTTATCAGTATAAGAATTTAAACATTATAAAATTTTTAAAAAATAGATACTTACAATTATTGTTTGACCTCTTGCTCTGAGGCTCGTCCCACGATTCTTCCACATAGGGTTCCTCGTAGGGCTCGAGCCCGAAGAGGCGTCTCAGGTCTAAATGAAGACCGTCGGGACCGTTGTCCTCCCAGACGTCCTCACGTATCTCGCGCTCGTACCGCCGCAACATTCGTACATCTCGACGATGTTCGAAATTTAAAAATCCAGGAATCTGGATCTCGTGAGTAAAGTTGTACTATAAATTAAATTAAATCAAATTATAATATATATTATAAATAATTAATATATTATAAATAATTAATATAAAACAAATATTACTTACTCTTTGAAAAACTACCAGATTTAACAGGGCTCTCAGCAGCCCCATTGCGAGATCCTGCGCCCACCATGACTCGTTCCAGCAACCTCGACGCAAAACTGTCTCGATCAACGTCATTTTTGGCATTTTTTAAATTTATGCTCGCACTTTACACACGTTAAATTATTAGACTGCCAGAAACGTTCGCATCGGAAACTCGAACGATACTATCCTGTCGCATCGGAAAAATCCAGATCTGCTGCAGCAATGTTTATTACTGGCGCGTTCAAGTGTGTCGGAGAGCACGGGCGAGGGAAAAGCACTTGACTTTTCTTCGCGCGACCAAAATGTTTTTGACACCCGTCGTTCTTCATTATATAGTTTTCATCTATCGCGTTATGGTACCGCGATGGTTCTATCTTGTTTATATTATTTATAAATTCGAGCGGCAGGACATCGGCGCTCGCCTTATCATCTAATTCTAATGTTACGCGCAATAGTGCGCGAGCGGCTCCTCCTGGAAAAAATGAAGAGACCACCGCGATGGTTCTATTTTGTTTATAATAAATTATAGCAGCCGGACATCGGCGCTATTATAGCAGCCGGACATCGGCGCTAGCCTTATCATCTTTCTACGAAATTCAATAATGCCGCACGTGCAATAGTGCGAGACGATATTTGTTTATAATGTTTATAAATTCGAGCAGCCGGACATCGGCACCCGCCCTTTGTAATACACCGCGCCGATTATGCTCCCGCGATAAGCTCCCCCGCCCGCGTGACGTCATTCCCCCGCGCCACCAAAATCCCCCTCCGCCAGCGTGACGTCATGCCCCCTCGCCCGTGCGGGAACCCCCGTCCCTAACCTCCCCTCAGAGGACCTGAGTTAGAACCGGCCCTATAACCCTACTTCTCACTCACAGGTACGTAACTAAGACGTTCCGAACGAAGGAAACTTGCGTACATAGCGATCTTAGCTCTGTGTGCCGAGAAGCGTTGTTCCTCTATTTCCTTGATGTGTTATGAAAATTTTCGGCAAATCTCGCTTACAGGCACATAACTAAGTCGTTCCGAACGAAGGAAACTTCCGTACATAGCAATCTTAGCTCTGTGTGCCGAGAAGCGTTGTTCCTCAATTTCCTTGATGTGTTATGAAAACTTTCGGTATATCTCACTTACAGGCACGTAACTAAGTCGTTCCGAACGAAGGAAACTTGCGTACACTTCCATCTTAGCTTTGTAAGCCGAGAAGCGTTGTTCCACAATTTTCTTGATGTGTTATGAAAACTTTCGGTATATCTCACTTACAGGTACGTAACTAAGTCGTTCCGAACGAAGGAAACTTGCGTACATAGCGATCTTAGCTCTGTGAGCCGAGAAGCGTTGTTCCTCAATTTCCTTGATGTGTTATGTAAATTTTCGGCAAATCTCGCTTACACGCACGTAACTAAGTCGTTCCGAACGAAGGAAACTTGCGTAAATAGCGATCTTAGCTCTGTGAGCCGAGAAGCGTTGTTCCTCAATTTCCTTGATGTGTTATGAAAACTTTCGGTATATCTCACTTACAGGTACGTAACTAAGTCGCTCCGAACGCAGGAAACTCGCGTACATAGCGATCTTATCTCTGTGTGCCGAGAAGCGTTGTTCCTCAATTTCCTTGTTGTGTTATGAAAAATTTCGGTATATCTCAATTACAGGTACGTAACTAAGTCGTTCCGAACGAAGGAAACTTGCGTACATAGCGATCTTAGCTCTGTGTGCCGAGAAGCGTTGTTCCTCAATTTCCTTGGTGTGTTATGAAAATTTTCGGTATATCACATTTACAGGTACGTAACTAAGTCGTTCCGAACGAATGAAACTTGCCTACATAGCGATCTTAGCTCTGTGTGCCGAGAAGCGTTGTTCCTCTATTTCCTTGATGTGTTATGAAAATTTTCGGCAAATATCGCTTACAGGCACGTAACTTAGCCGTTCCGAACGAAGGAAACTTGCGTACACTTCCATCTTAGCTTTGTAAGCCGAGAAGCGTTGTTCCTCAATTTCCTTGATGTGTTATGAAAACTTTCGGTATATCTCACTTACAGGTACGTAAGTAAGTCGCTCCGAACGAAGGAAACTCGCGTACATAGCGATCTTATCTCTGTGTGCCGAGAAGCGTTGTTCCTCAATTTCCTTGTTGTGTTATGAAAATTTTCGGCAAATCTCGCTTACGGGCACGTAACTAAGTCGTTCCGAACGAAGGAAACTTGCGTACATAGCGATCTTTTCTCTGTGAGTTGAGAAGCGTTGTTCCTCCATTTCCTTGATGTGTTATGAAAACTTTCGGTATATCTCACTTACAGGTACGTAACTAAATCGTTCCGAACGAAGGAAACTTGCGTACATAGCGATCTTAGCTCTGTATGCCGAGAAGCGTTGTTCCTCTATTTCCTTGATGTGTTATGAAAATTTTCGGCAAATATCGCTTACAGGCACGTAACTTAGTCGTTTCGAACGAAGGATACTTGCGTACACTTCCATCTTAGCTTTGTAAGCCGAGAAGCGTTGATCCTCAATTTCCTTGATGTGTTATGAATACTTTCGGTATATCTCACTTACAGGTACGTAACTAAGTCGTTCCGAACGATGGAAACTTGCGTACATAGCGACTTTAGCTATGTGTGCCGAAAAGCGTTGTTCCTCTATTTCCTTGATGTGTTATGAAAATTTTCGGCAAATTTCGCTTACAGGCACGTAACTAAGTCGTTCCGAACGAAGGAAACTTGCGTACATAGCGATCTTATCTCTGTGAGTCGAGAAGCGTTGTTCCTCCATTTCCTTGATGTGTTATGAAAACTTTCGGTATATCTCACTTACAGGTACGTAACTAAGTCGTTCCGAACGAAGGAAACTTGCGTACATAGCGATCTTAGCTCTGTGTGCCGAGAAGCGTTGTTCCTCAATTTCCTTGATGTGTTATGAAAATTTTCGGCAAATCTCGCTTACACGCACGTAACTAAGTCGTTCCGAACGAAGGAAACTTGCGTACATAGCGATCTTAGCTCTGTGAGCCGAGAAGCGTTGTTCCTCAATTTCCTTGATGTGTTATGAAAATTTTCGGCAAATCTCGCTTACACGCACGTAACTAAGTCGTTCCGAACGAAGGAAACTTGCGTAAATAGCGATCTTAGCTCTGTGAGCCGAGAAGCGTTGTTCCTCAGTTTCCTTGATGTGTTATGGAAACTTTCGGTATATCTCACTTACAGGTACGTAACTAAGTCGCTCCGAACGAAGGAAACTCGCGTACATAGCGATCTTATCTCTGTGTGCCGAGAAGCGTTGTTCCTCAATTTCCTTGTTGTGTTATGAAAATTTTCGGTATATCTCAATTACAAGTACGTAACTAAGTCGTTCCGAACGAAGGAAACTTGCGTACATAGCGATCTTAGCTCTGTGTGCCGAGAAGCGTTGTTCCTCAATTTCCTTGGTGTGTTATGAAAATTTTCGGCAAATCTAACTTACAGGCACGTAACTAAGTCGTTTCGAACGAATGAAACTTGCGTACACAGCGATCTTAACTCTGTGTGCCGAGAAGCGTTGTTCCTCCATTTCCTTGATGTGATATGAAAATTTTCGGCAAATCTCGCTTACAGGCACGTAACTAAGTCGTTCCGAACGAAGGAAACTTGCGTACGTAGCGATCTTATCTCTGTGAGTCGAGAAGCGTTCTTCCTCAATTTTCTTGATGTGTTATGAATACTTTCGGTATATCACATTTACAGGTACGTAACTAAGTCGTTCCGAACGAAGGAAACTTGCCTACATAGCGATCTTAGCTCTGTGTGCCGAGAAGCGTTGTTCCTCAATTTCCTTGTTGTGTTATGAAAATTTTCGGCAAATCTCGCCTACAAGCACGTAACTAAGTCGTTCCGAACGAAGGAAACTTGCGTACATAGCGATCTTATCTCTGTGAGTTGAGAAGCGTTGTTCCTCCATTTCCTTGATGTGTTATGAAAACTTTCGGTATATCTCACTTACAGGTACGTAACTAAATCGTTCCGAACGAAGGAAACTTGCGTACATAGCGATCTTAGCTCTGTGAGCCGAGAAGCGTTGTTCCTCAATTTCCTTGATGTGTTATGAAAATTTTCGGCAAATCTCGCTTACACGCACGTAACTAAGTCGTTCCGAACGGAGGAAACTTGCGTAATAGCGATCTTAGCTCTGTGAGCCGAGAAGCGTTGTTCCTCAGTTTCCTTGATGTGTTATGGAAACTTTCGGTATATCTCACTTACAGGTACGTAACTAAGTCGCTCCGAACGAAGGAAACTCGCGTACATAGCGATCTTATCTCTGTGTGCCGAGAAGCGTTGTTCCTCAATTTCCTTGTTGTGTTATGAAAATTTTCGGTATATCTCATTACAGGTACGTAACTAAGTCGTTCCGAACGAAGGAAACTTGCGTACATAGCGATCTTAGCTCTGTGTGCCGAGAAGCGTTGTTCCTCAATTTCCTTGGTGTGTTATGAAAATTTTCGGCAAATCTAACTTACAGGCACGTAACTAAGTCGTTTCGAACGAATGAAACTTGCGTACATAGCGATCTTAACTCTGTGTGCCGAGAAGCGTTGTTCCTCCATTTCCTTGATGTGATATGAAAATTTTCGGCAAATCTCGCTTACAGGCATGTAACTAAGTCGTTCCGAACGAAGGAAACTTGCGTACGTAGCGATCTTACTCTGTGAGTCGAGAAGCGTTCTTCCTCAATTTTCTTGATGTGTTATGAATACTTTCGGTATATCACATTTACAGGTACGTAACTAAGTCGTTCCGAACGAAGGAAACTTGCCTACATAGCGATCTTAGCTCTGTGTGCCGAGAAGCGTTGTTCCTCAATTTCCTTGTTGTGTTATGAAAATTTTCGGCAAATCTCGCTTACAAGCACGTAACTAAGTCGTTCCGAACGAAGGATACTTGCGTACACTTCCATCTTAGCTTTGTAAGCCGAGAAGCGTTGTTCCTCAATTTCCTTGATGTGTTATTAATACTTTCGGTATATCTCACTTACAGGCACGTAACTAAGTCGTTTCGAACGAAGGAAGCTTGCGTACATATCGATCTTAGCTCTGTGTGCCGAGAAGCGTTGTTCCTCAATTTCCTTGGTGTGTTATGAAAATTTTCGGTATATCTCACTTACAGGTACGTAACTAAGTCGTTCCGAACGACGGAAACTTGCGTACATAGCGATCTTGGCTCTGTGTGCCGAGAAGTGTTGTTCCTCTATTTCCTTGATGTGTTATGAAAATTTTCGGCAAATCTCGCTTACAGGCACGTGACTAAGTCGTTCCGAAAGAAGGAAACTTGCGTACACTTCCATCTTAGCTTTGTAAGCCGAGAAGCGTTGTTCCTCTATTTCCTTGATGTGTTATGAAAATTTTCGGCAAATCTTGCTTACAGGCACATAACTAAGTCGTTCCGAACGAAGGAAACTTGCGTAAACTTCCATCTTAGCTTTGTAAGTCGAGAAGCGTTGTTCCTCAATTTTCTTGATGTGTTATGAAAGCTTTCGGTATATCTCACTTACAGGTTCGTAACTAAGTCGTTCCGAATGAAGGAAACTTGCATACATAGCGATCTTATCTCTGTGAGTCGAGAAGCGTTGTTCCTCCATTTCCTTGATGTGTTATGAAAACTTTCGGTATATCTCACTTACAGGCACGTAACTAAGTCGTTCCGAACGAAGGAAACTTGCGTATATAGTGATCTTAGCTCTGTGTGCCGAGAAGCGTTGTACCTCAATTTCCTTGATGTGTTATGAAAATTTTCGGTATATCTCACTTACACGCACGTAACTAAGTCGTTCCGAACGGTAGAAACTTGCGTACACTTCCATCTTAGCTTTGTAAGCCGGGAAGCGTTGTTCCTCAATTTTCTTGATGTGTTATGAAAACTATCGGTATATCTCACTTACAGGTACGTAACTAAGTCGTTCCGAACGAAGGAAACTTGCGTACATAGCGATCTTAGCTCTGTGTGCCGAGAAGCGTTGTTACCCAATTTCCTTGATGTGTTATGAAAATTTACGGCAAATCTCGCTTACAGGCACGTAACTAAGTCGTTCCGAACGAAGGAAACTTCCATACATAGCGATCTTATCTCTGTGTGTCGAGAAGCGTTGTTCCTTCATTTCCTTGATGTGTTATGAAAACTTTCGGTATATCTCACTTACAGGCACGTAATTAAGTCGTTCCGAACGAAGGAAACTTGCGTACATAGCGATCTTGTTCTGTGTGCCGAGAAGCGTTGTTCCTCTATTTCATTGATGTGTTATGAAAATTTTCGGCAAATCTCGCTTACAGGCACGTAACTAAGTCGTTCTGAACGAAAGAAACTTGCGTACATTTCCATCTTAGCTCTGTGTGCCGAGAAGCGTTGTTCCTCAATTTCCTTGATGTGTTATGAAAATTTTCGGCAAATCTCGCTTACAGGCACGTAACTAAGTCGTTCCGAACGAAGGAAACTTGCGTACATAGCGATCTTAGCTCTGTGTGCCGAGAAGCGTTGTTCCTCAATTTCCTTGATGTGTTATGAAAACTTTCGGTATATCTCACTTACACGCACGTAACTAAGTCGTTCCGTACGATGGAAACTTGCGTACACTTCCATCTTAGCTTTGTAAGCCGGGAAGCGTTGTTCCTCTATTTCCTTGATGTGTTATGAAAATTTTCGGCAAATCTCGCTTACAGGCACGTGACTAAGTCGTTCCGAAAGAAGGAAACTTGCGTACACTTCCATCTTAGCTTTGTAAGCCGAGAAGCGTTGTTCCTCTATTTCCTTGATGTGTTATGAAAATTTTCGGCAAATCTTGCTTACAGGCACATAACTAAGTCGTTCCGAACGAAGGAAACTTGCGTAAACTTCCATCTTAGCTTTGTAAGTCGAGAAGCGTTGTTCCTCAATTTTCTTGATGTGTTATGAAAGCTTTCGGTATATCTCACTTACAGGTTCGTAACTAAGTCGTTCCGAATGAAGGAAACTTGCATACATAGCGATCTTATCTCTGTGAGTCGAGAAGCGTTGTTCCTCCATTTCCTTGATGTGTTATGAAAACTTTCGGTATATCTCACTTACAGGCACGTAACTAAGTCGTTCCGAACGAAGGAAACTTGCGTATATAGTGATCTTAGCTCTGTGTGCCGAGAAGCGTTGTACCTCAATTTCCTTGATGTGTTATGAAAATTTTCGGTATATCTCACTTACACGCACGTAACTAAGTCGTTCCGAACGGTAGAAACTTGCGTACACTTCCATCTTAGCTTTGTAAGCCGGGAAGCGTTGTTCCTCAATTTCTTGATGTGTTATGAAAACTATCGGTATATCTCACTTACAGGTACGTAACTAAGTCGTTCCGAACGAAGGAAACTTGCGTACATAGCGATCTTAGCTCTGTGTGCCGAGAAGCGTTGTTACCCAATTTCCTTGATGTGTTATGAAAATTTACGGCAAATCTCGCTTACAGGCACGTAACTAAGTCGTTCCGAACGAAGGAAACTTCCATACATAGCGATCTTATCTCTGTGTGTCGAGAAGCGTTGTTCCTCATTTCCTTGATGTGTTATGAAAACTTTCGGTATATCTCACTTACAGGCACGTAATTAAGTCGTTCCGAACGAAGGAAACTTGCGTACATAGCGATCTTTGTTCTGTGTGCCGAGAAGCGTTGTTCCTCTATTTCATTGATGTGTTATGAAAATTTTCGGCAAATCTCGCTTACAGGCACGTAACTAAGTCGTTCTGAACGAAAGAAACTTGCGTACATTTCCATCTTAGCTCTGTGTGCCGAGAAGCGTTGTTCCTCAATTTCCTTGATGTGTTATGAAAATTTTCGGCAAATCTCGCTTACAGGCACGTAACTAAGTCGTTCCGAACGAAGGAAACTTGCGTACATAGCGATCTTAGCTCTGTGTGCCGAGAAGCGTTGTTCCTCAATTTCCTTGATGTGTTATGAAAACTTTCGGTATATCTCACTTACACGCACGTAACTAAGTCGTTCCGTACGATGGAAACTTGCGTACACTTCCATCTTAGCTTTGTAAGCCGGGAAGCGTTGTTCCTCAATTTTCTTGATGTGTTATGAAAACTTTCAGTATATCTCACCTACAGGCACGTAACTAAGTCGTTTCGAACGAAGGAAACTTGCGTACATAGCGATATTAGCTCTGTGAGCCGCGAAGCGTTGTTCCTCAATTTCCTTGATGTGTTATGAAAATTTTTGGCAAATCTAACTCACAGGCACGTAACTAAGTCGTTTCGAACGAAGGAAACTTGCGTACATAGCGATCTTAGCTCTGTGTGCC
The DNA here is from genome assembly GCA_009859135.1 of Formica selysi. Classification (NCBI taxonomy): domain Eukaryota; kingdom Metazoa; phylum Arthropoda; class Insecta; order Hymenoptera; family Formicidae; genus Formica; species Formica selysi. The sequence goes on along the minus strand of WHNR01000045.1, from coordinate 321 downwards.
GAGAAGCGTTGTTCCTCAATTTCCTTGATGTGTTATGAAAATTTACGGCAAATCTCGCTTACAGGCACGTAACTAAGTCGTTCCGAACGAAGGAAACTTCCATACATAGCGATCTTATCTCTGTGTGTCGAGAAGCGTTGTTCCTTCATTTCCTTGATGTGTTATGAAACTTTCGGTATATCTCACTTACAGGCACGTAATTAAGTCGTTCCGAACGAAGGAAACTTGCGTACATAGCGATCTTTGTCTGTGTGCCGAGAAGCGTTGTTCCTCTATTTCATTGATGTGTTATGAAAATTTTCGGCAAATCTCGCTTACAGG